>BDSL01000068.1:0-584848 GCA_003116995.1 Yamagishiella unicocca
TGCAGCGGGAGTGGCGTTGCGGGGCCCGGCGGGATGCAGCGGGAGTGGCGTTGCGGCCCGGATGCAGCGGGAGTGGCGTTGCGGCCCGGATGCAGCGGGAGTGGCGTTGCGGGGAGCGGGAGTGGCGTTGCGGCCCGGATGCAGCGGGAGTGGCGTTGCGGCCCGGATGCAGCGGGAGTGGCGTTGCGGCCCGGATGCAGCGGGAGTGGCGTTGGCCGGGCCGGGGTGCGGCGGATGCAGCGGGAGTGGCGTTGCGGCCCGGATGCAGCGGGAGTGGCGTTGCGGCCCGGATGCAGCCCAGCTGCTGCCGCTTCACCCGCCTAGCCCCCGCCCCGTCGCCCCCTCCCCCACCTGGCTCTTGAGCAGCTCCGTCTCCACCACCCGGGTGATCTTGGGCTCCGTGGTGGCGTCCAGGTAGGCGGCGCAGCGCTCCTGCTCCTCGTGCAGCCGCTGCTCCGCCTTGCGCAGGTACTCGGGGCAGTCCGAGGTGGAGATGAAGTCGTGGGCCTCCTTCTGCGCAGCGGTGGCACGGACGAGGCGAGGGAGGGCATGCGTGGGCGCACATGTGGAGGGGAAGAGGAGAGGAGGAGGAGGAGGAGGAGGAGGAGGAGCCAACCGACGCCAACCCCGCCAGCTCGCTGCTCCAGCCCTGACCCCATGCACCTCCCACCCCGTGTTTCCAGCCCCACCACCAACTCACACCGCCGCACCCCGCTAGACCCCCAGTGCGGCGCTCCCCTGACCTCCGCGAGCCAGGGGGCGCAGCAGCAGCCCCACCCCTTCACCTGGGCTGGGCCTCGCTGGCACCTCCATCCCGCCTGCGTCGAGGTCTTCTCCCCCCAGCCTGGCCCCACCTCCCTCGCCCTCCCACCTCCCTCGCCCGCCGCTTGCAATTCCTGCGCAATCCTCCCACCGTTCCCACAGGCTCCGTCCGCACTCACCCACTCACCCACCCGCGCCCCTAAATGAATGTACCAGGCGTTTCGTAATCGATTTGACTTTGTAAGTGCCGACCGACTTTGTAAGTGCCGACCTACAGGCTTCTCCTCGACCACACCCCAACGCTACCACCCCCGGGCCCCTCCCTCCCCCACCCCCGGGCCCCTCCCTCCCCCACCCCCGGGCCCCTCCCTCCCCCACCCCCGGGCCTCTCCCCCTCCCCCCCGCCCACCCTGTAGAACTCCGCCGCTGACACCAGGAACGGCTTCTCGAAGTCCTCAACGTACACCGGGTGCCCCAGGTCCACCAGCATCTGGGTCACCGACTTGATCAGCCCGCGCTCAATCACCTCGCCCTGCACAGCGGCCGGCAGCGGTGGCGGAGCGCGCGGAGGGGCGCGGGTTAGGGGCGCGGGTGAGGGGTGCTGGCTAGCAGCGGCGATCCCCAGAGCTGGCCGCCGGCCGCTGGCACTGCGCGCAACGTGGTACCCCGGCCTCCGAACTGCACCCCCACCACCACCGCTTTTGCGCCTGTACGCGACGGGGGCTTCCGCTGCACCACGGCTTCCGCTGCACCACGGCTTCCGCTGCACCAGCACTCGTGTTCTTACGCGCCTGGGTGCCGGTCGTCCACGGGGCGGCCTCCACCCCAAGCGGAGTACACCGCCCCTGCAGCAGCTGAACCCCCCACCAGCCCTCCAGCCGCCCTAGCGGCCCCCTGCTGCTGTCCATGGCGCCTCGTGCGCTCTCCCAACATAGTTTCGGACTTATTTGCGCCACAACCATCTTCCACGGCCCTCCGACCTCCCATTGTGGACCCGCTGACTCCGCCCGCCCCCAGTCCCTGAGCTGCCGCCGTCCTTGAGCTGCCGCCGACCCTAAGCTGCCGCCAACCCCTCCTAGCCGGCAGCTAGCCAGTTACTCGCCCAACGAACGCACCACGGAGAAACGTGTCTCGCCTCTCAGTGGGCAGTAAACAACCCATGATAATCCCCACCTCGACGTTGCGACGGATTTGCATCACCACCTGTACCACCCCTCACCTTCCTTGCTTCCAGCGCAGCAGCGTCCGCAGCGCCTTTGGGAGCATGCATGGCGCTTGAAGCATGGCGGCGCTTCCTCGCTCTGCAGCCCTCCTCCCACCGGCCCCACCAGCCCGGCCCCGCTTTCTACGCCCCGTGTCGTGCCCGCCGGCCTCCTGGCGGGCCCCATCTTTCGTTACCTCATGTCGTCCGCCCCGCCCGTTCCTCGCTACCCCACCCACCGCCAGCTAGGTTTTTCGCCTCCTCCACCTGTAGTGTCTTATACACGGGTTTCTTCGCCATCCTCCCTAAAACCCCGAAGGCTATGCACTAGCTACACTTCCCATGTCGAGTAACCGGTTCTTTTCTGTAACCCCTCCCAACACGTATGCACCAAACGGGTTCCTAATCGGCTTCCTAGTACACGGGCTTTCCTCGCGACCCTCTCCCTCCCCCACACCTCGCTTAGTCAGCCGTGAGTTTGCGGATTCTCTTGTACTTCCCCCCCCCCACCTGGCGCTCCTTGAGGATGAGGTGCGTCAGGATCGACAGCAGGCGCTCCGAGATCGGGCGGTTGCGAACCACGTTATCGCGCCACAGCTCCAAACCCAGGGCGAACACGGGCGTCTTCTGCTGCTGTACGACGAACGTGCGGTCCATGTACTGCGGGGTGGTGTACGGATGCGGAGAGTGGCGCGCGACCAGGCAGGCGAGACGATGGTGGAGGGTCTGACTAATAAGGCCGGTGCCGCAGGAATGGGTATTCATTGCAAGGACTGACTATGCGCGTGCTCTTGCACTCGCTTTGGTGTTGCTCCGGTGTTGCTCTGGTGTAAGGATGTAAGCGCCTGATGCTTACCATCAGAATGTCGCGGATCATTTGCGTGGACTTGTTGTGCTCGTCCCATCGCTTTTTGAGCTCCTTTAGGAAAGGCGAGCCCTCCTTCCCCTCGATCTTGCTAGCAATGTCCGTCAGGTGCGTCGTGAGGGTGGAGATGAGGCCGTCGTACAGGCGAGGCCCATACTTATGGAGAACCATATTGTAGGCGTTTCTGCAGGGGCAACGGCGGGTGGTGGCACGCGTGTGTATGGCGCCAGCCGATGTCGCCGATACCCCTACACGCTTTCCAGCCGTAATGTTTGTCGGCCGGCCCAGGCGCACCCGTACCTGTACAGCTCCTCAAAGCTGAGGCCGCTTGCGTTCTGGTTATGAATTTCCCGGATGGCGTCCTCAAGCACCTTCCAGGTTTTGTCTGCACGCAGCACGTATGTCGACATCAGGACAGTGGCATCCAAGGCGTCCGGATTGGAATACCATAGCCCTAATTACGCAGTCTACCCTATGCCGCACCCGCATAGTGTGGGTCGACACTGATAGGGTGCCGAAATGGCTCAATTTTAATCTGCATGGACATTACAAAGCTGATGAGTTGCATCGCAGCGACAGCACGTGCCAGAGTAAGGTCATACCGGGCCTCCTTTCTTCATGGGACTTCAGCGAGATGCCGAGATTCGCTCCTCCTTCCCACGGGTGTCAGCCCTCCAGGCTGGCCACCCAGAAGCTGAACAGGTAACAAGCTACGTGCCCTTAATATTTGGCGTGGCTAATCCAAAATAACGCCACACGTCGCCTGTTCCGCGCTCCAGAAACAAAGGTCGGGCGACCTGCTCCTTTAACAACGCAAAATCACTGCCCCCTGCCTAGCTTATGTGGGTAGGTTGCGCGTATCGATCGAAAGTTCAGAGGGGATGTCAAGTGTCAAGGGTCGAGGCAGCAGCAAATAGCCAAAGTGCCAGGGCAGGGAGCAGCGAACTTTTCAGGTGTAAACTAATGCATTGTATCTGATGCAACTTCGCAAGCCTCCGTCACATCGACCGGTAATACGATACGGCATTAAGGCAAATGGAGGGAAAGAATTCGATGCACATATGCGATCCATGCGGAAGGTAACCACTAGTGCAATCAAGTACAGTAGCACAGCTGTAAACGGTGTTGTCGGAGGCGTATCCTCGGACTTGGATCGTTGTGCCGCCAAATCCGGCAATGCCCCGTTAAATGGTCCGACTCTAGCCGTGATGCCACGCACATGAGTGTCTGTAGGTAAGCACAATGAGCGGCCTCAACTCAGCTTTGCGTCAGGAGACCGCTTTTGTATACTCGGCTCAACCTCAACAGACGCTGACGCCGCCATGGGCCAGCCAGAGTTCAGGAAGCACCAATCCGTTGTACACTTTTACACTGCAAAGCGTTGGTGGCGCGGTTTTCCTGCAAGAATGCGTTCCGGGTGCACAGCCGGAGCGCGGCATCCACTGGCAAATTGAGAACAGCACCACGGGCGCGCTGCACCTGACCGAGTTTACGGTCCATGGCGGGGCATCAGGGCCGCGCATGATGGTGGAGGCCGCCTTCCAGCTCTTCCCCGCGCTGGCCGCGACCGGCACCAGCGACGGCCGATTGCTCCTTGCAGCCCTCCTCAGCAACGGCTATTTGCTGCACATGGAGCTGCGCTGCTCCCCCGCAGCTGACTCCGTCCTCGCAAGCCTCTCCTCAGCTAGCGTGCGACCGCTGGACCTGACGCAGCATCTCGCGCCGCTCGGCACGCCCACGTCGCTCTCCGCGACGCCCGACGCGGTGCTTGTGGGCGGCAGCAATGGATCCGTGCTCTGCATCCCCCTCGCGACGCTCGACGACGGCAACACCAGCCGCTGCTTCGAGCTGCGCGACAGCAGCTGGGCCCTCAGCAAGCTCATCCCCGGCGTCCTCTACCGCCCGCGCCAGCCCGCCGCGCTGGCCTGCGTCCCGATCACCGTGGCGCACCGCCAGATGCTGCTGGTGTCCTACGACGACAGCATCCTGCGCGTTTTCAACGTCACCCGCCGCCAGCAGCTGGCCACCCTTGAGCTCGAAACACCCGGCGCCAGCCAAACGGCCCAAGGCGGCGGTTCGCGCCACATGGTCCCCACCTACATCGCGGCCGAAAACTCCCATCAAACCGCCGCTGGCGCCGTGACGGCCACGGCCGCCAATGGCCAGGGCGGCGGTGCCGCGGCGGCGGTGACGCTGGTTGTTCAGTTTGAGGCCACCGACACGCTTGATCGATACACGTACGCCTACACGTTATCCTCCACAGCTACTGGGCGGCTCAGCCTGACCAACGCGACGGAGCTGGCGGTGGAGGCGGGCGGGGTGGTGGCGGAGGCGCGGGTGTCGGGGGACACGGTGTGGCTGCTGGTCAAGTCGCAGGGCCGGGCGAAGGTGAGGCAGCGGGACCACAGCGAGGGGGGAGGCGCTGTGGTGGGCGAAGGGGTGCCGTTCCGCGGGCGGCCGAGGGGTCGACGAGGAAGAGGTGGGGGGAGCCCGTATCCCTCGGGGTTGCCTTGCGGGAACACTGGCACAGCCATCAATTGGCCGCCATGTGGGGGGCGATGCGGCGGAAGAGGGCGGCATGGTTGATGTAGCCGTGATGGGTTGGTAGGCGATGGAGCAAGGGAGCAGCAGCAGTTTGGGGGCTTGCCTGGGGAGCCCCGGCGGGCGCCTACCTCTGCAGCTGTCGTGCATCGGCAACCCAGTCGGGCACAATTGCTGGCACTATCCGTTGTCCACCGTTTGAAGGGGCACCCAGCTCATCGACCAGGTGCCCAGCAGCGCGATGGAACGGCAACGCGAAGAAGGTCCCCACACTGCGAGGCTTTTTGCTGTCCCTGTGAGCGCCGGATGGCGGCGATTCTGAGAGGCACGTGGGTCCTCGCCTGCAGGTGCTGGGTTATAATCGCAGCAGCGGCGCGGTCCTGTCCAGCGCGGTGCTGGCGGAGGCGGCGGGGGAGCACTCGAGCTCGGCGTCGGCGGCCGGCGGGAACGGCTCCGAGGTGGACCAGGTGGGTTTCCCGGGAGTGCGGCGAGGTGCCACTGGGTCTGATCCGAAACACACCCAGCCGTAACCCAATCCTTATCCTAGATGATCTTACACTCATCCCGTGCCCACCACCACCATCACCACCGCCGCCGCCGTCACCATCACCATCACCACCACCATCACCACCGCCGTCACCATCACAATCACCAACACAATCACCACCACAATCACCACCACAATCACCACTGCCATCACCACCACAATCACCACCACCGCCGCCGCCGCCGCGCTGCAGGAGCTGTGGGAGTGGCTTCTGCAGGCCTTCCCCGGGGAGCTGTCCGCGGAGGGGCAGGTGTGCCAGCAGGTGCTCGTGCCCGGGCAGACGTGCAGGTGCGCGCGGGGGGCGGAACCTGGTGCACGTCGGGAGTGATGAGAAGACCCACATGCTACATGACATAGGAAGCGGAGGGTGGGGTGGCGAGAAGACCCACATGCTGCACGACTTGCACGCGGGGGGCCGGTGCGTGTGCAGAGGTGTGTGAACCCAAACAAACAACCTGAACACCCGCGCGCTTGCATGTGCGGTCCCGGCGGCAGCCACGGTATGGCTTCTTCAGCCGACCCTTCTCCCTCCATTACCCACACCCACACCATCGGCAGCGCGCACCATTCCGTACCGTTGCCCACACCCTCCCCCCTCTCGCGCCCAGTGCTGCTCGCCCCTGCGTCCTCTTCCCCCTCCCTCTTCCTTCCTTTCCCCTCTCGCGCCCAGTGCCTCTAGCCCCTGCGTCCTAGTCCCCCTCCCTCTTCCTTCCCGCCCCCCTGCAGGGCCTCCCTCCGCGACGCCCTGTCGTACCATGGCGCCCAGCTCATTTCGTCCGAGGTGGACTCGGCGCCGCACGGGGTGCTTCGGAGCTGGATGCAGGCGGCAGTCATGGCCATACAGCGCAGGTGCAGGGGCGGCAGGGACCTGGGGGCGGCTGCCTGCCTGGCTCATAACGCGCGCATGGCAGCGGTCGCATGCTAACACGGCAGCCCAAACCCACTCGTTGCTGAAGAGGGTTTTAGAGTTTTGGTGCTGCGTGGCGGGGTTTTTTCCACCTAAAAAAGCTAATGCCCCGCCGTTGCGCCCTGTCCTCACGTCCGCCAGGACCCCCACCGCGTCAACCCCCGAGTGCTGGCAGTCCTTCCTCGCCACCTACCGGGCCGCCTGGGCCCGCCGCCACCCGCCCCTGGGGCTGGTGCTGCACCGCGGCTCACCCGAGTGGCTGGGCCTGGCGCGGGGCGGCGCCGTGATGTGCGTGCTGCGCCGCGGCACCGGCGTCGAGGCGCTGCAGGGCGCCGATGCGGTGGGCTCCCTGGAGCTGCCGCCGCACCTGGATGCCGTACACCGCTGCGCGGCGGAGGCGGGCGCGCTGCTGGGGCCGCTGGCGCAGGAGGCGTGCCTGTCACTGCTGGTGGCGGGTGAGGCGGTTGCGGTTGGGGCCGGCGGCGGCGGTTGGGGACGGCGGCGGCGGTTGGTGGAGCTGCTCGGGTTGAGGCGGGGGCGGTACCTGCCCTAACGCGCGGAAGTGGAAGGGCGGCGGCGGGATGCGGGAGGGCATTAGGAAGGGCGGCGGATTGGAGGGAGGGGCTGCAGGCCCGCTCTGGGCCCGAACGCCCGACGCCCCAACTCAGGCTTCCTTGCACGTCTTGATAACATGTGTATTAAATTCTTAAAACCACGTCTGGCTGCTTGGAGGCCGCGCATATCAAGCAGCTGCATGTTGAATGAAAAATGCAAAATGCGCTCCGTCGCCGCGACAGGTGTGGACCCGCTCGAGCGCATCGTGCCGCGCCTGTGTGAGCTGTGGTACGGCGGGCCGGCAACCAGCGGCGGCGGCGTCGGCGGCATGAGTGGGGGTGGCAGCATGGGGGGGGCCGGGGGCCGCGCCGCGGCACTGACGGACAGCGCGCGCGAGGCGCAGCAGCGGTGGCGGCAGCGGCGCCAGCAGCTCATCATCTCCATGGGACAGCGGCTGGGGGGCCTGAGCAACGCGGCCGCCGCCGTCCAGTGAGTTCCAGCGCCCGGCACCCCTCCCTCCCTCCCTCCCTTCCCCTACGTCGTGTAACCGGGTCTCCTGGCCATCCTCTCAATCCGCCGCGTAGTTGTGTTCCTTGGTCTGCTGCTATCAATGTCGGGGCCGGTGTGCTGACGGGGGCTCGATATGGGGTTTTGCGAGGCAGGCACTCAGAAAGCCTGCGCGCGGATAGCGTGCGACCTGCGTTATACGTGACAGGAACATCCCTGGTCCCTGCTCTCCCACCTCCTCCCGCTCCCGCCCCTCCTCCGTTGTCAATTGCACCCTCTTCCTCTCCATCCTTTCCCCCTCCCACGGGTCTTCCTCGAGCCCACCTCACATCCTTCACCACCAAATTCACCGGTCTCCTCGCAACCCCTTCCCGCCCCCACCCGTCTCCCACCCCCTTCCTCCCCCGAAGCTCCTACCTGGGCATGTTGCGGCTGCTGGGCAGCACCGCGGCCGCCGAGCTGGCGGCAGTGGCTCCCCACGGACCCGGGGCCGCCGCCGCCATGCCCCCGAGCAAGGCCGCAGCCGCCTTCCTCGTATCCACGTGCCGCCAGGTCGGTACCCACCCAGCAACCCGGGGTTAGGGTTTAGGGTTTAGGCCGTAGGGTACCACATCGTGCCGGCTTAAGGCCCGCATGCCGAGTTCTGCCGACCGGTGGGCGAGGTCACTGAGCGCGGCCGGCGCCACTGGGGGATACGAAATCTAAAACCCTAAAACCCCACACACCCCTGGCGCACCGCACACACCCCTGCCGCACCCCACACACCCCTCCAGCATCCATTTCGAAACGTCTCTCCTAAATGGTTTTTCTCGCATCCACGGGTCTTCCTCGAAACCCCCCTGCGGCACCCCACCCACCCACCGCCGTGTGCAGGTCTCCCGCGCCGCCGCCGCCGCGTCTCGTGACGTGGCGCTGCTGCTGGGCCTGGTGGCGCAGCAGTGCGCGCTGGGTGCGGTGCCCCTGGAGCGCGGGGTGCTTGTGCGGCTGGAGGGCTCGCTGCTGCCGGAGGCGTGCGGGCTGCTGCGGCGCGCGGCGTTGGGGCTGTGGCTCACCGGGACGCCCTCCTCGCAGGGTGGGTGGGTGGGTTAGGGTGTTAGGGCTTTATGTTTTAGGGTTTTAGGAGGACGCGTGGGCCGACACGTGGACCGACACGTGGACCGACACGTGGGTTGGCACGTGGAGTGACACGTGGGTCGACACAGGGTGGGCGGGCAGGTGCGGTGTGGGAGCGCTGCATGAGCTGGGAAGGAAGCTTGGCGGGTTGGGACGGCTTCACGCTGGTGCTGCTGCATCTGCCGCGTTTGGGGGATTTGGGGTCACGCACGATCTGCGAGCCGTCGAAACCTCTGGAGGCCGCGCAGCAGCGCGCGGTCCTCACCCGCCTGCCTGCCTGCCTGCCTGCCTGCCTGCCTGCCTGCCTGCCTGCCTGCCTGCCTGCCCGCCATCGTCAGCGACTGCCTCCCTTCCTTCCGCGTGCATCTCAAAACGTCTGTTCTACTCGGTTTTTCTCTCGCATCCACGCACGGGTCTTCCGCGAAACGCTTCCGCAGACGAGGCCACCGACATGGAGCCCGCCCTCACCGCACTGCGCCACCTGCGCCTGGGCAGCCCGACCGGCAAGAGGAACGCCGGGGAGGGGCAGGGGACCGCCGGAGGCGCATCAGCGGCTCCGCCTCCGCCTCCGCAGCCAGCCGGCACCTCCGGCGACGCCTCCCTAGCCGCGCGGCTGCTGCCCGCCTTCTGCGCGGCCTACTCGGGCGGCCGCGGCGGCCGCCTGGATCTGCTGACGGGCGCCGAGGCGGCCGGGCTGCTCTTCACCCTCTACCTGCAGTACGGTGGGTTCGAGGAAGACCCGTGGATGCCTGAAAAAACCGTTTAGGACAGACGTTTTGAGATGCATGCTGGAGAACTGGGTTGCAGTAGGGTGGGTGGGCAGCTCGGGGGGGGGCGAAGCGCGGCTCGCGGGTGTGGTGCTCGGGTTGATACACCGCCTCGGTGCCGGCAGCACTGCGCGGTGCAGGGCGAGGAACCGGCGACCATCGAACCCAACCCGTTTCTCACCCGCCAGCCTCCAACCTCCCGCCTCCCAACCTCCAACCTCCCTCTGTTTTCTATATCGTGTCTCCGGATCTCCTCGCCACCGGAGGTGGCTCCCCAGCCGTTGATGCCGTATGGGTCCGCTGCCCGCCCCCTTGAGCTCTTGGGATCAACCTCCACTCGGCATCAGGCCGCCAACCCCCCTCCTTTCTGGCCCCCCCGCCTCAGCCCCCCCTCCTCCCCTCCCTCCCCTCGCTCGTCCTGACCCCTGGGCAACAACAGGCGAGCAGCCGGGCGCGTCCATGGCGGCGCGAGTGCTGCAGCTGGGCTACCAGCTCTTCCAGGTGGGGAGGTCACGGGGTGGAGAGGGCACGAACCGCCGTGGCTCTGTCGTACATACAATCGTACACACGCACGCACGTGATTTGACACATTTTCGCCATTCCATTCGCTGGTGTTCCGTCGGGTGTGGCCAGCTGCTCCCGCCCTCGCTGAATCGTATACCCGCCACCCGACAGCTGTCCCCTCAAGGCATGTATCCTCCCGTCCTGTCCAACCTCGGGAAGCGTGCCCGCCGCCACCCTGTCGTGTAACCGGGTCTTTATGCCCCTTCCCCCCGTGAGGTCCGACGACCATGCGCCAGCTATCCTATCCGTGTCGCGTAACCAGTTTTTATGCCACCCCTTCTGCCATTCTCGCCCATCGCCCACCCCACGCATACTAGCCGCCCACACCCGCATTCGCCAACCACATTCGCCAACCACATTCGCCAACCACATTCGCCAACCACATTCGCCAACCATACTCAGGCGGGTGAGTACGGCAACCTGGCGGAGCTGGCCGCCCTGGCGGGCGCCACCGGCAGCTCCGAAGCCGGGCCCCACTTCCTCCGCGGTCTGGGTATCACGTGCGCACTGGCCCTGGAGCGGCAGCAGCTCGCCGCGCAGCAGCCGGCGGCGGCGGCGGCGCAACAATACGGTGGCGGCGGCGGCGCTCCGGCGGCGGCGCTGCGGGCGGAGCGCATAGCGGAGGCTGCGGGCTGCTTCTTCCGTGCGGCGGCGAGCCTGGCCTCAGGTGGGGTCTTGGGCGCTGGGGGAGGGACCTGGCTGGGGGTGGGGGGGTGGCATAAAAACCGTTGACGCGAAAAGGACAGGACAGGATGGGGAGGGGGGGCCGGTTGGGGACTGCAGCGCAAGCGTCCTGGGGGCGGCAGGGGAAGCCGTGTGTCCGCCCCCGGCGGGTCCAGCCGCCGTCTTCCTTCTCACCACGCGGAGATGAGAAACACCCGCGCTCCGACACCAGACGAAACCAAATGAAACCAAACGAAACCAGTAGAAACCAGTAGAAATCAGTAGAAACCAATAGAAACCAACCCCCCGCAGAGGCCGGAGACACGCTGCGCACCATCCTGCGGGACCTCCGGGCCGAGCTGGCGGGAGGGGGCAGCCAGCTGACCGCGCAGGAGGCGGCGCCGACCCACGGGTCGGCGGCGGCCGCCGCCGCAGGCGCCGGCGGCGCTGCGGGCTCGCAGCAGCAGCAGCGGCGCGAGGTGGCTCTGCTGCAGCTGCACTTCTGCGAGGCGGTCATGCAGCTGTTTGAGCGGGAGGGGGCGCCGGAGGGCGCGGTCATGTTCGCCGCCGCGGCCCTGGAGCACCTGCGGACAGCTTACGGGTGGGTGGCTGCGGGGTTACCGAAAAGAGTAAGGTACTCGACGCGGGGCGTGTTTGTGTGTGTGTATGTAAGAGGGGCGGTGTGGTGCGGGGCTGGCTGGTGTGGTGTGATGTGTTGAGACGCAGCTGAGCCGGTGGTGCGGTGTGGGGGCTCGCCGGCAGGCAGGCAGCCTGGGTCGGAGGCTTGGAACCGCCAGCGGGGGGTGCGTCAGCGGGGTCGGTCCGCGTCGTCGCCGAGCCTGATGCCGACCCGCGGGTCGGTCCTCCTCCCTGTCCCATCGCCTCACTCCAGGAGCACCACCACGGACCCAGCCTCAGGCCAGGTGGCCGCCGAGGAGGCCGCCGCGTTGCTGCTGCCCGGGGAGGGGGACCTGGTGCACGACGCCGCCGCCGGTCCCGCGGCGGCGCGCGCGGCGCGCGAGGGGCGGCTCTGGAGCAACATCTACTCGTACTGCGTCGAGATGCGCCAGTACGACAGGGCCTATGCCGCGCTGCTGGCCAACCCGCTGCCAGCCGCCCGACTGCAGAGCCTGAGGCACCTGGTGCACGTGCTGGCGCAGGAGCGGCAGCTGCAGGTGCGGGGGAGGGGGCGGGAGGGGGTTGCAAGGGTAAACCCGTGTACGGAAGAGAAAACCGGGAGGGGGAGAGGGGGGGTGGGCGTTCGGGTTTTAGGGTCTGGGTTTGGGACGGGGTTTGGCGGCTTGAGAGGCAGCGGTCGGGGATGTGTTGATATGCGGGATGTACGGTGAAGGGGGGAGGTTGGGAATGTGTTTAGTGGGTTGGGCAGTTAGGACTTCGCGGGGACGGCGGCCCGTGGGTCGTCTTATTGGCACTCCCCACCTCTCCCCCCCGCTGCCGACCGCCTCAGTTCCTCCCACGTGTACTCCCACACGTGCTCCCCCTCCCCCTCCACAGACCCTCTGCACACTGCCCTTCGCCGGCATGGCAGTGCTGCCCCCCTCCGCTGGATCCGGATCTGGATCTTCCCGTACCGTCTCGCTGCTGTCCGAGGCTCTGGATCTGCTGCACCGCCGCGCGCACAACTGCGACCTGGCCGAGAACCCGCAGCCGTACCAGGTGCTCCAGGGGGGGCCCCGGGGGCGGGATCGGCGCTCCGACCCACGCCCCCACACCGACCCGCGGGACGGTCCAACCCAACTGCGTTCTCTCAACGACTTATCACCCGCCGGGACGACTGTGTCGTCTGACTGCCGCTTGCTTGTGTTTTTTTTGTTGTGTTGGTTGCCGCGTGCAGGTGCTGTACGACTTCCTGGTGTGCCGGGGGGATTACAAGAGTGCGGCGCGGGCCATGGCCGCATACGCCTGGAGGCTGAGAGCAGAGGCGGCCAGCTCGGAGGAGGCGGTGGCGGAGGCGCTGCGCGCCTACGGTGCGCGCGGGGCCGGGGAAGCGGGGGGGGGGGGCAGAGCGGTCCAGTGCGATTTGAGGAAGCAATGGGAGAGACATGGACGGGGCTTCAGGGCCCCGGCGGGAAGCGCCCAGCAGTTGCCCCCACCGTGGCCGCACTTGTGCCCGCGAAGTGCATATTGCCCTCCCTCCCTCCCTTCCCCCGGGGAGATTTTTAGAGTCAATGGTGAAATAATGTTTTAAAAGAAAGATCTTCCTCGCATAACCCTCGCGGCCCCTGGCGCTTCCTCTCATAACCCTCTCAGACCTGGCCATCAACTGCCTGTCTCTGCTGGATCCCGAGGACGCCTGGCTGGACCTCACTGACCCGTGGGTCGAGAAGCTCGCGCCGCACAACCGCTCGCAATCGACCGCGCTGCGGCCCGCCACGGCGGCGGCCGACGGCGGCGCGGGCAAGGACGGCGGCGCAGGAGGCGGCGGCGCAGGAGGCGGCGGCGCAGCCGCCGATCGCGCTGCTGCGCCGTCACCTTCGGAGGCGGCGGCGGCGGCGGCGGAGGGTGCCGCGCCGGTCGCCACCGTGCAGAGCCTGCAGCGCGAGAGGACCATGCTCCACTACTGCGCGCTCGTGGCGGCGCGGGTCGCAGGTGCGGGTTTCGGAGCAGCGCGCGGCGCCGCAGAACCGCAGTGCCCGTCCGCCGAGTTGGACGGGGGGTGACAAACCTTGATGGCACACCGTGATAGCTGCGCCATCTCGACCTGGCTTTGGTGGTCGAGACGGGAGCTGTTGTGAGACCGTGACAACCGTGACTGTCGCGGACTCTTAACGACCCTACAGCGGTGTCTAAGCCCACCGCCCGTATGTCACATGTCTCTTCGTCAACTCCCCCATTTAGACTTTGTATGTCTTGTCCGTTTTGTTTTGCCGCTGTGCGCGTGCGTTTGCGACCCTTGCTGTTACCGCGGTTTCCCAAACGGCACGGCGGCGCGGTTCAAGACACGGGACGGTCCAGGACGTTCGCTGCTGGCATCTCACGCCGGCATCTCACGCCGCTACGGTAACAACGGTCGGTATCCGGGCAGGGCGCCGCGCTGCACCGCCACTCGCCTCGCCGCGCCCAATGCACGTCACCGCGCTTTTGCTTATTCTTTTTCTATTTCTTTTCTTTTACACAGCTCCGACAGGCCGCCTCCACAGGTTTGCCGGTAGTCAGTTCCAGTGCTCCGGCATGCGCCCACAAATTTGGTGTCCGACGACCATGCGCCAACTATCCTGTCCTGTTGCGTAAACCGGTTTTTATACAACCCCCCCGTCATCTGCCACCGCCCCTGCGTCTCCTTACCTTCCCCCTCCCTCTCCTCTCCCCTCTTGCTCCCCCTTCCGCTCCCCTCCCCCTCCCGCTGCCTCTCCCCTCCCCCTCCCCTCCCCCTCTCGCTCCCTCTCCCCTCCACCGCGCCCCTTCAGGCCTGGAGCCCATGCGGCAGTGGGACAACGAGGACGCCATTCTGCGGCAGCTGCTGCTGATGGGCCGCTACGAGGGCGCGCTGGCGCTGGTGGCGGACTGCTACGGCGGCCAGGGGGGCGACCCGTGGGTCCGCGCGCTGGAGGCTGTGGTGGCGGCACTCGCTGCGCACTGCACGCGGCTGCAGTTGCAAGACGGGGGTGAGCTCGTTGCACAGGGGGGTGCGGGTGCGGGTTGCAGGTTGGGGGGGGGTGCGGAGGGAGGGCGTGTGTATAAGATGGGGTTGGGCTAGGGGGCGGCATGGGTTGGTTTCAGTGTTGCTGTCAGTGGCTTGGGGAACGGGAGGCGACCATCGTTGTTGCTGTTGGTTGGTTGGCTGTACGGTAACAAACATGTCGTTACAGCAGCAGCAGTAGCTAGCAACGACAGCTACTTCGTGTGAACCCCCATTCAAATTCAGATCCAAGTCCAAACTCTCCCGGTGCCGCCGTGCAGGTGTCCCTACCGGCGGCCCCGCCCTGCCTGCCCCCGACCTCTTCGCGGACGACCCAGACGGTGCCGCCGCCGCCGCGGGCTTGGGCGCCGCCGGCGCCGCCGCCGTGGCCGCCACCCTGGGCGGCCGCAGCGCCCCCCTGTGGTCCAAGCTGCGGCAGCTGCTGTCCCAAATGGCCGCTGCTGACGCGGCTTCGGAGCAACAAGGCGGCGGCGGAATGCGAGTGGGCTGGCTGCTGCGCGACGCGGCGGCGGAGGCGGTGCTGCGGACCGACCCGCGGGTCGACCTGCCGCAGTGGCTGCTGGACATGTTCCTGGTAAGGCCAGGGACTTGTGTGAATGGTGTGGGAGAGGGGCTTCAGGGGCGCGATCCTGGAAACCCGAATCGTAAATAATTGCAGCCGCGGCTTTTTTCACGGGTTTAGGGTTTAGTAGGGGCTGCGGCGCGAGCGGGCCAGTCAGGGGCACGAGAGGAAGAGGGAGGGGCACCGCCCTGGGACACGAGAGGAAGAGGGAGGGGCACCGCCCTGGGACACAAGAGGAAGAGAGAGGGGCACCGCCCTGGGACACGAGAGGAAGAGGGAGGGGCACCGCCCTGGGACACGAGAGGAAGAGGGAGGGGCACCGCCCTGGGACACAAGAGGAAGAGAGAGGGGCACCGCCCTGGGACACGAGAGGAAGAGGGAGGGGCACCGCCCTGGGACACGAGAGGAAGAGGGAGGGGCACCGCCCTGGGACACAAGAGGAAGAGAGAGGGGCTCCGCCCTGGGGGCACAAGAGGAAGAGGGAGGGGCACCGCCCTGGGACACGAGAGGAAGAGGGAGGGGCACCGCCCTAGGGGCACGCGGCGCCGTGTCAAGTTGGTATTGCTGTCAGCGCAGTCACGCAGCCGGGGGATCCTGATTGAGGGTTTTACTGGCGATGGAAGAACCGTGCGCTGAGGGGGACCAAGCCGTCCCCCGGACAGCATCCTCCGGCTCCCCGCCCGGACCGCCCCGTGTCCCTCAACAAGTCGCCCCCCTGCGGATTATCCTTCCCCCCTGCCCTGCCCTGCCCTGCCCTGCCCCCCCCTCAGGCCCTGCCCCCCACCGGCCCAGCCGCCACCCTGGCTGCCATGGGCTCCTCCGCCTGCGGCCCCGCCTCCCTGCTGGGCCTCTACCTGCGACACGACCGCCTGGCTTCCGCGGTGGAGCTGGTGGCGGCGCAGGTGGAGCGGTGGGGCCGCGCGGACGTGCGGCAGCGGCGCCGCCACAGCGCGGCGTGGATGCCGTACCCGCAGGTAGGTTGGGAGGTCGTCGTTGGCGACAGGAAAGGGCTTTACGGCACGAGCGCTCACCGCGGGAACGCGCAATCGTTGAGTGGAATGGAAGCTGACCTGACCATGTCCGGACGGGAGCGACACGTGCTGGTGATTTTGTGTACGGCGTACGACAAGGGAGCATGGTCTCAGAAGCGGCTTCCCGCAGCTCTGCAAACGCCCTTGTCCCGTCCCCCCCCACCTACCTACCAGCCGAGCAGTCGCTCTCATCCCCGCCACTACCTTCATCACCCTTGGTTTGTTGGCCGTGGATTCGCGGATTATCTTATATCCCCCGCCCTCCCCCTCCCGCGATGCTTCGACCCGCAGATGGAGCTGCTGAACACCAAGCTGACCATCGCCCAGCAGCTGGGACAGGAGCGCTCCACGGAGCTGATGCTGCAGCTCAACGCGGCGGTGGCGGCTCACCTGGAGCTCGTTGCCACGGACACGGAGAGGCTGCAGGACCAGCAGGCAGCCGCCGGAGGGTACGACAACGGGGGCGAAGCGGACGGGGGCATGCCGCCGCCGCTGCTGCTGCTGGGCTCTTCGATTGGGGCCACGCCGCTGACACCGCAGGGCGTGACTTCGCCGCTGTTCGGCATGGGGCTTGGGGCTGGGCTGAGATTGTTCGGGTAGGGCAGAGGCGTGCTTCGGGCGTAAAACAAAGCCTAATCAGTTCCAGCATAACGGTGGCCTGTTTTAGCAAACGGGAAATGCTGTGGGGGTGGGGAGTTTAGGCGTAAGCGCGGCGCTAAGGTGGTGTAGTCGGTGCGGACGCGGATGACGGGGGCGCTGGCGGCTGGCAGTGCCGTAGCAGTGTCGGCCAGTTGAGCCGCAGCAATCACCGGTAGTCAGTGTGCGGGCGCACTCGAGGCGTCCCCCGCCCCGGCCGATAGGTATCGGTTTCGGACGGCGTTTCGAGGTTTTTGAGGTTTGCAAATGGCCGTTCTCAACAGCTCACCAACTTACCGGCCCGCGTTGGGGCTTGCGACGCTGGCCTGCGCCGCGCGGGTATCCATTCGTAGCTGGGTAGTCGAGGGGCAGGCGTTGCTTTTGCCGTTTCTCGGCGAGCGCCCCTGGAGCGAAGTACGGCACAGGCGTTATGCGCTCGCTCCACGCCTCGCGCCCTGCTCGCTCTTTCGCGCGCGGAGCACCTTTGCCATTTTCTTTGACCGAATAGATACTGGCTGTAGCGCTCGCCTGTGGGGCTGGCGGCGGGACTGGGGAGTGCTCGGCTGATAAGTCTCGACCCAGTGACACGCGCGTTGTTCCCGGACAGAGTTTGCAGACATCGCAGGCCTTTGCCACACTGTCAGGGTTACCGAACATGTAGGCGGGTGCTGCGCAGGTGACCAGCTGCTGCTGCGTCGCAGGTGGGCCTCTGCTCCCACGATTAGAAGACATAGCGGGAAGGTGAGGGCGGATATGCAAAGCGGATGGTGGAACGGCAGGACTGGGTAAGGAAAGCATGAAGGGTGTGCGGAGGCTGTACCGGGGCGCGCAACAATTTCAGGAGTCGTTACTTGTGCCCACAGTTCTGCGCGTGCTTCAACGGTCAAGCTCCTATCTCTGGTGATGGGGAACCGGTGCACCGCGCTGCTGCCACCATGTGCAGCGATATGGTTCGGCGTGTATGTAAAGGTAATGAAGGCGTCCACATCTCTTAACATTTTGGGGCATGCTGGTAGCGTGTATGTAAACGTGGCGGAGCATTTTTGGCATAGGTCATAGCAGCGCACCACAACAAGTGAAGCGACATGACGGCACCTACGCACGGACGAACACCCGAGTGCAAGCAAGGCAGGCAAATGGGGGTCGTGGTCATCGTGGTGGTCGTCGTCGTCGTCGCCGCGTGGCTGTACAACGCATGGGAACTAGCAAAACTAGCGAACACTGCGCCAGTACGCCAGCTGGCATTCACAATTTCACATCGCTTCTTAGCTACGGGAGCTGGCTGGAGCCGACCCTGGTCGCCGTTGTCAGCCGTTGTTTGCGGGATTTTGCGGGGTTGTGGCAATGCCACTGGTTTCCTTGCTGCGTAGACAACACTGTGCCATCGATTATACCGTCGCGTGTCAGCACCTGCTGCGAGGAAAACAATCCTGACTGCGAGGGCCCGATCCTGAGGCGGCGACCCACGAGCTGGAAGCTGGAGCTGACAGCAGCTGTCAGCTCCAGCTCAGCAGCAGCACGAACTAGGCACGCGCGCCGGCGCCGCTTGGCATTGTGCGGCCGGAGGCGGTGTCAGTCAGCGCTTACGATGCACGGCGCATGACATAGCCTCTAGTCACCGGCAAACCTTAGCGCCAACCGAAGAAACGGTTCGTATTTCGTTGCGAATCTCTTTGCTCGCTTGCACAACGGAAAAGGCGCCCCATTTTGTCCGAGACAATGAGCCTCTAGTCACCGCCAAACCTTAGCGCAAACCGAAAAAACGGTTCGTACCTCGTATCGCGAATCTTTTTTCACAATTAAAAACAGGCGACCCATGTTGTCCGAGATAACGTGCCAGCTCCTGCCCTGACGAGGACCCCGCTCCCACTCCCACGCACCCGCCCCCAAAGTTACTACCCTGCAACAAGTCCTATCGGACACGACAGCACCAGCCAATTTACCATGGACCGTCGCCGCATCTTCATCGTGGGCCTAATGGCCGTCGCGCTGATCGCGGCCCTAGCCGCCCAGCCAACCGGCGGTGAGAGGAAATCGAATCCCACCCCGCCTTCTAGTAACTGTAGCCCGCTTGTAGCGAGGACCCCCACGCTTAGAGTGGTATAGGGCGCGCGTGTACCACGGGCAAGCCTTGCGATGCAAACTGATAATGCCCTTGTGCTTGGGTCAAAGTGAGTTGCTTGGCTCGCGCCGCAGCGCGCCGCTGGGGCCGGAAGCATTGCATGCGGTATGCCATGTGACCCACGGGTCGTTACCACGCCGCTACGCGTCCGGAGCTCCTCTCCTGCTTTGCATGGGCCCTAGGACCCACGGAATGATCCCAAGGTCCGATGAATAAGCTCCGGTATCCCTCGCCCTCACGCCCTCAAACGTGCAGCCGTCGACGCCAAGTGCGAGGCGGCCCGCGGCACCCTGCCCAACAACCCGGACATCTTGGCTTTCAAGCAATGCGCGGGCAACAAACCCATTGTTGCCTCCTGCTGCAGGAAGGTGAGCTGGCCGCCGCGTCGTCTTAGTTGCGGTGGGGAGTAGGCCTGTGCCATACACAGATGTGTCTGTTCAGCGAGGGAACACGAAATCAGAGACAGCGCGCAGGAGCTGCATGCGCGAGACGGGGGTTTGTAGCCAGGGGGCCTTCCAGCGATAGTGCGCAGCTGGACAGAGCCGACAGGCTGTCCGCGGCATTAGTGCTTGCTTGCTGCACGTGCAGTGTTGCGTCCATGGTTGCAACACTACCGTGGAAGACAGTCCCAGAGAGAGCGGCCGTGTTGGTGGCTCGTGCTGTAGCAGACCCGCACGCCACACTTGCATCACGTGCGTATAAGGCGACTCTTACTTCAGCGCTGGCGCTGTGTGCTTGCGGACTCCTGCCCCGCTCCCCCGCACGCAGCTGCTTCCCTTCGCCCAGTACTACGATTGCCTCAACCACCCCGCCTACAAGGGCGAGGTCGACAACTTCCTCAAGGGCGTTACCTCGGTGGACGAGGTGCAGAAGCAGTGCCTGGGCTAGGGGGCGCATCCGGTGGGTGAGCGTCGAGCTGGACAGCGCGATAGCCGAGCGCGATGTAGGACTGGACTCCGCACATGTTACCAGAAACGGCAGCCCTAGGCGCGTACACCCATAAGCTTCTCCACGGTGTCGATACGGTCTTGGTGCACAGGCGTGTGAAGACGGCACCAGGCGTTTTTGAGCAGGCATGAGCTGATGTATGATTCTTGGGGACGGCGCATACGGTAGCTTTCTTGCCTCACCAACCGACTCCGCTCCGCCCGTGGGTGCCCCCGCACAGGTGCGAAGCGGCCCGACATACGGCGCGTGTGTCAACGCGGAAAACGGCGAGATGCGCAGTCCGGTGGTGGTTGCCGTTGCAAGTTGGTTAGGAGATGACCGGTACACTTCAGATGTGTACGGGTTGGCAAGTTGTTCGATAATGACGCATGGTAGGCGGTGCTTGGGTTGCATGTGGGTCACGTGCTTCAGGGTTCGATATAAAGTGCAGGACCCCCCCTGTAATGGAACAAAGCGAAATGTGAGGCGCGATTCCAAAATCCAAACAATTGTACGATCAATCCGTACCGTATCCTCGCCAGCTGCCCCTCGCTGCACTACAAGGGCATCGAGCCTCACTCCCCAAACCCCAACCGTGTCACCAGTACCTCTACCGGGTCGACAGCACTGCAAGCAAGCTCATCATGCAACACGCGCGCCTGCTCTGGAGTACATGCCGCAGGCGAGTGTACTGGAGCAACGGCAGTCGTCATTTGGACGTTCCGCCAAGCCTGCTAATAACGAGATTGAATTTGCCCCAGAAACCCCTTCCCGAGTAGCATCGTAGCGCCAAACACCAATGCTCGCCCTCCTTCCAGAATCCAGTTTCAGCATCACATTCCGTTCTGCACCCTAGAACACCACTGCGTCCGTACACACACCGAGATTGGAACCTTGGCTCACCGTCCGCTAACATCGCCTGCGAAGTCATTTATTTGGAAAGCATATCGCGGGCCTCAAGACCTTTGCAATTTAGCAGAGTTACGTCAAGTGCCTAATTATCACCGCCAAGGGCTGATGGGCTAAGATCTCAAGCACAAAGCGCTGCCGCATTGTAGGCCAAACGATGCTGATGCATACGCCATCAAGTCCGTAACAAGAAGACAAGCGCCCGCCCGGACAGCACCGCACGCCAACCAGCACGCGGATGCCTTACTAACGCAGCACCCAGCCTGGGCGACATAGCTGCGGTTCTACACAAATTCTTTAACACCGACGCCCCACCAGTCCCGCGACTCCTCAGCCGCCTCCTGCGCCCACCCTGCCTGCGCCTCCCCGCCTGCATATCCTCGCCGTACACGGTACCTGCTCCCCCCCCCACACGCACATGACGAGACCGCCTGCTTACTTGCTCTACACGAGAGACACCCACCTACCCTGCTGCGGCACTGCTGATACTCCCCCGCCCTGCTCCGAAACCCTCCCTCCGTCCCGCCCGCCCCTGCACCCACCCCCCGCCCACCCCCCTTCACCGCCCGGCTGGCTCGTTGCGCCGGGGCAGCATTTGCTCGGGCGGAAGCTGCGCTGTGCCACGCACAACGGACCCACCGGCCAGCAGCGAGGGGTTGCTGTCGTACATCTGGTCTTCCGACCCCAGCTGCGAGCCCTCCGGCGTGTAACGCTTGTCCAGCGGGACATACACACCGCGTATCCTCGAGGGCCCGATGCCGGGCGAAGGCGAGCTGTGCTGCGCTTGGCTGCCCTTCTCCAAAGCGTCCCACAGCACATTCTTGTCCGCGACTCGCACCTCCGGGTGCGGATGGTGGTAGCCCGCATGCTGCCGGTCGCTGGGGCTTTGTGGGTGGTGCTGCTGGTCTTGTTGTTGTTGCTGGTCTTGCTGCTGCTGCTGCTGATGGTATTGCTGCTGCTGCTGCATCTGCTGTTGTTGTTGGTGCAAGTGTTGTGCGGCGAGGCGCTGCGTGGGTGATAGCGGCGGTGACATGGGCTGCGGCCGCGCGCGCGGAGGGTTGAGCCCCGACATGAGGAACTCCCGGCTGACGCTGCGCAGACGGGAGCAGGAGGGGCGGGGCGGGAAGGAAAGTGGCGGTGGGAGGTGGGGTGGATTGAGAGGGGGGAGTGAGGAGCGGGGCTTGTATGTACAGCATCAGACCGCAAGCACTGAATCTCTGCTCGCTGCACCCGGCTGCTGCCCCATACGCACCCCCGACCCTGTCTTAGCCGCCACTTAGCCGCCACTCAGACGCCACTCAGCCACCACTCAGCCGCCTGAGTGACTTCACACCGGGCGAGTCACGCAGCTACCTAGCCGCCCACCCACACAGCCATCCGGCCAGCCACCCACTCAACCGCATACACAGCCAGCCATCCAGCCCGCCACCCATTCAACCGCATACACAGCCAGCCAGCCAGCCACCCACACACCCACCTGTAACCATTATCCATTCGGAGCTGCTCCGGAACTTGGGGCACGTCCGCCAGAAAGGTCGCAGCTGGCAGCGCAAACCAGGCCGACAGGTTGTTCGGCTCGGGCGGCGGCAGCGGCACCAGCGACCGGTGCATGCTGCTGCCGGGCCGCCGGTAGTACGACTGCTCGTGCAGCCGCGACGGCAGCGCTCCAGGGCCCGACACGGCTCCGTTCGCTGTGCTCGACTTGGCGGGCGGCGGGCCACCACCGTTGCGTGGCGGCGGGTGGGGGGACGTGGAGTGTGTGTTTTGTGCTGGCCCCGGGTAGGTGGCGCGGGTGAGGCCCCGAGTGTTGGTGTGCGGGTACGTGTGGCTGCGCCGCGGGTTGCGCTCCGGCGAACCGGTGAACCCCAGCCGCAGACCCGCGACGCCGCTCGCCTGGCTGCGCGGGCTGTCGCACGTGCCCGGTGGGGCGCTGTAATTGGACGAGCGCCGCGACGCGGCTGTCGTTGGGCTGCAGTGCGTCTCGCTGCGAGAGGACGTCTCCACGGCGTCTCCGCCGCTGTGCCGCTGCCCTCCGCTAGTGGGCCCCGACTCTGGTTCCGCCGGCGGCGGGCCGGGGGCTCCGACGGGAGGACTGTCGCCGAGTAGCGTGACGGCGATGGGGAGCGCCCGGGCTTGCCAGCTGCCGGGTTGAGGCGGGACTCGCTCCCAGGTGGCGTTGCCGTCGCCGGATCGGCACGCTTGGAACCTGCCGTACGGCCGCGGCACGCCGCCGCCGCCGACGCTGTTGACCGCGATGCTGATGAAGTCCAGCGCCTGCAGCGTCGGAGCTACCGCCTTGGCATGCTTGGTGTGGGAGCGGTAGGCGAGCATGGAGGTCGGGGTGGAGGTCGAGGCCTGGGCAGGCGTGGCGCTGCCAGCGCTGCTCAGATACTGTTGCGCGTGGTCTGCGGCAAGCGGCTGTAGCTTCACTTGCGGGGCCTGCGGCAAGGGCGCGGCGCGGTGCGGCGTGATGCGGCGCAGGGTGGGTTCGAGGGAAACCCGTGGAATGTCCGAAAAAACCGTTTAAAACAGAAGTTTTGAGGCGCAGGGTGGGTGGGTGCAGGTTGCTAGATCCGGATCCGGATCGGGAGAGTTCTGGGAAACCATGCCCGGCAGGAGAGCCGTGGCTGCTGCAGCGGCGTTTGGTACTGTCGTACGCGACTTGGCGTCGGACGTCGTGCTTTTCCGGCGGGCCGGAAGAGTAAAACGCAAGGGAGACGGGAGGGCGGCTGTAGGTTGGGGCATTGGTATCGTGTAGCCAGCTGCCGTGCTATATACTGTGGTCTGCTTTAGCGAGCGGCGGAAATTAATCGGGTGCGGACTGGGGATGTGTATACGTTCGCCTGCGAGCAAGTGCCTGTGGTCCGGATCGACAAAAATCTTCCAACCTGCCATTAAGTCTGTATGATGAGGTGCAAGGCAAGTGGCACCGGTGCCCTGATCCTGTATGAGCGGGAATTGCCAGGGAGCCGCACCGGCGCATTATCTCCGTGCTATGCCGTGCCACGGTCTGCGGGCAAGCCTTTCGCAACGCAGTTTCAGTATATTCTGTAGAAAACGGGAGGTAGGCCAGTCGCGGGAAATATCTTCCGCAGCTGACAAGACATGCTCCCGAAGGAGGCACTCGATCGCCTTCGGAGATGCCCAGACCAGAATATCACTCAAGTATGTACCCATTCGGATCAATCCATTGTCAGCCTCCCACTTAAGTGCATACCTGGCGAGTCGGCGAGGTCTGGGCCGCTGGCCGAGCAGCTGCTCCCAGGGCGCCTGATGATTTATGGCTTGAAGGCATTGAAGCTGCATCAGAAGAGGCAGCTGCGAGCGCCGTCCTGACAGATGCCAAGCGGTCGCTGTAATTGGACTTAGAATACCCGCGAGCCATAGCCACAGCATCTGAGCTAATACCATAGCAGCTCATATGTACGGGTAAAGGTGAAATACTCATTTTGCCTTCTGCAAAAACGCAATACACTAGCTCCAAGCGTGGTAGTCGTGCGGGTCCGAATGCAAAGCATACTCCGTCTGCATACTTTTATTGGCTGTTCGTAGCTAAGGAATCTTGCCCCTTTCTCGACTTTGTGCAGGTGGGTGACTGTTCACGCGGATGCTTGTACATCTCGTACAGTACTGCTGTGAGAAACAACCTGGGGCAACGGCAAGAGCTTGCCACAAGGTCCCAGTAACGGCGACAGATTAACCGTTCATCCTATAATACTGAACGTAGGCGAACCCAGGACAAGAAGAGGGGCCCATGTCCGTGGGCCTCGCCGTCTAAGAGCCGGGCCACAGAAAGGCCCGAAAGGCGGAGACACGCCACCCTTTCTACTGGGCATCTCTGTTCCACCCTGAATATATTGACTTTTAATATCTCTTCGGATGGGAAAGCTGACTAAAGCTGTTTCAGAAATCCCTACCCCCCCCCGAATGCTCTTACCCCTGTCGCAATTCTGCCGTCCCCTGCACTGCCCCGCGGGAGCCCGCCTCGGCGATAAGACTCAACGATGGATTCGCCACTGTCATGGCATGCACATGTAATGAACACTTTCTGGTGTGGTGAAAGAGGTTCGGTGTTCTGAAGAGTCCTACAACCTCAAGAATTTTAGACCGGTAATCCCACGCGCACTGCCTCCCTACATCAGATGTCACCGTCGTGTTCCCCTAGGTTCCAGACGGCTCAATCACAACATCCATACTACGTGCCTCATAATTGATACACATGCAAAGGAGATGGCAGGGACGCGTTTCGGATGCCATGTATCGTTATCGTCAACGTGTACCACTGTTTGATTTGTGCAGAGCTGTGGCAGCGGCAGCAGGATAACGCAAGACTACGACGGTCATCAAGGGGCACCAGGGGATGACATGCTGACGTCCGCTTCCTGTACACAACCCTCATCGGAGGCCTCCCGGGTTTGTAAAGTAAGCCATTACCTTACAGCGCATTTGCCGCATTCCATCTCAGCGGTATCCTATTTCGCAATCAGAAGCACGGATGGCCATCTGAGCTGTGCTTCCTGTTGGCTCCGTTCGAGGGAAACCCGACCAGCTACGCCAAGAACGACGCCAATCCTAAAACCTCGTCCAGTCTTTGCGCCACTTCACCGTACGGCGCTGTGGGTTACATCCCAGGCCTTCCGGCGGAATGTCTACGCCGTCATCCTGCAGCACGAGCGTCACTCCTTCCCACGCACAACATGGCCTGACCGCCGTCCGGTTAGTCCATGTTCTGTGGAGTTTCGTGGCTCCGCGGTAAATTAACACAGTCCTACCCTTTTAGTACTTCGCAATTACAAACGCCAAGCTGCTAAGTGCCAAGCCATGCTGACTATCCTGCAGGATTCGACCCGTAAAGCTCGACATTGCGGTTGCCATCGCTCACTCCACCTAATCGAAGAAAAGACAAAGTCGTTCCACAGCTGCTTCATGTGCAGCCGCAAGAGACGGCACGAGCACCACGTCGCTCTGCGGCGTCTGCTGCCCCACCACCTACCGCAGCGCACCACGGATACTGTCCCCGGTTCAATCGATTGCACCACCTGCCGATGAACTTCCGAAGCGCTCTGCTGCAGCTGAAGCCCACAAGGGAGTCCGCACTCATCCACGACTCGCTCAGCAGCATGGCGCTGGCGTCCGGCCAGCTGCAGCTGCAGCCCCGCACCTTCACATGCCTTCTGTGTACTGGTACATGGCCAACGGTGACCCTTGCAAAGGCAACTTCAGCACACTCCGGCCGTAACGCCCTATGTTCGCTACGCTCAGCGTGCTCCAATCGGAAGGTCCTGATGCCGCTACCACAGGCCGACACGTCGCACTGCACCGCACCAGGCGACACGACCCCTAGGTCATCACGCCTGAGAGCTGACGAGCCACCACCCGCACACACTCGTGCCCACACAGCGCACCCTCCCCTTACTTCTCGCTTCGCGACGAGCTGCAGGCGCTGCCCAGTAGCGCTGCGCACCTCCATTCTTTCCGCAACGCTGGCCATTGCTCGTGGCGAGCCCTCACGCAGCGCCGCTCACGCCTTGACGGCATCCAACCGCGAGCGCAGCTCGTCCATGTCCTCGCCCGCCTCGGCCTCCTCCGCCTGCTGCTGCCGCTCCTTGGCGCGCTGCGCGAGGGAATGAAACGGCACACACACACACACACACACTCAGTGTCACTCAGCATTTATAAAACACTCAGTGTCTTCGCGCTCAGTCTCCTTCGCGGCTCAGCACAGCATCTATAAAACACACACAGGGGCGCACACAGATTGCCGCAACTTTGCCCCCCCCCCACCGTACTTGTGCGAGTGTCCTGGTTTGGGTGCTGTCTGACAGTCGGTACCATGCGCATCCCGTCAGCTCGGGCTGCTAACCCCCGATACCATCATCGGCAGCAGCACCACCAGTACCAGTGCCGTACTCACCCGCGCAGCCGGCAATGATGCCAGCGTCTCCCCTCCAAGCTCGTCCAGCACGCGCTGGATCTCCTCCTCCGTCTCCTCCTCCTCGTCCACACCGCCCACGGCGCTGTCGATGGCGTCACTGATCATCTCCTCAATCAGCCCCGCCTTCATCATTTCTGCAAGGGTCCATTACAGGCGCCAACCTAAATGACTCGCGCGACCCTTGCATCTAACCCCTGCTTGCACTTGCTGCAATCCGTGTCTTAATGTGCAAGCGACGATGAGGTCAGAGATGAGGACATACGTGCCGCTTTATGTACTCCCCGCTGTCGTCCATCAGGAGCCCTAGCCGCCCATGGCTCCCAGGCGCTGCTTATCCTCGTGAAGCCAACATCAACAACGGTGTCAAGAGCAGGTTTCAGCGCCTGTCACTGCACGGCTCGCCCACATCACGCTGGCACCCTAACAACCGTTTTTCCTTGCCTCCCTGGTAATAAATGAGGTTTCGAGAAGCCGGTGGCCCACCTTTTGACATCTCCATCATGGTCTTCTGCAGCTCAGGCGCCTTGATGATCGAGTTGACCGTCTTCATGACCTCCGTGCTCTTGCTCAGCGTGCCGGCGACCCGCATCATGGCTGCAAGCACCACCGGACAGGGCAGGCCGGCGGGAGTGGAGCAAGCAGCTGCTGCCGATGAAAATGCTGGGTATTGTGACAAAACCCAGGAAAGGATCCTGCCATCAAACCCAGGAACAGACGGGCGGATCCAGCCATCAAACACAGCGAGCATTCCTACACCCTTGCATGAGACTGAAGCTACATGCCCGCTGGCCGCAACGCCGTCGTCGGCGTAAATGCCACACAACCATGTCTGTCCAACTGGCATCGCTCCTTGGCAATTTTGGCGTGGGTGAACGACAGTGACGCCGCTCCCCCCCTGCCCGCTCCGCTGCCTTCCTGCCCGCTCCCCTTCCCCCCTGCCCCCTGTCCCCCGCCTGCTTCCCGTCTTCCGCCTGCCCAGGCTCCCTCGCCTCTCCCGCTCCCCCGCCTCCCTGGCCCCCGTTCCCCCACCTAGTTGCTCCATAAGAGCCGTACTGAGGCTCTGCATGTGCGCCTTGTTCGTGTACAAACGGGTAACGGCCTTACGGCTTTGCACGATCTCCTTGGCCAGGTGCTGCGCGCCAGGGAGGCACCGAGATGCATCGTGAGGGTGTGTGGTAGAGACATGGGCAATGCATTTCAAAGAATCGCTGAGGGTAGAGATGTAGGTGCCGATGATCCCCGTTATGTTCCATCAAGCCACAGGAGAGGTATAGACGCCAACGCCCCCCCATCGTGTTCTGGCACGCAAAACCCCACCGCCACCAGCCTTATGCAACGCACCTTTGCAGAACCCATATCACCACGCTTGGCAGCGTCTTTTATCGCCTTTTGCACTTTCTTCATTTCAAGCTGTATGTCTGCAGCGGGAGTACGTGAGCACGGGTCCCCCCTTCAGAGTCTTGCGAAGGGAGGAGGGAGACGATACGCACGGGCAACATACCGCGAACTTGTCGGTCCATGGCGCGCTGCTCTGAACGCAGAGTCGTCTGCCATTTGCGAACCAGCTCTTTCGGGTCTTCCTTGAAGAAGTACCTTAGCATCGTGCTGTGCTAGGAACGCCCAAGGGCGCACAGAGGCGCCCCCAGGGCAGCGTGGAGGACTCCGAATGCACCTATAAGCTATAAAAATACTTATATTGCCGCGAACAGTTGGGTGCCAGTTTCAAGGGTTCCACGACATGGAGAGGATCTGCAGTAGCCCAATTCCATAACCAGTATTATGTACCGGTAAATTTAATCTTGTGTGGCATGGTCTGTGGCATGGCCTGTATACGGCTAGCAATAATGCTCTATACGGCAAGCCTAGGCACCTTCATGCTGTGACGAAATGGGCAGTTGGATATCTTGCTGTGCAGTCCCGACTGGATCATGGAAGAAGAAGAAGCACACAGACTTTATAGCCATTTTGCGCGCGTAAATGAGGGAGCAAAGCAGAAGCAGGTGACACTGCTACGCACAGAGGAGTCCCCTGCAATTGTCCGGAAGAGAAGCATAAATAATTGTGTCTTGATTTCAGGGTCTGGGTTTCGGTGAGCGCAAGTCGTCGCCCATCCGGAACAGCGGTGCAGCCCCGCAAGGCTTCCTCTCATCTTTTGTCCGTTCCACCACAAGCTTTGGCGTGGAGACGGCTAGGAAGACCGTGACGTCGTATGCCCCGCTCCGCGACGACAGCGATGATGACGTCCCTCCGGCGAAACGCCATCGCCAGCAACGCAACAGCAGGTATTTGTTAGCTTTGCTGAATGGGGTCCCTACAGTATATAGCAAAACGCGACCTGGGTCGTAGCAACGTTACGGCAGGGCTACAGGGGACTGTTGAGGGGTGACCCCCTTCCGTTCTCCAAGACTGCGGCCCATGGGACACTAGCTGATCCGGCAGCCTAGCAAAGCTCATCTGTGGTGACCCTATGTAGCCAGGCCTTCCACCTCCGCATGCCCAGTCGTTAGGACGCAAGAAAGCCCTCGCCTCTGGATCTGTACGATCAAGGTCCTCGCGTCGCGGTGGGGTCCTCGCTGACCGGCACCCCAGTTCCCCCCGGGTGTCGCGCTCCAGCCCAGCCCCTTTTCCTCCGTGGCTCCGGGACCACAGCGCGTACGACAATGAGGACCGGCCTGGCAGACCCGGAGCTGGTCGGGAACAGCTGGTGGGCTACGAGGGGGCCCAGGGGCAGCGGCGGGGGCAGGAGTACGAACACGGAGGCCGCGGGCGAAGTGCGGCGGGACGGGATGAGCCGGGCGGCAAGCTTGGCGGCGGCGGCAGCAGCGGCAAGGCAAACCCGAACTATGAGGAGCTCATACCCGGTGCGGGGTCAGAAGAGGACCGGGAGGGGGACTGGGAGCGCCCGTTCGCTGTTTTAGGGGGCTGGGAATCGGCAGAGCTTGAGGGGTGGCGGCCGGGGCCGGAGTGGCGAATGTTAGCCAGCATGCGCTCACGACGTGTGCAGCTTGAGCAGGTTGAGCGGCAGCAGCGTCGCTAAGGGCTCACGCCACCAGCTTCTACCCCGGCATGGCCTAACTACCGCGCAACGGACACCTGCTCGCCCCCATGCCACCGCCACGACGCCGACAGCCTACGAGTCTATGAACCCCGCGGAGCGGCTCCGTGCACGTACGCGGCTGGCACTGGCGCGCGCCGACGCGCGCGTTCGCAAAGCCGCCGCCGAACATGAAGCCGGCGGCGGCGGCGGCGACGGCACGGGCAACGGCGGCAGCGGCAGCGGCCCGTGGACCAGGTTCGTTTTCAACACGGACGCCGCCCTGGATGAGGATGGTGCGCGGCCCCGCCTGACGTCATGGGGGGAAGAGGGCGCGGACGGGGGCCTTATGGAGAAGCGCTACAACAGTCACGGCCTGGTGGACGAGGGGGAGCTCAATGCGCTCACCTTCCGCCGCACGGGCGACGTGGAGCAGCGGCGTAAGGCCCTCAAGCGGGCTGAGGCGCAGCATGAGGACGCGATCTTCGGAGCGGCTCCGCCGCCGCCGCCTCCTGCGCTTCCTGCTGCTGCCAGGCCTCAGCTGGAGAGAGAGCGGGGCCGCCGGGGTGGCGCGGCGGGGCTGTGTGACCAGGAGGAGCGGAGGCGGGAGCGAGACGGGGGCCGGGAGCAGGACCGGGACCGGGGGGGGGACCGGGGCAGGGACAATGACCGCGATCGAGACGGGGGCAGGGACAATGACCGGGACCGGGGCAGAGATGACGACCGGGGACGGGACCGGGGCAGAGATGACGACCGGGGACGGGACCGGGGCAGAGATGACGACCGGGGACGGGACCGGGGCAGAGATGACGACCGGGGAAGGGACCGGGGCAGAGATGACGACCGAGGACGGGACCGGGGCAGAGATGACGACCGGGGGCGGGACCGGGGCAGAGATGACGAGAGGGGACGGGATCGGGGCAGAGATGACGACCGGGGACGGGATTGGGGCAGGGATGACGAGAGGGGACGGGACCGGGGCCGGGAAATGGAACGGGACTCGAAGCGCAAGAGCAGCCATGCGACGGACCGGGACGGGAGGAATGCGGAAAAGCGGGAGCGGGGGCAAGGCGGGGAGCGGCGGGAGCGGGAGCGCGGTGGGAGCCCTGCGGGTAGGAAGGAGCGCCGGGGGGGGGATGCTGGTTGCGGCGGCCAGGAGTCGCAGCGAGGACCCGAGCCAAGCGCGCAGCGCCCAGGTCATGTGCGCGAGGGGGCCTGTGGGCGGACTGAAGCCCAGGCCTTTGCCATGAAGCCCGCAACGCAGGAGCTGAGTGGCGCTGTGGCAACTGTCAGCCCGGGGCGGAGCACCTGGCCGGCTGGCTGCACCCAGGGACTGACGACGGCTGGGGCTGCTGGGGCGTGGGTGGCTGGCGTTGCTGTGCGCGCGTCTGCAGAAGATGAAGAGGACGGGCCCGTGGTGGTTGAGCTGGACGAGTCGGGTGAGCTGGCGGTAGCATGGGCAGCAGCCGGGTTAAGCGGCCGGGACGCGCGGCTTTGCGTGGGTGCAGGCGCGGGAGCCGGCGGTGGGGCGGTGGAGGCGAGGCAGGGCGGAATGAGCGACATGCTGAGCTCGGCGGTTATCGGTCAGCAGGGGATGTCTTGGCGGGAGAGGGCTATGCAGGCGCGTGGGAGGGCGGGAAAGTAGGCCGAATGTGGTAGGTGTTGGCGGCAGGTAGCGGCGGCGGAGCAGCAGCGTGGGGTACATTTGGATCGCGGCAGCCGAGGAGCACCGGTAAGGCAGCTTTTGCCACAATGGTAGCAGGTCCGGCTTGTGGGTGCTAAGGCGATGAGCGCTGGCGGCTGGATTTGCGCGGACATGACGCGGCAACTGGTATGGCGCTCACCTGTTCGGTGTCGAGCAGATGAGGCTGTCGCTAGCAAGATGGCAAAGACAGCCAGGAGTGGCCAGGAGGTGAAATGCTTGAGCTTGAGGGCACTGTAACATCTCATCAGCAAAAAGAGAGGGAGGGTATCCGCGCGGTGTACCCTAACACGTTGACACTTGCGTAAAGGGCCTTCGTTTCGCTTCTGGTGTAGTTGCCGCTTTAGTCGGCCCTTCACGTGGCCGAGTTCGCTTATGACACTTATGGCATCAATCATCACGTTGGATTTCCGCGATGATTTTTGCATGACTACGATCAAATGACTCTTGGCACCAAATGACATGTCGTCGTCTCGCTCGCCATGCGCGCCTCCACGTGGATGGGGTATTCCTCAATTGGATCCTGCGTGTACCAGTGTACCATACCCTGGGTCATTTCGTTGGTCACTAAAAAGGTGGGCAACGGCGGGCAGGGTAAGTCAGGCTCCGCATTGTACTGCAAAGACGGCTTATTATGAAACTGGCAGCAACGCGGATCGCGGGGTTGTATTAAAAAGGAGATATTGTAAAGACGTTATGCGAAGGCATTCTCAGGGACTTGGAATATTCTAAAAGGGTTTGGTGGCTGGCGAGCGGCTGCCGGGCCTGCGGGGTCGGTCGTCCACGTCGTTCGGGAAAACTTAAGCGTACACTAGATAGCGTGCACCACAACGTAACATAATATTCTATTGTATACACTAATTTATTTTCTTCCCCAAAGAGAACAACCCTTCAACAAATGTGAATTGCAAGATGCGCATCGAAAAATCCGTACTCAGTTGGTCACCCGCATCTGGGAAAATGTTTAGCATGGTGAATGTCTTGGCGTGACTCAGGGACGATTATTGGAATAAATCAAGTAACAAGAATGCGAGAGTTACAAGGGAGGTGGAGCACCTACGAGTGCGGAAGCGCAACCAGGCGGGCCCGATGGGCCAGACCACGACGCAGATCACCGGGCAAGAGAACCCGCCCTAGCCGGACGGGAAGGGGCAAAAGTCAAAGACGGCAGAACGAACACACGGAGAAGCCAGCACGCACAACTCAAGTCACGGGGGTTAACAAGCCACTCATTATTAGTGTGAGGTGGGACGAGCACGCCAGAAAGGACTGACATTTTCATGGGGTTTCGTGTTTCATAAGAGAGGCAAATGCGGCAGGCAGCAAGCTGGCTAGCGCAAAATGTCCAGCATACAGGCGCGCCAATGCGCGGTTTTGGGTGTGTCCAGTAAGGATTAAGGACGCAGAAGTACATAAGGGCTTTCGAAAGCACACCAATTCATTGGAGTCGAGACATTTGGGCTAAGAAGGAAATGGCCGCGAAAGGCCGGCGTGCAGAGTTCGGGCCGCTTTTGCCAGGCTTGTCCACAACAATACACTCCTACCTCTTAAAGATAAAAATCAGTAAATAAAGTTCTCTGGAAATGGGATGACCTGCACTTGATCGCTGTAAACTCGCCACAACACATTTGGCGCGCAACTAGAAAACTTCAGATACGCGATTGCTGGTCATGCCGCATGAAGTTCAGGTCATGTGTGCGCCAGATCGGAACGTGAAAAGTTATGGAAGGCCCGGGATTCACGGTCTTGCCAAAACGCAAAAAGTCCGAATGCAATGCTGCAACAGGATGATCGATGGAGGACAGATCATTAACTAATCTAACTTGTGCTGCCGGCCGATATCTTCAGACTGCCCGGGCCGGCGCAGGAGGCGCCAGGCCCCCAGCCCAGAGCGCTGCTTCCGCCTGCTCATAATTAATAGCCAGCTTTTTATTCCATATCTTGTTGGAGCTTCAGCTGCAACAGCAAGGATATGCACAGCAGCGGAGGTACGCATATGGTGGCCTGGTAGGGCTCCGAAACACGGCTACACAAAATCTGAGCACATTGGCAATTGAGCGCTTCGCCCGGGCTTGCGGACATGATAATATTAATAGATAAGACAGCGACGTCTTACTATTATTATCTTACTCCTGAAAGGTATAGAGTCCTAGTGAACGTACGGCGATGGCCTACCTCTGAAAGGGTACTCGTGTAAACACAAGGAGTGTCCAGGACAAATCGCTAAAGCTGTTTCGTGACATCAGTTTGGATGCAGACGTTGGCTGAACGTTTCGATTGGAATTGTTTGGGGTTACTGGCGCAGCGGTGAGCGGGCGCCGCAAAGCAATCCTTGCTGGAGGTCACGGGCACTATTCAATCACACAACATACTGTATGTTTAGGCTGCATTTACCTCAGAGTCCAGCATAAATTATCTTTCTTGGCCTGCCGTCACACGGTTTTACGCAGCAAGCCTGCAAATGAGTTGGTTTGATAGAAATGAGTTGTTTGTTCTTTTCGCTTCTATCAACACAGGTGCGCGGTCTGAGAGGTCTGAGTTACGCTTGCATTTTTGTTTGGTTGCGAAAACGGATAAAATCCGTTACTTGGGACGGGTGGTCCAGGGCATTCATTATCGGCGCCTTGCATAATGGGACAGTTAAAGCCCACCCGACATGAGTCGACTGTTGGCCCCACGTGACCGTCTCGCCGTGAAGGTCCATGAAGCGCCGAATTGCGAGAAACACCCTCAACACCTATGTGATTCAGAAGAGACGTGGTTATCAGGGCGCGTATTCCCCCCTCCTTTGGGACCCCTTCTTTCCTTGCGATTGCAGCTGGCAGTAGTGTTTGCACATATGTCTGTACTCCGCTCGAGAGCACTCCGATGTGGCACGCCTGCCCATTTTCTGCCCACCTGCTACAATTCACCCGTTCCCGCAATACTTTCTCAATCAATGGTATACCTAGAAGGATCCAAGGTCCCCAGTCTACACCGCAAGAAAATAACTGTGCCGTGCTTGACGGACGATAAAAGTATGGAATGAAATGGAGTAAATCCACACTTGAGTATAACACGCCATCGATGCTTCATGAACTCCCGATGGAAGTTTTATTGACTTCGCAACCGATCGATGTTTGCGCCATCATGAGCGTTCGACGGGAAGGCCAAAAGGCTCGCATTAGTCAAAGCTTGTGCAAAGGACAAGTGTCACTTCAACACCACTTACGTAAATACTTGGTGAACTTTTTACGTCGGGACAGTGCTAGGTCAGCATGAGATCGCGGCGAGCAGGAGATCATGGCGCCATCATAGTCGGTTACGAATCGGCGGCGAATCAGGACAGATGGATGCATCCCAATTGTAGATGATGAATGCGTCTTCTGCAATATGCTGTACGAATTGGCGCTTGGCGGCATGTTGTAGATGATGCGAGGCGACTGCTCGACCGCGGATCGAGTTCTGGATTTAAGGAAGCTCCAACATTTACGGAGACCAAAAGGCTGGCATACACTTATTCCTCTTCCAAGTCTACACGCACGGACGTCGTCGCTGGGCGCACAGCGTTGTCGAAGTGATCAGCGGTGTTGTTCACGCAGCGTCACCGCTAGCGAATGATTGCTGTGAAGCCCGCGACGGCGCATCATTAGTGCGGGACTTACAGTTTTCGTTTCTGGATAACGGCGTTCCCAGAGTGCACCCTCTGTCATTGCTGTTGTGCGGGAGCTTTAATGCGCTCTTGAGGTAAGCTGTCTCGCCGTTAACGATGATGATGTGTTGTGTTGATTATTGCCTACTCATGAAATGAAAGACCCGAAGCATCATCTTGCTGTCCCGATCGTGTTCTGAAGGGCATTTTCAGGCCAGTTATGTGGTTTCAATCAGGCGGCTGCGTTGCAAATTTCAGGCGATTTCACCCTCCATTGACAGGTTCGGCGCATATATTCCTTTCTTTGGTCTCTGAACCTGCGCAAACGTGCGCGCGAGGCTGGCGCTTGGTTTGTCGTTTGGCGGGCGATGACTGTCAGGTCGCATTCAACGATGTTTGCGTTGAGATCTGTTCTCGTCATTTCTCTTTTATATGGCGCTCAAGCTCAAGTAGTCGATATTGAGGCGTCGGGTTCGGCGACCGGTAAGTGCGTTCTTCGAAAGACGTGTCTGGCGCCCTCTTTCCTTATGCTGGAAATTTCCTACAATGATAACAGGTACAATTTCGATATTGATGTCGTCGTTGTCCGATGGCCAGGACGCGTCGCTATATTATCTGCAAACAGACGTTGATCAACAAATCTACCGTCTGGCCTTCTGCGAGAACGTTACCCTGGAGGGCGTTGTGCCGAATTCACGCGTTACAATCGAGTTTAGCAAGGCTAGTGGAGGGGTTATGCAGACCTGCACCGTGCCTAAGCTGAAAGAGGGACGCCGTCTCCTGTTCGGTGACACAATATCAACACCGAGAAAGCCCACCTTTTTGTTCTACATTACCACGTTTTGTGGTTTTGGGGAGACACCAGCAGCTACTCCTCAGGTTTGTGCATTTGGCTGTGCCGAGGGTTGGTGCGTGGGTATCTTGCGTGTCAGGGTTTCAGTGAATGACCGCACCTTCACTTGTAGTTTACTTGCACATGTAATGCGACAAGATTTGTAAGGGGTTCGGGAAGCTGTGGCAGCAGGGCATACATCCCCATGCGTTGGTAGCCCTTGTGTTAACGGCAATCCCTGTCTACCACACTTTGCAGAAGGTGGAGCAACTTTTTAACGGTGACGGTATCATGTTGGGCCGAACTATGTCAGCGTACTTCGACATGTGCTCGTATGGCCAGATCACGATTGACCCGTCTCAGGTTAAGGTCCTAAACCCTATTCGTATACCTTGTTCGGGTACGCTGGATCTGCCGTTCACGTTCCCATCGGGTAACGGTTTCGATACCAAGGGTTGTGAGAATGACAACATGCTAAAGTGGCACTACTATCTGGATACCGTCGCCGCCGAGCAAGGAGTAATCGCTTCGGATTATCATCACAAAATCATGCTCATGCCCAAGGGCTTCGCAAACACCCCCAGCACCCGTGAGTCTAAGACTGTGTCGTTGGGATCCAGAGCCGATCACTCTGGGCCGCTGCCCAGACTACCATTTTGCCTGTCCTGGTATCCCGTCCTGGTGTCCCGACTTGCCATCACAACTGGCAGATACAATGCCCGTAGTTTCCCTTGTATCATACTCCATAGCCCGATGAGGCTGTCGTGCAAAAGCACGGCATATAGCCAATGCTATTGAGCAGCTCCAGTGGCAATATGCGCGCGAAGCGTTATTATGCCCAGCCCAGCCCAGCTGTTCGATTCGATCAAGTACGCTCCCGTCCATCTCTCCCTGTGTGCAGGTTGCAATGGCATCGCAGGTTCGGCCTCTGTCGGCCCCTGGCTTCGGCAGTACAGCTCTAAAAACAACTGGGGCACGGGATTGGTGTGGTGGAGTGGTGACAGCTTCGGAGATGTGGAGCTCCTTGTCCACGAAGTGGGCCACACGTTAGGATTGGCTCACGCAGACATCCCTGGGGGGTGCGATCTGCGGGACCAGTGCGACAACACGTGTCCGATGGGCGCCGCGTCCGGCCAAGGCATCCGCTGCTTCAATGCACCGCACAACTGGCAGGTGCGGGAGGTGGCAGTCGTGCGCTGTCGCTGGTCCGAGGGTGGGTAGGAAAGCATCGCCTCTGGGTGGGCAATTGCCGTATTATTTCGGATTGGCGGTCAATGGTCGGCTCAACGGGCATTGCTGACCTTCTTGCACCGCTGCGGCCCTCTTTTGCCCTGCAGCTCGGCTGGGGTGGGGCATTCAAGGAGCTCACGGATGCCAATCTTCAGTACGGTGTCCCGCAAGCGATTCCAGTGCCACGGCAGCTGAGCAAGCCGAAGAGTTATGTCTTAGTTTCCTTGAGCGGCATGGCGACCTCTCAGAAGCTTTACGTTGCTACTCGCATCAACACGGCGCCGTACGATCTGCCTTTTGTCAAGTCTCAGGACGGCAAGCCCTACGTCGTGATCCATAGTTATGCCGGTACGGCGACTGCACCATACGCGCGAACATCTTTACGAGGTACTGTGTCACGAGGCAACACCTGGTCTGATTCGGCAAGCGGATTGGTGGTGAACTTTGCGGAGTGGGACGGCGACGCAGCAACGGTGACGTTCTGCCGTCGGAAAGGTAGCACCGAGCAGACGTGCGGCGATGGCAAGGATGATGACTGTGACTTCCTGCCTGACGCCTTCGACCCTGACTGCGACGGGCGCATGCCTGATGACTTTGACAGCTCCAGTGACAGCCGCCCACCACCGAAATCTTCACCACCACCCACTCGAGGCCGAGGCGGTGGTGGCGTCGGAGTGGACGGCGGCATCGTAAGGCCCTCGAAGCAATCACCACCTCCCCCGAACCCTACGTCGTCCCCGCCAGCGAGGCCGCCGGTCTCACCGCTCCCCAGCCCATCCCCGCCGCCGAGCGCCCCATCCCCGCCGCCGAGCGCCCCGGCCTCGCCGCCGGCGCGACCGCCGCCGCCACCACCGAGGGCCCCCAGTCCTCCGCCGCCGAGCCCTCTCCCGAATCCCCCTCCCCCTCCGCCGCCCCCTCCCCCTCCGCCACCGCCAAATCCTTCGCCGCCACAGCCCTTGCCGCGTCCCCCGGGCCCTCCGCCGCCATCACCCTTGCCACCGCCGCCGAGTCCGCCACCCTCGTCCCCGCCGCCAACCCCATCGCCGCCACCACCTTCGCCGCCGCCGCCCTCCCCCGCCCCCCGGCCCCCCCCAGCCCCGCCGCCGCCGCCGCCACTTGTGCCTCCACTGTCTCCCAGCCCTAATCAGCCGCCCTCCCTACCCCCGCAGTCACCCCTAGCGCCCCCCCCACCACCCCCGCGCCCATCACCGCCACCACCACCACCTCCCTCGCCGCCACCACCAAGCTCGCCACCACGACCACCGCCGTCACCGCCACCGGCACCGCCATCGCCGGCACCGCCATTGCCGTACCCACCGCCGTCACCGCCGCTGTCGCCGCCGCCAACACCGCCGCCACAGCCGCCACCGCCATCGCCGCGACCGCCATCACCACGACCACCATCTCCGCTGCCGCCATCGCCACCATCGCCGCCGCCGCCAACACCGCCGCCATCGCCGCTGCCGCCATCACCACGACCACCTTCTCCGCTGCCGCCATCGCCGGCATCGCCGCCGCCGCCAACACCGCCGCCATCGCCGCTGCCGCCATCGCCGCGACCGCCAACACCACAACCACCATCTCCGCTGCCGCCATCGCCACCACCGCCGCCGTCGCCTCATCCGCCGTCGCCACCGCGGCCATCGCCGCCCCCGCCGTCGCCGCCGCCGTCGCCGCCGTCGACGCCTCTGTTATCGCCGTCGCCGCCGCCGTCGCCACCTCCATCGCCGCCGCCACCCCCACCTCCATCCCCTCCTCCTTCACCACAGCCTCCTTCGCCGTCGCCTCCTTCGCCGTCGCCTCCATCGCCGCCGCCTCCATCGCCGCGACCGCCATCACCGCGGCCGCCGTCACCGCCATCTCCGCTGCCACCATCGCCGCCACCGCCATCGCCGCCACCCTTGCCGCCACCGCCGTCGCCGCCGCCACCATCGCCGCCGCCATCGCCGCCGCCATCACCACCGCCATCTCCGCCGCCATCTCCGCCGCCATCACCGCCGCCATCACCGCCGCCATCACCGCCGCCATCACCGCCGCCATCACCACCGCCATCACCGCCGCCATCACCGCCGCCATCGCCGCCGCCATCTCGGCCGCCATCGCCACCGCTATCGTCACCATCCCCGCCCCCGTCCCCGCCCCCGTCCCCGCCGCCGTCCCCGCCGCCATCCCCGCCGCCGTCCCCGCCGCCATCCCCGCCGCCATCCCCGCCGCCATCCCCGCCGCCATCGCCGCCGCCATCCCCGCCGCCATCCCCGCCGCCATCCCTGCCGCCATCCCCGCCGCCATTGCCGCCGCCATCGCCACCGCTGTCGTCTCCATCCCCGCCGCCATCCCCGCCGCCATCCCCGCCGCCATCCCCGCCGCCATCCCCGCCGCCATCCCCGCCGCCATCCCCGCCGCCATCCCCGCCGCCATCCCCGCCGCCATCCCCGCCGCCATCCCCGCCGCCATCCCCGCCGCCATCCCCGCCGCCATCCCCGCCGCCATCCCCGCCGCCATCCCCGCCGCCATCCCCGCCGCCATCCCCGCCGCCGTCCCCGCCGCCGTCCCCGCCGCCATCCCCGCCGCCATCCCCGCCGCCATCCCCGCCGCCATCCCCGCCGCCATCCCCGCCGCCGTCCCCGCCGCCATTGCCGCCGCCATCGCCACCGCTGTCGTCACCATCCCCGCCCCCGTCCCCTCCACCATCGCCGCCGCCATCCCCGCCGCCATCCCCGCCGCCATCCCCGCGGCCATCCCCGCCGCCAATTCCGCTGCCATCGCCGAATCCATCCCCGCCGCCATCGCCGCCGCCATCACCGCCGCCATCCCCATCGCCGCTGACGCCGCCGACGCCATCGCCGCTGGCATCGACGACGAGTGCGTTGCCGCTGTTCCGGGAGTCACCATCGCCGCCGCCACCACCACCACCACCCCCGCCGCCGCCACCACCACCTCGGAATCGGAAACCGGGGAAGCGGGGGCAAGATGATGGGGAGGAGACGGCTCTGCCCCGGCCTCCTCGTCCGCCCCGTTCGCTTCGGCGCCCCAGGCCGATAGTGATATCTTGGGACGACTGGGGCGATATGAACATGTTGGGGCGTCGAGTATTGAAAGGATAGCGTCGCACCTGTGAATGTACGCCGTACCTGCCGGGCGTGTACTGCTGCAACACCATGAATGAACGTACTCACAACGAATGTTGAATGGACTGTTTCGTATTTTGGAAAGTTTTGCCTCGCCAGATCGGGCATAAGAGTGCGCGCCTTGCTTTTGTTGTTTCTCATGATGAGATGTTTGAGCATTGCTATCGTCTGCCTGATCGGGGTCTCCAGTGCAACCGTGTGTTAGTGGTCGCGACACTCGACTTTATGTTTAGCGTGTTTGGGTTAGTTCGAGAAGAGTGTAACATTAGGTTAGATAGGGAGAAGGCGTCCCTATGCTCGTTTGCGATGCGTTGTAGTAGTGTATGCAGCGATGTCATCGTGCATGGAAAGCACGGTGTGTGTGTTCTCTGTATGCTGACATGTGGTGCCTTCCGACTGCTGACATTCGGATGGGTGTGGACCTGAAACAGAGTCCATGCCTGCTTGCCGGCACGTTACCCATTAAATGCTGCCAATGCGGCGTGGCGACAAATCCACGCATTACCACAACTATCCGTCTTGAAGGAGAGCCGAATGAATAGAATGAAGCGTGACATTGACTTGAAATGACTGGACTCCCCAGTGCGAGTGGCCGTCGAGGCTATCGGGATAGAGCTTAGCTTGTCGGACAGATGTGCAAGCTGTGCAGTGGTTTAACTAGAGTTGCCTGTTCGGGCCTGTTCGGGCCTGTTCGGGCGGATGAGGGTCGTTGACAGTGCGCTCACGGATCGTCGGGACCAGGCCGTGATGTCGCCTCATGTTTGCACCTTTGGAAGCTGGCCTTCGGTGCAACCCGGGATGTGTCCTACTAGCAGTGCAGTGCAGGTTTAAAGTGCTGAAGAGGAGCACGCATGGTATTAGCGTGTTCGTTGCATCTGTGCAAGTCCCCATGACGGAAGGGCAGCGAATACTTCCGAAGCTGTTTGTTTGAGACGTTGGTTTAAATTTTTAATGGCTGTACCGGTATTTGACCTCAAAGGTCGAGGCCACGCAAGCACGCACTGGTCTTTTCTCGTTTCATTTGGTGAATGTAACGTGCTTGATAGGAGATCGACTGACGTGCAGCCCCCAGTGTGCCCAACAACGCATGCGCGGTACGTACGCTGCCACGACACACTGGCTGTTTGACACAGCGTGCGCGAGTTGACACAGCGTGCGCGAGCCATGAGGACATGCTGAGAAGCAGCGGCAGGTGTAAGGCCTGGCCTTGACAACAGCGGCTGCTAAAATGACGACGATTCCGGAACGGCAGAACGGGAGGGTCATCTTGGCCGACGGCGTCAGTGAACAGGACAGATGTAAGGCCCAGGAGCAGCTGGTGAATGCCGCGAAAGAGCATCCGCGCGACCTCGAGCTTTGCCTTGAGCGCTTTTGGCCACACATTGGGAAGGTGCACCGGTACCTTGGTTGCAAGTTGTCACGACACACGTTACAAGAGACAGCAACATCGCTCAAGCAACCATCTTGTACAAGCCGAACGTCGAGGAGATGATGTCTGTACGCGCTTGGAACCGACCTCTGCCTTTTGCCCAAAGTACCAACTATGACGCACCAGGCAAAACCGCATCCAAAGGAAAGTGCTATTGACAAATAATGTGGAAAGCCAGCAGGTATCAACTGCCGTAGCACAACTCAGGTTGTGCCGTATGTACAAGACCAAAATAAAAGTGACTCTCATCGACGCAATCGCTTGCGCCGAATGCACACCCTGTGTATTAACAGTCACGAGCACATGCAGCACCATAAACGACCTGTTAACGGAAGGAGCTTAGCTTAGAGTCAGTCACGCGAAGAACTAAGGCCGTTTACGTGCACAGCAGTCCGACGAGCACGCAGTAAAATAAAGGCGCGACAACTAGAATCAGCAACGTCAGTCACGCCCGCATAATGCACGCTCTGCACACAAAATCTTCCTGTAAGAATTCACGATACCCGGAAACCCTTTCGTGCACAATGCGCGAAACCGCCATGCGTCCTGCGAAAGAGCACCCCGGGCCACGCCGTGCATGAACGCGTTCGAGCCCACCGGCAGCCAGCCGAATCACACGCCGATAACGATTTCACCGGCCGCGCAGCAATCCTTCATGGCCCAGGTTTGTGTGGATACGCCGGCGAGGAACCGAGCATCAAGGTGGATGCCCCCACGCGCCAGCGTTCCAGGTGCATTCCGAGAAGCCGGGATTAATAACATCCCATGCCACCCGGTGCTCAGGGCTACTTAATGCAAGCACGACAACCTCCATGGGCACGCCTCCTACGGCGCCGGGCCGGAAGGCTTCACCTCGTTGACCAACTCCCTGCCTAGCCTGAAGTCTGCGATGTTCTGGCAGGTGGTGTTGGCGATGCTCGTGAGAGCCTCCTGGGTGAGGAACGCGGAGTGTGGCGTCACCAGCACCTGCGGGTAGCTGAGGAGCGTCTGCGGGGGAGGGTCGGGGAAACAGCGCGAAGGGGCACCGGCGGAATGCAGGTTGAGAACATGCCGAGTGTAGCCATTGTACGACGTCAACCACGTCATCCAACAGGCCCCACACACATGTTGGCTGACGTACCCTGAATTTGCGATCCCACTTGCTCATACGCGTTCCCGTCTCGTACATCGTGTGGTCCTGCGCATCCAGAAGGATTGTGGGGCGGGATGAGAGAGGGGTTTAGAAATGGGAAAACGAGGAAAGGGCCAAGAAGCAGGTATTCAAAGGCGGCTCCGCATTCACCACACACGGCCCGGCCCGGCCAGCTACCAGACCAAGCAGGTCGTACTGCGGGCAGCTAGTCTGGCATGTTCACTGCCAAGCCCCCTACCGTTCCAGGGACTCAGCGTGCCGCCTACGCCCTGTGCCCCCGACCTGTAAGGCCGACCCCACACCACACCCCCAACCTGTTGTCGTGACACCCGTGTGTGCCAGTGTGTTCAAATCCTCAGCTCCAGCTACTCCCCCGAGCCCACCCAGCCCTCCTGACGCACCACGAAGAAGAGGCTGCCCTCGTTCTCGTACACGTCCAAGCCCAGCGAGCCAATCTGGCCGCTCTCCAGCGCGTCAAACAGGGCGTCGCTATCGATGAGGCCGCCGCGGCTAACGTTGATCAACATCACGCCCTTCTTCATGCGCTGGATGCTGCGTACACAGGAAGCAGCGCCCGGTGCGCCGGTGATCAGGGCGTGGGTCAATGCCGAGCGCCAAGGCGTGCTGCTATTTCAAAGCTGCCACATCCTCCCCTCTTTGGGATGTACATCACAGACGAAACCGAAGCAGGGAGAATGCGGTATTTGCCTCGAGTCATGGCACAGGTTTCGAGGAGTGGGATTGCCGGGAAATATTTGGACTTGTGCCAACCAGCGAACGGGTGGCGCAGGCAAAGCGACGCAGCGCTGCACCCGGATCGCCTGCGCTCATACCCTTAATGTTGCGCACGTGGTGCCGTGTTCCCCACGCTTGCCGGACGCAGCCCCGCACTCACGACTCTGAGTTGATCAGGTGGAAGGTGGACGGCAGCAGCGGGCAGTGCAGGGAGATGATGTCGCACCGGGCCAGCAGCTCGTCCAACGAGACGTACGGGATTCCCATGTGCTCCACCTTGGGGTTTGGACGAACATCGTGCGCAATCACTTCGCAGCCAATGCCCTGCAATCGGCAAAGGTCACCACACGAACTTGCAGGGTGCGGTTACAGAGCAAGACAGAAAGACAGTGGAAAGACGGGTGGTGGTCGCGTCCAGCATCCTGCTGATCCTCAGGCGAAACACAATCCCTCGGAGTAATGCCCACCCCGGCTTCCTATTACACGGGTTTTCCTCACAACCCCGCCCCTATGGCGAACAACCCGCTCCCACCTTGAGGATCCTGCACGCCTGCGCGCCGATTGCGCCCGTACCAACGATGCCAACGACCTTGCGCCTCAGCTCGATGCCAACCAACCCGCTGAGGCTGTAGTTACCCATGCGGGTGCGGACATAGGCTTCGTGCAGATGCCTGGGAGTTTGGGGAGGCGACAGGGGCCATACGGGCAGCGGCGCTTGGAATAGAGGCCTGGGCACAGAAGCGGGCCTAAGTTTACCGATACTCGCCCGCACAAGCATGCGGCGTGATCATTTCGCATATGTTATTGCTTCATTGACACGGCGGTCGACGCGTTCGATATTGCTTCATTGACACGGCGGTCGACGAGTTCATGTTCCGCAACGGATTTCGTAGGTAACGTCCACGTGCCACGGCCTGTTGGACGTACAGCTACCGGCCGACCGCCCCATTGCTCGACGGCAAACGAGCGCCGACTGGGCAGCCAACCACCACAATCGCACATAGGTGTTGGCGCGGGTTGCCTAATTAGGGAACCCATCCCATCCCTTCCCGCGCGCCCGTCCCGCCTGCAGGCAGCACGGCCGTTAGGCCCATCTCAAGCAGCACCTGTTCAGGGCGAAGATGAGCGCCACCGCGTGCTCAGCCACGCTCTCCGGGGAGTAGGTCGGCACGCGGACAACGCGGATGCCGTACTTGTGGCATGCCTCCACGTCCACGCGGTCTGCGAGAGCCGCGAGGCGCGCCACGGGCGGCAGGAAGGCACACTCAGCATGCGGTGCACGGCAGCCCACGTGGTCCGAAATGGGTTGACTTGCCTCTGATATGCCGCTGACCCGCCTCCCCACCTTGGTTCAGGAACCCCACCAGCCCGGGCCTACCAAAGCCAGCGCACCGCAGAGCGACCAACTTGACACCACCCGCGGCCAGCACCTCCACAACCTGGGGGGTTGGACGGGGGTGGAGAGGGGACTTGTTGGTCGGCACCTATAAGATCAGTAAAATCGATTAGAGAAAGGTCCGGAAACTGGGGGTGGGGGGCGAGGGAGGGCCGGTGCGCAGCGTCTAACCGAGAAGCGGTCGTGGGCAGGGAGGTTCACGCAGACATATGGGGTGGAGGCATAGAGAAGCAGACCTACGCCAGCTGCGGTGATATCCTGGATTTGTGGGCTGGGCCATTCGTACAGTCCAATCCTTATTCCTAAAAAAAAACAGATAAACTGGTAATCGAAAATTGGGATATTGCCGGCTCCGTGAAACGGAGGGCCGGCGTCAAGGGCACCAAGGCTGCTACATCGTGCAAACGGTGGCAGGACGCAACAGCTTGATAACCACCCTTACTAACTCCTTTCAGATCGACATTCCAGGCGTTACTTTAGCAAGCATTCGACACACGCGCGCAAACGCTCCCGGCAATAGTTCTTCAGGCAACTCCATAAACATGCATATATGTTTTGGGAATTTTAGCGCTCAACCTGAATGGATTTTGTGGAGAGTGTGGCGGTGGCGTGCTGGTATTTCTGGCATGTGCCGTTACACGCGGGATTAAAACCGTTGCCAGCGCACCAGTACGCACCGATGCCCTGGATGACCGTCAGCATGTTGTCGCCAATAAATTACGACCGGTCATAAACCTTATCGTCACACGTGCAAAGTCTAGACCGGAAACCCTTCTGTCCCATGTCCATCCGCGACACACACCTCTGCTGTGACGAAGTCGTTCACGAAAGCAATGACGACGTCGTATCCTTCGGCCAACTGTGCTGTGTCCTTGTCCAGGGGAGGCTGCGCATGGGGCCAACCGGGCGTACCACGTAACTGGGCACTTCATCGATACGCACGCCTCCTTAGGAATCCCCCCAAATGCCCTCCCCCAATACAGAGCAAACACGTACTGGATGTAAGCAGCAAGTTCGCATATAGCCCGTTAAGGCCTGCGTCCTGACACGCATCGGTCGGTCAGAACATCCGGCGGGCAACCTCACCTCAACAAAGGTGCTGGATGGATAGTATTTTTGCAAAGGAATGGCCAAGAAATCCTATTAAATGGATGAGTGGGGCGAGGCCATAGCTCAAGGGTGCAAGCCAAGAGGCGTAATTAAGCGTGAGTATGAACCAAACCCCATAGCTGCAAGCGTGGGTACCTTCACATATTGCGCCGCTGAAAAACAGATAATCTTCGCGTCAGCGATTTCGGGGGCCTCGTCGTCGCTTACGTCCAAGCTGAACGAACCAGACATGCTGCTGAATGAAATGTTGGGGCTGCTTTGAAAGCTCTTAACATCAGGACTAGTCGCCTTCGCAGCCACACAGGGCCTAGCATACCGAATGGGTCCTTTGCGGTGGCCGTGTGCAACCACACGGCCGGACTCACGCTGACCTAGGCTGCCAGCGCACCGAGTGGAAGGATGCATTATTAATGCCATGTTTGCCTAATTGGTTTGTTAGCTGTGACCGAAGCTTGAAGACAGCGCCCTCAGAGGAGTCTTAAGTAAACCAGGTACGGCAACCCAGGTTTGACGCCTTCACGGCTTCACCCAGGACATTGTTGCAAAGCATTCCGCCAGGGAACTTGACACACTTCCGAGGCATTACACAGTCGTATTACTATAGGACGACCTGATTAGGGTGTAGAACTTGGTTTGCCGTTGCGACTATTTGTCAGGAAGTGCAAAGCGTAGGAGCTCTTTAGGGACATGATACGATTTATTCTCCTGCAGAACAGGGCAGGGCGCACGCGGCTCTCGAAATACTATGTGCCGATAGAGGAGAAGGAGCGCCGGAAATTGGAGTATGAAATCCACAGACTGGTGGTGAACCGTGATCCCAAGCACACAAATTTCCTGGAGGTATGGCCGCTTGGTAACTTGGCAGCCCGCGCAAGGGAACCATTTGCAAACATAAAAGTCACACGCACCGTCGCCGCGCAGTTCCGATCTTACAAGGTCGTATACCGGCGATATGCTGGGCTATTCTTCTCTATGTGCATCGATCCCTCGGACAACGAGCTCACTTGCCTGGAGGCGATTCACCTGTTCGTCGAGATCCTTGACCACTACTTTAGCAACGTGTGTGAACTTGACCTTGTCTTTAACTTCCACAAGGTAAACCCGGGAAGGCATTGCAGTTGGTAGTCGTTGGTGTATCGTCGCGCTATGCTCCCCACCCAGTCCTCCCCGGCTGCTCCCCGGCTCCTCCCCGAGCACCTTGCCCAACCCCTATTTCGAGTGAGCACCGCACCCTTACGCGTATACCACACATATTAAGGACAGCTGCTCTGTGCAGGTCTACCTAATCCTAGACGAGTTCATCTGTGGCGGAGAGATCCAGGAAACGGCAAAGAAGGTCGGTATCATGTTAGGGTGCATGTGCTTAAGCAAGTTGACTTGATCACGGGTTGAGTAGAAACGCGTGGGTCGATGCATGGGTTGCCTTCGTGAGTTGAGTCGAAGTGGGGCGACACCTTGTTACAGCCGTGAATTTGCGAATTTGCCACATCAGGAATAAAGTCGCATTACTTCGTCCATGGCTGTTGGGGTATCGCGATGCAGGTGATTCTCGAACGGCTTGCAGAACTGGATAAGATTGATACATAGCCAAGAAGACATGTGCTCTGGCACCCAAACCTGGTGGAGGAGCTGGACAGTGCAGCATCAGTTACATACAAGCGAGCCAGGATATGCGGGGATTACGCGCACATGAGGGGTGTGCGGGTTTTGCGAAAGGTGTCCATGAATCCTGTGGAGAGGCTTGGGTGCAGGGTGTACTGAGGGTGGGCACCCCCCCCCCTGGATTGGTTTAGGCGTCGGTCACGGTGGTGGATTGGGATTGGCAATGGATTGGGAAATGGCTTATTCGCTGTGACCGCCGGATAAGTGGATTAGTGCCCGATGCCCACCCTATGGTGAGGCCCGGGGCGGCAGCCCGTGCAATCAGGAAAAGCCAAAAACGACCCTTCTTGCAGGGCCGATTGGGATTGCTGACCTGCGGGTTGGAACGGCGGCCCTGGCGGATTGGGATTGCTGGCCTGAGGATTGGAAATCGCCCTTGGGTTGGGAAATGACTTATCCGCTGTGACCGCCGGATAAGTGTATTAGTGCCCGATGCCCACCCTATGGGGTGTAAGACGACGTGGCCATGGGTAACGGTTGCTTGGTCTTGGGTAACAGTTGCGGAGTTGCAGGGGCATCGGCAGCTAATTGTCCTGTAGCCCCACGTAGTACGAGGAAGGTCAAACATGTGAAGGGTAGACAAAGGGCATCGTAAGTCGTTCTGCGAGTGGGTTATCAGTTTGAACGTCTTCTTATGGAATGGCGTGCACTTTAGGGACTTGCGACCCATGATCCGCGCGCAGAGGATCGGAACGGTTGGACGCGCATCACGAATTTTCGCTGATGAGTCTGGTCGCCGCATGAGAGAAGATAGAAGCACTGTTGAAAGAAATGAAGACTTTCAAAGTAAGCAGGAGTTGTTCCTACGCCGAATTTCATGCGCGCCGCTCTCATAATATACTGGTGAAAGGTAGACCGCAGCAGCTTTGCTCTGTGACAAGCAGAGTGCGATGCGGCGCAGGCAGCAGGTAAAGCAATACCCAGGTCCTGATTGCTTTTACGCGACGAAACCTATTTGGCTGCTTGCCGCGCATGGGTCAGGGAGTCGCTCCTTCCTCTTCCAAATGGCTCCCTGGGGTTGCCTGTCGTCGGTGAGACGCTCGAATTAGTCTTTGCAGGTAATTTGAACCAAATGGAGAAAGCGGTGCCTCCATAAGCCAATGCTTGCCTAGGTTGAGTTCGGACCACGTGCGTCAATGCATATGTCAATGCGCTTCCGAATGAGATAGCAATACAAACAAAAGAGCATGTCGGTCAGTTTCTTAGCTATGCATGCTAGAAGTTAGCGATGCGTGCTAGGAGAGGCAACAATACACAGACGGGGAATTCGAACGACCCTGTCGACTTTGTGCGTTGCATGATCGCACGACGAACCAGGACTCAGCACAAGAAAGCTCTTCATCGCGAAGGAGGAAACCATTGGGCTTGCGCCAAATCGCTGGGGACCTAAGACAGGTCTTCAGTGCCACGCTATTGGACTTTTGTGGCACCTTGACCGCATGCGGGCGTGCTGCCTCAGGCGACACCTTCGGCAGCAGCAGGCGGCAACGGTACGGAGATGTGTACAAGACCCACATCCTGGGAGCCCCAACTATCATGGTGTACGGCGAGGATGCCGTACGAACTGTGCTCTCAGCTGAGGATAGGCTCGTGGCATCAGACTGGCCGCAGGTGTGTTGATGGCAGAGCTCACTACCTACAGCACCCGCTGCCGTCCCTAAAAGCACCTTCGGCGGCTTCTAATGCAGCCAGGAAGTTTTTGCAGTCACTGCTGCTCGCAACTTTACTCCCGCAACCTCCCCTTCCCCCTACCTGCCTCGGCCGTCAAGTTGCAACCTTGTGGTGTGCGTAGCGGCCGTGACTCACAACGAATTATTATATTTCCGTCGCTTTCCATATACACCTCTGTCATTGCACCACTCGCCGTCACACGACCACTCCCCTGCTGCATACGATAGGTTACATCGGTACTGGTCGGGGACGAAAGCCTGAACTTGCTTTCCGGTCCGCGCCATGGAAGCGTCAAGAGGGCGCTAGCAGACGCCTTCAGCGAGCGCCAGATACGGCGGCATGTGCCACGCATATCGCAGATTGTGCAGGTGGGAAGGCGTTGCGAAACGCTGCAACAGCGGCTTGAGGCCTATGGGGAATGCACTGCCACCCGAAGCCAGGGGTGTTGCATTCGAGGCCTTGCTTGCAGCGAAACCGGCACGACAGCAAAATGATTACTGGTTGTACTTACGGAGAGGGGTGGCGTGAAAACCGGTGACACGAAAACGACAGGATAGTGGGCGCATGGTCGGGGTGTACTTACGGAGAGGGGTGGAGGGCAATCCACCCATGGATAGTTCGACCCCCAGTACTATGGCATTGCAGACGTGGCAGGAACCAGGGGACGCGGCCTGGGGCTGCACCATCATAAACCGCCTTCTAGCACATTGACGTTTTGCCTATCCATACTGAGCCCCAACACAGGCCAGCTGAGCCCCAACTGAACCCGGGATGGGGCCTCTCTGCACGCTCGCAGGAGTATGTGGAGCGCTGGGTTGTTGGGCCGCAGCCTACGCCCGGGTATGCAGCATGCCAGGAGCTGTCCCAGGTGCGACCCTATTCCGATTCCGTACAACCCTGAGATGGAGCCACTGAATCCCTCTCAAGCAGCCGACCGCCATGCGTCAACGCTCGCCGCGGAGTGCAATCACCCCCTTGTCGTACACCGTCGGACTGCACGTGCGCACCAAAATATGTTTGAAGCGGTTCCCCCATTGGTAACCCATTACTGATGTACCAGTCGATGGCCCTGCTCAGCTCACTTTTTCAAATTTTCGATGATTACAGCGTAAAAAGTATTAGTCACCCGCAACCACTTGTCCCAAACGTCGTACATCGTGCGTCACAATCTTCTGCAGGCTGTTTTTGACGCTGTCGTGCTGGGCGGCGACGGTAGCCAGCAACGTGCCGCAGAGCTTCAGGCCCTCATGAACAAACTGCAGGCAGGGTTCCAGACGCCGCCAGTTGACCTCCCTTTTACCGGTACGTGGGTGCGCAGCGCAGGGTTGTAGGTCGCTCAATTTATGGTAAAGCCTCGATCTTAGTATTTCGTGTGGATTGTGGGCCTCTCGGTTGCTGCCTGCTTAAGAGCTTCCCCCTGGCTGTGTATGGTGCTAAGCCTCTTGTACTACAAATCGGCACGTGCCGCAGACTACGGCAAAGCCGTCGAGGCCCGACGCGCCTTCGGTCGGATGGTCGCGGAGGGCATCGCGCAGTGCCGCCGCCCCAGCCAATCCGTCCCCGCCGCGGGCACACCTGACTCCGCCCTTGCCGATATCGTGGCGGCGGCCACTGGTGACGGAACCGGCGCGCCGCTGCCCGACTCCCTGCTCATCGACAACGCGGCGGCGGCGTTCTTCGGAAACGCGTCCACGGGGCCGTCACTGGCCAAGGCGCTGCAGCACCTGGCCTCCAGCCCGCACGTGTTGGAGCGGCTCCGGCTGGAGCAGCAGGTAGCGTGCGGGTGGTACAATGAGGGACCCTGTCGGAGAAGTCAAGGGCACGGCAGTACGGAATATAAGTTCACGCATTGCAATGCCCTGGCCACGGCACTCTTTTTCTTTTACCGTACGCATTGCGCGGCTTAGATGTGCAACGTGCTCGGCTTAGGTGTGCAATGAACCTTACGCAATGTGCTCGGCGCTGTGTGAGCCCAGTGTCGGGGCTATGGCTGGGCTTCAGTGCTTGCTGCCTTGCGGCGGGAACGGCGCGGGGTGCAGCCGAGATTGCGCGTCGCAGCCGCCGTACATGTCGTGCCGCCCCGCGCCCCATCTACCCGACAGGAAATGATCTCGCGGCATGGTACGGCGGTCACGGCGGAGGTGCTGGACGAGATGCCGTACGCCTCTGCTGTGGCCAAGGAGCTGCTGCGGATAACTCCGGCCGTGCCTGCGGTGTTCCGGGTGGCCGCGGTGGACTTCGAACTGGAGGGCAGCAAAGTGCCCAAGGTGCGGTCCACTCTAGGAGCTGCAGAGACCAGCCGCCACCGCCGCGACGTCGCCTCCATTCAATCCCCGGCGGCAGGAACGACTGTGACTTGAAACGTCCGCCCGAGCTTCGCGTGACTCATTTAGCACATCCTGCGCACCCTACCTGCCACCACCTCGTCCCCTCACTCGCCTTTGTGGCCCCTTCCCAAACCCGTCGCCCCGCCTCATCCCCATCCCATCCCACCACACGTCATCCCACCACACGTCATCCCACCACAAGTCATCCCACCACATGTGTACGCATCGCACCAGGGCTGGCGCGTGTGGTGCCACCTGGGCGACTCCGTGCTCAAGTACAACAAGGACGTGTTCGACCCGGACCGATGGGGGCTGCAGCAGCGACAGCAGCAGCAGCAGCAGCAACTACCAGACCAGCCGGTCAGTCCAACCGCGCTCACCGCAACGCCACCGCCAGCGAGTGGCTGTCCGGCGCACGCTCACCAGGAGAACCCTGCTCGCAACATGGAGTCCGCTGCGCAGGCCGGACCGGAGTACAGCCTGCCGTTCGGTGCGGGTGTGCGCATGTGCCTGGGGAGGAACCTGGTGGTTTCGGAGCTGCTGGTGGTGCTGGCGGTGCTGGCACGGGGTTGCGAGTGGGAGGCGCTGACGCCAGGGGAGGAGTGGCGACTGGTTCCCGCGCCTGCGCCCAAGAACGGGCTGCTGGTGAACCTGCGTCGGAGGAAGTAGCCTCGTGGCTCCAGGCTGCTGCCGCGGCCAGGGTGTCTCGTGCCCTTGGAGAGTGGCGTACGATGGATGAGTCGTTTGCTGATCGTGGTTGTTTTTAGGGGGTAGTAAGGGGAGACCTTGGGACGCACCTTGGTGGAGAAATGCCCACTGGCCGTTGCTGGGGGCTGATATCACACCGCGGTGGGAGGCTTGCTTAGGTAGGCGCGTTACATGTTTGCGGCTAGCTGCGGTATAGGGATTTCCTGGCACGTAAACGTCCACACGTCCACGGTACGACTTGTCGTACATGCAAAGCACGTAGTACAGATACGACACGTAGAGCACATAGCACAGATGATACACGATAGTGCAGGTACCGACGCCTGACAGGGCTATTACGAGAGCACGACAACGGGTATGTAAGCGCCTCTTACGCCTATCGTGACAACAGCAACAACCCACTAACAACCATGTCAGTACGGAACCCCAACATATCCCATCTCTCCTTGAGCTAAATACCGAGCAGGCAATCCATCAGCCCGTGACAGCAGTTAATGCCTCCTTTGAGCTGGCAAGGATTCCAAGCCTTTACTTAATCGTTGTTCTCGCCGAACTGCGGGGGGAGGGCACGCCGAGTTGGCGACGCAAAATGGGGGTACTTGTCAAGGGGGGTATTAGGTGGTGATCGTACTGAAGGTTTATCATCTCCAAAACGAATAAGTATCGAGCTTGACAATACTATTTGTTTCCTCCGTCTTGTTCAGTGTCAGGCGATGTGCCCGATGGTTCTACCTCTTGGTCTGGAACCCACTGTAACCGTTACAACTAAAGCCAGTACTACGCCGTTACAACAACTAAAGCCAGTACGACGCCGGCCCAGGATGCATGTCTCGCATAAAAGGTTGAGATATTACGGCTAGACTGCTGCATTGCTTGGGGTGAAACGCGCGTCCAGGACCGCGAACGTACCTTGACATCCGGCGGGGGCGGGGCGCGATCCGGGTCTGCTGAGTGCCCGCCGCGAGCATGCCCGCCCTTGACGCCGCCCACCTGCCAGCGAGCAGCCGAGGCGTCAGCAAATGATAAAGAATACTTCAACCCGCCTTAAAGTGGGTTGAGCCGGGTCGAGAAGGTTACAAGCCCACCACCTGCCGTCTGGCCGACCCGCGGGTCGCAAACGGCATCGGTGCACAACTTATGTCCGCGCTCCACTGCATTCCCACACGCCCGGTCCCGGCGCACGCGCAGTAGCACCTGAACGCGCTCGTGTGCCTCCAATTCTTCGAAGGACTTTCCAAATTTGTCCTGTTACATAAGAGGGTACCCATCGCGTCATCGGGCGTCATCTAATGGTACAGGTCGCGCTGTCTTCCTCCTGAAGCCGCGCAGATTCAGGGCCCCCACCTGCGCTATTTTGTTGAGCTCTGCCATATGCTCCGGATCGTCCTTTTGGACCATGGTTGCTTGTCAATCCCGCTGACCTCGTGTGGGCGCGAAAAGTATGGTAAGATATGATGGTGGGGTGCTATGTCAGTAGATGATGATGATACAAGCCAAACGTCGACGGGGATAGTTTGACCACCGAGGTTCCAAGGAACACTGTCATGTCGTCGTACGCGCCACATGGCACCGAAACCAACCCCCAGGCCGTCCATGTCAGATGGTGCCAGGCAACTTCATCGGTACCAGGCAACATCGGCAAGCTTCGCCGAGAGACTATATAGAAACATACCGTTAACGCCACAGCACACAAACGAGAGCTAGCGCTGACAGGAGCCAGAACCGCAGGACGATGAGCGATACCACGGGGGGAGTAATCCGCGACACCCAGGCAAGTCCGTCTTCGACACCTTGTTCGCTCACCTCTTAAGGTAATTCACCAACTTATCCGAACAACGCCTTGCTGATGCACCTTGTCGATGTCCAAGACCAGTCCTAGTCCGCGTCGGGTGTCGCTGCCGAAAGCCCGTGCCTCCTTTCCCTCCGCGCCACCGCGCCTGCCGGATCGCCGCAGGTGGGCACCGAGGGCGATGATGTGCCTGACAGGCTGCAGCTGACGGGCGAAAAGGGCAGGGAGCCGCGGCCGTACGAAGGCGAGGGCACACACAGGTGCGGGTGCGAGCAGCTTTTCACCAAGGAGATAAAAGGAGATAAAAGGAGATAGCTTTTCGCGAAGGGACCGACGCTTGACAATGCGGGCTAGGGCATACCAGCGCCATCGTCCTTGTTGCTGTACTCCGTGGCGCAGCGAAAAATAGAACAGCGCTTTTCCGACGTTTTTCCTCGGTTTGGCTGCGGTCCGGCTTCTGCTTGGCTTTCATAACGAGCGCGGGTGGTGCTGGCGTGTATGCCGCTCATCGCCGCGGTTGCGGTCATCGCCAGCTGCAGCGTCGAACCTCCCGCCTCCGGCAACTGTGGGCGCCACCCCATTGAGGCCTTAACCCGTTGCCTATCTGCGCCCATTCTCTGTGTACCACGCTCATTTTGCTCTCGTACCGCGCATCCGCACCCAACGCTGTTTGTACGGCTCGGCTGTACGGCATGCTTGCAGGTTCGAGACGCGCATGAGCGACGAGGAGATCGAGAAGGGCATCGGCCGCGACGCGCGGCGCGCATCTCAGGTGCTCCACCAGCACCAGCTGCCGCAGGAGCAGCAGGCGCAGGCTAAGGAGCATCATGCGGACTTGGTGCAGCGACCCACCGAGGAGGAAGCTAGGGAGGTGAGCTCGGTACGGACTGCGTAAGAATCAGGTGGATGCGGGTGTTGCCTAGCGTCCGGTTAAGTAACTAGGATCCCAAATCCGGTTAAGACGCTTGGGATTTGGCACCTTCACCGGATTTGGTTGAGGAACAGCGACGGGGCTGTGTGCTGGATTGGGTCATGTGCGGGTAGCTGTCCGGTGTGCGTGTGGAGGGCGGACAGAGGTGTATGGAGGTGCTAGGGCAGAAGGGAGCGCGCGGGCGGATTACGCTAGCCCGGCTTGGGCTGCATGGACGGCGTTTGCGACACGCCTTGCGATTGGAACGTATAGTACGAGTTTGCATCAGAAGGACCCAAAATGGCCTCCCTAGATAAGGCTGTGTTGTTTACAGTTTCACGAAACGTTTGCAAAGCGCATTATGGACGCCTCGCATGAAAGCTTTCCGGAGCTTCCTGTGGCATGAATTAACCAAGTATATTACCCGCAACTTTCACTACCGCTTGCAGAAGGCTCTGGCTTCTCCACAAGCGTCTCAGCAGCTATGAGTACAATCGTCTCAACAGCTATTAATAGATAGCTAGGATATACGGCATGGCCACTGCAGCTACTGCCCGCTAGGCCGGTAACGCCTCGACCCGCGGGACCCTAAGCGCTAGTTGCAACAAAAATGGAGCCTGTAATGCAAGTCATGTATATTTGTCTCGAGTTAATTAATTTGAGACTAGTGTTGAACGGATGGGAAGTTGCAGGTTGATGCTCGCGCGCTCGACATGATGCTATTTGTGTACATGGTCGACGCCCCAAGTCATGAACAAGTGGCGCACTGTAATTGCACGGCGAACTCACTGAATGGCTATTCATCTTTGCATTCGAACCCAACTTCTGCACGCAAGTCACGAGCGTTGCGCTGGCAGACGCCCGTTGAACTCCTGCGGCCAAGGGCCAAGCCATACTGATCCTTAAACTCCAAAGGTTTTTTAGCGCGAACAATCCTGTTTTCACTATGGCCGATAGCCCGACCCCCGAAACGGGGACGCCTGAAAGCCAGAGCCCAGCAAGAACGCCTCCTGCGCTGATTACAACGGAGGAGCTGCTGCAAAGCATGGCTTTGAAGAGTCCGGAGAGCGCGGCGTTTCCGTCCGAAGCATCTCCCGGTGGGAGCGTTTCGCGCCGCGGACCTTCGGAGCGATACGAGCAGCTGAGAGCAGCCGACTCGGGCCACAAGCTGCAGGGCATGCGTTTGCCTCCAGAAGAAGAGTTGCGGGCCGTCGCGCTTGGCGGTCGGCCTGCCGTTGGCCCGCCGCCGAGGCTGCCCCACCAGCTCAGTCCGGCGCTTCAGTCCGTACTGCTCGGGTGAGGCCGGGGTCTTAAACGTGCACGGGCGTGTCCTGACTTGGACGCAGCGCCAGTCAGGGGGCCTCGGACGCTCGTTTCGCGGTTGCGCCAGTGCACAGCCAGATAGTCCAACGGCTACGCACCGCGATCGACACGGGTTTCCCCGCTCCCGTATTGCCAGGTCCGGCAGCAGCCCAGGCCACCTTGCGCGGGCTCATGCGCCGTGGCTGCTACAGCCGCACATACCGCACCTGCCGCGACTGCCGCCGACTGCCATTCCCATATGCCCTCGCTCTGCCTTCCCCGCCGCACGCCTGCCCGTGAACCTTGCAACCCGCTCCCTCCCGTCTCCGCAGCTGGCGGTCCGTGTACGAATCCTGCCGTACAGCGACCGTACTGCAGGCCCTGGTGGGCGACTGCTACGCACACGAGGCTGTCTTCGAGGACGCGCTGGTGTCAGCTCGCGGTCAGGAGGCGATCTACAGGCAGTTTGCAATGCTCGGAGCTATCCTGCGTGGCGTCCAGGTGTGTAAGAGCGCAACGGTCGCCTGTACGGGAGAGGCGCACGTGGTTTCGGAGCTCGCCTGTTGGGGCGCGCCGCGATGCCAGGGGGTTTTGGGGTAGCAGCCGCTGTCGGGTCTCTGTTCCTTCTCCCTTGCACCTTACACCTGTATGCCCCGGTGTAACCTCCGCATGTATGGCCCGGTGTAACCTCCGCATGCATGCCCCGGTGTACCTCCGCACGTATGGTATGATGTCGGCTCCAGGTCGGCGCCTACTCGCTGTCAGTGGCGCCGCTGGCGCACCCCGTTGTGGGCATGGGGGTCACGGGGGCCGCCGCAGCGGCACGGACCGAGACCGAGAAGCAGCGGCGTACTGGGCCGGGCGCTCAGCCGGCACCGCCGCCGCCGCCGCAGCAGGTCCGGCCTCTGCACCTGACGCGTGTGACGGTGGAGAACGTGCAGTGCCTCACGCTGGGTGTGCCGCAGTGGCTATCGTGGCTGGTGGGTGGCAAGAGGACGGATGTGCAGGTGAGGCTGGGGGGGGTCATGAGGGGGTGGGAGAAGCATGCAGGGACGGGGCCTTTCAGACTGGCTCGCTGGTACGGAAACGCGCTGCTTCCGCCTGCGGCCTGGCGCAGCTGCCGCACGCGTGCAGCAACCACTCGTGCTCCCAAGCACCCTCCGAAACGCCTCCCCCTCCATCCCTTCATGGAACTGCAGATCCACTTGTACGTCACTAGCATCCTCCTTATCGCCTCAGACGGGCCCCTGGCGGTTGGGGCCGGAGGCGGCTTTGAGGGCGCTGGCCCAGATGTGACGGCAAGCCGCCTGGCGGGCGCGGCGGCGGCGTTGGGAGGCGCCGCCGGCTGGCCTGAACCCTCCGGCGGCGGCGACGGCGGCGGTGGCGATGGGCCCAGCTGGCGCATCGTACACCAGGTAGACCTGTGGCACAATGTTCCGTTGGTGTGGTGGCGGTTGCGCCGGGCCCTATGCATCGCCCTAGATGCGGTGCTGTCGCCGCTGCTGGGCGTCTAAGTCGGTTGGGAGCCGCACCGCGCGTGGGAGCCCTGCCGGGCTGCATTGCGACCCCGGTGGGAGCGGGCCATAGGTCGCCAGTCGAGGGACGAAGAGCGAGGAGAGGGAGAACAGGGGGATAAAGGATGGGGGAGGCAGTTGCGGTTTTGCGGTGCGTTGTTGCTGACAAGAGCAAATGGGAAACGGCAGTAGGGGTAGTAGCATCCGTTGTCCTGATGTCAGGGAAGGGAGCCGGGGCCGGATGGTAAAGATGATGAAGACGAGGATGCTGCTGCTGATGATGATGTTACCCGGTGTGCCAGTCGATCTCCGATGTGGCGCGGTTTGAGCCGGTAGCGGGTAAAGATCTGTCACTGTACAATTCGTTTGAGGCCGGCTGTCATCTATATCTCAAGGGTACGCCACGGAACCTAGAGTCTTCTGACGAGGCCGTGCCGTTCGCTGCTTTGTTTGTGGAGGAGTTGGGCGTTGCGCACCGAGTGGTTGATCTAGGCTTGGTATAGATGTCCAGGTGGCGGGCGTGCTGGTTTGTCGAGTGATCGGTAGCGCTAGCCCATGGGGACCAAGGGCCGGATCTCTCCTGGCCTTCCTAATTTCCCACCGCCTCCTGGTATGCTTCTGCCCCAGCCATCAGCGCCTTTCCTGTGCGGCTAGACCTGCTGTTGGGTCGCCCGGGCTGTGCACAGGTTCGGGAGACGCGCGGTCAAAAGGCCGCCTCCGGCGCGGCGGAGCGTCGAAAGGGTTCCTCGCTCGCGGTCGCGCACCAGGTTCCGTAATGTACAACAACGACGACAATTACTAGCAGTACACGTAGAGCAGGAGAAGGCGTGCATGGGTCCCGCAGGGGTAGCACCTGTGGACCTGAGGGGCTGTAGAGGCAGTCGAATCGAGCTGACGCGTCAGGCGTCTGCGTCCGTGTTACCTGGCGTCTGCCTGGTCACAGGCTGGTTGGTTTAGCGCCCTCCTCGTGCACGGATTGCGTACGCCGCAAGTTGCTTGCAGGGCCTTGTTAGCGGCTAGGGCTAGGCTTTATTCTTTGAGTGGAATTGCTTTGAGGACGTGTTATGTCTGGCGCAGCTCATTGCGGGGGGTGGCACCCCATGTGTGCCCTCGTCGTGCCAGCAGCAGTAGTAGCCGCGCATTCGTCACGAAGTGAGCCTTGCTGTCACTTCGCGGCAGGGCAGTGCCGTGAGTGCAAGTGTGATGTCGCGAAGAATATACTTGTGATGTAGCCTTGCATCTATCCTGGATTGTATCTTGTATCTGCAGTATACGTGCGCCTTGGTTCGTTTCAGGCGTTGCGGGTTCGGGGTCGGGGGAGGCGCAAGAGAAGTCCTGTTAGCGGGCATCCCGCTGTGTGGGCACGCCTGGGGGGGCCGCTGTAGCAGGCGAGCAGCCAAAGGCTTCTCGAGATGCTGGGAGAGCGCTGTGCGCCTCTTAGGTAGTGTTCGCAAGGGCCGTACAATTGTCGTACACCTGCTACAGCCGCATATCGGAGAGAGAAGAACGATTCATACCTCCTGTTGTATTCCAATGTTTCGCCACCTGATCAAGTCATCAGGACGTCAGGAGGGAGTCTGGCGCCGGTTGCGATTACGCTTGTTGCATTCTGTTTTAATTTTGCATTCAATTGAGAAGGAGTTGTTGCGGTACAGTGGCGCAACCGCCTTGATGTATACGGCAGGATAGAGCAGGCACGTGTTCAGTTTGCAGTGGTACGCGTGCCGCTGGCCCGTACGGCGTTATGTTGAGACAGTATCCTGCGAAGTGTTTGCGGCGGGATTGTGGGAACCCTGGGATGTGACGCCAGACGTCATAATGCCCCTGATGGCTGGGATCCCCAATGTAATCCACAAAAAAACCTTGCCCCATGCCTGACCATCGATTGGACAGACCGGTGCCGATAACTGCCATTCGCTCGGTCTATAACACCGCACGCTTCGTTCCCTAGCAGTCAGGCCGATCACGGCAGCGGTTTGCCGGCTGAATACTCCGTATCAGATCGACAGCAGGTCGATAAACGAGGCGCATCGTCCGTTGGACGCCCTAGGGAATGACAGGAGCATTCCCCGCAATCCTGCTGGGAGCTAGAGCGCCGCCATGCAAACACACGAAGCTTGTCCGCCAGCAGCCACCAAGATACCGCAGCAGGGATGCACCCCCTGGACCTCACTATCGCTCCCGAAATTCCAATCCGCCTCACATAAATAATCGCCGCCAAAGCTCTCGCGGAATCGCCGCCAAAGCTCTCGCGGGCCGACTCTTGGCCGACTCATATGATCCCAATAATGGACAAACTACACGCGCGGAATGCTCCGTACTGTTGTACGGCAGGCTCACATCAGCATGAACGGCGCCGCAACGACCAAACTCCGGATCGAGCCGATGCGCAGCAAATACATTATGCAAGTCCTCCCCGCCGTCATGCATGCCTTCTAATCGCCTGGCAGTATGTACGGTATGTACGCCCGGTCACTGCCACCCGGCGCAGATCACAGTAGCAAGCGCGAAACACATCACATGGCAGCCACAAAGCCATCGCCCGTTGCCAACCATTGCCGGCAACAATCGCTAGGGTTGCAGAAGCTCCCTTCAAGGCACTCCATCAAGCATCTCCATCCTCTTTTACCCGTGCGTCCTTCGTCGGCAATCTTCGCACCAGACCGCGAGCCCACGGCCATACTGTTGTCGCGCCCCCCCCAATGCGGCCCCCCAAAACGGTTTTTATACACCCTCCCCAATGCCCGACTTGCTCGGCTCCATGTCCTGGCCCCCCTTGAGGGCTGCAGCGCCTAGCGCATCTTGATGACCCCTTTGGAGGCCATGTCGTTGATCATGTCCTCAAACGTATCTCCCAGAGGTATCCATGGCGTCATGCCGAGGTCCTTGACGGTACGGTCGGTGTTGAACTTGGGCGGCTTGCCCCACATCGCCTGGATGTGAGGTGAGGTGAGGCAGAGATCCACACGAAAACAAACCTTCAGACGACCGCGCGGGCTGCGTTCAAATGTTGCACGTGCGGCGCTGCACCGCAATCAATATCAGTGCGCCCTGCACTCCCCGTCCCCTCCCTGGCAGCCACCTGTCGGGCTTGCTCTGCCTTCCTCCCGGCGTGCAGGGTGTACACACGCCGTTGCCCCGCACACTGCTGAATGGAGCGGCCCTATGCTGCACCCTTGGCTTGTTTGGTTTCCTCGGTTGTCTGCTAAGGGTTTTGCGCCGGCGCTCACCCGTACTAGGTCTCGGCTCAGGGATGCCAGAGGCGCCAGAAGCCACACCAGCCAGAAGGGCAGGTGGAAGAGAGACGGGCGGAAGCCCGGGAACCTGGCTGCCACCACGTGGGTGCTCTCGAACACGCTGCTGTCGTGGGCGTGAACGATGTACCTTCGAGGGCATACAAGTGGCGACGTGAGGGTGTGGCGGGTGCGGCGGCAGCGGGCCCGGAGGCGCTTTGCAGCGGGCCAGGAGGCGCTTTGCCAGGAATGGCTGGAAGGGCAGCACCCGGAGTCGCCATTGCTCCCACCTCACAGCCGCACCGCCTCAGCCAGCAACAGCCGATAAAGTCCAGGCCAAGGCCGTACGCGTGAGCAACCGAACACAGCCTACCCACAGCTGGCTTCATCCCTTCCCCTTGCACTACTAGACAGTCACGGTCACCATCCGGCGCCCATCCCATCCCTGGCCCCTCCCTGGAGCTCCCCTGGCCTATCCCGTCCCTGGAGCAACCCCACCCCTGGAGCAACCCCACCCCTGGAGCACCCCTGCCTCGCATCCTGGCATCCCTCCCCCCCCTCATCCCATCCTACCCCATGCCCATCCCATCCCTGGTCCGCCCCTGGAGCGTCCTGAAACGCGCCTCCCCACCTGCCGTTGGCTCCTGGGGTAACCATCGCGAGGCAGTGCGCCGCGGCCACGTCCCGCACGTCCACAATCGACGTGCCCATGTCGCCGGTGGCGGGATAGTTGCGTCCGGACCACATCTGGTCCCGCACCGCCTGCACGCTCTCGCTGTTTGCGCACTGCCCCACGGCGGGGCCGAACACGATGCTGGGCAGCACCGTCACCAGGTCCCACCGGCTCTGCTGGCCCGCCAGCTCCCACGCGCGCTGCTCCGAAACCGTCTTGCCGCACATGTACGGCAGGAAGGTGTCGGTGGCGATCGTGTTCCAGTCCGCCGTGCCGTACGCCCGACCGGGGTTGGGTCCGAACGAGAAGCAGCACAGGGCGCAGATGGAGGAGGTCATGACCACCCGGTGCACTGACTCCGTGCGGTTGACGGCACCTGGTTCCAAACGGCGTACGACAGTGCGAAAGCGAGCGATGTAACGAGTTGTAAGACAGCCGAGAAATTCCCGTCATCACGAAGCGGCCTTGGATGCCACGCAAGGCGCGGCCGCTGTCTAAAGCGACGCTAGGAGAGGGATGGCAATGGCCACGGCAAGGGGCGTGTTTGTACGACCCTGCCGTACCCTACCACGCGACAGCACTTACCTAGCACGTTATCGACGCCTTGCATCATGGGTTCAACCACCTTGGACCGACCCTCACCCCGCTTGACCTGCAACATTACGCAAAGAGTAGCCACAGCAGGCTGAGGTACGCCCCACACGTCTTATTCAGGTGATACCATAGACACAACCCACGTTACCCAGGTGATTTGCTTGGTTGACCCTGTGACGCGATTCCGTATCTGGGCGCCCGTATCCCACATGACTGTGCCGCCGGACACCGCGCAATTGCATCATCCCGCTAAGGCGTAACACAACCAGACGCATGCGGTTGAAGAAGACGCGTACGGCAGCAAGGCTAACGACAGGAGCCATCCGAGGTAGAAGTGCAAACGCGATACCAAGCCTTGCAGGCGGTTAGGGATGTGCAAGCCGGCGATGCATCCCGCTTACCTGGCTGACAAGTACGGGTGCAGCCACGTGGAGGACGAACATGCATCCCTTAACAGCCGCGTCAAAGCTGCCGGCCTGTGTGAGATCAGCCTTGAAAAACCTGCGATCACAAAATGGGCCCGAGATGGGCCGCGAGGGCCTTGACACCACAGCGGGCGGTGGTGGTCGCAGCTCATGGTCTCGAAACAGATGTTCCAGCAGGGCAAGCAAAGAGGAGCCCAGCAGATCGTCCCTCGCCGTACAGGTTTCGAGGGGTCTTCCTTCAGCTGCTTTATTTGTGTAGTGGTGAGTGATGATCGGGTCAGATCTCAGTTCCGTGTTGGTCCCTGAAGCCCTGAGCCCCCCACCTGCCGCGCCTTTTTGTACTCTGACGATTTGTGTCTCTTTATGTGTCGATCCACGAGGTTTCCCAACTCTCCCTGCTGCGTGGAGCCCCGGCACTCACCGGAGCCTCTCGGCGGCGCCGGGCAGCGCCAGGAGTGGAGACAGCGCCAGGAGGTTGCTCGGATCCCTGGGACCAGCGACAAGGTAAGAAGCAACCAGGGTTTAGGACACTGCGACGAGCAGCCAGCAGAGCAACACGCATAAACTGTTTTGCGGCGGCGGAAAGGGGACTCGTGTTTTAGCCGCCCCCTAGCCTTCCGTGTCCGTGTCCGTGCACGGAAGTGTTCGCCCCACGAGGTGTTCTGCAGCGACAGCAGCGGCCCAGGCGTTGCATGCACCTCGTAAAGCGACGTCCATGTAAGTTAGAGCTCCTGACGATTTCGCGAAGCTGGGGCCTGGGGCACGCGAACGGCAGGGAGCAGCAGTTCCGAACCCTACCACACGCTACCACCCAGCATCGCACCTGCACGTAGCATGCACCGTGTGCCCCGCCCGTAAAAGCCGTTCGATTATTGGCCCGGCAATGAAGCCTGTAGCACCTGTGACGCAGACCATTGACTTCGCGGCTGCCAGCTCGGCTGGTTGCAGGGGAATGCGCTGTAGAGCGGACAGAGTAGCACACGCCACCGTATCTCCACCGCCGGCTGCTGATACCATCGTCTCTGAGAGTGGAAGACGTATCCTCGGCGTCGCGATCCTGAAATCTTGACGGTGCCCGGCCTATTGTCGGAGGGTGGTTGGGCGCCATTCGCGGCAAAACAGCAGTAAGACTTGGCATGCACCCCTTACAACTGACGATCGGAAAGGCATGTACCTTTGTCCACCTGCGATTTGTATCTGGTTGTCCGAGCGCCCCAATCGTAAACTTCTCCGATTTGATAGCATATATTGATTACTAGCTGTTTTGCTTGTAAAGTATTCGTCAGCTCGCAGCTCCTGTCTGCTCCTGTCAAGTCTTGTATCGTACGACGGTTGGTCTGGCGCGTGGTGGGCTGTCGGGCCGCGCGCGTGCGGTGCAGATGTTACCAATCACAACTTCCGTGAAGATCTTTAGGCACCCAATGGCCAGAGATGGCGCAAAACGACAACGACGAACGGTGAAGTATACGTGTATGCCCCTTGGCCTGAATCCCATAACTTCATCACCTCATGGTCTGGCACAATGCTTTGCGTCACCGTCATGAACATCCTAATACCTGCGACTTGGCAGGTACCAGGAACGGGGGTTTGCATGATAACCCTACTGATAACTTCCATCGGTCTGATCGGTCTGATCGGTCTGGATCGGTCTGGATCGGTCTGGATCGGTCAGCCTTTCAGGGCCTTCCAGGGACACAGCTATCAACCGGGAGCAGAGAGGCCACGCCAATAAGTAAGTACCATGTGTCACGTTCCTGCCGTATACCTGCTCATTTTACTGCAGTTTGACCCTCAGAGGACATTGCGGTCTCCAGATCGATCAGACCTGGCCACAGCGCAGGACGCAAGGATGGTTGGTCAGCGCCTATCGTCATGTCAAGCATCGCATGTCTAGGCGGGGGTGCCTGCGGTCAAGTGCGTGGGGAAACGAAAACGTCGCTTCCGTGACTGGTGTACGAATTTGCGCTGGGTGGACTTGCACCCGATTCATACAAGTGGTAGTAGGTATTACAGTTGGCTCCAGACCTTTCTGGACCAAGAGGGGGAGCCATCGGTCATATGGCAATCACTAGAGAAGTAATCTTAGTATATACATAACAAGCACTCTGAAAAGACTAAAAACGACACCTAGAGACACTGCGGGTATACCGTATATATGATGATATTATATAAGACTGCGTACATATTGCAAGCGCCCGCATGTTATTCGCAACGCCAAGATAAGCCCTGGAGTTTATCCGCAAAAAAAACCTTTTGCAGGAAACGACTAGCACGCGTACAGCTACATCCGCTCCCAAACAAAATCTGCCCGCATCCGTAATAACTAATTCCAGATCATCCGGCCTTCCTTTCCATCCTGGTCGAATCTCCACCATTAAGGCGAACCCGACATCAACCCATCGGCGCTTGCAGCCAACGAGCACACCTCTCATATGGGTTCTCCCCCCCCCCCAAGCAGCCCAGCACACTGTTTACGCTCGTGACTACTGACAAGCCGGCCAAGCAACATGCGATGATAGCCAGCAAACCTGCATCCAACATGCGATGATAGCCAGCAAACCTGCATCCAACATGCGATGATAGCCAGCAAACCTGCATCCAATACCGTCGCCATGCGTTCACAAGACCTCTGCACGCACACCACGAACATGCATCGTGTGGCGGCGCACTTTCCATTGGAAAATACCCGAGGGACACAGCCGTCGCCAGCCATGACAGAGAGAACCTTTAAACAGCGGAATTTCAAATACACGCTGCCGCTTCTGCTTGCAAGGACGCCCTCGGAAGAAGTGATGGCCTCTACCGGTATGCACGCGATTCCAAACTCCACATCCGCGGCAACCGCAGCTTAAAGGTTCCGCTCAGACAGCCCCTCGGTGTCAATCCGCAGTAACAAGCCGTGAAGTCGTATTCCTTCAACGCCGTACACATAAATAATGAACCCGCCTCGGAAGCGGGCACGCCAGCATGTTCCTAGCGCAACGACTGAGAGTGATTGCGCCTCGAAACACCAGCTGCAAGAATTGGCTCAACAAGGGCGACAGAGGACATGAAAAGGGCATGAAAATGTGGCTCAGACAACAATCACAACCATCACAACCATTGATCCCAACCAACACGTAGGCGACCAGAAACGTCCGCGCGGGAAACTGCCATCCTGACTGCCGTTCGCTGAGGGGACCGCCGGCAGCCCCTCAAGCGCATGGGTGCATCTGCGCATGCGTTGTCAAAATTCCCGAGCCCGCCGAAACCCGGTGTCTGCCGTACATCACCCTACCGCTGCGCCAGCGAAGTTAAGTGTACCACCACCATCACCGTCGACATCGTCGCCACCACCACCACCATCACCACTATCTCGCCACCATCGTCATCATCACCACCATCACCACAACCACCAGAATCATCATCATCATCACCACCAGAATCATCGTCATCACCCAGGAACATCACCACCATCATCACCACCATCACCACCATCACCCAGGAACATCATCATCACCACCACCACCATCACCACCATCACCTCTATCACCGCCACCATCACCACCATTGCCTTAACCGAACCTCTTTGATGCCCCTCAACCAGCGAGCTCCCCCCGCGTGTGATGACGCACCTCACAGTACCCAGGCATGCAATGGTGGGTGCAGCGCCACACACCACACACCTACAGATGCATACAAAGCGTAAGACCACACAAGCAGCGCGCCGCGCGCCTCTGCCACATTCTCACGACCCTTCGATTACAACTGGCGCTGCCCCCGTCAGCCTCGCAACGCCAGGACAGCGTTCACAGCGGCTCAGGCAACGAATGATGAGCGCTAACGCAACGGCAAACGCCAGCATGACTTGCACCACCGTCACGGCGGCGTTGCGCCAACTCCGCGCCCCCGTCCGCCACAACTGTCTCTTCCCAACTGTTGCCGAACGCGACGGTAGCCGACCACCGAACAGTAACATCCATGCGAATATGCCATCATCAGCGTTCAGAGGAAAGTCGCCGCCTCCGCGGTCGCCCAATCACCGCCCACCCGCGCAACACTAAGACGAGATGGCCTCAACAATGGCCTCAGCTACCACGGACAGTACTGCCGTGCAGTAGTCCCCCCCGGCCTACCCTGCACTAACAACTGCACGAAATTCTCCTGGACAGGCTATGCATCTCCACAATGTAAGGTATACGGCCGGCATGGCGCCAGCCGAATGGCAGTGCTGCGGTTGGTAGGATGCCCGGCCCTTATCCAACAGTACGATGTTGCACGCGATGCGGCAGTCCCCTTGAGTGCGCAAAACGTGTGCAATGAGCCTTGGACGTGACGTCATCAGGTACGCAGCTCGCGTGGCGGACGCGTGCCACTGCTATGCTGCATGTGCGCACCTATCCCTCCCAAACGCAATGCAAGCCGTATTCGTCATGCTGACATCTGTGAATCTTGCACAGACCTTGAATTAATGAATGCCAACAGACTCTGCCCCATGCGCGGCGTTCAACCCCCTGGTGCCGCCTACGGCCCCTGCACGGCTTGCGCGCGCTTATGGATACCGCACCCCTCCCCCTGGCCGGTATGGCGCCAAGGACTTACTCCCACTTACGTTCGGAATGCAGACATGATCCTTGCCCTGCCAACTGAGGATTGAGTGGGCCGAGTCATATCCCCAGCCCGACTCACAGCCTATCACGGCCACGCTTCATCTCGAACTTCTTCCACTCGCGAACCCCACCCAGCTGCTGTTTCCCTGTGCGCGGAAACCGCAGCCGCCCACCCCCACTCACAACACCACTCGCCCTCCTTCCACTCGCTTAACCCACGCCGAGCGACTCGCTCGTCTCGTGCCCTCCCCTCCGCCGCTCCCCACCCTCTGACCCTCACCCTGACCCCCACCCCCGCTCAGACCGTGCCGTCCGCTGAACCCGCCGTACAAGGTGCGCCGCCCAGTGTGCGGGAGAGATCCGATGACTCAGCGCGCTGTCGAACTCCCTCGTCCCGTTGCTCTTCCCTAAGAGACGAGGCAGCGGAGCCGGGCCGCTGGCTGCCTGTGGACTTGCTGCTGCTGCGCCCGGGCGCCGGCTCCCGGCCCCCCAAGACGATAAGGCCCGCCTGGAGCATACCTGGCAGCGTCGCCTCGACGCAGCCGTACAGTATTGGACCCGTAACGCCAGACGATCCGCCGGGACGACGTTCGTGGTTTGACAAATGCGCGACCCCGCCGGATAAGCCCGACCCATGGGTCAGGATGGTCTGGCAGCCGCTGCTCGACGTGCCCGGCTGCTCCTCATGCACAGGCGGCAGCTGCTGCTGACCCACGTCTACCGCCGCCATGCTGATACCCATTCCCGCGGCAGAGCCCCGCAGGCCGCTGCCGCCGCTGGGGCCCGAGAAGCCGACGGTGCCTGTACCGGAGTGGCGGCCTATGGCGTAGAATTCATCAGCCGCTAAGGTGCCAGTGGAAGTGCGCGGCCTGCCATAAAGCTCCTGTGGAAAGGCATCGGTAGGAGAGAGGGGCCATGAAAATGGAGGTTGCATGTTGGAGGTTGGAGGTTTGGGGTTGGAAATTCCCTGGTCAGGGAGGACCGGACCCATCAGCTGTTTAGCTGTTTGGCGAGTGGCGCGTGGTGAGCGGAGCGATGGGGTCGCTTTGGAAATACCTCGATCACTCTTCCGGCGTGGGAGCGGGCGGGCAACTCGTTGCTGTATCTTCCCCGCGTGCTACCGCGGTGGCGGCGCACACCACGCGCTCCGAAACCAGATGGCTAAAGCAGCACGCGCTCCGAAACCAGATGGCTAAAACTCGCACGGCAGTTACCTTGTTTGCCACGATCTTGTGCGGTGCGCCGGGAGCCCCAGGACGCAAGGCCCACCTACCTGCAGGCACTGCCGCTCTGCGGCCAGCGTCCCTACGCTGGTGCTGCCGCCTGTGCTCGTCACCAGCTGGCGGCTGTGGTTGAAGCTGCTACCGCCGCCAAAGCCGGTGACGTTGCCCGTGTTGTGCCAGACGCTACTATGCCAGGCGCTGCTGCGCTGGTCCATATTGGCCCAGGAGGATGACATTTGGGTGAGCTGGTTGGATGAGGCGGCGGCGGTGGCCAGGGAGACGGACGTGCCCGCCAGGCTCGATTGCATCGTGGTCAATCCCGGGTGCTGCACCGGGCGCCCGCGTCCCTCGGAGGAGTCAGAGTGCGGCTGGCGGTCATCAGGGGGGGCGCCTCCGTCGCTGGTGGCCAGGCTGGCGATGCTGGCGGGCGTGCTGGCGGCGGTGGTGGGTGTGGAAACCACGACGGCGTGCGGCCCAGACACCTGCAGCGGAAAGGGAAACGCCCCTGCGGTGCCGACCGCGGCTAGCACCATGCGGGCCTGGGTGGTGCTGGTATTGGTTCCGCCGCGTGTGGCTGCACTGGGCGTAATGGCGGCGGACGGGGAGGCCACGAGTTGAACTGGCGGGGCGCGGGCGATATCCCGGAGCATGGCCTGTGGAGGATTGCCATCAGGGAGGAGGAGGGTGTAGGTGAAGTAGTGAAACAATGAGAGGAGGCAAGGCATTGGCAAGTATTCTGGCAGCTTGATGTAAGGCCGGTGGAGGTTGACTGCACGGTAGATGAGTTTCCAACCGCCATGTCACGGCCATGAATGCATCCGTGGCCTGCGCCGCGCCCTTGCGCCGCAGCGCAGGTACTACAACGCAAGAGTATTCCGCATCCGCACCTGCAGCTTTTGCACGATGTCGTCAAACGTGGGCCGCAGCGTGTGATCGTGCGCCAGGCAGGACTCGATCAGTTGACCTAGCGGCGGGTACGCGCTTGATGGCACGGACAGCCGCAGCTCGTCCTGTGGCAACGTAAGGGCAGGTCAGGGGGCGGTGCAGGCGCGTTGGTGGGCGGGCGGGGGACGGCCCAGGGGTTGTCGTGGATCTACTTGCCGTACACAAACCGTGGATCCTGCGGCCCACCAGGGGCAAGCAACCAGCGATGGAGCAGCCTAACGCGCTCGGCCCCCCAAGCCGCGGGGTCCTTGTTGGCGTTCGGTTAGGCATAGCAGCCGCGGGCGACACCCGACCTCGGTAATTATTTAACTGAACCAGGTTCTCCAGCATGCAATCCCAAACGACTGTACCAAACGTTTCCTCACCGGTTTTACGTTTCAGTGCCGGCCTACCGGTTTCCTCCCATGACCCCTCAAGCCACACACACACACACACCAGAGCCGGACCCACTCTGGGCTTCCTTCGGTAACTATTGGCGCCCCGCACTGCCTCCGGATTCCTTGGTCTCCTCGCGCTAAGTCTCCTTCGCGGCTCAGCTCAGCATTTATAAAACACACACACACACTCTTCCCACAGCATCCCTCTCTCTCCCCCTCCCCCTCTGTGCCACAGCGTGCCTGCTTGCGTGCATCCCTGTACGGCTCGCTGCATTGCCTGCTTGCGCCCTTATGCCACATCTCCGCGTTTTCTTCATCACTTCTTTTCCTTACAACGCATTACTAACTACTCTACCATAGACGCGGCGCGCTCACGTGTGTCCCTGCCTTTCCATTCGCCCCGCATGTCTCTCTCGCCCTTCAACCTAACGCTAACGTTCTGCTGCTTCGCCTGGTCCTTCTTCCTCTCCTTTCCCAGGTCAGTTTCCTCGCATTTGGCATGGGCTGGGATTCCTGTGCCGGGCACTCTGTCTGTTACTGGCATTGCACGCGAAGTTGTCACCTATACCTCTGCCTTGCGCACTAGGATAGGTAAATAGGTACATAGGCTAGGTAGTTGTAGGTGCTTCGCGCCACGCCTACGCCGCAGCAGCGCGGCGTCGGTTGTTGGGGCGCAACCGTCTTTCTGGCTATCGGAGCGCTGCGCGGCCGCCGGCTACATAATTGGACTTCTGGCTTCTCGTGGACCCAGTCTGGGCTTCTTTCGGTAACTATTGGCGCCCCGCACTGACTCCGGATTCCTTGGTCTCCTCGCGCGACGTCTACTTCGCGGCTCAGCTCAGCATTTATAAAACACACACTCTTCGCGCTCAGTCTCCTTCGCGGCTCTGCGCAGCATATATAAAACACACACACACACACACCCCGGAGCCGCCGCCCCAAGCCGTACCTGCATGACTCCCATGATGATCTGTACGTTGCGCAGTCCCGGCCACGGCGCCAGTTCGCCCGTGACCAGCTGCCACGTCACCACCGCGTAGCTCCAAACGTCAGACGCCTTAAAACTGCTGCCGGTCACCGTCTCCGGGGCCATGTAACTCACCTGGCGGACGGGAGGCGGCGCAGGAGGGCCAGGTGGTCAGGGCATCCGAGGGGCAGGCGATCAGGGCAGCGGCGCGGTCACCGGTTCAAGCCCCGAAATGGCCACTTAAGATCAGGGCCCGCCGTGGCATACAGGGGCCGTCAGCAGCACCCTGTGGGGGAGTGGGGCCCAACAGCGGGACCAATAGACCCCCGGACGCATCCTCGGATGCTGCCTCGGGTGCTGTGCTGCTCCCTGGAAGGCCTCGCATCCCCGTAAGGCTTAGGAGCTAGTAGCTAGTAGCTAGGAGGAGGGCGCCGGCAGTGACGTCGAGCTGGCAGCATGACTCACCGTGCCTGCCGGAAAGGGATCCGGGTTCTGCACGAAGTCGTGGTCGCGTGTGATGATGCGGGAGAGGCCAAAGTCTGATACCTGCGAGCCAGGCCGGTGCGGCCAGGTGGGTGTCAAAAACGTTGCGCCGCAGCAGAAGAAGCTTGCGCGTTGGATGATAGCGTGCGCAGGTCCGGTCTGTGCTCCGCCGCCGGCGCAGGCAGTGCAGGCAGCGCCAGCACCGTACAGTGCAGGGAGCAGCTCTGTCGTACCTTGGCGACGAAGCCGCGTGGGTCCGCCGGGTCGCTACACAGCAGCACGTTGGAGGGCTTGAGGTCCCCGTGGATGACGTTGTGGCTGTGCAGGAACGCCATGCCGCGGGCGATGTCCAGAGACGTCAGCAGCAGCATGCGCAGCTCGCCGCCGTCGGCGCCCATGCGGAAGCGGCCTGCGCGCGGGGACAGCATGGCGGGGGCAGAGGCCCAGGCGGGGGCGGAGGCGGTCGGGGTGGATGCATATTGTGGTGTGGTGTGGTGTGCTAGGGTCCCTGGGAGCTGCGGAAGTCGAGCAGGTCATCGTAGGGAGAGCTGCATGGAGGGCTGTGCGGTGCCGCTTGCGACCTTGGACCGGAGGGGCTGAGATAGCAACCGGGCCAGTGGACATGACCTCCTTGCAGCCCGGCCAGTGGGCCCCTTCCGCACATGTACGAAAGCCTTCGTCGCGTCTTGCGACAGCATATACGCCTAAATGCCCGCCCGCCCGGCCCCCACACATACATACACACATCAGGCGTGTTCGACTGGGATCGCCCTCCCAGCCCATGCCCTCCACCCTCCCGCCCCCACGCACCGCTGCGCACTGCTCCCAGCAGCGAGCCCTGGTCTGCGTCCTCCATCACTATCCGTGTCAAGTAGTCTCCGGGCCGTGCGTTGAGGCGCTGCATGATCTGCTGCAACGTCCGCCAGCCCTGCTCGAGCGACTCCTGCCGGTCGGCGTCCGTCTCCGCCGCCGCCGCCGCCATCGCCACCGCGTCGGAGTTGCTGCCACCGGTGTTCGTGGGCGCACCGTAGGCGGAGCCACTCGCAGCAACATGACCCGACCCGTTGCCTGAAGGCGTGGACTCGGCCACGCTGCCAACCACAGTGCCAGTCGCTGCGTTGGGCAAGGATGCCATCGTATGCACCGAGTTGGGGACGGTGGCGGTGCTGCTCAGCCGCTTGCTGGACGTGGTCGTACGGGTGAGCACCGTACTGCCGGTACGACTCTGCGTAAATGCGGGGCGAATCTCCTGCACGGGGCCGGCCGTTGGGTGGCAGTGGGCGGGTCTGAAGCCGTGGCCGCCGTGCTGCGCCAGGCCCTGGCTGGCGATGGCTACCGCCAGCAGGCTCGTGGGCCTCCTGACGGTACCCACGTCGCGGTGCGGGTTCCCGTGCTCGGACCTCGGAGGCGACTGCGGAGCCGAGCTGTCTCGCAGCGTGCACGTGCTCATGACAGTGCTGTCCGCGCCGCCGCCAGCGGCGCCGCTGCCGCCGCTGCCCACCGACTCAGCCACCGCTGCCGCCGGCGGCGTCACATACGGCTGCCGTACCGCGCCGGAGCCGGGTGAAGGCAGGAGGGCGACGTCGCCGCTGCCTGCGACGCCATCTAGAAGCTTCCGGCGCTCGTCTCGCAGCCCCAGCACCGACTGAGTCACCGGCGGGACGCCTTGCTGCAGCACCGCGCTGCCGTTGCCGATGTCCAAGGCTTGCACGTTCTCGGGTATGGACGGCTGGGTGTTGGGCATGGTGGCAAACTGCAGCCGGCTGCCGACGCGAACCAGCGTTCCGCGTCCCCGGCCGGCAGAACCCTGGATCGAAACCGGCGCGCTGGGCTGCGGCGATACAGCCGCCCCGGCCGCTGCCGCCGCCCCGGCCGCTGCCGCCGCTGCCGCCACCGCCGCCACTGCCGCCGCTGCCGCCGCAGGGCTCACGACGGCCGCGCCAGTCCCGAGCAAGCTGCCCACGCACGACGTACAGCTTGGCTGTAGCATCTGCAAAGGGGACGTCCCACCAACGCCCACGAAGCCGGCGTTTGGATGACTGCCGTCGACGCCGCCGCCGCCGCTGCGCCGGCTGTAGTGACTGCTGCCGCCCACGGGTGCGTGATTACTGGGGTTAGGACTGGGGCTGAACCAGTGTCCGCTCAAGCTCTCCCGACCGAACCAGGTGGTCATGCAGCTGGGTGCCCCTGCGGCTGCAGCCGCCGCGGCGGCGGCGGCGGCCGCCGCCGCCGCCGCCGCGGCGTCACAAGCGGCGGCCTGTTGGAGGATCCTGTTGCCCACGTCACTGTTAGTGTAGAACTCCCCCCGCCGAACCGACCACGATCCCTCGAAGTCCGTTCGCTGGCTGTCCGCCAGCTGCTGCTGCTGCTGGACAGCCTGCGCTGGCGACAGCTCCCGCCGCGGCGCCCCTGGAGCGCTAATGTCTCGGTTGTGGTAATCCGCTGTCGAGGACGCGGGCAGCAGCGGGACCCCCCCCTCGCCCTGCGCTGCGCTTCGCACCGATGTGAAGGAGCGATGTATGCTGAAGCCCAGGCGCGCCAAGGGGCTGCCGTTGGGCGACGCGGGCCGGCCGCGGCTGATGGTCCCCGCGGCGGCAGACGCTCGGACCATCTCCAACACGTGCGCCGTCAAGGTTCCGGAGCCGACCCGGCCGGCCTTGCGCGCTGTGCCGGTATCGCGGACAACGAGACCGCCAGGGCCGTGTGCTATTGAGCCCACGCAGCTCGTACCGCCGCCGCCGCCGCCACCGCTGCCGCCGCCGCCGCTGTGGGACTCATATTGCGGCAGCGTCGTCGATCGAGACCGGGCGGCGGCAGGCGGCGCGTGCCGAATGCCGCCGCGGCGGACCTTGCCGGCGGCGACGGCGGCGCTGCGGCGCGCCTGCTTGGCTGCCTTGCGTGATCCGCGCGCCGCCGTGGCCGCCAGGGCCTCCGAGAGGTCCAGGAAGTTGTCCGAGGTGACTCGGGTCACATGCCAGCTGAACGTGACGACGATGTTTGGGTGCACGAGAGCGCGGCTCAGCAGCCCCTCCGTGGCCGGCGCCGCCATGCCGTCCGCCCCCCGTGCCACAAGGTACTTGACGCAAGCGGAGGCGCCGCTGCCGTCGGCCATGCGGCCTCGGTACACAAGACCCACGGACCCCGAGCCGATGAGGCTGAGGTCTCGTACCTGCCCCACCGCCCTCACCACGTCCAGGCGGCTGGCCCGGCGGGTGAGGTCGTGCACTGCCTCCACTGTGAGGTTCCCGGTGCCGGGCTCCACCACGTTCGCCAGTTGTGTGAAGGACCGAAGGCCTGCGGTGTTTGGGGTGCACGTGCACAGGCCAGTGGATTAGAGAGGGTTAGGACAGCGCTGACGGGTTGGCACCTTGATCAGGCGGGCGGGTTGGGTTGGGCGGGAGGCGTGTGAGGGCAGGAGCAAGGGTTGGCGGAAAGTGGCGCAAGGAAGCGGAGGTCACTTGCCAGCTGATAGTATGTTGGCGAGTATCCCCCAGCGCGACGGGCGGGAAGTAGTGGTGACACCGCTGGTATGCGAGGCGATGGAGGACGCCCGGCTGCCGCCCAGAGGGATGCACGTGCCGGCTGCGGACGTCACGCAGACCACTTGGGGGAGGCCGCTTGTGGGCCAGCTGGCGATGCTGCTGGGGTTGGAGGCGCTGCTGCAAGGGGCGGCGGAGCGCAGAGCGGCCATGGCGGGCGAGGTCATCAGTGTCATGGCCCCGGCGCTTCCGTCTGAGTTGCCGGCGTCAAGGGAGTTATGCATAAACTGCAGCTGGCGCGACGGCAGCGGCCCGACGTGGCTGTCGCTGCTGCAAGCGGTGCTGTTGGCGTTGATGTTGGGGCCTGCGGTTGAGGGGTTTAGGGCAAGGAAGACGCTCGCCAGGCCTAACGGCACAGGGCTCCAAGTGACAGGAAAGAAGAAGCAAGCCAAGGCAGAACAATCAGGCAGCTCAGCGCCAAGGCCACCGTATGACAAAAACAACAATACGACGTCGTCAGGGTACCTGCTGATCCGCCGCGCCCCGCTGCGGACGGGTTGGACCGCCGCCCGGGTGCAAGGGAGTTCAGAGGTGATGGTCCTGGCTGACCTGCTAGGCTGCTAGAAAGCTGCATCTTTAGTGTCTTCTTGCCGCGTATGCAGGACCAGCCGCACAGCCACCGGCGCAGGCAACGCTTGAGGCCGCTAGCATCGGCGTCTCCAGCTACCTCCACGCTGCTCGGCTGCCTTGAAGTGCGGGAGGTGCTGGGTCGTTCCGCTAACGACGGCGGGGCTGGCCCAATGTTGTCTCGTCGGCTGTGGACGCTGCAATCCACGATTGCAAAGAGTGGTGACTCGGGCGTGGCCAAGGCCTGCTGGATCACATGTGGCGGCTGGCCTGGCGCAGAGTCTGCCAGTGATGATGCCATCTTGTCCTCTGCAGACATTATCCCGCTGCAAGGCGCTCCGACCTGCGCGCAGGGGCGGTTGGCGTACGCGAAGGCGGGTGCTTTATACTACCAGAGGACTAAAGATTTGCTCAAAACTCGTTATGTTATGCTTCGAAGGATGCAATGCTCTAGACAGTTGTACCAAGCCCGGCTGAAGCTGAGTTATCACGGAAAGGCGGCACGCGCCGTTGACATCCGGCTTGCTCACCCCGTCAGAGTGATACTTTGAGGCCAAGAACGCCTCCATTTTCAGCACTTTGGAGGCAAAGTTTATGGCAAAACCACATGACTGGGTTGCCAACGTCGTGCGCACGGGAGCGTCGCCGTTCTATGCCATACGTGCCTTTCGCAGCACCTAACGATTTCAGAACTTACCTCCAAATTGAGCCTTCACGGTGTTTGCGTAACAAGATCGATACAACATGCAGGAGTCGCTGCTTGCGGCTGGGATATTGGGCTATAGTTGGAAAGAGAAGGACGGCACTCCTAGCGGAAAAGCATAATGTAATACCATGGCCTTGCAAGTATGCATGAAGTGGCGACTACTGGAGTTGTAACGAATATTGGCCAACATGGCGTGCATATCCATGCACACGTGCCAACGTCACTTTTTTCCTTCCAGCGGGCTATCGAGTAGTAAGTATCCATGGATGATGTATGGGGCCTACTGCGACAGTGAAGCTTTCTATCTGGCTTGCCCCTCGGTTGATCTCATGGAGCGACCATTACAATCAAATTTTAAATCAGCATCATAGCTCGACATTGTGGCCCCGTATACAAGAATGTAACAGTTAAATGCAGACATGGTATGTACCGGTATCACATTATCACCATTCCCATCATGCAGTTACGATTCCCAACCGCCGATAGCAATCAGTCCGTCGCATAATTCACACGCATAAGGTCTCGCTGCCAGCCACCTTGCGCAGCATTGGCCTGCGTGACCTTTGCATACTGGCACCAGCACGTCTGCATATCGCTCCGCTCGGTGGCAAAACAAAGGCAGCAACGTTGCGGATGAATTGGGTATGCAGATGCACTGCACAACTGTGGGCCGTGCTGCGGCGCGGGCGTGGCAGACCGCGTGCTGCCCGCCAGGCCGGAGGAAGCTGTCCGTATCTCGCAGCCATGCTGGAACGAAGGCTGACACCTAGCCGCAGCCCAATCAGTCACTGCTGCTCCCTGTTGCTCCCAAACCTTGCATGTCTTCCCACCGCTAGCGCAGCTATGGCGGCATGACGTTTCAAGCGGCGCTAGTCACCAGGTCCCTCAACTCCGGTCTCGCCACGTCACGAGGTCCCACTCACTACCCAAAAGCTTGTAACTTCCGTACCTCCATACTTTCAGGCGTTAAGATGCCGCGCGTAAATATGGCGCCATCGTCGGCGTGTGTTCAAGCGCCGACCTCGAGGGGGTGTCATCCAAACCAACAAACGAAACAGAGACAAAATCCCAGCCCGATGACGTTACCGAAGGCTCAACCGTAAACATGGAGCTTCGGCGTCATGTGCGCATGTGCTCCGATTGCAAACCGCATCATCAAACACTTCAACCAGCACTTATTGCCTAACTCCACATCGGTGCACCCACGGCCCTGAGGCACCTCACGTGCAGTCGCCTCAACCTTTAGGGGCCAAGAGCGGCGCCATGCGCCATATTGCCCCGAGTCCTCCTTCGGCCATCCGAGCGCAGCGCCCGCCTGCGGCCGACACATTACAGCCGGCCCTTGCCGTAGTAGTACACCAACGCTGCCAGCTCCCGCGCCCAGTCCCACAAGTCTATCAGCCGGTCGAGTGCGGGTGAGAAGCAACCGGCGTGTGGCACGAAGGCCGTGCTCGCTACGTACACCTGCGGCCGGCATACATTAGCATGTGGCGCACGTTGTTGTAACGGTTACAGTGGGTTCCAGACCACGCACGTGATTAGGGGGTCCAACCGTGTGCGACGCGGTGATGATTGTATCGTGTGATGGTACGAACACAGCAGGTCGAGTTGGGCTGGGCAGTGATGCTGAACACGATCGCAGCAGCAGGTTCGTGTGGGCCGTAAAGATTGATGGGGCCGGCCTTTTAAACACCTAGGCAGCCCCACTGGCGATTTAGGGTTCACCCCACAAGGTGTCCATAACGGGGCGGCAGCGGGCCCTGGTAGCTGCAATGTGCGAGGCTATCTGGGATGGCACACCTGCACCGCTGGACCGTCGCCGCCACCGCGAGCCGCCTCCGATACGAGCCGACGGAAGACCAGCTCGGACCGCAGCTGGTGGAAAGGACTGGTAACCACCAGGAGAGAGGTCCACCTGAATGCACGTCAACGAGTTGTAAACACCAAGCTACGGTACGTTTACCACTCGGTTGTGTTCTTTGAACGTTGGCGATTGGCAACGTTGTTTTCCTTCCACTTACAACACAACGGCCCCAATGAAAGCCGCAGCCGAATGTTGAGGCCTGGCCCAGAAATAGCACGGCAGCTGTCGTGGGCGGGGGTCCTGCAGTCGCGCACTTCGCCCCACTGCTCACCCTTTCTTTCTGCAGATCGCCAGGCTGTAGAGCGCGTTCTCATATGTCGACGTGGATGCGTCCTCCTCGTGCCACCTGCCCCGGGGCCGCATCGCCCGCAGAGTCAACGAGCGTCACCACATGAAGCCGCCAGAAGGGCCTGATCCCCTGATACGGTACCGATATAATCCCGGGTGGTGCAACGACCCTCTGCCTAACGGGGACCGTATACCGGTCTGTCGTCTTGGCCCCGTTGGCCAGGCCTTAACAAGGTTTCCAAAGGTTCCCTGGGTCTGCCCACCTGTCCGCTTGAGCGGGCGTCCATCCGTTCACCAGCCCCTCAGCGTAGTGCCGCATCACGTTGGCCTCGGTCCTACGAACCACCGCACCACCGGGATGAGACCCGCTGAAGAGCAAGTGGCGCGCGCGGCCCTGGAGTCGCGCAATACATGTCGGGAGCTGTCAGTAAGGGATCCAGTTTTTCAAACCTGCTCCAACCCGGGGTTACGGGCTCGGGCTGTAGTCCTGCCACGGCGAGACCACATATTTCCCCACCTGTTGAAATACGTCCACGCCCGCCCTGACTCTTCCTTTGAGCGGCTCAGTGGGGGTGCCATTCCTAGGCGGGGGGGTACAACACGGCGGCAAGTCGGAGGGTCGCGCTTCCGTAGGGGGCGGCCTGCATGATGAGTGTGCGTGGGAGGAGTGTCCAGAGTGGCGCAGGACGAGGCGCAGGGTCCCCCTGGCGTCTCGTACGCCGCCCTACTGGCTCGTGTGTCGCAAGGTGCCTTCAGCGGGGACATCCCTCCGCCCAAAACGTGTGATCGCAGCTGCTGAGGGCGGCGAGGAGGCCGACCTGAAGAGGGCGTACCCAAGGACGATGGCCACATCTGCGACGGAGTTGTCGGGCAGGGCTGCGTTTCTGCGGGCAAGCACGGGACCCGCAGCGGGGCGGCGGGCAACGCATTGGGATGGATATATGATGGTCAGGAGGGGCGCTGACGGCTCCGTTCCGTCTCCCATCTCCACAGGTTGGGTTGGAGCCGCGTGCGATCGCAGGGCGCGATAGCGGAGTACTTTATACAGCAGGATAACTTGCTTCATGGCGTGGAGGTGCATATAGGTGCTTATAGGTGAACGGTGCGGGGAAAACCCATCGCCAGTTGCTTCGGGCATCCAGAGGGCGTACGACGGCCGCCGTACCCACGTTACCCGCCCGAAACCCCCCTTCACCCAAATTTCCCTATCCCCAAGGCTTTGACCCAGGCCCGTCCCCGCAGTTGCGCGTCAGGCACGCAGCTTGGCTGCTCTCTGTTGACGCGGGTTGCGGCGGTGAATTAGCACCCTTAGCCCGGGCCAGATTGAGTGGCATTGCGAGTTGGCGACGGCACGTCGAGCATTACCACCGCACACGAGGGGAAAATATGCCATCAAGCGAGGCAGCAACTCGCCTGGAGGCCAACAACCCGTGGAGCCAGCGCAGACTTGCGGGCGACAAGGCGAACGCAAGTAAAGCCCCTGCTGCAGACAAAAACGCCACTCTGAACATCCTAATTACTGCCCTTTGTTCCTCGTAGCTTATCTAGGTGGGCTGGGTTCCTATTCGCAGGTCCTGGCACCATGCCAGCCTGACATGCCGGATTCCAACAGTACGACGAGAAAATTTTGCAAAAAAATCAAATAATTGTTGATGGAGTTCCTGTACAATCATAATCTTGAGGACGCCTGCACGAGCATTAGTATGACACGGTCTTGGCCCATCGCGGCCGCCATTTCAAAGTTGAATTCGTAGGCAGACGACATAACTAAAATCACGGCATTGCCTGATAACCTAACGCATTAACAGTTTTGTTCAATCGTCTCCGACTGTTCGACTTCGGTTCTAGGCCATTCCGCTTCTCCCGTGGCGATCTGTTGCGACGAACGACACCCATGTGAGGATAATTGGTCTTCTGGAAGGGCAGCAATGAAGCCGCAGCGAACACGGCGAGGTTGGAATATGTTGAGTGCGTTCGCGTTTGAATTGAACCTAGGCCGCGGCGAAGCCCCCACCAAATGGCGCCAGTACTCCGCCCTTGCATCATCACTCTGGGCGCGATGGGGCCTGCGGACGTTGATCGCCGAGTCGGGGACCGCAGCTAGGCTTGGCGGCAACACAGTCAGCAGCACAACGAGTAGCACACGTGCTAGCAGCAGCAGCAGCCGCGACGGCGGCACCAAACATACAGGAACCGATGGGGTGGGACAACCCCACAACCGGCGAGCTGCTTCGCCTGCGGGGAACATCAACGTGGATTCGAGGGCAGCGCCGGCGTCGAGCGCCCTCGGTGCGTTGCGCTGCGGACCCGTTACGTCAGCGTGGGAAGGGTATGGCACGGAAGCGCGGCAGCACCCTGACCCCACCGCGGCCTACATTGCGCTGCTCCCGCCCAGCGTAGCAGCGCCGCGAAACGCAGTGCACCGGGTCACGCTCGACTTGTCGTTCCGCCTTGCTGCCTGCCAGCTGCCCGCGACGCAGCCTCTCAGCCTCTGCCTGCGTGTCAGCACACCGGCCGTCGCTTCACATTCACACATACACACTTGCGCACGCTCAAACCACGCGCGAGGGCCAGCATCAGCCCCGCCGCAGTCCCCCCTCCGACCCGCTCCCTGCCCCTATCATCACGCTCTCCCGCCCTCGCCTTCCGCACAACCGGCCTCGACCCCTCTCCCACCACCTGGTGAAACCCCGCCAACTGCACCATACCCCGCCAGGCCGCCACCGGGAGCTGAGTGCCGCCGGAGAGCCCCCCGGCCCGGGCCTTATGGCCTTGTTGGGGGCGATGGCGGGTGTGTTTCGCGGGCTGGGCAGCACGAGCCTGGGCCACGCCACCTTTGGGCTGCAGGCGCTGGCTCGGCGGCACGAGGAGCAGCGCCTGGTGGACCACCCGCCCGGACGGCCGCTGCCGGCTGGGGCGGCGACGCAAGCGGAGGCGGAGCGGCTGCTGGACGCGCTGGAGCTGGCGCACGTAAGGAGGGGGGATTGTAAAAACCGTTTTATGCGACGGGACAGGATAGTTGGCGCAGGGGGGGACGGGGAGGGCGTGTGGGGGGCTTGTACTTAATGGTAAGCCTTTAGTTGACGACTAAGCCGCTAAGCGGCGTGTGGCGGTGGGAGGTGGGCTGGAGGGGTTTCTACGCTTGTTGTGCATGTCTGCTGATGCGATTTACCTGCGTGCGTCGCCCATGCTGCGTCCGGTGCTGTCGCTGCGGTTTGCTGCTGCTGCGGCTGTTGCAGGGAGCGTACCGGCGGAGCGCGGCGGCCCTGGCGGCGACGACCTGCTTGAGGGTACGTTTGGGGCGCACATCAACCCGTCGCCGCGCATGGCAACGACAACACGTGCGTTATGTAATCCAAGTTTTTGTGCACCCTAGTGCTTCCCGCGACGCCTCCTCGTCCTTTACGGCACGCCACGAATTCCTAGCAAAATCCAGCACTTCCTTGGGTCGCTGTCACAGCCACTCACCTGCGAATCGCTTTACCCGCTAGGACGGGTCCGGGCGTATGTCCGCCCGCCATCCTCGAACTCCGTCCAGAATCTTGCAGCTGAGACCTGGGCTTGTGCCAATGGCCGCCGCTGCACCTGCGACCTGCCATCCTTCGTGCCAACGCAGTTCCACCTCCGCTCCTGGCTTCCTGCTCGCTGTCCGAGCACGCCGGGTCTTAGTCCGGCACTAGTCAGGCACTAGCATCCGCCCATTTCCTCGTGTCCTCGCGAGCGCCCACACTAAGCCCACACTAAGCCCACCACACCCGCTTATTGCTCGCAAGCCCACATTCCCTCACGTCCCCTCGGCCCCCCCATGCATCCGTGACGGCTCCGACCGCGCCTCCTCAGGCCCAACACATCCGCATGTGGCGCCCCGAGGCGGGGCGCCTGCAGCCCGGCTATTACGTTGCGGTGGACCACCCAGGCCGCCGCGTGGTGTGGGGCGTGCGGGGGACGCGGGTGAGTCGTGCGGCACGTGGCGCGGCTCCGTCACGTAGATGACGGTGCCGTTGACCGCGTGGGCCCCAGCAGGAGGCACACACTGTGTTGTGCGTGGTACCGCGGGTGCGGATAGCGCCCGGGAAGGGGATGATATACGCGTGCCCCGTTGTCACTGACCAGCACCCCCGACCGGGCCCCCTCTCAACTAGCTGCACGTCGGCACCCAGTCTCAGCCCCCTTGGCTCGCCAACACGCGGCCATCCAACGGCGTCCCACCCGCATGTACCGCAAGCCCTCCAGTGCCCGCCGCCTGCCTGCCTGCCCTTGCGCCAGGCCTTCGCCGACCTCCTTACCGACCTGGCCATGGCCGCCCACCCCCTGGGGGTGGGTGAGGCGCACTGGGGTATGACACACGCCGCCAACTGGCTGCTGCAGCAGGAGGCGCAGAGGATTGGGGGTGAGGAACTCGCGACGGACTACTGCGCACTGTCTCCTCCACGGTCTGCTACTGCGCGCAGTCTCCGGACCCCAGCTAGCTATTACGTTCCCTATATGTCTGTCCACGAGCTCCCTCTCCAACCCCCAGCACGTGGATCACAGCTCTACTTTGCGCTGCTGCTGGCTTGACTTGCGCCACTAATTGCCTTATTACGATTGGATTTTTATTATGTGTTGATTCCGAACTGTTGTAACTCAAGAACGGGTTTCCTGATGGACCTCCCGGCCTTCTGGTACCGCACCTTAACGCTTTCCCGTGCAATCGCCCGATCTCCCGCCCGGACCGTGCCGCCTGCAGCGCTCCTGCGCTCGTTGCGGCCTGCTGGGCGCTACCGGCTCGAGCTGGTTGGTCACTCGCTGGGCGGGGCGGTGGCGGCGCTGGTGGCGGTCATGCTGCGCGAGGGGCTGGTCGAAGCGGCCAGGTGCGGTGTGCCCGGCGTAGCTGCAAGTGTGGGCTTCAAACCCGGTGGCACCTACACGCCTTCAATGAAGCAGTCGCCTGCGTGGCCTAAAACACACCCTCCTTAGCACCTGCCGCCCTGTTCCCATCCCCCCCTTTGGACACCTAAAAACAGAAAGCATGCACCCACCCACCCACCCAGGTCCTCCGCCATCCCCGCCGAACTCGTCACCTGCATTGCGTTCGCGCCGCCCGCCGCCGTCTCAACTATGCTCGCCGTACAGTGCCGGCCGTACGTGACGTCTGTCGTACTGAACAATGACCTCGTTCCCAGGTGGGCCTGCGTCGCAAGCGGCGGGTGTGGAGGGGTTTTGAGGGTTTGTCGGTGGGTTGGGTTGGCGACCCAGGAACTGCCACCGCCCCGCCATCGCATTTATCTTGGCACCCTGGAAGCAACTATACGATGCTCCTGTTGCAATGTTGTGCAGGTTCAACGCCTCCAGCTTGGCGATGCTCCAGGCAGAGCTCCAGGTGTGCTGGTGCGCGGACGGGCTTGGTCTGTGCTGCGCATAGCACTAAGCGCCAACGTGTCGCACATTGATTGTTTCTGCCGACGCAAGTGTCCCTCCTCGTGGCGTTGCCGTGCTGTTGCCGTACACGATGCGCCGATCCTTACCCCGGGATCCTTCCCTGGAGCGGGAACGCCTGTAGATTGCTGCCGATGCCTAGTGTAGCGGCATTGGAAACCGAGCGTCCGTGTGTACCGGCCTATTGCACCACAAAATACTGCTGAGATCAAAGCCGTAAGCCGTCGATTTTGCCCCTGCAGAGTGTAGACTGGTTTGCTGAGCTGCAGCGGACCCTGATGGAGCACACGATGATGAAGGTCCGCCCTAGGCCGCATACGGGGCAGGCTTGGTCGGGCGATCCGTTTCCTAGTTGACTCCCGAGGACTGCCGTCGCTTCGGTCGGTTCGGCGTGTAGCATCTCCTGGGAGCTACCGGCGAAGGGGTTACAGCGGCGGTCCGTAGGTGGCGACGACGAAAACTTGCTCCGCAGCCTTTCCCACCATACACGCTCCCTGCCTTGCCATACCACCTCGCGCCACCACCCTCGTCCTCAACACCACCACCCTTGCAACCCGCCCGGTGCCCTCAGAGCCTTTCGTCCACCATCGAGGCGTTCACGCCCTCACCCGCTGCACAAGCGGGCGCAGAGCAGCCGGGCCAGCCGTCGGCGCCCTCCGGGGGCTTTGCTTCGCCCTTCGCGCCTGTGCTGCCGGTATTGCCATTGCAGCCGCCCATTCCAGCCGGTGCTGCCACTGTGGTGCAGCAGATGAGCGCCGCAGTGCTGCAGAGCGCCGCCTTCAAGGCCGCCGTACAGGCGCTTGACGAGTGGAAGGCCAGAACGGCAGCGGCCGCTGAGGATCAGGCAGATGCTGCAAGGAAGCGGCAGATCGAGCTCATCCGGCCGTGGCTGCAGGATGTGGCAGCAGCCAACCTGGCTCGACATGCTGAGACGCGCTCAGCGCTTCAAGGCCGGGCTGTCGCCGGGTCTGCTGCGGCGGCGGCTGGGGCCCAGGCGGGCGAGGGCACGTCGGAGCTGTGGTCGCATCAATATAGCATGGACGAAATCCGCCGAGCTGCTGAGGCCGCGGCGGAGCGACTACGCCAGAACGTGGAGTCGGCCGTGTCATCGGTGACCGCGGCGGCAACGGCGTCGCGCGACCGCTTCAGCGCGTCGCTCCCCTCGCTGCCGTCACTGCCGCAGCCCCACGAGCTGCCGCTCGTTGAGCCCGCAGCTTCGGCCGCGGCGGCAGCAGCGGCAGCTGTGGCGGCGGTCACGGCGTCTGAACAACGCTTCGCCACCCGCTCGGCCCAGGACGCGTCGATAGCAGGCGGTGCGGCGACCTCGGCTGCCGTCAAGCCCCTGGAACAGGCGGCTGGTGATGCTACGAGCCTGAGTGAAGGTCCCCCAGATCAGGCAGCCCTGGTACGTACCATTTAGGCTGTTGCTGGCTTGCCGTTTACGGTTACCTGCTGCTCGCGCAGTAGGGAAACCGAGTCGCAGAGCCGCGATTCACGTTGTGGACTGTGAGCTGCGTCGATTGGCAGTGGCGGCATGTGCGCTTTGCACGGCTTGCCAGGGCAAAGGGACCGCAACGAGCGCGAGCGTGTGGGCTGCTGTTGTCAGGAGCATCATTGGATTACCGTATGCAGGTGGTGTGAGGTGCGGCCCGTTGCTGTGACCTGTCCCGCAGGAGCTGCCGATGCTGCTGCCGCCGGGACGCATCCTGTACATCCGTCCGCTGTCGGATCGGACGTCAACACAGGTTGCAGAGGCAGATGCTGGAACCGCCGTCGCGCCGCTCTTGGGCCGGCGTGGAGGCGACAGCGAGGATGCGAGGCAGTGCTACCTGCTGACGGAGCTGCCCCCGGGCGAGGGCTTCCGGCGCGTGGTTCTGGGTCGCACAGCGGTTGAGGAACATCAGTGCCGTGCATATCGGCGGGTGCTCATGCAAATGGCACTCCAGCTTTCGAAATAGAAGCTTCCATGCGTTTCAATCGTTTGGCTGGCGTTGACGGCCCCACCTGCCAGATCGGGTGTCTACCTGGTAGACAACGGGTTGCCGAACAGCTTCGGCGACAAGGCAAATGATGCTGCAGCCCCGGGTTTCCCAGGCTGTCTGTCTATTGGTTAGATGTGTACATGCGGAGGGACTGGCCACGTAATGCCAGGCCCCGCACCGGCGACCAGCCAACATGCATACACTCCCATGCACTCCCGCACCGGCGACCAGCCAACATGCATACATCCCCTCGTGAACACCTCTGATCACCCGGCACATCCCCCCTTCACATCACACTACCGGGCGTGTACACAGTTTCAGAGGCATACTGTGCCAAGGCTCGGAGACGTTCCAGCTTGGACGGGTTTTGAGCAGACATTACGTACATACCAAAAACGCGTTGACGTGGGAGGAGACACTTGGACACGCAGCGACACGCTAGGTGCCGCAGCGCGCATGTCAGGTTATGTTGCGATCAGGCGTAACAGCAGTGTCCACCTGTGGCCTCGCATGCTTTTACGTGCTTACTGGGGAGAGCGCCGACATAGAAAGTCCACGCCGATGTCAGTGATTGTGTGGTTGTTGATGTAATGAACCTCCGCCAGTTGCATGCATTTCCGTCTTACAGAAAGGGACCTTCAGGATTTGACGCAATGCAGGGACATGTTACGTCGGCTGGACCCTGACTGGACAGTCCGGGTCCCATCCGTCGAGCCCAGTACGCCCCCTCGTCTACAGTTGCCACGTTAGAATGCAAAACATGGATAGCTCTCCCGTGGAGGAGAAGGAGACAATGGTTTGCAGAGGCGAGTATGACTTTGAGGACCTGCACTGCAACAAGCTCCTCTTAAGCGTATGCTGGATGAGCAACGATCTCCTTGGCAGATATTACATGCCTGAACGCATGTAGGATTAGGAGCGGCGCTATATTATGTGCTCCGCTCTGTTATGTACATTGTTGTGTACTGGGGGCCCTCGGCTGCCTGGTTGTAACGTTAAAGTTGGTGCAAGAACTGGGATCACTACACAGAGTCTTTGGAGACATGCATTTCACAGGGTGCAAGCACGTAGGCGCTGTGTCATATACGCCAAACGGTACAATACACCAAAATCCTAGAAAGCACCAAACATTCTATATTGTTAATCATGGCTTTATATACTAGGAAACCAGAAAAAGATTTTAGTTGTGAAAGCGTGGCGTCGCAGCGACCAGACGATACGCGATCCATGGTACGGCGTCCCGAGAGCCCATGCAATACTTCAGATCTTTCCCAAACTGGAACATTTCCGTTTGTGCAGTGCGTAGTTTTCTCCACTCCTCGATTTGCAGTGATTACCCTTGGGGATTGCTGTATGTAGAGGGTGCCGAGGATTAGAAACAGGAACAATGCAGCAATCCACGCTTCTCGGCCGGCGCGCCGCTCATCCAGCGGCGGGCCTGACGACAAAGCCGGTAAGGTCTTTTATTGGCGGTTCGCTTTTAATGTTTTGCGCGTCGCACGGCGCTGATGCCAATGACGACCGAATGCGATGCAGGTTGCTCCCAGCCCCCGCGTGGCCAGCACCCGCCAGGTGCGCATTATCTTAGTTCAATGAATATCACATCATGCTGCTGGAAGATCAGTACTGATCCTCGACTGATGGATCCTGCAGGTCGCCTGCAATGTGGCGACTGGCCCCCGGCCACCTATGACGACCTTTACGGGCGGCAGCAAGGGTGGTAATGGCAAGCCTGTATCGCTTGAGCTTCGCGACGAGGGTGAGCTGTGCAATTGCAGTGTGCTTTGTAGGCGGAAGTCGGCTTGCATGGGAGGAACGTCGGTTGACGTCCGTTGTCATCGCAGAGCGGAATCGAAAAGTTTTATATATATCGTATCGTCGTGCGAAAGGGGTTCTGAGTATGCATCGTCTTTGCTGAACTCCATTGGGGGCTGGGTACGCGATTGGCCGCAGGCGCCGGCATGTTCACGAGCACCAGCCCGGAGCTTCGCCGCGTGGTACCAGAGGACGTGAACGGCCGCGTGAAGGTGAAGGTGGTGTACGTGCTGCTGGAGGCCCAGTATCAGTCGGCCATTACTGCGGCCGTGAAGAACATTAACGCTAAGAACAGCAAGGTGCGCGCAATGATCATCTGACTTCTACAAATTGCACAAATGCTACCGTGTAAGGGATGCAACGCGAAGTCTAAAATGCGAATGTGGATGGCCGCAGGTCTGCTTCGAGGTCGTGGGCTACCTGCTGGAGGAGCTTCGCGACGCGAAGAACCTTGAGGCGCTTAAGGAGGATGTTTCAACTGCTAACATCTTCATTGGGTCCCTCATCTTCATCGAAGAGCTGGCTGAGAAGGCAAGTCGCGAGCGCAAGCCACTCGGTGCTTCAGGGCTGGGGACCCACCCACAAACCATCGAATTCCCGGCTGCATAAACAACATTCCCCAACTCTGGCTGGCGGAGCACAACATACAACACGATGTGTGTACTACTGTGTTGAACCTGTGTGTGTTTTGTGTACCCCTGCAGATCGTGGAGGCCGTCTCGCCCCTGCGCGAGAAGCTCGATGCTTGCCTCATCTTCCCGTCCATGCCTGCGGTGATGAAGCTGAACAAGTTGGGCACTTTCTCGATGGCTCAGCTGGGCCAGTCTAAGTCGGTCTTCTCGGAGTTCATCAAGTCTGCTCGCAAGGTGTGTGCGCCAACCAATAGGGACCCAGGGATGGTGATTAGCTTCCCAACCTTTCCCTCCACCTCAAAAAATATTTCCCGCTGCGTCACCCCTCCAGAACAACGACAACTTCGAGGAGGGCCTGCTGAAGCTGGTGCGCACCCTTCCAAAGGTGCTTAAGTACCTGCCATCTGATAAGGCGCAGGACGCGCGCAACTTCGTGAACAGCCTGCAGTATTGGCTGGGCGGAAACTCGGAGAACCTGGAGAACCTGCTGCTGAACATCTCCTCGGCTTACGTGCCGGCCCTGAAGGGTGTGGACTTCAGCGTGGCGGAGCCGCAGCAGTACCCAGATGTGGGCATCTGGCACCCTCTTGCCCCCGGGATGTACGAGGACCTGAAGGAGTACCTCAACTGGTGAGCAACTGCTGGGCGAGCTCGCCGCAAGAAGCGGCCGCCATGTGTTACAGCACTGTGGTGGCGATGCTGTCTGGGAGAAGCGCAGACAACCTCGGGAGAAACTCTGGCCTTGAGGGGCTGGTCCATGGGCTGCATAGAGCATTTGTGGCCTGTGACCACCGTGATCCCCATGTACGACATCCTTGTTTTGTGTGAATGTGTGCAGGTACGATACCCGGAAGGACATTGTGTTCGAGAAGGATGCGCCCACCATCGGTCTGGTGCTTCAGCGCTCGCACCTTGTTACGGGTGATGAGGGCCACTACAGCGGCGTGGTCGCCGAGCTGGAGAGCCGCGGCGCCAGGGTCATCCCTGTGTTCGCTGGTGGGTAGAGGGTTGCCGTTATAGCACGATAGGCGGGCAAACATTAAGATGCACTGCACAAACGCGCGCTGAATGGGCAGTGAAAGACTTCCCATGGGCGCACTCAGCCAATGGATGGCGATCACGCTGCAGCAGCGGTCTTTGCTGAGGCCTACAAAGCATACACACATCATCCATGGTCAAGGGCCGATTCATTTGAAGATGACGTGCGCAAGTAGCGCCATAGAAAACACGGGTCAACTGTCATGCCATCAAACCAATATGTGTCATGCGAGAAGTGGACGGCCAATCGATGATGCTTCTGCGCCTGCCCTCGACGCCCATCTGCATTATGAAGGCGGCCTCGACTTCTCGGCACCCGTGAAGAAGTTCTTCTTCGACCCCCTGGGCACTGGCCGGACCTACATTGACACGGTGGTGTCGCTGACTGGTTTCGCGCTGGTGGGCGGCCCCGCTCGCCAGGATGCCCCCAAGGCCATTGAGGCGCTGAAGGCGCTCAATGTGCCGTACCTGGTGTCCCTGCCGCTGGTTTTCCAGACCACCGAGGAGTGGCTGGACAGCGAGCTGGGCGTGCACCCAGTACAGGTGGCCCTGCAGGTGAGAAAGCGGTTCAGTACTTTGTCCTTATCGGGATGGCGGCCGTGAGCTGGGGCGCGTAGGCGCGCGGAGGGATCGTTGCAGGCAGTCGGAAGGAACAGGGTTGCCTGAAACAGGCTCGTGCAGCTATCACTGTCCTCGATCGTCTCCCTGCCATCCCTACCATCCCTACGATGGACGTTTAGTAGTGCGTGCATTACGTGCGGCGGAATGGCAGCTGCGCACTGCCGCGTGGGATCACCTCGGCTGGGCCCGCTCTCTGCCTTCAGGTGGCCCTGCCGGAGCTTGATGGTGCCATGGAGCCCATCGTCTTTGCCGGCCGCGACTCCAACACGGGCAAGTCGCACTCGCTCCCCGACCGCATCGCCTCGCTCTGCTCCCGCGCCGTCAACTGGGCGCGGCTCCGCAAGAAGAAGAACGCCGAGAAGCGCCTGGCCGTCACGGTCTTCAGCTTCCCGCCCGACAAGGGCAACGTCGGCACTGCCGCGTACCTGAACGTCTTCGGTTCGATCTTCCGCGTGCTCAAGAACCTTCAGCGCGAGGGCTACGATGTGGGTCAGCTGCCTCCGTCTGAGGAGGACCTGATCCAGTCGGTGCTGACCCAGAAGGAGGCCCGCTTCAACTCCAGCGACCTGCACATCGCCTACAAGATGAAGGTGGACGAGTACCAGCGCCTGTGCGACTACTCGGAGGCTCTGGAGGAGAACTGGGGCAAGCCACCCGGTGGGTGCGGATCACCAGCTATCTGTCTAGGCGTTAACCGTGCCTGGCTTATAGCTACAGAGTGGAAGGTGCAGGCCACGGACGAAGGAGCGTCGTTTTTCAAAGGGCTGGTGCAGTCCTGCAATATGGCACTGACTGATCATTTGGGTCAGATGTTGGAACTGACCTCTTGCGCCCTTGCTGTCATACCCTAGGCACCCTGAACACCAACGGCCAGGAGCTGCTGGTGTACGGCCGCCAGTACGGCAACGTGTTTATTGGCGTGCAGCCGACCTTCGGCTACGAGGGCGACCCCATGCGGCTGCTGTTCTCCCGCAGCGCCTCGCCGCACCACGGCTTCGCCGCCTACTACACCTACCTGGAGAAGATCTTCAAGGCCGACGCGGTGCTGCACTTCGGCACGCACGGATCGCTGGAGTTCATGCCCGGGAAGCAGGTGCGGCCGCCGCCCATAAAATGCACACTCCAGGTGTTGTCGCTCCTAAGTTCGGCGACGTTTTTTAGGCTTCATTTGGCTTCCGTCGCGGTGTCGCTGATCGGGGATTGAAACCCACTTGTTGTGTGTGTTGGCCCTTCATCGCAGGTCGGCATGTCGGGCGTGTGCTACCCCGACTCGCTGATCGGCTCCATCCCCAACATCTACTACTACGCCGCCAACAACCCGTCGGAGGCCACCATCGCCAAGCGCCGCTCGTACGCCAACACCATCTCCTACCTGACGCCCCCAGCTGAGAACGCTGGCCTGTACAAGGGCCTCAAGGAGCTGAAGGAGCTGATTGCCAGCTACCAGGGCATGCGCGAGAGCGGCCGCGCTGAGCAGATCTGCGCCACCATCATCGAGACGGCGAAGCTGTGCAACCTGGACAAGGTGCGGGGTGGCACTAGGAATATATGCATAACGGCTGAGATGGCTGAGACAGTGATACTTGGTCAACCATGGCGTAGGGGGCCCCATTCTCCCGATGAAGTTGCGATGGCCATCCTCACCGATAATGTAACTGCCGGTTCCAACGTCGTGCCCTTCTGAGCAGGACGTCAAGCTGCCGGACGCCGAGTCCAAGGATCTGACGATTGACGACCGCGACCTGGTGGTCGGCAACGTGTACCGCAAGCTGATGGAGATTGAGTCGCGCCTGCTGCCGTGCGGTCTGCACATTGTTGGCTGCCCGCCCACCGCTGAGGAGGCCGTGGCCACGCTCGTCAACATCGCCGAGCTTGACCGCCCGGACAACAACCCGCCCATCAAGGGCATGCCGGGCATCCTGGCGCGCTCCATGGGCCGCGATATTGAGCAGGTGCGGGTGGTGGATCTCCATGCCATTGGAACTAGTGTGTGCGGGGGCCGACTGGTGATCTAGGTATTGGAGAAGTCGTGGTCTGCAATCATTACAGAGGGCCGCGACATCGAGCAGGTGCGGTTGGTGGATCTTCGTGCTATTGAGGGGGGCCCGACTGGTGATCTGGGCATATACCGAAGTACCGAAGTACCGACGTGCGCTCAATGGGTCGGAAGAGTGATGGGGATTGAGGGCCCACCTGGCTTAGCTTTTTGCCTTGGCCACGTTTATTGCTTACCTCCAGCCTTTTGCCTTGGCCTACCTCCATGTTAAAAGGTCACACCCGTAACTTAACCCCAATCCGCATGCAATTCCTGCGCTGTGCCCTGTCTGCAGATCTACACCGGTAACAACAAGGGTATCCTGGCTGATGTCGACACCCTGCAGCGCATCACCCAGGCGTGCCGCACCTGCGTGCGCGAGTTCGTCAAGGACCGCACCGGCATCAACGGACGCATCGGCACCAACTTCGTCACGTCCATGCTGAAGTTCACCGGCTTCTACGTCGACCCGTGGGTCCGCGGCTTGCAGGACAGCGAGTTCGCCAGCGCTGACCGCCAGGAACTGATCACCGTGTTCAACTACCTGGAGTTCTGCCTGACCCAGGTAGGAAGCCGGTCCTGGTCTGTTTGCTCAACAGCAGCTTACAAAAACACAAGGCTGCGTCTTGCCAGTGCTTTCAGATGGGTTTGCCCGGCATCATCTCGTTTCATTACTCACGTGTTGCCTCATGCCGCTGTCGTCTTGGGAACCAGGTGGTCAAGGACAACGAGTTGGGCGCCCTGGTGGAGGCGCTTGACGGCCAGTACGTCGAGCCTGGCCCCGGAGGCGACCCCATCCGCAACCCGAGCGTGCTGCCCACCGGCAAGAACATCCACGCCCTGGACCCGCAGTCAATCCCCACTCAGGTGGGTGCGTGCGCAACTTGCAAGGATCATATGCGGGTTATACGATGGGGACGAGGGAGTAGGTAGTAATGTGACTGAGCCGGCCAGAGGCGCGTATACGCTTGGCGCCGAGCCTAAAACCCGATGTCGTTCTTGCCGCGTTTGTGTAGGCCGCCCTGAAGAGCGCCCGCCTGGTTGTGGACCGCCTGCTGGATCGCGAGAGGGACAACAACGGCGGCAAGTACCCCGAGACCATTGCTCTGGTCCTGTGGGGCACTGACAACATCAAGACGTACGGCGAGTCTCTGGCGCAGGTCAGTAAGCTACGAATTCCATTCATGGGGTTCGGACCGATCCCTTGTATCATTGGGTTGGTTCACGCATTTAGTCTGGAACGGTACTGGGTAATGGGCATTCATTGGGATCTTGCTTCGGGTCTACAGCTATGAGCCGCGGAGTTCTAACTCACAGGCTGAACGCGCTACAGGTCATGATGATGGTGGGTGTCAAGCCGGTGCCGGACGCCCTGGGCCGCGTTAACAAGCTGGAGGTGATCCCGCTGGAGGAGCTGGGCCGTCCGCGTGTGGACGTGGTGGTGAACTGCTCGGGCGTCTTCCGCGACCTGTTCGTGAACCAGATGCTGCTGCTTGACCGCGCCATTAAGTTGGCAGCGGAGCTCGATGAGCCCGATGAGATGAACTTCGTGCGCAAGCACGCTAAGCAGCAGGTAGGCGGGGTTGACGGAAAGCTATGGTGTGGTCTTGGAATCCTGAGGTGGCAGTCATAACTTGGGGATATGCCTGGCTGTTCTGTTTGGACCACCGTGTGCTTGTTTATTGATCTTTCTCTCCCTGCCCTCTCTGCGCAGGCTGCCGAGCTGGGCCTCCAAAGCATCCGTGATGCCGCCACTCGCGTCTTCTCGAACAGCTCTGGCTCGTACTCATCGAACGTCAACCTGGCGGTTGAGAACAGCAGCTGGAGCGACGAGTCGCAGCTGCAGGAGATGTATCTGAAGCGCAAGTCGTTCGCCTTCAACTCCGACCGGTGAGGATGGCTTCCGCTGCTGCTGTTTAGACATGCCGCATTAGACACTGTATTACGCCTTCTTGGGCCTACGGCAGATGGGCTATCCTGAACGCTTGTGCCTCTCTGAATCCACACCTACAGGCCCGGTGCCGGCGGTGAGATGCAGCGCGATGTCTTCGAGACGGCCATGAAGACCGTGGATGTGACCTTCCAGAACCTGGACTCGAGCGAGATCTCGCTCACCGACGTGTCGCACTACTTCGACTCGGACCCCACCAAGCTGGTGGCCTCGCTCCGCAACGACGGCCGCTCGCCCAACGCCTACATCGCCGACACCACGACGGCCAACGCGCAGGTGCGCACCCTGGGCGAGACGGTGCGCCTGGACGCCCGCACCAAGCTTCTGAACCCCAAGTGGTACGAGGGCATGCTCGCCTCGGGCTACGAGGGCGTCCGCGAGATCCAGAAGCGCATGACCAACACGATGGGCTGGTCCGCCACCTCGGGCATGGTGGACAACTGGGTGTACGACGAGGCCAACTCGACATTCATCGAGGACGAGGCCATGGCCGAGCGCCTCATGAACACCAACCCCAACAGCTTCCGCAAGCTGGTCGCCACCTTCCTGGAGGCGAACGGCCGCGGGTACTGGGACGCCAAGCCCGAGCAGCTGGAGCGCCTCCGACAGCTCTACATGGACGTCGAGGACAAGATTGAGGGCGTCGAGTAAACAATTGGTCTCGATCGCGGCAGCTATATCAAACAGCCGATAGCGCAGCTCGCAAGTTGCAGCACGCGCGCCAGGTATAGCGCCGAGCGCCCTGATCTCGTATCTCACGCCAGCGACAGCTGGCGGTGTACAGTGTAGTTGCGCCCCACGGGCGATTTTGCTAGAGCGACCCATCTGTTGGTATTTTGGCGGGATCTGCGTGTGTGCATTGAAGACCAATGCGGCGACGTCAGTTCAGCAGCGGACCAGCGCAGTTGCATCCCTCGGCGAGGAGTGGAGTGGAGGGAGGGCGGAGTGGAGGCGTGGGGCAGATGCCCCCTTCTAGCGGTGAGGCCGGTCTACCCCGGCGATTGAGTAGTGGCTGCAGGGACTGCAGAGCGGACAAGGTCGAGGATGCCTTGACGCAACCCGATTCGTTTGTGAGTGTGTGGTTGTGCAGGGCGATATGCTTGGGGGGTCTGGCCCCTACGGTGACGGAGGGCATGCCGCCCCGCAGGCCCCCGTCTAAGGCGTATGTTGGAGTGAAGAGTGTGGATCGAGAGCTATGAGTCCCTCTTAAGGGGTAGTCCTGTCTGGTGTGATGACTGCATGACGGCCGGCATGGCAGCATGCGGCGTTCGACCCGCGCTCGGGGGCGAGCGTCTTATCTTCGCTCCTGCTGTACGACCCTGTTGCACGTAGCAGCGCATACGCGCGAGTGGCTCGGCAGCGGCCACCACGTATGCACACTACTACTCCCGTTTACGTTTGTTTGGTGTGTTGGTTACTAATTCTTTTCGTTCCTTGCTGAGGACCGCTGACCCACTCATGGCTGGCGGCGGTGGCTCCTCTCCCTGTTCGGGTTATGTCGGATGTTTCCCCTGCCATGGTTCTGTTTCGCGCTATTTTGTTGCATGTAAGAGTTCGAGCTCTGTAAATGTAACTAGTACGACCTGATGGCTTACGCCGAAAAAGATGAACAAGCTCACAAAATCAGTCACGATAATGCAGAAGCGCCCTAATCGGTGGCAGTTAAGCTGTAGTACAAAAGCAACGGTTATTTGGTGGACTAAACCGGCTCCCCCCACACGGTAAAGAGACTTGTCACCAAGTCTCCCTGGAGAGCCAATGTACGGTATCGTATGCAATTTGCCGATTTACACAACCAGCCGTCAAGCGCCTGCGCTGGAGGAATTTTCCCACGACTGGTCTAACGCGCCTTCACAACCTCATGTGCGCCGAAGGATCTGTTTCGCAACTCAGCGCCTAGAATCACAATATGTGTAATTTCAACCCTCAACGACCCCCTCCATTGCCACTAGGCCACAACAGAGCGGCTAAGCAGCACCACCCAACCGCAACCGGCCAGTCTTGGTACACATGGGTACGGGCGAGATGCGCGGGGCTTCAACGCATACATGCTCAACCTCCCTAAAGCGGAAGAATCAATTGAATTTATATGATAGCCCTAGGAAATACGAGGACACAGATGATGCTACCTCGTATAATATAGCGTGTGGTGGCAAGAACCCGAGCTTGTCCACAACCTCATTAGGTCACACCACCGGCCCCTCCACCCAAATCTGCGTGCCGCCTTCCGGCAGGCGTCGTGCTGGAACCATTGCCAATTTCAAGGATCAGCACACTTCCTAGACGCCACGTGTGGCCCCCTGTCCTCCAATTGTCGACGTTACGACACGATTGCGCGCCGAAACCAAGGCACCCACACGCTGGTGGTCTGTTGGTAGTGACGATAAAGTTCTGCCCGCTCTCGGCGCTCCAGCATGCGCTCCTCCGTCAGCCGCGTGATGGGAATCTGCATGCAAGCAGGGTCAGGAGACATGGTGTGCGGCAGCCAGGACTGCGAGCCCATCTGGGTGTCACCATGCACGCCGTCCGCATCCACGTCCCGGCCATACGAGCCACACGCACGGAAACGGGCACTTACAAAGCAGAGGGAGTTGAAGGCGGTCCCGACCACCATCCACGGTTGCCCGCACACCACGGCCCACATCGCCAGCGACCACCACCACAGCTGCTCTCCGAAGAAGTTCGGGTGGCGGCTGTAAGCCCACAGACCTGGGCACGGGAGAGTTCAGGAGAGCAAGGAGGGCCAGCGAACAACGGGGGGTGAGACTAAAATATGCAGGAGGTACTCGGTCAAAAGACCAGTGCCGAGGCAGGTACCGGTATCCACGGCAATTGCCGGCCAGCTGAACTTCATCGCGCGGGCAGCGCCGGACCCGCACTGTTTTGTATGCCGGCGGTAACCCACGTCCAGCAGGTGGTGCTTATTAAAGTACTGAGATTGATGTCAGCATGCGGACGTGTGATACTCTCACCCGTGTCCAGCAGGAGAAGCCGCGGGCGGCCCTCCCTCGCTCGCTTCTCGTTGGCCACCATGAAGTCACGCAGCTGGTTGTCGGCGATGAGAGAAGTCATGATACCTAGGTGCAGGCGTGCAGGTAGGCAGGCGTGCACGAGGAAAGGCGTACAGGTCGGCAGGCACGCAAGTAGCAGGAGGAAAGGCAAAGCAGGCGAGGCTACTGGTATGAGCAAAGTAGGAGCCATTTGTGCAGCGCGAAGGACGACAAGGCGCGTGCGACAGCTATGAGTCTTGAATTCCTTTTAATACAATAAGGATCAGGACGCGGGTGGCTGCTTGATGCACGACCTGCCCAGCACTAGCGCCCTGCCCGATAGCTTTTACACCTGTCCGGCGCGCCCAGGCGCCCGTTCGCCCCACATGTCCCCCTCATCCCACACACCCGTGGCAGCAGTCAGGAAGATCAACGTGTCCACCACGGGGTTCCAGGGCGCCACTGAGGTGTGAACGGCCAGCAGCGGTAGGGTGATGCCCACCAGCATCAGGTGCTGCACGATGCCCACTGCGAAGAAGGACACCACCGCCCAGCGCGCGCGGCCCATTCGGTGCGCCATGCGCGCGTAGCGCCAGTCCTCCCTGGCGCCAACCTGCCACTCCTCCCTGCGCACAGAAGCCGGGCCGCGGTCGGGCCGCGTATGACACCGGCAGTGGAGTGGCTTCCGAGGGCTCCAGGTGTTTCAACCGCAGGCACAAGCCATCGAGCCAAAGATGTCCGCCCCTGCTTCATGGCTGAGGAAAGGTTTGCTTCATCGCTGAGGAGAGGTTTGGTCTACGGCTGGGGAAACGTCAATCCAGATACCGGTAGATCCGGGAACACAGTTTCACCAGGCGTCCGATGACCTCGCTTCGCCCACCCTGACTCGTATGCAGCATGGCGTTCCCCCCGACCAGAGTCTGCCAAATTTCGCTGCGACCCTCCCCCTTTCCCGCATGCATCTCAAAACGTCTGTCCTAAACGGTTTTTTCTGACATCCACGGGTCTTGCCTCGAAATCCCCCTTTCCCGGGACCTGCTGCTGACCTGCGGAAGTACGAGTGCGTGAGGCGCACCGACCACAGCCACAGCAGGCCCATTGCGAGGCGGCTGCGAAGCGGTTGGCTGGCGGCTGCTGGGTGGTACTGGTAGAAGAGGCCAATCATGACGGGCGCAATCGTCCAAAAGGGGTCGATCAACTGCGGTATGACGGGGAGGCAGAGGCCGGGAGTTGGTGTGCATGTGGGGACAGGCCTAGAGACAAGCGTCATGCGGCGCACAAGAGGCCTATCCGTACATGCTAGACAAGATATGCAGCCGAGGGCGAGCAAATCACCCTCCTAAGGGCTGAGACACTGGAGGCGAGGGTCGCAATTGCCGACGCGTATATGCCCGTGGAAAGAAAATACAACCACTGCCCACTCTTCCACGCCGCGCGAAACTCATGCGCACGGGCGGGCTCACAAGGTGGCTTCCGGCTTCCGACAACCCAAGCCATCCCCTACAAGGTCACACCCAAGCACAAAGGAGACTCACCCATGCGCTGCCCTGGGTTGTGGAAGCATCAGCCCGGCAGCGCGGCACGCCAGGCGGAAGCACAGAGGGTCGAAAGGAGGGACGCACCAGAGGGACGTAGCGGTGTCAAAAGATGCAGCAAAGGGTGGCGGCCGCTTGCGTGGATACGCAGTTACCTTACAACGGAATGCTATCTGTGACTGCAAAGGTTACACAAGGCCTGACCTCTTGCGCCCCGTCAGCATTCAGCCCAGTGCCAATGAGGGGTGGCACTCCCGCTTGCAAGGCAACTAACTAGTCATTGGGACTTGCCCGCCCATACCTACGCTGCCACACTAGCGGGCGCCTCTACACCTGCCACCCCGGCATGTAACCCCACGAAGACAGCAAGGTGCTGCTCCCCGCACTGTGTGACTCCTGGGCAACCTACCGTATCCGCGCTCCCAGGCCAGCGCACCCGAACCGCAGCACACCCCGAGGTATGAGAATCTAGCAAGGTCATAACAGGGGAGCAGCACCGCCCTGAAAAATAGACGCCCCCTTTCATCTCAACACCCCTGCCTCAGCCCACACGCGCAATGCCCGTTGCGGTCGCGGCCCCAGCCTCACCTGTAGCAGGCCGACGAACCAGAACAGGATGTCAACGTTCAGCAGGAACACTAGGTTGACCGCCAGCAGCGGCTCCTGGTATCCCACCGCGCACCAAAAGTCCGCAGTGGTCAGTGCCGCCAGGTCGCCCTGCCAGACCGCTGTCAGCGGCCGCATAACTTGGTCGTCGCTGCAGCCAAAGCGCAGCTGCCGGTAGAAGTAGATGGCAGGTAGCGTGACGAGGAAAATCAGCATCGTGTTGCGGACGCGCCTCTCCCATGGCAGTTGCGGTGGGGTAGAGCTGTTGCCCGCAGCAGCAGCTGCACTCAGCTCCGGCGCACCGCCGTCACTGGGGCGAGGCGACGTCAGCGGGCTCGTAAAGTTGGCGGTGCCGTTGGCAAGCGCAGCAGCGGGGGGTGCTTCGGGCGTCAGAGGCCCGGCGACGGAGGCGGCAGCAGCGGCATGGGCACCCGGGCTGACGGTGCCGGGTGCAAAGCGGAGAGACTTGCGTGGGCGACCCCGCCGTTGTAGACCGGTGGCAGGCTGCTCGGTCACCGCGTCTGAAAGGGCACCGCCTTCTACACCGCCGTTTGCTGCGTCGGTAGTGGCGGTTACCGTTGGGATGTCGATGGTGGGTGCTACGGGGCTTATCAGCTTTGAGCTGAGGCGGATAGCAGTGGTGGTGCCTTCACCTTCGCTGAGGCCACCGGTGCCGCTGCTGTCATAGCCATCGGCCGCGCGGGAGGAGCGCGGCCGACCCCGACCACGGCCGGTGGTGCCGGGGGTTGTAGCTGCCGACCGACGGCCCGCGCGACTGGGCGTGGTTGCCATGGGAGGCGCGGAAGGGTCCGGCATACTCGTAATCCACTCGATGGGCAGCTTGGACACATCCCACCAGACATCAGTGCCGTCATCGCACATAATCCTGACACGGCCCTCAGGGTAACCTCTTGTGGGTCGAGAGAAGTGCATTATGTGCGCAGCTGTCACATGTTCCTGTGCAGTTGAGGGCGCGCGAGTTCCTCGTAGAATAATTGTGGCTTTCCTGGTTGGGACGTGTGACCCCTAATGTGCAATAAGGGCAAATCCGGGCATGTATGCAGTGATCGCGAGTACTCAACCATAAGGCGGTGCACTCACCTGCTGCGGGCTCCACGCGTCGCCTGGTATAACCAGAGTTGCGCCAACCAGGTGGGCCATAATGCTGATGGTGTTACGTGAACCAGTGCTAAGATAGTGTAGCGCACAAACTTCGGTCAAAGTTGAAAAAACAACTGGAGTCAGCTGTCGTCAGTAGGCCCGAGGGGCTGTTTAATAGAGGATGACAAGATCATACATATTGGCTTGTCTGTTTGAACTCTGCTGGAGCGCTTATGAATAGAGGTTAGGCTCGTTAGGCGCTTTCCATCCGGTACGGCAAGAGTAGCGCAGTAAAAAGGCCAACTTTTCTGATTTCTTTCCTTTCCCAGCTGAAGCTCCGCAATTACCCATTCCATATTTCCAGAATGGCTCTTGCGGGCAAGCAGATCAGCCGTGCCGCCAGCGTGGTTGGCCGGCGCTTGGTGGGCAGGCCAGCGCTCGTATCTGGTCGTGCGTCTCGCTCGGCCCGCCTCGCCACTGTGTGCAAAGTTCACAAGGTCTGCGTACTGCCTGGCGATGGCATTGGCCCGGAGATTATGGAGGTGGCGACCAAGGCCCTTACCATGGCCGGTGCTAAGGAGGACGAGCACTTCGAGTACAAGTACTGCCTGATTGGTGGCGCTGCTATCGATGCGACTGGCAGCCCCCTGCCGGACGAGACCCTGGCGACGGCGAAGGAGAGCGACGCGGTCCTGCTGGCGGCCATCGGCGGGTAGGCTTTCAACGCGTCACACCTACCTGGCGCATGACATCAGCGCCATGAGACCCAGCAAGACTGTCGAAAGGATTGGATCTTTTTCCGCACTATCGGCTACGCCGTGCCTCCCGACCCCCTCCCTGGCGCATGCTGCGACCTGCACGACTGCCCCTGGATGAAAGCCCCTTTGCGACTTGCCCTTCCCAACGCTTCTTTCACTTCGACCAGCCCCATTTCGCATCGGAGCCGCCAGGGGAGCCTGCAACGCGCCGCAACGTCATGAAAAGCCTCCTCGCAGCCCCACGCGTCCCACCTGTTCGCCTCAATCCCCCGTGCCCTGCGGCACGTGCGCCAGCTCCCATTGCACGTGAAGCGCCATTCCCCCTCCCCGCTCAGAAATTTAGCGAGCGGGGATGGGCGTTGGCGGCGTCTAATATCTTCTTGACCCGGCTGGCGGACCCCCCTGTCGCTCTCCCACAGGTACAAGTGGGACAGCCTCCCCAGTGCTCAGCGGCCTGAACGCGGCCTGCTGGCCATTCGCGCCAGCCTCAACGCATTTGCCAACCTGCGCCCTGCCATCGTCCCGCGCCAGGTGAGCCGCGTAGGAGGGTGGACTGGGGTCGTACATGAGGTATGCGGCAAATCATAGGGAGCGAAGCGACTGGGAGAGAGGAAGAAGCTGGGGGAGAGGAAGAAGCTTGGAAAGGGGTCCTGGAGCGAGGCCGGGAGAGGGGGGCGGACTCGGGGGCCCAGGTTCTCCGCGGTGGCTGTGCTACTGCGATGTCTACGGTGTGAGCTGATCGCGACGGCAGTATCTGTGGAAGCGGCCAAATGTGGGAAGCGTCGCGCTCGGGCTGGCGGCGCCGTTCAGGCATCAGCTACCTGTCCGCCGTAGCGGAGTGGACATGAGCTGCCTGTCCGCCGTAGCGGAGTGGACATCGGCCTGGACTCTCGTGGCCACGTCCTCTGGTTGCGGAGCTGCGGGGCTGCCCGGGCGGCAGCACAGCTCTGCTTCCTGGGGCTGCAACCCCGCTCAGCATCCCCCAGTGGTGGAGACCAGGCGGGCTCTCGGATGAGCTACGCGCTCGCAGCACTGGGGGCATGGAGGTGCTTGGCTCGGGGTTCGCCTGTGAGAGCGAGCGGCGGCATGAGCAGGCGGCGGCAGTAGCGGCGGCAGTAGCGGCGGCAGTAGCGGGCGATGGGGGCAGCGGCATCGGATGGAGGCCTCGCCTACCGCCAGTCGACGCCTACCTCGGCGGAGAGCCCTGGGTGCGCACGGGAGTCATGTGCGGCAGCACGCTGGACCTTTCGATGGGGCAACCAATTGCAGCAGCAGCAACGACCTGGGCCCCAGCAGCTGTAGCAGCGCCCCCTCGCTCAAAAGTCCAGCACCAGCAGCCCCTCACTGCTGCTCACATGCCTAGAGCGGCTCGGCCAGTGGGGTGCTGCCCAGCAGGCGCCCAGCCCAGCAGGCGCATTCTCAGGCGCCAGCGTTGCTTCCGGGGGCGCCGAGGGGCTAAGAGGAACTAACGCAGCGGACAATGCAGCGAGCCGAAGGGCGGGCAGCCTGCCGCCTGGGGCACGGCAACAGCAACCGCATGCCTGGTGTCCGCTGCCTGGTGTCCGTCCAGGCAGCGGTACGGCGTCAGGGGCGTCCTTAAGGGCTGGAGAGCAACGCTGACGACGGAGGGGCTGCGGCAATGGCAGCTGGCGACTGCGCATGGCATGCCGATGGCGCCGACGGCTGCGGTGGGGGTGGCCGCTCTCGTGGCTTGCAGCACCCTAGCCGGAGCAAACGCCACCTCCCGCCGCCGCCGACGTTTACTCCTGGCGCGCATGGTTGAGCACATGGGGCATGGGTTTCCCCGCCGTTATTGCAGCACCCAGGGGGCCGGGGCTGCAGGCGCCGTCCAAGGTCGGCACAGACCTTTTGGCGGCGATGACAATCGGCCACTTGTCCACAAAAGGTCGCTCGGCTGCTGCCAGCAGCAGCACAGACGGCAGCAGTGGACCGACGGCGCTGTGTTTGGCGGGAGCCCGCCGACTCTGGCCAGTCCGGGCCTGGTCTTTGGCAGCACACAGTCGCAGCATCAGCTACGGCCTCCGAGCCACAATCCCCAGCCACAATCCCGAGCCACTCACTGCTGGAGTTTCGCAGTGCAACCAGCTGCACTATGGAGCTGCACCCGCCAATACCAACCATAACTGCGCCGTGGTGGCTCGCCTCACCAGCTCGCGCGCACGCCTCAACAACTCGCGTCGTGAACTCTAAGCCCTAAGCCACAGCCAATCTCACCCATCGCCCCTGTCCGCATCCGCACGCGCCCCCCTGCTGCTCCGCTCCCTCCCCCTCTGTTCGCTATGTCGCGTCCAGCGGTTTCCTCGCCGCTCCCGCGCTCACCGCTACCCCACCCCCCCCCCGCTACGCAGCTGGCCGACTCTTCGCCGCTGAAGCGCGAGCTGGTCGAGGGTGTTGACATCCTCATCGTGCGCGAGCTGGTGGGTGGCATCTACTTCGGCCAGCCCCGCGGCTTTGGAACCAACGAGAAGGGCGAGCGCATCGGCTACAACACCGACGTGTACAGGTGCCTGCAGGGCAGGGCACGTGTACTGGCTACTGGCGCATACGGGGCAGATCAGGGCAGGGCACGTGGAGGCTCCGCGTCTCGTCTCGTTCGTTGCGGGGGACCTCCCTGCGTGTATGCTCGCGGCCTTTGGCGCAATAGCTCGGACTCTGCTCCGCGCCCTCACCTCCCACCGCGCCCTCTGCCGCAGCGAGCCGGAGGTGGAGCGCATCGCCCGCGTGGCCTTCGAGGCGGCTCGCAAGCGCGGCAAGCGGTTGTGTAGTGTGGAGAAGAGTAACGTGCTGGAGGTGGGGACGTTGGGGGAGCAGAGGTTGGGCGGGATGAGGTCAGGGGATGTGGGGGGAGAGGGGCTGGGGTGCCATGTTGGGCAGGGCGTAGTCCTGGACGTGAAAGCTTTGGCAGGGCAGGGACGGAAGGAGGGCTCCAAGGACAAAGCAGTGGAGGGCGAAGCAACGGCCGGGAGGGCGAAGCAACGGCCGGGAGGGCGAAGCAACGGCCGGGAGGGCGAAGCAACGGCCGGGAGGGCGAAGCAACGGCCGGGAGGGCGAAGCAACGGCCGGGAGGGCGAAGCAACGGCCGGGAGGGCGAAGCAACGGCCGGGAGGGCGAAGCAACGGAGCTGGGCCGGTGGATTGCCTCCGATGCTGCTCACAATTGCTGTCGTTTGGGCCTCGACGACCCGGAGGAATTCAGGGGCAGCGGCTCCGTCCTCTCTACTCCACACATAGCACACCAGCGCACAAACCATCAACCCCGCCATCCTTACGGCATCCCTCCTTGTCCTGTGGCTCTTCCACTTAGCGCTCCGGACAAACCGCCACAACTGCCACAACTGCCGCAACCGCCACAGGTCAGCCAGCTATGGAAGGAGGTCGTCATCCGCGTCGGCCAGGAGTACCCGGACATTGAGCTCAGCCACATGTACATCGACAACGCCGCCATGCAGCTGCTGCGCAACCCCAAGTACTTTGACGTCATCGTCACGGGTGCGCGGCTGGGCGGTACCAGTGTTGAGTGGCTGGGCCGTCTGGGAGTCGCTCTGGTTCCTCGCGGTGGCTAGGCAGTAAGGGCTGCATCCACACCTTCCCTGCATCCCAAGCTTACCTGCCACCACATCTCCATCTCGTCCTCATATTTGCGCGAGTATCCACCAAGTTCTCCGGCATGAACAAAACGACATACGTTCCAAACTCGTCATATCCTAGCCGTTGTGGTAGTTTGCCTTGCGTGACCACCCTCGTGGATTCGCGGATTCTCTCAAACCCCCCCCCCCCCGATTCCACGCCACCCCAGGCAACATCTTTGGCGACATTCTGTCCGACGAGGCGTCCATGCTGGCGGGCTCCCTGGGCCTGCTGCCCTCCGCCTCCATCAGCGGCAGCGGCCCCGGCATTTACGAGCCGGTGCACGGCAGCGCCCCGGACATCGCGGGCAAGGACGTCGCGAACCCGCTGGCCATGATCATGTCGGCAGCCATGATGTGCAGGTGGGAGGGGTGCAGGAGAGGCGGCTGCGAGGGCTGCGTTGCTAGGAAGCGTAGTAGGCGCTATTTGCCGACCCTAAGTCCGCAGCAGAATTCCCTGCTCGCTGTGCCACGGAGGCGCTGCGGATGAGGCCACCATGGCGTCTTGAGCCGCTGATGTTGGCTTGTGTGCGTGCACGGGAACGTCCCGTCCCTGAAGCCCATACACGCCCACCCAAGCCGCCTCCCCTTCCCTTTCCTCGCAACCCGCCGTTTGGGCCGCGGCCCGCTCGCCCCTTCCGTCACCACACCACAGGTATGACCTGGCCATTCCCAGCGTGGCGGACCGCCTGGAGGGCGCCGTGAACGCGGTTCTGGATGCCGGCCTGCGCACCGGCGACATCTACAAGTGAGTTGGGGGCGGATATCGCCAGCCCACCGCTAAAAGACGCGTGGTGGGCTGGTGCTCGCAAACAAGTGTACTGTCGTGAGGGGCTGCGCGCGCACGTGTATGCGTTGCAGTTTTGGACACTTGGCGTTACCGTACCTACACAACCCCCGTGGATGACACCTCACTCCACCCCTTCCAACAATGGCACCTCACTCCACCCCTTCCGACAATGACATCTCACTCGACCCCTTCCGTGGCTCCCACCCCACGCTCAGGGAGGGCACCCCCAACACCCGCTTGGTCAAGTGCAGCGAGATGGGCGCCGAGCTCATGAAGCACCTCTGAGCAGCAGCCACTTGTTGAGATGCTCGTGGCCGCCTGCCACACACCCCTTGTCTTCGGCGCTGCGCCTCCTGCTGTTGATGCTGCTGTTGGCGTCGGGATGGGCGCTGCTCAGGCGCTGGCGAGCGGCCAAGCTACCGGCAAGCGGACTGATACGCGCGAGGGGTTGCGAAAGGGATGGGCCCACCTGTGCACCTCACCTAGCCTCCCCTGCACCAGCCGGATTAGCATTGGGCTGAGCGCGCGCGAGAAGTCGGGGAAACCCACTTGCCTACCTTGCGACTTCTTACATGTGTCTGGGCACATGCGTCGTCGATACAGGCTGCGCCGGCGCTGGCAGCTTTACTTCGACTAAACCCCGTAAAGACGAGAGAGGGAGGTGTCTTATGTTGGCGGAGGCTGAGATGCTCCGCACCGCGCGAAGTTTTCCTTTTTCGGACTTATGTGTCCTGTCCTCGCGGGATAGCCCATCACAAGTTTTTCCCCGTCCTTGTAATTGGGGCTTCTCCGATCAGGGGCGCAATCAACGCCCGAGCCGCCAGCAAAGCAAAAGAGGCTCACGCCGTCAGCTGCTGCTCGACCACCATTCGCCGCGTGCTCGGTAAAAACATGAACCCCTGTACTGCACTGAGGAGTCCCAGTCTGCACCGAGCAACGGCGCTTTGGTGAAGCTGGCACTGCAGCAGGGAATACCAACAAATCGTGTTTTGGAGGCGATCTGGTCGGGAACAAATAAAGCCAGACCAAGTCGAATAGCTAGTACAGAGATCGACCTGCGCCCGATGGGTTCCAGACCAGAAGGTAGAACTATCGGGCACATCGTCTGACACTGAAGGAGACGCCGCCGTTCCCGACCCCGCCGCCGCCCCCGCTGCCGCCGCCGTCACCGACCCCGCCGCCGCCCCCGCCCCCGCCGCCCCCGCCGCCGCCGGCCCGCCCCCCCTCGCCCCACCCAGCCCCTCCACTTTCACCCCCGCCTACTACGCCGCCACCGTCAAAATGCACAAAAACCCCACCGGCGCTGCGCTACCTCGCCTGCTCCCACAAATGCTCCGCCGCTGAAATCAGCGACCTCGTCTCCGCTATCCTCCGCGCCATCAGCACTCAATTCATTCAGCTCTGGGATGCCACCCTCCCCGACTTCACCCCCTGGTACTGCCTCTCCTCTGCCACGGCCGTCAACCTCGTGCATACCTTCAACGCCAGCCAGTTGCCCCTCCCTTTCCTTCCCCCGCAAGCCTACGACTTCGCTCGCCTTTACACCAACATCCCCCACGACCTCCGCAAGACCATCTCCACCCTCGTCGCCGCCGCCGTCTCCCACACCTTCGCCGACCAGCCCCAGCCCGTCTGGCCCTTCATCGTCGTCGCCACCACCCTCTACCCCCGTCAACCGGACAAGAAACCTCACCACCGCGTCACCTTCACCCTCGCCCCGCCCCAGCACCCGTACAAACGTGTCGGAGATACCATTACCCGTGTCTTCTTCCTCCGCGACTTCGACACCCTCTTCGACACCCTCCTTGCCTCCACCTTCATCCGCTTCGGACCCGCCCTCGTCCAGCATACCTGCGGTATCCCCATGGGCATCTCCGCCGCCCCCTTCATCGCCAACCTCTTCCTCGCCTGGTTCGAATACACCTTTCTCTGCCAAAGCCTCCGGCCCGACCTCGCACCCGCCGCCCGCGCCGCCCGCGCCGCCTTCGCCTTCTCCCTCCGCTTCCTCGACGACCTCCTCTCCCTCCAAAACCCCCACCTCGCCGCTCTCCTATACACCAACGCCACCTATCTGGGCCTCCACGGCATCTACCCTCCGGCCCTGCGCGTCGAGCCCCAACTCCACGTCCACTTCCACCACAACGAAATGCCCTTCCTGGACCTCCTCCTCGTCCCCATCCCCGCCACCGCCTCGTGCCGCCTCCCCACGCCTATACGACAAACGCGTCCAGCCCGCCTTCGCCCACGTCCGACTCACCCGATTCATCCCCCTCCACTCCGATGTCAATGAATCCTCCAAGCGCAACATCTTCATCAGCCAGTTCCACCGCCTCCGCCGCGTCATCACCAATCCCCATAATTTCTGCCTCGAAAATCGCCCTGGTCCTCAAAGCCCTCGTCGCCCAAGGCCACTCCCAACGCCGGCTGCTCACCACCCTCCGCACCCTCGTCGCCGCCTCCCTCTTTACCACCACGCTCGCCGCGCGGGCGCCGTCGACCTCCTGGCCGACATCCACCGCCACCTGTGACCCCACCCGCCCTCGCCCAAGCCACCCCTCCTCCCCTCTGGCGCCCCCCCACTCCCGTCGGCCGCCCCGTCGCGCCCTCGCTCCGCCGGCTCCGCTCTACCTGACCGCCGCTGCGCCCGCCAGCAGCGGGGCCCACACCTCGTCGGGCCGGCCAGCAGCCCCAGACCTCCCTGCCAGCCCCGGCGTCCAGCAGCCACAGCAGCCGCAGCCACCGGCCCCGGCGCCCAGCAGCACGTCCCGGCGGCCCGCGGCCGCCGTCACCGCCGCCCACCCCGGCGCTCCAGCAGCCCTGGCGCCCCGCCACCGCCGCAGCCCGCCCCAGCAAACCCCCACTTGTAATATGCCGCCGACCTCCCCCCCGCGCCCCCCCCCCTCCACACCTCATCCCGCGCCAGCCCTTCCCCCCCTCCACGCCCCCACCCCCCCAGCCGCGACCGAAACACTCATAGGAAACTGTTCCCGCCGCCTCGCTCTCGGCTCCCCCCCCCTTCCGCCCACCCGCGCACCCGCCATTCGCACACCGTCTCCTCCCACAGCCCCCTCCCCCCCTCCCCGCCTAGGCCGCCCCTCTCCCCCGCGTCCCTCGCCGCCGGCGTCGCACTGTGGCGGCGCCGTCCACGCTGTGGCAGTGCTGTGGGGATCCGACCAGCCCGGACCGCGCACTGCCTCCCCCTCTCTCCCCCCCCTCCCGTCTGCTCGCCTGCTAGCTTTGTCCCCCCTGCCCCGCATCTTCACGCCCCATTTTTCTCACTTCCTTCCTCCGTCGTGCAGGCCTCCGCCGTACACCGCCGTACAAGACCGCGTCGTACCCGTCTCCCCGTATATCCGACCTCCCCTTCCCTGCCTCCGCCTCTTTCGCCGCGCCGCTGGGACCTCTTCGTTGTTTTGACCCCTGTCCACCCGATCCGCACCTGGATGTTGTTCCTAACGCCTCCTGGTGCCCCCTGCCCGCATGTTTCGCGTCGACCGCCTTCCCCACCCGCTCTGGGCTCTGGGCCGTGTCCAGGTGAGTTCCGCCGCTGGGTTGGGCCCCTATTTTGGTGTTTTTTTGCTAGTTGTTGCCCTCTTGTCTGCGGGCGTCGGGACCTGCGTCTAGGCTTTCGCGTCCCCCATGGCGGCGCGGCGCGGCTTCGGCCTCCTACCATGCACGACCGCGGACCTTCTCTGGTAATGACCGGCTTCCACCATCTGGTCGGTATTCGGGCGGGTCGGGACCGGGACCGGGACGGGACCGGGACCGGGACGGGACCGGGACCGGACCGCGTTGTCCGCTCTCCCATAGCTCACCAACTCCCCCAGTTCTCCTGCTAGCGCCCAAAACCGGTTCTGCGAAACGTTTCCGTGCGTCGCGCGGGGCCCTCGCTTCATGTCGTCTCGCCGTCGCCGCTTTAGCTTAGCCGCCAAAGGTCATATTACGGCCTTCGGCTTTAGCATCCCCAACCCAGTTCTCCAGCATGCATCTCAAAACTTCTGTTTTAAACGGTTTTTTCGGGCATCCACGGGTCTTCCTCGGACCACAACACCAGCCGACAGTCCGGAGGCAAAACAGCAGCAGCCAGCACCCAGGGGGAATTTGCGCTAGAGGCTCCCCTACCAGGAACCGACCACCGACCAACCTAGCAGACCAGCAACCGAGGAACCAGTGGAGCGCCGCAACGATGCAAGCAGCGGAACCGCCCACCTCTCATCCCAAAACGCACGAACCCCAAGCAGGGCACAACCCGAAGGCACGGAAAATAAAAAGCAAGGGGAAACCCCGGTCCCAGGTAGGTGGGATACTGCAGCAACCACCCTCCTAAGTCTGCTACCGCCTCGCGCTCCCTCGCTCCTCTAAACCATTTATGTACCAAGATCCTCATCACGTCTTGAACAGAGCGTCCCATCAGGGCTCTGCGCCGAGGAAATACGAAGAGCTACGCCGAGAAAGGAGGTTCTGCGTGTGTACCCACAGCGAGCATTCGCCCAAAACGAGAAACGCACTATGCATGATCTATGAATACCCGCCAACAGTTACTACTCTCAAGCAGATAGAGCAGTGGAGAGCCTACTCCGTCATGGGATGCAGTGGAGAGCCTACTCCGTCATGGGATGCAACGAATGGGTTGGCATTTGCCCCCGGTAGAAGTGCAGAGAAGTTCTTTAACGTGGTACGCAAACGTGTGTTCTTCCATGTGACCTCCCTCTATCACGTTTACGGGACACAGGTAGGATAAAAACCTACCTCGAATACAGCCGTTTGGGGGTTGAGGCTGTGCCACACACGTCATGGTGTGTTTTCTGGTACAATACACAGGACCCACATCATCGTTATGACCTCAAGCTAACTCGGTGTGCGCCATATTCCCTGCACTTCGATCGCCTTCATGACCAAACCAACGTGCATTGAAGCTGTGTTGTACAGCGCCCCTGAGTGTGAGCGATGAGTACTTTCGACCTGAGCCAGCCGAGCTGCACACCGCGTGCTTCGAAAGGCCCTTCCCCCCCTCCACGCCCCCACCCCCCCAGCCGCGACCGAAACACTCATAGGAAACTGTTCCCGCCGCCTCGCTCTCGGCTCCCCCCCCCTTCCGCCCACCCGCGCACCCGCCATTCGCACACCGTCTCCTCCCACAGCCCCCTCCCCCCCTCCCCGCCTAGGCCGCCCCTCTCCCCCGCGTCCCTCGCCGCCGGCGTCGCACTGTGGCGGCGCCGTCCACGCTGTGGCAGTGCTGTGGGGATCCGACCAGCCCGGACCGCGCACTGCCTCCCCCTCTCTCCCCCCCCTCCCGTCTGCTCGCCTGCTAGCTTTGTCCCCCCTGCCCCGCATCTTCACGCCCCATTTTTCTCACTTCCTTCCTCCGTCGTGCAGGCCTCCGCCGTACACCGCCGTACAAGACCGCGTCGTACCCGTCTCCCCGTATATCCGACCTCCCCTTCCCTGCCTCCGCCTCTTTCGCCGCGCCGCTGGGACCTCTTCGTTGTTTTGACCCCTGTCCACCCGATCCGCACCTGGATGTTGTTCCTAACGCCTCCTGGTGCCCCCTGCCCGCATGTTTCGCGTCGACCGCCTTCCCCACCCGCTCTGGGCTCTGGGCCGTGTCCAGGTGAGTTCCGCCGCTGGGTTGGGCCCCTATTTTGGTGTTTTTTTGCTAGTTGTTGCCCTCTTGTCTGCGGGCGTCGGGACCTGCGTCTAGGCTTTCGCGTCCCCCATGGCGGCGCGGCGCGGCTTCGGCCTCCTACCATGCACGACCGCGGACCTTCTCTGGTAATGACCGGCTTCCACCATCTGGTCGGTATTCGGGCGGGTCGGGACCGGGACCGGGACGGGACCGGGACCGGGACGGGACCGGGACCGGACCGCGTTGTCCGCTCTCCCATAGCTCACCAACTCCCCCAGTTCTCCTGCTAGCGCCCAAAACCGGTTCTGCGAAACGTTTCCGTGCGTCGCGCGGGGCCCTCGCTTCATGTCGTCTCGCCGTCGCCGCTTTAGCTTAGCCGCCAAAGGTCATATTACGGCCTTCGGCTTTAGCATCCCCAACCCAGTTCTCCAGCATGCATCTCAAAACTTCTGTTTTAAACGGTTTTTTCGGGCATCCACGGGTCTTCCTCGGACCACAACACCAGCCGACAGTCCGGAGGCAAAACAGCAGCAGCCAGCACCCAGGGGGAATTTGCGCTAGAGGCTCCCCTACCAGGAACCGACCACCGACCAACCTAGCAGACCAGCAACCGAGGAACCAGTGGAGCGCCGCAACGATGCAAGCAGCGGAACCGCCCACCTCTCATCCCAAAACGCACGAACCCCAAGCAGGGCACAACCCGAAGGCACGGAAAATAAAAAGCAAGGGGAAACCCCGGTCCCAGGTAGGTGGGATACTGCAGCAACCACCCTCCTAAGTCTGCTACCGCCTCGCGCTCCCTCGCTCCTCTAAACCATTTATGTACCAAGATCCTCATCACGTCTTGAACAGAGCGTCCCATCAGGGCTCTGCGCCGAGGAAATACGAAGAGCTACGCCGAGAAAGGAGGTTCTGCGTGTGTACCCACAGCGAGCATTCGCCCAAAACGAGAAACGCACTATGCATGATCTATGAATACCCGCCAACAGTTACTACTCTCAAGCAGATAGAGCAGTGGAGAGCCTACTCCGTCATGGGATGCAGTGGAGAGCCTACTCCGTCATGGGATGCAACGAATGGGTTGGCATTTGCCCCCGGTAGAAGTGCAGAGAAGTTCTTTAACGTGGTACGCAAACGTGTGTTCTTCCATGTGACCTCCCTCTATCACGTTTACGGGACACAGGTAGGATAAAAACCTACCTCGAATACAGCCGTTTGGGGGTTGAGGCTGTGCCACACACGTCATGGTGTGTTTTCTGGTACAATACACAGGACCCACATCATCGTTATGACCTCAAGCTAACTCGGTGTGCGCCATATTCCCTGCACTTCGATCGCCTTCATGACCAAACCAACGTGCATTGAAGCTGTGTTGTACAGCGCCCCTGAGTGTGAGCGATGAGTACTTTCGACCTGAGCCAGCCGAGCTGCACACCGCGTGCTTCAAAAGGAACTTTTCCGCCTGCTGCTTCTCCGTCAACCTCCTGCGTCGTTGGTACGGGCAACTGACCTGCGCAGGAATACCAGTACTACGCGGCTAGGCCCGGACCCCAGGCACGCGGTGTGCAGCTCGGCACGCGCCCCAGCCGCAACCGTAATCGCGATTTGCCTCTGGATCCTCTCCCCCCTGACCCCTTCACAGCTCCAGGGCGTCTGCGCGAAGATACAGGTCGGGCAGCGACGCCAGCGGCACGCGCTCGTCCCAAAACATTTGGTATATCACAAACTCCACACACAGCCTGCCCGATATCTGGTCGTCCAGGGAGGGGTCCAGCATCATCTGGAGCAGTTCCCGGTAGCTCTCCTGTCTCTGCCTTGTTTGCTCTCGGCACCAACAAAGACGAGCAGCAAGACCATGGAGCCCGCTCCGGGGCCGTCAGGTTGAAGGAAGACAGCGCGCGGCCGCATGCGGATTGCGCTGCAGCATGCGCGTCCGGGCGCTTGATGTCGGGCCGCAGTGGGGAGCAGGCAGCCTGGAGCTTGCCCGCCCTGCCTGCGCCGAAGAGCTGCCACATGTGGGCCACACCCGACAGGTCATCACCCCTCGTGCCCCAAAGCCGTGCAGCAATCCTCCCAGTAAGCCCCACAGCACGTCGCCCCTGAAAGCCTCGATTCCTCGCCTTGCGGTGAACTATCCTTGGGTTTGTCCAAGCCACCGCAGCTGTCCACTACACCGTGACCTTCTCTCTTGCCACGCTTCGCCGGTCGGACTATGCCTTCGCTCGCCACGCGATGTCCGGCGTCCTCCGCCTGGTCTTCCTCCTCTTCCTGATTTTCCTCTAGGGACGGCGCAATGAACATCTGGCATGTTCCCCCGCCGCGAAGCTCATATGAGGCACTGAGAGGGGTGCCAGCCCCCATTTGCAGCAGCACCTTGGAGCTATCGGCGCAGAGGTGCATCAGGCGCAGCAAGTGGCGCGCCTAGTGGGCAGTAAGCGTGAAGGAGTGGGCGCGGGTCCATGTATTTTGGGCCGTGAGGGAGGCGAGGAGTACCGCTTTGCATGAAAGACTTAAGAAGTACGCTAATATGCAGCAACCCCGACGATACCGGTAGTCGGTTGCTCGATTCACCCGCGCTAACCGTTACAACAACCTGCGTAATTCACCTGGCCGAGTGGAGTGCACGTCAGTACTTTCGTGCTTATAACCGATGCGTGCATCCCAAGTTCCCACATCTAGAAAACGTCGGCTGCTTGAGAGGCGTTATGGACCTCATGGTTGTGCCTACCTTGAAAAGGGCCTTCGCGGGACCTTGAGGCGCACTCAGGCACATGGCGCCCACCGTCCCGCCGCTGATGTCACGCAAAGCCACCTGCAGCTCGGAACAGTTGTCGCCACCCTTTCCGCTTAGCAACAGGCTTGACGACCCAAGCGACAGGGTCACTTCTTCACAGCTGCTTGACTTGACATCCGATAGGACCTGCGTCATGGAAATCGGCAAATTGAAAGTTTGTCGGCCCCAAAACATTATCACCGCATTTCGAAAACAACACCGCTTGGGCGCATATACACAGCTTTATTTCCACCTAGTCCGCTTGGGCGCACATATACAGCTTTCCACCTAACACAGCTTGGCATCGAACACGCAGTATATTGCAGGCCTGACGTTCGCGTGCGCTCGGTTGTTAGCGAAATTATGTTCATACCCTCACTGACGCACCTCCGCCAGCAGTTCAGGAGACTCAAAGAGTGCTCCCGCGGTGAATTCGAACGAGTTGCCATCAACAAAGCAGCAGGCAGCGTCTGCAGAAGGCAAAGTGGACGAGGTGCCACCTCGCGTCTACGTCGTCGATGACGCCGAGGTCCCATGAGCAGGCAACCGGATTGCACGCGCCCACCTGAGGTTCGGGGGAAACCCGTGGATGTCCGAAAAACCGTTTGAAACAGAAGTTGACCCACCTGAGGTGGGGGTCAACAGCGCCAGGTCTTGCCGTGTACTCTTGATGATCCCTGCCCGCTGGCCGGACCCTGCCGTTGTCTCTGCCTCCAGCACCAGGCGATCTGGGTCGGACGCCTCCACCGTCAGATGAAGCACGTAGGTGCGGCTTGTGCTTGTTCGCTTACGTCCGTCAGTGGCAATGCAGATGGCTCGGCCTAGAAGCCCCGGCGCTAGCCACATCGGGAAGTACGGCCGATTGCTGCACATGCCGGTACACATACCGGTACCAAGTGACAGGGAATGGCAGGAGAGCATGCATGAGGGCAAGGAGGTGGCCATGATTCACTGTAGATGGCATGTAAGGAGATGCGCAGTACTGGCGGCTCCCGTCCTGGTCGGAGCCTTGCAGGGCACACTATCCTCAGTGGCGGACAGGAATTCCTCACCAGCCCACGCACCATTCGAAACGGTTGAAGACGGAGGTTTGGCCTTGGGTAGTGGCGGCCGGGAAGAAGGCATCCACATAGCTGCACTGTAGTGACGAGGAAGTGGGTCGGGGTGGTGTTCATGAGCATAGCAAAGCTCTGCTTCCTCGGATCCATTAGGAACAGCGTGAGCGAGGAAGGATAGATTTGCTACAAAATGCAAAAGTTCTGATGCAGCGGCCTCGTGCCCCCAAGCACCTTGGCCTGGTCGATGGCTCGGATCTGGAGCCCCTTGCCCTGAATTGCCTCCAAACACACTGCAGTGCAGTCAACATACTTGGTTGATGTGGGTGAGGGCCTATAACACATCGAGTTCATTGCCGACAAGATATCCGTTGCTAAGATGAATGTGAAGGGTACATGGTGTACAAGAAACAACGGTTGAACCCCCTTGGGCAGGGTGACAAAGGCACAAGCCGCGATCGGCCTACACAAGGATATGTGAACAGGCATAGCACCATGCATTCGTCGATACCTCTACGTCGACAGGGCTGACCGCGTTAACGAGCCCAACCGAAATTATGGGTAACCTTACTATTTTCGTCATAGAACTTGCAGATAAGGCCAAGCGTGCTGGTGAGCCCGTTTGCGTCGCGCAAGCGCACGTCAAGAATTGGTGCTGCCGGCGCAGCCCCGCCTGAACTTGTGCCTGAGAAGGATGCAAAAATGTCAGCGATGGCCGCACAAATGCTGCATCGCAACAAGCAGATGTCTTACGATCAGATAGGTGTGAGTCTTTTGTGTTCAATGGTCGAAATGCATATGCGTACTCGGAGGCGGAGTTGTAGGGCCCGCTCGGGAACATGTCCGGGATTGGATGGACGACCGGTTGCAAGCCGCTTAAAACCCTCACTTTAGCCGTAGCACCCTTACGCGGTAAACATGTCACAACATTTCTGTAATGGGAACCATGCTCCGCAATCTCGTGCTTTCCTGGTGATGGCTGGCCGGAGCTCTGATGGCTTGCAGTGGCTGTCAAACTATACACAGCAGGGAAAGAGGGTTACATCAGCTTGATGATACGATTTGTAAACTGCTGTAGAGGGTATCTGGCTCTGACAGCTTACGATGGAAATATAAGGTATGTTGTGTGCGTCGCAATCGAACGTGCTGTGCTATGCTGAGATGCCTCACATTTCACGCGGCAGTTCCAAGAGTCGCCGAGCAAAATACCACGTAGACTTCTTCTTTATGAAGAACAACGCAACCAAACGGACCACCACATACTTTTTCAGTTCGATCCAAGCCAACATTACTCCCTGTGCTCTGTTACCCAGATTTACTTCCACCCAAGCTCTTGACCACACAAATTGTAAAATGTATACTCACACAGCTTAGCTTCACAGGGCAGCAGCGTTCAGCTGCCCTTGAAAGGCGCTCTTAGCACTTCGCGCCATTTTGAGCTTGCGTTTGCTCGCTGCAACTATGAAGCAGAAAAGCATCGGCGCCTTCTTTTCAGGAGCAAAGTCATCTGTGAAGGACGCTGTCAAAGCAAAGGATGCTAAGGCGCCGGACCCGAAGCCTGACAAGAAAGAACCCGCGAGCGACCAGGTGCGGCAATCGAAGGCATACTTATTGAAGTATGTATACCTACGGTGTATGTCGGGCCGTGTGACATTTGCATCGGCAGGAGAACGAAGCTGAACAGGCTGACGCTTGTCCCAAGCCTGCGCGTAAACGCCTCCGTCGGACTGTCATTGAAGAAGATGAGGATGTTGGGCCCCAAATTGTCGGTCCGAGTCCGAATGCGGGGACATCCGGTGGGGCGGGTGCGGAGCAGCCCGCTTCCGACGCCGGGGGCAAAGACGAGCCCATGACGGATGCGGCTGATGGTCCAGGTTCCGTATTGCAAGAGCAGGTAGGCACATGGCGGCTGCATCTGGCGTGTGCTAAAGATGTGTATAGAACCGACCCTCCCGGAAAACTCTTCACTCCGCTCACTGCCCTGCACTCCGTGCTGCCGACCGCCAAAACGCCCTTTCCGCGTGTTCCCATACCACTCATCATCATAGCCTTGTAGCGGTGCTATGGCGCCTTGCTCAACATATGCATCCTCGCCGGCCCTTTACCCCGCAGCAGCAGGCCCAGCCTGACGCGCAACCCTCATCCGTTCACAACGTCGAGCCAGCTGCTCCGGCCGCTTCCCCCAAGAAGCCAAACACCGCCGGTGGTCCTCTTGCGCCCATCTTTCAGCGCCCTGCTGCGCGCAAGGCAGCCGTGGGTAGCTCCACCCCTGCCCGTGGCGGTGCTGGCAGTAGCGGCAAGACGCCACCATCGCCCAGCCCGGGCAAGTCACCGGGCAGCAATGCCGGCAAGACGGGCAAGGCTGCAAAGGTTGTGAGCACTAAGACCGCGAGTGAGGAGGAGCCTTTGCCAATTCGGGAGACGAAGGCGGGAGGGGAAGCCGGCGGCGATGGTGGCGACGATGAAGTTGACGGCGAGGACCCAATTTCGGACAGTGACGACGACGCGGGCGGGGAGGTGAATGGGATCCTGGCTGACGCGCCTGGGGCATCCAAGAAGAAAGCTGCCAAGCGCGCCAAGGCCGCTTCCAAGCTTGCCAAGGGCGCTGACAAGGTGGGTGGGTTGGTAGGTCATGTTTAAAATTGTGGGGAACTAAGACGAGTCGTGTTGGGCACAGCGGTTCTGGGGGCTTCAGGGCGCCAGGCGGTGACCTTCGCGGATCCAGGTGACGCGGTGGGTTTTGGAGCCGGAGGCCTTCCTTCACATGACGAGGAACGCGGGTACCCTGCATACCCTGCAATGGTATCTCGAATTACCTGCGGCGCCTCAGCAAGCATTACCTGTCACTTATGTTGAACTGTAGATGGAGGGCGTCGGTACGGGTGCCCTGGCCGCTGCATCCAAGTACAAAGAAGCTGACATCAGCAAGCTGATCACTTGGAAGGCGGGCTCCCCAGTGCCGTACTCGTTGCTAGCCAACACGTTTGAGGTGGGTGAGGAGGGGAAGTGGGAGGGAGCTGTTGATGGGGATCCCGCGGAGAAGGGAGAAGCGTAGTGGTGGGCACGTGGAGGGCACTGGGCACAGCCTCCCACTTGACCTGCAAGCCTCTTCTCGCCAAACATCCCGTTCGTCCCCGGAAGGCATCGGGGGGTGAATACTGCTCTCCGCGTACCTTCCCTTCTAGACCTCCTTTCTCTCTATGTATTTGCCCAAGGGTTTCCCTGAACCTTCCTTTCTCAAAGGCCATCTCTGAGACGACGAAGCGGCTTGAGATTGTGGCCCATCTCGTGGCTGCGTTCCGGGCTATCATGGAGACAAACCCCACCGACCTGCTGCCAGCAATCTACTTGTGCGTCAACCGGGTAGCGCCCTCGCACGCCGGCATCGAATTGGGCATCGGGGAGGCAACGCTGATCAAGGTGAGCAGGTTGTCCTGTCAGGGCCGAGGAGGTTGTCCTGTCAGGGCCGAGGAGGTTGTCCTGTCAGGGCCGAGGAGGTTGTCCTGTCAGGGCCGAGGGGGTTGTCCTGTCAGGGCCGAGGGGGTTGTCCTGTCAGGGCCGAGGAGGTTGTCCTGTCAGGGCCGAGGAGGTTGTCCTGTCAGGGCCGAGGAGGTTGTCCTGTCAGGGCCGAGGGGGTTGTCCTGTCATCAGGGCTGAAGAGGTGCTCCTATCAGGGCCGGGGGCTTGGTCCTTCATCAGGGTCGGAGGGGTTAGCCTGTCAGGGCAGGCCGGGCAGGTCGTCATGTCAGGGCCGGGCCGTTGGCGACTGGCTAGATACGGGAGGAGGTTGAGGGCGCGGCGGAAGGGTTTTGGGTAGCTGTATGGAGCCCAGCGCTACTGCCGCAATCCCGCGAAGTGCACGGGAGCAAGGTGTTTCATGGATACGGAACATCGTACTGCAGCTCAAGCTCAAGGCGCGATGCTGTGTCGGCCGTCCTGCATCGGCGCTCCCCTGCTGTAGTCCTTGCGCTGGTGCGTGAATCCGCCTTTTTTGCGATGTGTAGGCCTTGTGCGAGGCCACCGGCAAGAACGAGGCGAGCATAAAGAAGTCCTACGAGGCCAACGGCGACCTGGGCGTGGTTGCAGTGGGTAGGCAGGCAGCGGTGTTTCAATGAGGCGTGGGTGCACGAAATTGCTACTGCCGCGAAACGTCCGGGGCTCAGCTCCTGCCGCCGCGCCTGTGCTCAGTCCCGTCCCGTCCGGGGCTTCCCGCCCGACTTGCAGAGCTGCCTAACCGCCGCCATACGTTGAGCATATGGGGTGAGTCCCCCGCTCCCGCCCACGCCTCTTGTTCCTCAGGCGCCCGTAGCACGCAGCGGACTATGTTCACGCCGCCGCCCCTCACGATCGCAAACGTGCTCAAGGTCTTTCGGGACATCGCCCAGGTGGGCTGAGGATGGTGATGGTGATGGGGGTGGGGGTGAGGGAATTCGATGCAACTCAAAGGACCCCGGGGCGGACGCAGGTTCGAAACCCATGACTGGACATAAAAGGGGGGAATGCGGAGAGCTTGGGACAGGGGCCAGCGCCATGGTCAACTGCTGAGTTGCTTCAGGCGTTGGTGGCGAGGAGTAAGTAGTCGTGGATGTCATGGACCTGAAGTTGGCGCTAGCGTGCATGTGCCTACTGCTTCAGTTGTGTCACTCCGTGGAGTTGGATCCGACTTCTTGTCCCTGTGTAACCCTAAGGGACCGGTCGCCGCCTCCTTTGCTTCTTCCTTCTGAAACAATTCCACACAGCCCACCGCTCCCTGCTTGCGTGTGTACGCCTCAGATGGCTGGCAACAGGAGCGTGGACAACAAGCGCGGCATGATTGTCAAGCTGCTCGCGGCGGCCAAGGGCAATGAGGCGGGCTACATCATCCGCTCGCTGCAGGTGACCCGTCGGAAGCATGGGCGCAGTCCGCCGCAGAACCACAGCCAAGCTGTCCCGCTCGGACCAGAGGCGTGCTCACAGCGTCCTCCGCGCCATGTTCGTCGCTATGGCATCGGCAGTACGTCCTCCTGCTCGCTGCAGCAACGGTGTGTGCATCCACCCTACCGAAGAATGCTCTCGTGCTCCTTGTGCGGCATTCGTGCCCTGCCCCCAGGCAAAGCTGCGCATCGGCCTCGCGGAGCAGAGCGTGCTGGCGGCGCTGGCTCATGCCGTGCACCTGCACCGAGAAGGCGTCAAGGACAAGGACGGTCGCCTGGCGGAGCGGCTGGAGGCCGCGGCTCAGATAGTCAAGCAGGCGTACAGCGAGTGCCCATCGTACGACGTGGTGGGTCCATAACTCATGTGTCGCGTACTGTGCTGCGCGGCGACGGGCTCGGGGTCGAGCGATGGTATTAAGGAGGGAAGCGAAAAATAACCAACGGTGTGGTTGAGCAATTTCTATGGGGGCAGCTGTATGGGGGTTTGGCTTGCGAGAGGTCGGGTGAAGGCGAGGCTGGGTTTGCCGGCGATGCAGTGCCATGCATTGTGGCTGTCTTGGCGGCGAGGTTCGGAACGGCAGGCAGTGGCGGGGCTCGGCTTGCGGCGCGGTCCATGGATACCGTCCTCGTCGTATGCCAACTGTCCTCCCCGCCCCTGCTACTGCCCCGTGTGGTTGCCACCGCAGCTCATCCCCGCTCTGCTGGAGCAGGGTACCACTGACCTGATGACCCGCTGCCACTTCATGCCGGGGGTGCCGGTGAAGCCCATGCTGGCGAAGGTATGGGACGGGGGCGCCCAAAAGGCCAGCGACCGCGCCCGGATGAGGGAGTGGGTTGCGTAGCTGGGGGCCGAGAGACGCCCGAGGGGCTGACGCTCTGGTGCCTGCCTCCGGAAGCGTGCTTGCGTGTTGCGTGTCACGTGGGAATTAGGATGGCGGCCCAGACAGCAGTTCGTAAGCTGCTAATAAGCCCGCCATGGATCATTACAACTTCTGCAGGGCGCATCGTATTCCATTTCTGTCACCTGTTCGCCTATCCCTCCATTCCCATGCTTATGGACACACCAAAGCTTGACGCGCACCGCTGCACCTGCCTGCTGCTCCTGCCGCCGCCGCTTGCCGTACAGCCCACTAATGGCGTGGGCGAGGTGCTGGAGAAGTTCATGAATACGGAGTTTACGGTGGAGTACAAGTACGACGGCGAGCGGGCTCAGGTGCACGTGCTGGACGGCGGCAAGGCGGTGCACATATTTAGCAGGTGTGTTACTTCACCGCTGAGCCGGAGGTGTGTGCGCGCTTGTGCTGGCATGCGCTGCAGTTGACGTAGCAGGCATATTAGGTGGGAAGTATTGCCGGGTAGTAATATAGATGGATACGGGTAGAGAGGAAGGTGTGTACAGAGATGAGGGTCCAATGGTCGCACGGGGCTGGGCCGGAAGGCAAGAGGAGGGGGAGCGGGGCGGAGTGCTAGCTGGCGCTTGCCGGGGGCGGGAGGGCTTGGGAGCCTCCTGCAGCGGCCTGAGCCGGCGGAGGCCTCTGGGGGCCCGACAAGCCGCTGTCCTTGAAGCTATGCAACTCGTGCCGCATTGCCTCGAGTGCCTACCGCGTTCTGTTCCAAGACCGGACCACTGGGGACCACTGCCGGAACCGACAGGAACGCCGAGAATAACACGTCCAAGTACCCGGACATCGTCGGCCGCCTGCGCGGACTGCTCAAGCCGCACGTGGAGTCGATCGTGTTTGACAGTGAGGCGGTGGCGTACGACCCGGAGAAGAAGAAGATCCTGCCGTTCCAGGTGCGAGGGGCTGCGTGGTAGCGAGGATACCAAACCCGTGGACACGGCATACGAGAAAGAGGTAAACTTGCTAGCGGAGCTGCCTACGGCTGGAAGGATGCCGCGTGGGCAAAGCTCGGCGATCCTGATGGCAGCATGGGAGGACCTAGGGCACCGGCCTTTCGACCGAGTTGTGGAATCATGCGGGGAACTGGAAACCATAACCCTGGCAGGTGCAGCTGGGTGTGCGTGGGTGTGCGTGTGGCAGCCGTCTTCTACGCCCTGCCGTATTGATGGCTCTGGCCGCAATCCATGAACTAGAATGACGAGAAACAGCACGTCCGGCACGCAGGCGGTGGCCTGATGGCTCGCGCGTCCCCCCGCCCCCGTGTGCTCATGCCTGCGCCGCTTGCCTCACCCCGCAGGTTCTGTCGACACGTGCCCGCAAGGACGTCGCGGTTGGTGATATCAAGGTGCAGGTGAGCGGCGTATGACAGGACAGTGACCGCGCATGGAGGGCGGCCAGCGGCCGAACCCACAAGGCGCAGCGTCGTGGTTGTGGCCATGTCCTCTCGTGCAACCTCCTTCTGACCACCAAGCGCCCCTCGCGTGTGTTCCTCCGCCAGGTGGTGCTGTTCGCCTTCGACTGCCTCTACCTAAACGGCGAGTCGCTGCTGCACAAGCCGCTGACGGAGCGGCGCGAGGCGCTGTACGGCGCGCTGACGGAGAAGGAGGGCGAGCTGATGTTCGCGTCTTACAAGACCAGCCGTGACGTGGAGGAGCTTGAGGTGGGTGTCGCCCGCCGTCGCAATAATCTCCCGGGGCGTCCTGCGTTTGCAGACTATGGCCAGCGACCGTCGCAAGCTTCCTCTGCCTCCTCCATCCCTCCTTGCGCCTTAACCCGCCTCACCCCTTCAAACCCTTGTAGACCTTCTTGACGGAGTCGGTCGAGGCCGGAACTGAGGGCCTTATCGTCAAGACGCTGGCGGACACGTACGAGCCGTCCAAGCGGTCAAGCCACTGGCTCAAACTAAAAAAAGACTACATGGTGGGGTCGGGAGTGGTGGTGGTAGACTACATGGTGGGGTCGGGAGTGGTGGTGGGAGTGGTTATGTGGCTAGCTGCGATGGGCGGCGGTCGCTAAGCCGGCGATTGGCAAGTCGGGCGGGCGGAAGGCGGTGTTAGGGCTTTGCATCGCAGTAACTTGATGCAGCCATACGGGTATCTCAGGCCCGGCCCGTGCTCCCTGCCGGTCTCTTATGACTGTTTTCCGTGCAACCGCTTTCAATATCATCCCCATGTGCAGGATGGCGTCGGGGACACCTTCGACGTGGTTCCACTTGGCGGCTTCTACGGCAAGGGCAAGCGAACAGGTGAGCAGCCCTCCCGCTCATCCATAACTCCTATCACGCCCTCCCCTGCTGTGCCCCGATACCATACTTGCGCTTGCGTCCACTGCGCACGCGCACCCCTTTTGCTACCCTCCAAAACTCCACCTCCAAATGCGCGGTGTACCCTGTGCCGCCAGGCGTGTTCGGTGCCTACTTGCTGGGCATCTACGACCCAGACACTGAGACCTACCAGACCATCAGCAAGCTGGGCACCGGCTTCAGCGAGGAGCAGCTGCAGCAGCTGGCGGACACCATGCGGCCACACACCATCCCCCAGCCGCGGCCGTACTACAAGTAAGGGCACGTGGCACGTGCTACATGCAGGGTGGCCAACCCACCCTAGTCGGGGGTCTCAGCGACACAGGATCCCCTTCCGTCTACTGGTTCGTCCCGCCTCGACAGTCGTTGATTGGCGCTGATGACGTACCTGCATATTTTGCTGCAGCTAAGTGTTCTTGCTGCGGAGGGTGCTGCCCGCTGATGACGCTGCTGTCATGTGTGGTTCGTATCCTGCCATCCGGTGCCAGGTGGAGCGACGCGCTGGTGCCCGACGTGTGGTTTGACACGGTGGCGGTGTGGGAGGTCAAGGCGGCGGATCTGTCCATCAGCCCTGTGCACAAGGCGGCAACCGGGCTGGTGGATGCCAACAAGGGAATCAGCATTCGGTGAGGCACGGAAGGCCGGGTATACCAGAACCCGCGAATCCACGGCCGACAAACCAAGCACGATGAATGTGGTGATCCATGGAAGGGGCGGGGGCGATCATGGCGGTGGGCGGCGCAAGCGGGAGGTAACCTACGTGAGGGAGGCTGGAAGTGAGGCAGCGGGCGTGCGAGTCGCAAGGACATTTGATTCCGCCTTTGTTTGAGCCCACCACACGGCCCTGACGCCGTCTGGTATGTGCTGCACCCCGGTCCTGCCACTACGTGCCCACCCACGACCCCGTCCTTCCCCACATGGCGCACCCCACATCCGCTGGTAGGTTCCCTCGCCTGATCCGCGTGCGTGAGGACAAGTCGCCCGAGGACGCCACCACCGCGGCGCAGGTGGCGGAGATGTTCCGCTCGCAGGCGGTGATCAAGCAGCAGCAGGTGGGTACCGCAGCATGGGAACGCGGCGCTGAGGACGGACGTTGCTGTAGCGGCAGAACGCCCCTGGCAATGTGGGGTGGGGTGTCATGATCTGTTGCGTTACGGTTGTGACATGGGGAAAGGGCAGAGACTCACACGCTGAGCGAAGTATTTGGACTTTGCTGGTCGTATCATTTTCGCCGGTCATACAAATCTGGTTTTCGCCTCCTGACTCCTGTTTACCCTTGTCCTGGCGCCATGCGACTCACATGGAACAGGCGGCCAAGCAGAAAGAGCAGGAGGCTGAAGAGGAGTAGTGCAGTTGGCAACAACGGCAGCTGGATGAGAGCGAGCTTGCTTCTGGGGAAGATCCGGAAAGGGTTGCTGGTGATTTGGCTGTAATGCAGCGACGGTTTGGCAGCGTTGAAGGGAAGGATTGACGCACCGCTGTGCCATCGCATGGCAGTGATTGTGTTTTGGGTCATAGTTGAAAATGTCAGGAGGCGACGACATCGTTTGCCGTCACCAGCTCAAAGGTGTAACTGAGACATCTTTCAGCAGCAATCACGGCATTACCGTTATACCAGTAACAGCGCTTGCTTGCAGCCGAAGGTTTGTAGAGTCATGGGTCATGTTACGACCTGCTCACTTTCACTCGTCCCGTTCATCGCAGCAATGATAGCTGACCACGTCCGAGCAATCGTGCCAGGCAGTTACCGTATCGATTTAAGAAACACATCCTGCGAATAAGCTATGTTCGACGTCTCCGATAACCTCTTGCGTCTCATTCAAATTGCTATCATGTTCCCTCTGATCCTGTATCCCGCTAGTCACCTACCACCGCCACAGATCCATCGAATCCGGACAGCGTATCTGTGCATCTAATGCTCCGTTGCCTCCGTCACGTCAACCGCGGCAAGCCTCCGTCACGTCAAATTCCTTACCAAAGTCCGCGCCAAGCAGCACACAAGAAAAGAGCAATAGCCGCACAGCTCAGCTAGCCTCATGCAGCAGCTTCCCCCGACAACCCGTGCGGCTACTACATGTGCCCACTGCCCAAGCGTCTTCACAAATAAAGGACGTAGCGCAGGGCTTGCCCTGCGCCGCAAATGATATAACCGTTCCCCAGTAAGCCCCCCCTGCACCACACCGCATCCCCCGCCCTGCCCCATACCGCACTTATTTACTCCCACGAGCCACCACCAGCTGAACCAGCTGGTCAAGCGACACGGGCGCCCACCTAGGCCCCAACTGGGCCCGTATGACGCCGCTGGTGTTGTCCAGTACGACACTGATGGTGCCGAAGCCGTACACAGGCAGCCCCTCGTACATGCGGCCCGCCTTGGGTTGAAACTCCACGCCGTTCTCCTCCGCAAAACGCATCACCAGGTCGCGCAGTGTCAGGTCGCGGCTGGAGGCTGCGGCAGCTGCGGCGGCGGCGCCGGCCGCCGCTGCCGCCGCCGCCGCCGCCGCCGCAGTGGCGTAGCCGCCCGCGTCCGCACCGCCGAAGGCGCCGCCCGGCTGCGGCGGGAGCGTTCCGTCCTGAAAGGGGAGGTAAGTATGAGCGAGCAGGCAAGTAGCAATTGAGGGGACCCAAAGCACTACTGAGCACCAGCATTCAGTTTGCAGCGCACAGGCTCCCAAAACGCCCGCCCTCCCTGCAGCGCCCCAGCCTGGTTCTGCACCCGCTCCTTCCTCCTCCTCCTCCTCCCATGCCGCCACTTCCCCCGTTTACCTCCAGCACCGAGTTCATGGTGTTAAGGGCGGCGTTGAACTGCGCCCGCACCCGCTCGTGGTCCAGGATGCCCTGCGGCACGGCGGACTTCCAGCCCAGGTACCAGCGCGTCACCTCGTCGAAGTTGGCGCCGTGGGTGAGCCAGTGCTGCAGCACGGCGTGCCACCTGAGGAGGGGCCGGCAGGGACGGAGAGCGGCGGGGACGGCGGCGGCGGCGGACGGGCGCCGATGAAAAGCGGCGCGGCGGATGCTGGTGAAGAGGTTTGGAGCGGAGGCTGGAACACGCCAGGCCAGCCAGGCTGCACGTCACACAAGGTCAGATTGCCCCATCCTCATCGCGATGCTAGTCTAAGAAACGCATTGTTTTGTCCTGGTGGGAGAACGGGAACACAATGGTCATCGACCTGGCCAGTGTCGGAGCGACCCGCGCGGGCGTCCCAGCCCGTCAGGCGGGTAGCTTCTCGCCCCACCCCACACCCCACACCCCACACCCCACGCGCCAGACGCACCTGGGGAAGAACGCCCTCTCTAGCAGGCTGGCCATGAGCTGCGGGCTGATCGCGTCCTTCCAGGCCAGAGCCCAGGTCCACGGCTCCATCTGCTGCGACGCCGGGTTGATGTCCATCTGGCCAAGTGCGAGGGCAAGCTTGGGCAGGATGGCCTGAGGGGCATCAGGGAGAGGGCAGTTGGGGGGAAGGGTGGTTGGAGGAAGGCGGGAGGGCGGTTGGGGGGAAGGGCGGGAGGGCGGTTGGGGGCAACGGGCGGTTTTTGCGTTGAGCAGAGGCGAGTATGGGACAGGCGGTGGCGTCGGTCACGCTGGGTTGTTAGTAACGTCATTGGGAGGAGGGATCAGTGCCGTAAATGACCAAAACTCAAAACCGCCAGCCGTGTGTGTCGCCCCAGCCCAACGCCCGGCTGCAACGACCGACAGCACTGCGGACTGTCCAACCGAACCTCTATTCGTTCAGCCGCTGCATCGCACCCTCCCCAACCTCCCGAACTCCGCCAAACCCCGTACTCCAGCCCCACCGGCACCTGCCTCCTCCATGCCCCTCCTCGCCCCGTTCCACCTCGCCGCCACCTGCCCCCACTTCCTATGTCGTGTAACCGGGTCTTCTCGCCACCCCCTCCCGCTTCGCACCTTGGCCATGAACGCGTCCCACTCGGCCGCCCCCCACACCCGGTGCCAAGGTGACAGCAGCGCCTGCGCCGAGCCGTCGCTGGGGTGCCAGGCCTGCAGCGCCACATCTAGCTTGTGGCGGATCTGAGGGTACAGCTCGTCCAGCGCCTGAACAGGCCACAGGGGACGACAGGTGTTTGGGGTCAGGAGCGGAGAGCGGAGCAGTGGCTGGTTGCGGAGGAGGAGATGGGTGGCGGGTGAGGCAATGGAGGGAATGCGTGCGAGCTGACGGTACCGGTAATCGGACCCGATGGACGACGCGGTGGCAAAACGGAAAGGCGCCACTGGGAAGGTGATGCAGGGCAGGGCAGGGCAGGGCAGGGCAGGGCAGGGCAGGGCAGGGCAGGGCAGGGCTAACGGGTGGGTGGCTTCGCTGTGAGGGGCGCCCCTGCCGCCGGGGCTCACCTGTCCGAGGTACGGCAGCCAGGGGAAGAGCCAGGCGTGTATGGGCACGGTCTCCTGGCGCGGCTCCCAGTCGCCCACCGCCCGGCGCAGCTTGGGTATCACCAGCATCTCGAAGATGTGCCCCAGTGCCGAGGGCGGCAGCAGCGGCTCCCAGGCCTGAGGCAACACCATGAGCAACGACACCAGCAGCAACACGCGGGGCTCTTAGTCAGCGGCTCTCCAGACCTGAGACAACACCATACACCAACACCACCAGCGACACCAGCAACGCCAGCGACACCAGCAACGGCAACACCAGGGGCTCTTAAGCCAGCGGCAAGCCCGGCGAGCACCGACGGCGCGGCAAGCACCTGGAGCGGCCCTGACCCACCTCCAGCCACGTCAGCAACGGCTCCGGGTCCCGTGGCTCCCAACCGCTGAGGGTGGCGCTGCGCAACGGCGGCAGCACCACCTCCCACACCAGCAGCGTGTAGGCGTCGTCGGAGCCGCCGCCGGCATGGCCGGGCTCGTCCACGGAGAGCGCTCCGGCCCCCGCCGAGTCGCTCTGCAGCAGCGCCCGCCAGGTTTTCATTTCGGGTATGCCGCGGGTGGGGTCTGCCAAGGGCTGCCAGCCACGGAGGAGCGCCTGCGGGGGGTGCGCCGGAACCGCCACGGCAACAGCGGGTGGGGTCAGTGGAGGAACCGCCACGGCAATAGCGGGTGGGGTCAGTGGAGCAGGAATGCCGAGTATTCTGCTGCGCAGTCCAAGGTATTCCTGACGAAGTGGACCAGACGAAGTGGACCAGAGGAACACCTACACAAAGCTGTGGCAAGTGGCAAGAGGCGAATGACAACTCGCCTGCCCAGCCTGCATGCATAGCATGCGCCACCTTCCCGCCCCACAGCGTCCACGTCCGTCCATGCATCGTACAGTGGTCAGTGATCCATAAGTGTTCCGTGCGCCGGCTCCGTCTACGCCGACCCGCAAAGCCACCAGCCACCCCACCTGCATGCGAGGTAACGCCTGAGCCAACGCCGCTTGCGCCAGGCCGTACATGATGTACTCCTCGCGGTACCGTTCCCGGATCTTGCCGTACGACGCCGCCAGCTCCGCCAGCGGCGTGGCCGCCGGCAGATCCCGCACCGCCGCCACCTCTCCCGCCACCGCCTCCAGCCGCGCGCACGCCGCTGCCTGGCGCGCGTCCTCCTCCTCCAGCCGCTGCTTCTCCCGAGCCAGAAGCGTGGCGGTGTCCTACAGGGAGGGGGCGGGGAAGCGAGGGGGGGGGAGGGGGAAGGAGGGGGAGGGTTAGGATCAGGGCGCGATACGACCATACGGGGCTGGGCGGGAATCAGGCCACATGGGGCCATTCATAGCCGCACAGGGAGCCACAGGCCAACCGGGCGACATGGGGCGGGCTTCAAGAGTGGAAAGTAGCACCAGCACCAGCACCAGTGGGAAAGGGGCCCCTGTTGAGCCCTTCACGGGCTCTCCGCGCAACCTCGGCCACCTGCTTCCTGCCACTTACCCCACCCCGCTGTCTGTCTGCGCGAGTCTCCTCTCCCAACCCCTCTACGTACTTCCTTTCCTCCGTTTTCAGTTCGCCGGTTTCCTCTCTGTCCCACCCCTCCCCTCCCTTGACTCCTCGGTCACCTGCTCGTGCCGCAGCTTTGCGTCCAGCTTCTGAATGGCCGCCTCCGCCAGGTCCACCAGCAGCCGCAGGTTGTGCTGCAGCTCGGGCATGGGGGTCTTGTCGCCTGAGGGATGGGGAAGACGGGCGGGACGTGTTGGCGGTGGGTTAGGAAGGGGCAGGGTAGGATGGGTGATAGCAGCAGAAGGCACACGGCGTCAGGTGACCTATACCCCAGGTACCGGCACTCCTGCTGCTGCTGCCCCAGCAGTCGGCACTCCTGCTCCTGCTGCTGGCCCAGGAGTCGGCACTCCTGCTGATGATGATACGCCACGGAATGCTCCTCCCCGCCGTCCTTCCTTCTCTACCGCGGCGTATCGCAACAGCCGAGTAACAGGCACTCGTGTGCCCGCACTCCCATCCACCCACCTGCAGCCGTGACCGGCTCCTCGTTGAGATGCTGGAGGTTGGTGATGACGCGGGTCTGGGGACCGCGCATGTCCAAAATGGGCTGGGCCTGTGGGGGGGTCGGGAGGAGTGGGGAGGAGCCGGGAGGAGCCGGGAGGAGTGGGGAGGAGTGGGGAGGAGTGGGGAGGAGTGGGGAGGAGTGGGGAGGAGTGGGGAGGAGTGGGGAGGAGTGGGGTGGAGTCGGGAGGATGAGGGTCACGTAGAATAAGGGTGGCATAGATTTAGGGAAGCGTACGATGAGCGTGGCACAGGTTGAGGGAAGCGTAGCATGAGCGTGGGAAGGAGTAAAGTCAGGAGAAATAACACGAGCGATGACATGAAAGAGCTAAGGGAAGGAGGAGCGCGAAACGGTGCGGTCCCACAGCGCAACCCCGCCCGCCTGATCCGCTGTCCGCAGGCCGCCGCAACCCAACAGCCCTCGTGGCTCACCTGCAGCGGGTGCTCATCCGCGTCAGCCAGCACCTGGTCGGCGGTTCGATACTCCCTCCTGACGCGGACCTCCTTTGCCTTTTTCTTCCAGGCGCCCTTGACCGGGCCTTCAGCCTGTGTGCAGTGGTGGCAGGGACGGTGGTGGTCAGCGGCGGCATCAGCAATGAGTGAGATGGGCGGCAGCACCTCAGTCCAGGTAGGCGGATGAGCACCACCCCTGGAGCCCACTGTAGCAGTTACTACTACCCCCTGCCGTGCCTCTCCTCGTTTCTCAGCTATTAACCCGTCTCCGGCCCTTCCACCCTCACAACCCGGTCCACTCCCCGTGTCTCCCCCGGACACCCGCTTATCCACGCCTCGCTCTCGCATATCCAGCCATAACATCAAGTTCTCCACCACGCACCCCAAATGCGCAGTCACAACGCTATGCTACGGCAGTTCGGGGTTCTCGTTGTTGTCCGTTTCGTCACACCAACCCGGGGCGGAACTCGTCCTCCGACTTTGGATACTGCATAAACCCCAACTTCTCCAGCATCATGCAATTCCAAACGAGTATCCCAAACTTTTCCTAGTCGGTTTTACTTATCTCTCAAGTGCCGACCTACGGGTTTCCTCTCAACCCCCTTCCCCGACCTCCCCGGCCCTCCGCCCCCTCACCTTGCCGTCCTGGTCCCTCGACGCCCCGTCCGCGCCTCCCGCCCGGCCGCTCGGCTGCGCACCCAGCCCCAGCCCCGCGGCGCCTCCCGCCATCGGCATCTCCATGCGCGGCTCGTCCCGGTCTCCGAAACCAAGTGCCATTCCCTTCGGCCGTATTCGCGCCTCCACCGGCTTCGCTATGCCCTGCTTATTGCGGCCCAGACCCTCGCCTGCGGTCCAGAGTGTAGCAGGGAGTGTAGGAGAGGAAGCCGATAGGCCGGCACTAAAATGTAAAACCGATTTGGGAGGAGAGTGGTGATTGGAAGGATTAGCAGCGTTACGTGGGGCGTGGAGCGCGTCTGAAGGCGATGGAGTACTTCCGGGCACGGCGGCTGACCGCACCAGCTACCCGACCCCAGCCCCCCACGCAGCTCTCCGGCCCGATGTGTCACCCGGCCCTTACCCGCTTTGTATCCCATCTTCTCAAGCAGCTTGAGGCCGATGCCCTTGGTGTGCTTTTCAAACGTTGCGAAGGTAGGGTCCGAGCTGAGGGTGGTGCTGCGCTTGGCCTCTGTGCGCTTGGCCTCCGTGGCTGCCTGCTCCTCCTTCTTCAGCCGCTGCTGCGCCTTCTCCAGGATCCTGGTGGCGGCGAAAGGCAGGGCGCGGACGCGAACGTCGAGCGGCGGCGGAAGGGAGAATCAGACCGGGGGCCAGAGTACACAGAGGCGGAGGGTCCGGGCGCAGAGCGCCAGGGGCCGGAGGGGCGGGAACATCATGCAAGCTCCGACCCCAGCCCTGGATGGGTGGGACCATCGAGGAGGTGCGGCCGCTGGATTCTTCCAAACCCGCAACGTGCAGTAGATCCCCGCAAGTGACGTGCCCCGCACAAGACCCCTTCCAGCCGCCAGGAGGTTTCGGAGCCGCACGACTGCCCTGGCGCCAGTTCCTGGGAGCCGCTGGGGGCCTCACGGCCTCCTTCGCATCCACTGGGTCTCCTACACCGACCCAGCCGCATGCCCCGGGTTTCCATTTCCAACCCATCTCCCCGACGGCTGCCTGACGCCTCAACCCCACTCGTCCACGCGGCCTTCAAAAAGTGCTGCTGTACTGCGGCCTTGCCTATTGCACCCCGCACACTCAGTATTAGTCGTATCCTAGCCTGTCAGATACTTTGCCAACATGGCCGACACACGCTTCGATGCTGCCGCTCCCCCGCCCCGCCTGGCTCCTACCTCCGGCCCCCAACACGGCTGCCGGCCAACCGCCCGAACTAGCCAGTACGCTGCCCAACAGCAGCCCACTGTCATCCAGCGCGAATCGCTCCGCCCCTCTCCCTCTCTCCCATGTGGAGGTTCGTAGCATCCCCTCCAAGGACTACCCACCCTCCACTCCTCCCTCCCCTTTCTCCAGCACGCAATTATATGAACGAATATCCCAGATTTTTCTCATTGAGTTTACTATTATATAAACTGCTGCCCTACGGGTTTTCTCTCAACCTTCGTATTGGGCGGTGGATCGTGTCGCTGGGGCCATGCGATTGCGGTTGGCTGGGCTAGCACCGCGCCCCACTGCAAGCGCTTCAAGGCCTGGTAGCAAATCACCAACCCAGATCATGTGCAGCCCCCAGGGGCGCTATTGGGCACACAAAGACGCACATAGGGGGGTGACGAGACCCAACGCCACGGCCTTCCATGGGAGTCGTGCTGTCTAGGGACCTGGAGAATGGTGCGTTCAAAATGGTAATGGAAGCTCCGAAACCGGTTCCGAAACCCCGACCAGCCGGCGAAGGTTTTATCCAGCGAGGCGTACCGCTTGCCGAAAGCCGAGGGCATGACAGCCTCCTCTTCGTCGTCCTCGCCGCCACCCTTGGCGTCGCGGCCTGCGCTGGGCTCCTGCCGACCCCCGGGTCTGAAGCCCAACCCGCCGCCCCCGCTGCTGCTCCCCAGGCCGCCGCCGCTGCCCAGGCCTCCTCGGCTGCCCAGGCCTGCGCCACTCCCCACACCGCCTCCGCTGCCCAGGCCTCCTCGGCTGCCCAGGCCTGCTCCGCTCTCCAGGCCTCCGCCGCTGCCGACACCACCTACACCGCCACGGCTGCCCAGTCCCAAGCCTGCGTGTGCAAAGCTGGGCCGCCCTTCGCCGTCGTCTTCCTCCTCGCTTGTTGGCCCCACGCTGCTGGGCCGCTGGGCCGGTCCAAAGGCCCTAGCCGGTTCGCCGTTGCCGTCGTCCTCCTCGCCATCCTTCATGGTATCCTGTACGATCTTGCCGCTGGACACGAAGCCAACCGGCTTGGTGTAATCTCCGTCCCGGTCCCGGTCGCGATCGCGACGACGGCCACGGCGGTCGCCGCCGGAGTCATCCGAGTCATCCGCGAATACGCCATAGATCTGATCTTCTTTGGATTGCATCCGCTTTTGACGCTTCTTTGAGTAGTAGAACTCGCCATTGATCCACTTGCCGTCCTCGTAGTCGTTTTCCACATCGAACCGTTCGAAGTGCTGAAACTCATTGGGGTCTGCCATGAGTGATGATAATGATCTTCCCGCTTTATGGCAGACCGACCAACAGGAGGATATACAAGAAACAGTTTGTATTGAACGGGCGTATAGCCCTTGCAACTAGCCTACGCCATCAACGTAACCTACATAACATACTATGTATGGCAAGTTGTCAGGGACTTGCTTGGTCAGAAGAGACAAGATGTCCCTTGTGCCTTGATACTTGAAAATGTAAATTCAACACGCAAATGCACAAATAGCTAACATATGAAGATGTGTATCATACAGATTACGTTTAATACTGATTACATTCTCACTTGGAGACTCGTCATGTGCAGCAATATGTACGGCAGGTGCGGGGACTTCCATTTCCACCTGCACACCTGCGTCTGCCTCATAAACATCGCAACAGGATATCCGTCAATTGCTGCGCGACTGATTGCTGTCCTTGGAGTACTTGACTATTGGTCCGAGAGTCGCGACTATTAATCCTACGGCGACGGCTACGCCTTGCCTGGCATTACATTACGTCGCATAGCCAGACTGCGCCTTGTTGGGCGTCCTCCACTCAAGCAGCAGGCCCTGGGCGTGCCGCCGGCCGGCGCCGCCGTTGGACTCAACTTCGCCGGCGGGGCTTCACATAGGAAGCGCGGGCCACCATGCGTGTCGAAAAGTGTTGGTTCTGCTCCTCATCCATATACCCTGGCCATGGTATTACCTTCGTCCGCAACGACGCGACAGTCTTCCGGTTCTGCCGGGGCAAATGCCACAAGAACTTCAAGATGAAGCGCAATCCTCGTAAGGTCCGCTGGACGAAGGCTTACCGTAAGCTTGCGGGCAAGGAGCTAGCGGAGGATGCGACCTTCGAGATGGAGAAGCGGCGCAACCGGCCCGAGAAGTACAGTCGGGAGTTGGTCGGCAAGACGCTGAAGGCCATCGAGAAGGTCACCGACATCAGGCAGAAGCGCCAGGATCGCTTCTACGAGAAGCGCATGCAGCGCGCAAGGAAGCAGCAGCTGCGGGCCGACAAGGTGCAGCTGGAGAAGGAGGTGCACCTCATCAAGGCGCCAGCCGGCATTCGCGCGGAGAAGGAGAAGCTTAAAGAGCCAGTACGGAAGCAAGCCGAATCCAATCGGGACGCCATGGAGGAGTGAACGGGTTTGACATGTGGCGGGGGTGCTGGTGCTCACAGCGGCGGCTAGGGCGGCTGCCGCTGCCGTACCATCTGCCTCGCAAAACTCCTGGCGGGCGAAATGGCATGGTCACAACAGCGGCGATTGCTGTGGTTGCGGATATGGTGGGCTTGTGGCTTTAGCGACGGCAGTGTCGTTGTCGCCGGAGGCATCAATGTGTTTAGGTTGAAGGGCAAAGGGGTTCACATGCGCGCAGGGCCGCTTTTGAGGGGATAACAGCCTTGAAGTTCCAGCGTATGACGAGGCAGAGCAAGCCGCCGGACCGTATGTGGCCCCTGCGTGTGGCCCTCATGAAATCATAGCGGCGGCTTGGCCGCTGCTTGCATTCAGGGTAGGGGTAGCTGACGTCAGGCTGGGGCGACCACGTGCAGCGTATGGTGTCGCGCAGCCGTGGCTGCCCTCAGTAATGGCGTGAGAGGTGTCAGCCAGTGAATCAGTTGTCAGAGACTTACTTGCTTAGAGACTTAAAAGTTGCAACTAAGGAGGGAGCACGTTCCGACGCGCCACTCAAGCGGTTGGCCAGGCTGCAGGCTTTGCTTTGCTGGCAATGCAAAACGTTTATTCTTCCCTGCTTGTCGGACTGTGCTGGTATGTACAGAGCCTCGTGCAGCCCGCTGTTGGTATGTTCAGTTAGTTTTTTGTCACGACGGGCAATCAGCTCCATGTACTGGAAACGCGTTTAGGGCTGCAGGTGTGGTGTCTGCCGCTGTGGGGACAGGATTTTGGCGCACAAGAGATGGGGTATGCCCGGCAAGAGTGAACGATGCCTACTTAGGCACGACTAGCGAGACGCTTAAGTTGCTTGGGCAGGCCCCAGGGTGCCTGAGCCTGCGTCACATCGCCGTGTAAAACGGCTACGCTCTATTGCACCTCTGAACCCTGCATCTGAACCGTCGCCATGGGCGAGATATGATCGCCAAACGGCAAGTGCGAAAAACACACTTTTATGTGCACGCTGCACGTCAAGGAAAAGAACAAGGCGAAATGCGCTTTCCCGGCTCCAAACCCTCAGCACACATCTCAGGTATCCCACGGTTCCGCATCAGCTGGATCTGGTGGTTCGGCCCTTCCCGCCAGGCAAGCCAGGCAACATCTATGCGCACGCAGCTGAGGAGCGTAGCCCACCGCCTGCCAGCTCTACGCCCCTCCCGCCTTCCTTTCAGGTTCAGCAATGGGTGGCCCAAATCCTAGCAGCCTGCACCACTCCGTCATGGGCGCCCCCGTTGACCGTAGCAGCACGAGAGGAAGAGAGCCCCGGCTGGCCCGTAGTTTGCGCAGCAGGAGCCGCAACACCCCCTAAATCACCTGCAACCCCTTGTCGTACAATTCTAGCGTCCAATGTGGCCCACCTGGGCTGCAGTGCTCCGCAGCACACAGCACGCTTCAGCATGGACCACGGCGCTCCCTATCCCCTACATTACCCTTAGTCCGACGCGCAAATCAGTGCTACCTAAACAATACGAGGCCCGTAGCCAAGCGCAATGGGGAAAACGTTGCAAATACCCTCTGCTAATCATTGTGTTGTTATGTGTGACTCAGTCAATTAAGAACGTGAACACCACGAAAGCGTACCCGACGAAAAACATCGAATCGACTCGCCCACAAAGCCTGGACTGCCACCTTTCCTGTTGACTCGTCTGCCACCCGGTCCCTATCACTTCTACCCAGCACTACAGCCCGTTTACACCTCCCAAGGTCTGCATGTATGCATCGCAATGCCTGAAAGGACAACGCCGCCGAGCTGCTAGCCAGCTGAATCTCGAGCACGCCAACACTCAGACGCATGAAGGGACGAAAAGCTTCAGGATCCTCCACCCTTAACCTTTGCCGGCCACAAAAGCCACAAACGCTACGCACCTAAACAGACGTTGGTTACCTAGAAATGCTCCGCGGGTTGATCTGAACCACCAATCGCTGACGACAACGCTGCAATCCGCTTATTGATATCCTCCGTGTTGATTAATATCCCCCGTAGTATGCCTGCGTATCGTCCCACTGGTCGCCGTCGTAGCCGGCGTGGTACTGCTCGCCGTGCCCGTAGCCGTACCCTTCCATCCCCTGGTCGTACGCGTTGGGGTCCCATGCGCGACCCATGGGCCCCCTGTTGTAGTACGAGGCACCGCTCATCGCGTACGGCTGCATCTGCGGCGCCAGACCCATGGGAACCGGCATTCCGGCGCCCGGCATCATGTACGGCATCGCCATAGGGCCCATCATGGGGCCCACCATCACCGGCGGCCTCATGTAACCCATGCCCACGGGTACGGCACGGCCGTACGGCATCGAGCCGTACGGCATGAGCATGGGCCGCTGCGGCATGGCGGCGGCCCAGCCATGCGGCCTCTGAAGCGACGATGCGACGTCTGCACGCTGGTAAGCCCGCGGTGCTGCCGTGCCACTGGGCGCGGTGGCGGCTGCGCCGTGCGGTGAGTGCCTCGTCGCCTGATCCCCTGGCACCTTGCCGAGCGCCCCATCAGGTCCGTCACCGGCAGCGCCACCGGTGCCGCTGCAGGCGGCATCGTCGACGGTATCACCACCGCCCTGGTCATCCTCCTGTGCTGGCTTCCCGCCGACCAAGGCGTCGTCAGCCACTGCCGTACCCACCGCGGCCCCCCCGTTGCTGCCGGTGCCCGCCTCAACCACCTCGCCACCACTGGAGCACGCGAGCCTCTGGCCAGCTGCCGCACTGCCCGCGCTGTTGTTGTTGCAGCTGCTGCCGAACGGGCGAACAGACATGCGCGCGACGCCACCGCTGCCGGAACCGGACGAGCCCGAGTCTAGGCGGCTAGACGGAGGCGTGCCATCACCACCTGCCGCTGCCTCGCCGTCCGTAGTCGCGTAGCTCTTGGCAGACGACAGCTTGCGAGTCCACTGCGGCATGCCGCGCACCTTAGCGTACCAGGCGCGCTCCACGTCCGACACCCACTCGGCGTACTGTGCCTTGCTCATTGCCAGAACCTTGTCCATCGGCCAGTACGGCGGCGGGGCCTCACGTGCGATAAGGCCCGCCGGCGCCGTAGGGCCGTACGCGAAGCGAAGGCATAACTGGACCTGTACCGGCAAGCGATGCGGAGGCACTGTGGCCAGTTCCCTCGCTGACCCTGAGCCGGCTCCGGAACCCGTCGCCACATCGCTGCCTTCGCCTGCGGTCGGGCGCAGGCCGCTGTGCTCTTCAAACAAGGCCCGGGCTGCGGGGAGGCCGAACGGGCTGTTGACGGCGGCAGGACCCGCAGTGGTCGGCGTGGTGCGCATTGCGACGGCGTCTGTGCAGTCTGCCGTAGCGCCCTCAAAGCCAACTCCAGTGTCTGTGGCTGATGGTGAGCTGCTGCTGCTGCCGCTGGCCACTGTGGGGTTTGCTCCTCCGTTGGCCAACACCACCTCGGGTCGACCGTCCTGCGCCTCCTGGGTGCCTACCGCGCTTTTCAGCGTTTGAGCCGCTGTTGAGCTGTAGCTACCCGATGGCGATGATAGCGATCCGAAGGTGGTGCCGTGAGAAGCGTGAGAAGCCTGGGCTGTGGTCAGCAACGAGCGTGCCGCCAAGCCATCGACACTTGACCTCGATGTGCTATATTCCGTGACTTGCACGAAATCGCCAAACGTGATATCAGGCGTAAGTTCGCGAACAAGCCCAATTGGGCTGCCCTGCCATTCCGTGCCATCGCTCCCACCGGCCACTGCTTTGCTGACGCCGGTTCTCTCCGATCCTGCAGCCTGGTCCGGCGATGAGCTGTGATAGTTGTAGGATATGCCAGCTCCTAGCCGGATGGCCCCAGCCGCGCTGTCCTGGGACGCGCCGCATAGAGCAATTAGATCTACAGCCTCGTCCCCGCCGAACGTCCCGAATCGCAGATCTTCGGTGATAAAAGACTTGAGCTCGTCGAAGTTCCCGAAGCACAAGCTGAAGGTATCCTGATTGCAGGGGGGGCGCGTGACTGGGCCCGCGGATGATGCCACCGGCCGAAAGAGTCTGGGGTCACCCACTGCACGTGGGGCCTCCTCCTCCACGCAAGATGAACCGTTTGCAGGTTTAGGGACTGGAATTAGCAGACCTGTGTGATGCCGCAGGAACAGCGCCATGACGCTCCCGTTCCCGCCAAGTTCCCATCCGTCCCACGCTCACATAGCTGAGCCCCAAACAGAAGTATCAATCTATCCAGTTGAGTAGTTGCAGTCAATGAGGCCAAACTCGGTGTGGATCGCTCTCTGAGGCGGAAAACCCAGCATCGCACGCAAGCCCAGAAATAAAAGCCTCGGCAAAGATAGATCTAAGAGCAACACTGGGTTGCAGCTAGCTACTGGGTAATTAGCTTAGAAAGCAACAAATGTGCAGTACCAGTTGGCAGCGTTCGTACGGACTGCCAATCAAAACCTCGATTTCTGGTCAGACCCCCGACACGGTCGTTCGGGAGCGTGAAATTACGGACAGTTGCTGAGATGTGAAGTTGATGTCCATTCGGTGGACTTTAGATTCGCACAATGGATTAGTGGCGATCACTGTCGCTCGGTTGGTCGGGCGGGCGAATGGATGAGGGTCCCCTGTGGTTATTAATGGCGTACGCCCCCATTTGTAACGATACAGATACAGATACAGGGAACCTCAGTAAAACGGTCCTCGCGGTCCATGAGCCCCTGGCCGGTGGACCTTATAGTCTTACAAGTTGACGCCGTCGGCGGGCTCCAGCGCGTCACTTTGCACACCGATGTCAAGTATTTGACTTTCCAAAGTCATGCACGATGTGGCGCAACGCTAACAAGGTTGGCAATGTTGTTTGCTGCGGGCGTCGCAGTGCCGCAATCTACATGCTACATAGGCAACATTGTGGGAACGGCAGCTGGCGGGCTGCGCGGGCAAATTGTGCTGCAACGAAAGGCGGATCAGGCGATCAGTAAGGCACACGGGATATGGTGTGGCAACCACTAGCTGCCGGCTATGAACGGCTAATTCCTGTGCTCTTCCCTAATACTGAAGTCGACACCCCTTTCGACGTCCGTTGCGGCTGACCAGTGGAGATAGAAGACCACGTGCTTAATTGCGCGTGGGGCGTGGTACGTAGAAAACCCCAGGAGTAAACTGTTACTGCGCCTTTTTTCAGCATTGCTGGAAAAGGTTAACTATGTCGCCAGGAAGGAACGTAATATTAGGAAGACAATAGACTAGCTGATCACGGCATTTTCCTTTGTTGAAGTGCAGCCACCGGCCAGGTGCACGGCCCCACGCAACTGCAAAGCGAGGGAACTGCAAACAAAAGAAGCAAACACTCGCTATTGGTTGGCACTATGCACGCCCATCCACCCTGGTACGAACTCTTTTGTACATTATGTGCCTCGACTACCAAGATGTTCATTGAGATCACAGGCTGTTTGCATCACGCCCAGCGCACGTACCGACGCCGCCCCTATTTCCCAAAATGCGTTAATCAAGTCCCTCTTTCAGGACCGTCAGGCTCCACGGGTGCGAAAGGCACCACACGCCAGGTCAACCGCGCATACAGGTAGAAGTGCAAATGGCGCGAGCTTAAGTAAGGGCCCAGATTGCGCAGGAAACGAGGCGGCCGCGACGGACGGCCACAGGTTATGCCAATATGTTATGATGGGAGCTCATCTGGCCATCAGCCTCCCTGCCGTTCAGACACATGGTCAAGCACACGCCACCACGGTAACCAGGCGGGCAATACCTGGTTTGCTTTGGGCATGCGGTACTCCAATCGCCTGTCACGTTTCTCGTTTCCATCGTTCACATAACAATGCACACTGATACGTGTGCCATGTTTCTGCCGCATCTGGCAGCGGCTGCAGCAGCAACCGCATCTAAAGGACGAAGGGCGGCGACACACATTCAAGCATAGTTCACCACTAGTTGATGGAGCGGCTCAGGTTGCCTGCCCATACAATACCGCATTTGCACTTTCCGCGGCGATCTCGCGTTCGGACGTTTCAGCAACCCGGTTGCAGTCATTAGGCAACCAAAGCAGGGATCGGAATCGACGTTGGGGCGATTACCGGGGCTAGGACCACTCATGTGCCTACCCTATCGTTGCATGCATCATCTCTGCTACGGGTATGCGCCGCTCACGCTTCCTTCGCCACCGCCTTCCATCTCGCCTCTTCCAGCCCGCGCTCACAGCCTCTGGCGCGCCAGCTGCTCGCATAGCGCGGACAGCAGCGCACAGCCCGTGCGGCCCCACGCCTCCACCGCGCTCACCAGCGCCGCTGCCGCCGGTGCAACCGAGCCGCCGGGCCCCGCACCCGCCGCAGCACTCGGCTGCGCCTCCAGTACGGACACCGCGCGCCTGAGCGGCGCCGTGCGGCCCAACAGCACCGACAACGACCCGGGGGTCAGCTTGAGCTGCTGCGGCGGCAGTGGTGGCAGCGGCTCCTCCTCCTCCTCGCCCTCCTCTTCTTCATCGTCCTCATCTTCCTCCTCTTCAGCGCAGTCCTCGCGTGTCCGCTGCCCATCACTGTTGCCGGTCGCGGAAGCGACCGCAGAAGCAGCATCCTTGTCCCCAGTCGGCGCGCCCAGCCCCTGGCTCTGGCCTTGGAACCCGTCCGGCAGCGTCCACCCGAGGCAGAGCCACCCCCACGCGGCCCAGGGCTGCGAGGACACCAGGTGGCTGGCCATGGCGCCGCTGTCGGGCAGCAGCGCGGCGAGGTGCAGCACGGACATGCCCGCAGGGCCTGAAGCGAGGGTTGGGAGTTGGCCGGGCGGGTGGTGGTGGGGGGATGAAGCAGTGTTAAGGCGCAGGGCGTGATGGGGCCAGGTGGAGGAAGAGGAAGGAGCAGAGTGCGGCGGGCCGGTTGGCCTCCGTGGAGGAGCGCAGGCGTGAGGTGGGGTGGTCCAGGGATGGATGACGCAGGCGGCCTTGGTGGGCTCGCGGGTGACCGGCAGACGTATTGGCTTGCGCCTACGCGCTCCAAACAGAGGCTGAGCCGCGGCTTGATGGTGTGCCGCATGACCCCCAGACGGATGCACTCACCCTGCGGCAGGTCCAATCGCAGCGGCGCGCCCACCACTCCCGCCGCGAAGGCGGTCATGCGGTCCACTGTGGCGGTGCTGCCGGACAGTACCGCCAGCGGGAGCAGCGCCTGCAGGTCAATACCGACTGCAGCCAGCAGGGCGGCGCGGTCTGGGCTCGGGCAGCCCTGGTCTGGGTTACCGAGCTGCGGGGTCGGCTGGAGGTCCGCTGGCGGTGCGAGGCCGTTGGCAGCGGCCAGCAGCAGGGCAGTCAGGTGCGGCAGGCCCCTGCGGCGGTGAGGATGGGCGGAGCAGCCGTGGCGGTGGTGGGAAGGGGGGCTGGACGGGCGACAGGCTTATTGTAGCACCGCTGGCTGGAGGCGGTGGTGTCCTCAACAGCGGAGGGGGCAGCAGCAGGGAAAGGCGGGCGGTGGGTCGCAGGATTGCAGCGGCGGCAGTGTGGCTTCGGAGCGCGGTCGGTGCGTACCTGGCGACGGAGTAGCGGAGGAGGCGGGCGGTGCGGCACAGCGCCTGTCGCACTGCAGCTACGGGCGGCTTGGGCGGCGGCGGTGGCGTCAGCGGCATGGGGGCGGGCTGGCGGTCGGCGGCGGCGGCCTTGCCAGCGGCGGCGTCGGCTGCGGCTTGGGGTTGCGCGTTCTGTTCGACAACCTGGACTGGGACCACTGGCGCCCTGCCGGGGCCTACTCGCGGGATGGGATGGGGTTGGGTTGGGCTGAGTTGGTTTGGGTTGCGAGGAAGACCCGTGGACGCGAGAAAAACATTGGGTTGGGGTGGGTTAGGGCGCGCTCGGCTGTGTTGGCTTGGCTGAGTGTGAGGGTGACGCGACAGTGGGACACAACGCAGCGCAATCAGCACCCTTCAGATACAGCTCCGAAGTAACCACCAAGTGACCAAAGTAACATACGCCCGTCGCCGTTGCTCCAATGCACCCACCCACCCACCCACCCACCAGGCAGCGTGGACGCCGCCTCCGACGAGGTGATGTACGACGCCATCGTGGACCCCACGTGGGAGGAGTTCAGCGTATCCGTGCTGGCGTACGACCAGCCGGCCGCGCTGGCCATGGTCGAGCTGACGTCAGATCGGGAGACGTGCGTGGAGCCGCCGCCAGGGGAGGTGGCTCCGCCACCGGCTCCGCCACCGGAGCTCCGAGCACCTGCGCCGCCGACGGCGACGGTGGGTCCTGGGCTGGCGTGTGCGCTAGCGCCGGCGGAAGGGGCCGCCGCGGCAGCGGCGATGGAGGCGGCGGCGTCAGCGGCGGCGCCGTCGGACCACACCTCCAGGACGGAGGCCAGCTCGATGAGTAACCTGCAGGAACAGGGGAGGGAGTTGAGAGGAAAACACGTGTGAGGAAATAATAGCTGGAAAATTGATATTATTTTGGGAGACATGAACCGCAGGAGCGGGGGGAGGGAGGGGGGCACACATGCGGCATACGTGCGGTATGTTGTTAAGAGTTGATAAAGTTGGAGTTTGCTAATGTGAGATCAATCACGCAGACAGCTAGCTCGCCACATCAGCGCATTGCAGCGCCGTCGGCGCCACCAGGATCGAGCCATGGGTACGGTCACAGATGCCCGCTCGGAGCCGTTAAACGCGAGGGAAAAACGACAATGCCGGCCATCTCAGTCCCAGTCCCAGCCCACCTATGGCAAGCCATAGGTGCTCGCTCACCTCCGGAGGCCGGGGGCCGCCCGCCGGGGCCCAGCGCCGGTGGCGGCCACAGCCACTGCCGTTGCAGGGGCATCTGTCCTCGCTGCCGCCTCCTCCTCCTCCTGCACCTGCAGCCGCCGCACCTCCTCCTGCGCCCCCTCATGGCCGCGGGGCAGCACCAGCACCGGCCACCAGTCCCCCAGCAGGTGCCCCACCCCCACATCCACAACCATAAGGCCCACCGAGCCTGCCGGCACGGCAACCGACACGCGCAGACTGCTGCTGCTGCCGTCGGTGCCCGGCTGGGCCGGCAGTAGCTCGACGCGAAGGTCGTGGCCCCTCAGCCTCGCATACGCCTTGGTGTGGGGGTGCGCCAGGTGACCGCCGTGCAGCTGGAGCACCGCGTTGGAGCCTGCGGGGGTGTATAAAAACCGTTTTACGCAACGTGACAGGATAGTTGGCGCATGGTCGTCGGACACCAATTTTGTGGGCGCATGCTGGAGGGGGTGATAAGAGAATCCGCGGGGGGGGATCATGAGTGCCGACAGCGGCCGTGGGGGTCGGGTTTCTGTACGCCATGTGTACCGTGCTAGCCAGTCCTCGCTACCAACCCGTCAGAAGTAAGGTCATCGTCCGTATCGGAAGCATCGAGTGCGCTTCAGTGGCGTCCTGGCAAGGACGTGATACAAATCAGGGGCTTCCTGGCAAGCAAGTGATACGAATGAGCGGAGTCCTGGCAAGCAGGTGACACGGAGGCAGCCACCGAGTCGCCCCACCTGCGCACACCGCCGCGGCGCTGCAGCCCTTGAGCGCCGGGTACTTGGCGTCGCTCAGCCCGCCGTCTTCGGCCGCCTCCTCCCAGCTGAGAACCACGGGTCGCTCGCCGACGCGCATCTGCAGCACCTTGCGGTCGACCTGCGCACAGGGCGGTGTAGGGGGCAGGTGTGTTGGTGGTTTCGGAGCTGGCTGCAACCCCGAGCACGGGGTGCGGTCCGAGCGCGGCTGAGGGCCACCCGAGGTCGGGGCTGGGCACGGAGCGGCGTTGTTGGGTGTGGGCTTCTATGTGCTGGGCTTCTGCGTGCTGGGCTTCTGCGTGCTGGGCTTCTGCGTGCTGGGCTTCTGTGTGCTGGGCTTCTGTGTGCTGGGCTTCTGTGTGCTAGGCTTTGTGTTTTTCATCAGTTGTCAGGTCGCACCTGCACGTAGGTGTCCCGCAGGCGCTGCCCCAGGATGCGGAACACGTCGGCGGCCGCCTGGTCGGCGTCGTGGGCGGGGATGAGCAGAGAGGACAGCGGGGCGGCATCGGGGCCGGTGGGGGCCGGCAGCTGCACGTCGACCACCAGCTGCAGGCAGCCTGCGGGTGGGTGGCAGCGGGGGCAGGAAAGGGGGCTCGACTGGGCTGAGGATGAAGGAGGATGAAGGACAGAACTCCTTCCTCCACTGGGGAGTGGAGGGGAAGATTGCGAACATAGGAGGGTGAGGGTTGAGAGGACGTGGTCATCGGCAGCGGGGACAGGATGTAGGGTTGTTAGTGGTGGATCCACAGTCCCACAACGCTTCGCAAGCAGCGCCTTCCCCCACCTAGTTTCTAATCTCCGTTTCCGACGTCGTGTAACCGGGCCTTCTCGCCCCCTTCCCCACGGGCTTCCTCTCATACCCCCCCCCCGACCGGGTCTTCTCGGCCCCCCCCCCACCTGGTCGCAGTGTGGCCTGCAGCACCTCCGCCCGCGACTCCTTCAGCCAGCGCCGCAGATTGGACCGCAGGTTGCTGGGCAGCTCGTGCGGCAACACGTTCATCGCCTGCGAGTGCGGGTGCGGGACCGGGTGCGGAGAGGTGTCCAGGGGCAACGTGAGGGGGCCGAAGGCAAAGCGCCGGAATGGCGCTGGCGCTCGCGCCGGTGCGGCTGGTGGCCTTGAAGCGAGCCGCGAGCTATGACACCTACACCTGCTGTTCGCCTCCACGGGCGTGGCCTTCTGCGGCCGTTACCGTGTGGGAGCTGTGGGAGCACGGGCTGAGGAGGGTACTACAGGGCCGGCGGGCAGACCCGCACTGCACGCAACAATCCAGATAGAATAAACAAAGCAGCGACCCCGCCGGTGAAAGGCCGGTCAAACATAGGGCGGCACTTAGGGTTTTACCTTGAGCGACACGCGGGCCAGCTCGCGCGGGTCGACGTCGTCCTGGTCCTCTCCACCCGCCACCGCCGCCATGGGCGCTACCATACCCCCGCCGAGAGGCCCGTGTGGGTATGACTGCGCATCCCCCACGCCGTACGGCGGGTTCGCGACCACCGTACCGTACGGCATCGGCCCAGCGGGGTGCGCCGCCGGCCAGGCGAAGGGGCTTACGTGCATGCCGTACGGCATCACGTGGACGGCTTGCTGGTGCGCCTCCACTGCGTGCTGCGCTGCACTCGCGATGCCCTGGAAGAGCTGCTGTTGCTGCTGGTGCTGTTGTTGTTGCTGTTGTTGATGTTGTTGTTGTTGTTGTTGTTGGTATCCGAAGGGCTCCCCCGGCTCGTCGAGAAACGACATCAGCTGCTGAAACACCTCCTCATCGCCATCCTCCTCCCCAGCGGGAGCCCCCGTGTTCGGTGGCTGGCCCTGGACGTGCCCGTAGGCGCCGGCAGGCTGGTGCTGTTGGTGCGGTTGGTGCTCGCCGTAAGCCTGCGCATGGCAGAACCCAGCACCCGAGCCGTCCGAGGCGGCGTCACCACCCAAGGGGAAGTCCGCAGGCAGCGCCGATTGCGACACCGGCTGCGTCGGCATCGCCACTCCCGGCAGGTTAGGGTCGAGCTGGAACCCGTAGCCGGTGCTCATGCCGTGGTCTGCCGTCGCCGTCGGTTGAGGTGGTTGAGGCACGGGGGGAAGGCCTCCGGAGGACCCGACGGCGCCCTGGTTCGCCGTTCTGTGGAGGGACTGGGGCTGGTGATGCGCGCCGATGTCCTTCACCACGACTCCAGGGTGGGAGGATAGGTAACGCCAACCCGGCACGGGCGCGGCCTGCTGCAGCGCCTGCTGCTGTTGCTGCAGGGAGTTTTGCTGTTGGGGCTGGCTGTGCACCTGCATTTGCGCGGGCTGCAGCGCAGCAGGCCCGGCCGCGGCGCCCGGTGAGGGCATGTCGTACGGCGTCGCGAGTGCGCCCGAGGTGACGGTCCAGGGAGAGGACGTGGGTGGCTGCAGCGACGACGCTAGCTGGGAGGCGCGCTGCATCATGACCATCGCTGCGTCTACCATGGGCGGCAGTGAGTTGGAGCCCACCCTGTCGTGCGGACCCCACCCTGGAGTCGCAGCCTGCGTGCCGCTGCCGGTCCGCTGGACGCCGGCGGCGGCGGCGAAGGCGCTCTCGTGCACCTCGCCTGACCCTTGCGCCATGCCCTGCTTAAACTGCTCGATCAGCGGGCAGAGCTCCTCCATGATGCTGCTGATGCGGGCCGCCATGTCGCCCACGTTGGCTGCGGCGCTGACGGCCGCGCCGCCGCCGCCGCCGCCGCCGGCAGCGGTGAAAGCGCTGCCGCCGCCGCGCGTCACCGACACGCCCTCACTCAGCGAGCAGGCCGGCGACGCGGCGGGCAGCATCCCGCCGCTGCTGGCGCACGGCTCAGCCGCAGAGTGGCTTGCTCCAGAGTTGGTGGTTGCGGCAGAGCCGTGGCGAGCGTCACCCCTGGACCCGCTTACTCCGCCGCCCGCGCCGCCACCGCCACCGGCCATCAAGGCCTGCCGCGCAGTCGCCTGTGAGGTGTGGCCAGTGGTGCCGCTGCCGGAGCCCCCTGGTGCGTTGGAGGCGCCGGGGGTGCTGCCGCTGCTGAACAAGGTGTCGTGATGGACCCGCGGCGTGGGGCCACCGGCGGCGGCGGCGGCACGGGGCGGGTCGTACCTTCCTTGCGGCACATCGAGCATCGTGCCGTACTCGTTGCCGTACATGCCACCGCCAGCGGAGAGCCCGAGGGCCGTGGCCATGCCAGGCTGCGTCTGCGCCTGGGCGCTCTGCAGGAGACGCCCCTGCATAGCCCCCAGCGCGCAGTGCACGTCGTACGGCAGCGGAGGCATAGGGCCGTGAGTGCCGCCGCTGCCGTCGTGGTGCGGGTGCTGCTGCTGCCAACCGGCGGAGCTACCGCCCACCCACGGCTGAATCCCCAGCACCTGCGGGTGCGGCTGCTGGGACAGGTGCGGTAGCATAGGCAGCGGCTGCTGCAAGGCTGCAGGGACGTTGGCGCCAAGGGCTCCGTGCACCGGACGTTCGCCCGTCGAGACCACCGCGTTGCCGCCCGTCGTCACCAGCGGCCTCGGCGGCAGGCCAGCGTATGCGCTGCTGGCGCCGTCCCAGCCGTACGCACCGAGGTGCGGACTCGCCGGCTTGGCCGGCGCCGTCATCTCCGCCGACACGGGAGCCACGGGGCTGTACGACCGCGCGTGAGCGTGAGCCGCCGCCGCCGTGTCGACGACACGCGTCATTTCGCCGAGGCTGTTGCTGTTACCGCCCGCCGAAGGCCTCCCATCGTCGCCAGCCGCGAAGCCCGACGTGTCCGAGCGAGCATGGCCGGCGCCAGCGGCGGCGGCGGCGGTCGACGTGACGCGACTCCGGCCTCCGGCTGCGTCGCGTTCGGGCTGGGAGGAACGGCGCTTTGGGCCCTTGGCCCCTGCCTTGCCCCTCCCGCCCGCCGGCGCCGATTTGGAGTCCGAGTCGCCGTCCTGCTGCTCCTGGATGCGGGCGAGCACCTTCGCGCGGTGGCGGGCGTTGTGTCGCTCCAGAGTCGCAGTGCAACTCCTGCGGCCGTGTTGGTGGTGTTCGAGGGTTAAGGGCTGGGTTCGCAGTCGCGCTGGTACCGGGGGTGAGGAAGGCTGGATGCAACGGTACCGGGGGTGAGGAGGGCTGGATACAGCAGCCATGCGTCTGCATGAGTGATAACCTATGCAAGTGTCGGAAGCCCTGTCAGTTGCGAAATCTCCGTCGACAGGGGCGATCTGTAGGTGGCCGCCGCTCTCCCTGACGAGCGCCCCACCCTGCGTCCAAGCTCGCGTTTCCATCCCTGTCCAAACCCCGCCACTCGTGGAACCTCAACCCCCTTGCCGCAGCTTTGTGCCTATACCGCCGTACAAGTCTGCCTCCCGCCTTGTTCCCGCCACCAACACTTTCCTGGGCTAGACGCTCAACCTCAACACGCACACTACCCTGGACAAAACGCTTACTTCTTGCTGCCGGAAAACTCTCCGATGAATTGGAACTTGGCGCACTGCTGGCAGAAGCGGGACGCCACGCCGTTGACGACGATTTCCGGCGCGTGCAGGTGCTTTTCGCAGACCCTCATGCGCACGTAGTAGCGTTTGAGGCCGTCCAAGCTGGCACCGCAGCCAACCACCTGCACATTCGGTTTTCAAGCGGGTTGCACCAAGTGAGCAGCTTCCAACGTTGCTGCGGATGCAGAGCCGTCGCTGGGTCGATCGTACGGCATGCCGCTGCGCATCGTGCTGCTGCGCCAAGAGCAGGGGGTTGCAGCACAAGCGCGCAACGAACGGATTTCGCGGTAGGACGCACCACTTCGACGCAGCGAACAGCGCTGCGCAGCAAGGTTAAAGGTCTCCATGAGGAGGTCGGTTTGGATTCGTACTGGCGCTGCCCGACATGTAGGATCGCGCCGCATCGCATACCCCGCCAGAACCGCAATCATCTGCGCCGCCAAGGGCGTACCTCGCAGACTGTGGCGGGGTCGGTGTCAGACCGATCAACTGTCTCCAGCTGCGGCAGCGATGCCAGCTTGGGGTTCAACGCTGTCTGCTGATGCAACAGGTCGCCTGCTCCTGTACCAGAGAGGTCGTGCTCCAAGGCATCGAATGCGACGTTCGTTCCCACTGCTGCCTCGCCTGATCCTGTCCTCGTTGTTCAAAACGGGACAAACAAGTGTTGGGAAATGGCGATGTGGGTCAGTGGCGTCGCTCGGATACCACCTCACATATCGGCTTCCACGATGTGAGTTCAAAGATGGTGGGCGGCTTGGGTGCAGTCGGCAGTCCGGCCGTAACGGAGGTCTATGAGGCAGCCCAGCCCGTCAAAGGGGATGTGCGCATCTGTATCCCCGAAGTGCACGCGTAGCCGTCTGCGTGCTGTATTGGGCTGCACCCCAAACCGTTGCGCACTGCTGCACAAGCGACACTGTGGACATGTCCGCGCAGGCAGCGTATGGAAACAGACCCGGGAACGCGACGCGACGCTACGGCTTACGTCGTGCAGAGTCTGTGTTTCGGGGGTGGAGACGATAACGTGCCCTCAAGCTCACCAACACAAGATGCCTGCGCTTGCTTAGCACCCACGTGCTCGCATACCTGATGCAACGATACGTTTCTTGCGCGCCACACACGTCCTCGGGTCCCATTCGTAATTTTCCAGCGTCCACGGCTCCTCTTCAGCAGCTTCATCCTCAACCCTTCGCCTTACGCGGTTTCCAGACATTACAGGTATCCTGGGAGGTCAGATGGTGATTTACGCTTGCATTTCAAGGGTCAAATGGGCATCCCATAAGCTATGGACCCGTATGTCGCGTCGATCGTACTAAATTATTTGCCATGTCTTTGTTATTGCAGGCAGTAGAGGCCTAAACGAAATAGTCAAGCATGGTGCAGGACAGTTCGTATACGTTTCGTATACCGGAACACCGGAAGCTGTCATTCCACGCGTTGAAGCAAGCAAACGTCCAGGGGGTGACATGTCCGTTCCATTTAACATAATTCCTGGATAGTCAGTTTCACGTCGACTGTGGGGAGGTGCGCGTCCTGCTTTCTTGACACTGTGGGATACGATTATCGCCAAATCGTCAAGCCAAACATGGCTTCGTAGACGCATTGTTGCTTATTTTTTGTGACTCGTCGCGAAGCTGAAAGGGGGGAGCTAGTCCGCAATCATCAGGTAGGACCTGCACGTCTGACACTGGAGGTGCTGCACAGGGAGATAACTGCCTCCTGTTGGGCCCATAGTGGACAGTCCCGTGCGACTCCGCGTTGTTGTCAATGCACAGTCAAATCCTACCTGTCCAGGAGAGCTGCAGGGAATCATGAAACCTCAAGGAAGGCTGCGTGCTTGTGTCGTATAAGATTTATGAAGCATCGGACAATAATGCACAGGGGATTTTCGCACGGAAATGGTGCACGGCGTTCTGCAAGGTAGCTACACGGTAAGTAGCTTTGGGATTATTCGTGCCTTACTGCCGACCCATGGATCCACGCGAAGGAGGCTGTATGCACATAGCCATAAGCGTAAACCTCACACCAGCCGCCCGCATGCACGGTTCATCAGGTTCATCGGGCTGTCACGCCACAGCCTGTGGCCCAAGTATACAGTCTCGTAATCAACACGCGCGATATAATACGCCACGTGCTTCCAACTACGCCCAGTTGCGCCGCACATGGACCAGCCCTGACCAGCATGGATCGACGGCGGGGAAGCTCATCTCAGCGTCGTCAGCAACAACGCCATAGCCCAACAATGAAAGGCAGCATCGCAAGACATCATGTAAAGCCACTGTTTCTGTCGAGCCGTCGTACGACGCGTAGTGTCCGTGGAAGGGCTGACGCGTTACAAAGCATGCGAAGTTGTCATGGCCGACAGCAGTCAACGTGCTCTAGTTGTGCTTTCCTGGATGGCCGTGGCTGGCTAACTCTAGGCCTGCTCCGTGCGCTGAGGCGACAACTAACCAGTTCGTAGAAGCAGTGGCAAACAGGTAGCGAACAGGTTGCCAACCCTTTCGGATGCTGAGCCTGCTATACAGCAAAAACAGCAGCAGCCAGCACCCAGGGGATACCCCTTAGTGTCAATGCACCGTACGACATCCCACTCTATCTGCAGCGCTCCAGATTCGCGTTTCCGAAACCACGACTAGTGCCCGCGATACGGCTATGCCAATGACAAAGTTACCTGCTGACAGCGGGAATGCGGGACCGCCGTTCCCGCACGATGAAGAGGAAATAAAAAACCCCGCGAGATTTTAGGCATGCACAACCCATTCAGACAGTATTTATGCCCCTCGAAGCAGCCTGAGGTGCAGGCAACGGCATCCCTGAAACGGCAGCGGGCTTGCAACCCTGCACTCTGCTCGTGGTATCCCTTACATGCTTCCGAGCGTGCGTACCAGAAGGGTATCAAACGACGTTACCTGCCATCTTACTATGCACACCATCTTGACATTGGTGTGCATAATTGAAGAATCCTTGTTTGCGGGTTGCGGGTGATGTGACCGGCCCCGTCTGTCAGTGTCTGACCGCCTGGCTGCGGTACGTTCAACTGGAAGGTCTCGACTCAGATTAGGGCTGGCCACGCCTCCCTTGACCTCCATCCTCCCTTCTTTGTGGTACGCTGAGTGGCAGCTACTGATGCGCTAATGTCATGCGTTCTGCTCTAATCTGCCACGGAGCGCGGGCGGGGGAGCAAAGCGAAGGGTTCTAAAAAGGGTCCGCTGTGATGTCGGTCTGATAACTATTATGTACAATGCCATGCGTATGGCACTGTACAGCCTTTACCTGGAGCATATGGCTGGCCTGAACCGAGAGGCATGAGACCTCATGAGATGCGGGGTTTGGTCGGATTATGAGCGCACACGAAGGTGTATAACATTGTGAAATGTTATTAATTTGAGCCAAGCCTGCCGATTACGCAACCCCTACCTTTGGGGCCGATTAGGCAAGGGCATTCGTGTGCCATGCTGCCATCCGTGCAAACCAGTGCAAACTACCGTATTGACACGGGGTAATTCGCGACAGTGGCGTTAGTGATGGCATTTTTTTTAAACCTAGAAATTACACCATAATTAAGTTGGTGATGAAGCTCAGACTAATTTGCTAAAGTGAGCCGGCAATTGGTAACCGGCTAAAACAATGGCGACGGTCATGTACTCAGTGCGTTGCCAATGGCACCATCCACCTCCGTATACCAAATAGGGATTGCTGGCAACACAAAAATGCTGGCTACGAAAATAAGCCAATCCATAAACACTCCTCCACGAATCCCACCTCCTCTGTCGGCTGCCGCTTCGTGCCCCTTCCTGCTCCCCTTCCCTGAGCGTTGGGACGGCTGCTTCCTCGCCCTCACCGCGTCGCCCGCTCCCTCCATCCCCGTCTCCCCAGGTCTCCCTCATCATCCCCGTCGTTGCCCTAGCCATCACGTATGGCTTGTCATGGATTTATTTCCAGCCCAATGTACCCAGCCGATAAGTTGGCAAATCATAACTGGTAGGTTCCATCCCAGAAATAATGTAAATACGTTTGACACGTGCCGCGCTTGAGATAATTACATAATGTGCATTATTGCTTAGGTTAGTAGCACTTAACTTCTTGCAGAAAATGGGCATCAAGCTCAACAATATCAGCGTGCTTTGCAACCACACTGTATGATGAAGGCAAAAACGGACGATGACGGGTTTCTTATTGGGGTGACCGATGCGAACGTGTCGTACAATACTTCAACCTGTGCACAGGCTGCGGCAATATTCGACAGCATTTGATTCATAACCGCTGGGATCTTTTGTAGCAAAATTTTAATATATTCTGAAGGGGCTTACCAGGAACGGTTCGTAGAACGTCGTCATCGACCAGGGCCTACGGGTTCCTCACTATACCAACTGTACCGTAGGACCTATGCTTTAGAACTACTCAACCGCACTATTATCGTCATGTAGGAGCGCTGGGAAGCTGGAGCTTGGACCAGACCAGCAGAGAAATGCGTCGTCCGCATACGTTGCGCTTGGCCAGCGTCCTCCTGTGTATAGGGATGCAAGTCATGGCTGGCTATGCTAGGCCGTTGGCGCAGCTTAAGTTCTCGGGCCGGAAGAAGTCTCAAAGTTCGGCAAGCGTAATTCTGTCGACCGGCCAGCGCAATTACACTCTATCTGGAAGCACAGAGACCGCTTTCAAAGCAGCTAAGAGGTGCCAGGTCGACCCGCAGCTGCCGTCCGCTGGCGTTCTCGTACCTTTGACACACTTGGTTGCCGTGTCTCAGGATCTCGTTACACGGTTTTTGGATTTGCTGGAGGTTAGTGACATTGTCGATGGATGGATGTGTGTACAATTTTGGGTCAAGAGGGAACACTCGGCCGGGTGCGAGTAGGTTGAGGGTGTTAAGGGCCAGGACCGCCACAGTACCCTTGCGTCCCATCGTTGTCCCCCCCCCGATACCATCATAAGATTCTACCTCAATGCTTGGTACGGCGTTGTCTGAAAGCCTGTCAGTGTCATATCCGGGATGTCAGTCGTGCGTCTGTTCGGCACTCGGAGCGGTGCAAAGGGGTGCTTTCAACCGTGTTTTGGCCAGCGCTGTTTCCTATACATCGAGAGAAGTCGGAGAAGCGGGAGCGCCAGCATAACGTGCTGCAAGTAGCCTGAACCGCACCTGGGGCGCAGATCCCTCAGTAGGCATATGCGGGTGGCGGTCCTAGTGACAACAGCGACATGGACTTGCCCCCAACCGACGCACGGGAGCTGCGTGTTCAGTGAGGAGGCCTGCCTTGCTTTGATGCCGCGTGCCTCGGCCCGCATGCACCTTATCGCCGCAGGAAAACCTTTTTGAAGACCCCGAAGAGTACGGCACGAACGGATCCAGCTTATGGGTGCTGGATCCGTGGGGAGGGTGTCGTGCAGTCACGCTGCGCTCCACGGACGACCTTAATGAGTTCACGGGTAAATTGGAAGTACGGCAGATGCCGTGCGACTGGCGCCTGCCGTACCTCTGCATGGAATACTCGTCGCAACTGAAGGACGAACTGGGCCTGGTAGGTTGGCCAGTGGGTGGGGGTCGGGGATGGGCTCGAGGCGAGCTCTGGGCGCAAAAACGTCCCCAGCGACCCCGCGAGCCAAACCTAGCGCCCTATCCCATACCGTAGGGGATGGGCCAAGATTTGCAAGTTCGAACGGGGGTTTGATAAGAGAACGGGGGATGGGGAATGCGACACATGCGGGAGCCGCGGCTGAAATTGCTTCTTAGCGTGATCCTCCGGTGCGGTGCAGCACTGCTGGAGGGCAGCAAGCAGGAACCAATTATAACACTTGCTGTGGGGTTGAGAGGAGACCCGTGGGTCGCACTTACGCATTGGCTGGGGGGGGGGTGAGGTGAGGTGGCCTGTGACCCCACGCCGCCGGGCCACACCGGCCACCCCGACCGCTTGGTGTTCCACTAGGGTCGACTGGCCTTGTTTCACCACTACGCAATCAATTGCACCTCCCACCAAGCCGGCAACCCGAGCCCCATCAAACTCGGCCCGATTACCCCTCTCCCTAGGAATACACGCCCAACGTATACTGGGCTCCCGCCTTGCCGGCGCCGACGCCGACGCCGGTGGTATCCTTCAGAACGCGGAATGGCGATGTCCCAAACGGCTTCAGCCTGGTTGCGGGGATGCTGCTGGGCATGGCGAGCCCCCCCTGGAGCGCCGAGGCCTATCTGGGCCTCGACGAGTTCCAGCAGCGTGGACCTGTGGTTAACCTTGTTGGGACTTGGACAGCGGAGGGGCTGAAGGCTTTGACCGCCGTGTATGCGGGGGACAGCCCGGACGGCTTCGCCGTGCCGTCGGTGGTCGTCGGAGCTACTTCAGGTGAGCGCGGGTGACGGTGTGGAGGCCGCGGCGGTTCGATGCGCGGGTTGAAAGCAAATTCGTTGGTAGGCACCCGTCACGTGCGCGATGGGTGTGAATGAGCAGGGGGGGGTGGGCAGGGGGGGCGGTGATGTGGCTGATCGGGGGGTTTCGAGGGAGACCCGTGGATGCGAGAAAAACCGTTTAGGGCAGACGGGGGAGAGGAAGCCCGTTGGTATTGGTGGGTGGGGAAGGGCAGGAGGGTTTCGAGGAGGACCCGCGGACGCGAGAAAAAACCGTTTAGGAGGGCAGGAGGGTTGTGTGGGTCGGGTTTCCGATGAGGATGGGGAGGGCGCAGTCTGGCGGCGGGGCTGCTGGTGGATTGGCCTCTGGATGGGGAGGGACCATACGCCCGGCTGGTAGCGCAGGCATGTGGACCAGCTGCAGCCGCATGGCCAACAGCGCGTGGTGTGAGACTCGTGACGGGCACACAGCGGTGTGAGACTCGTGACGGGCACACAGTGGTGTGAAAACTCGTGACGGGCACACAGTGGTGTGAGACTCGTGACGGGCACACAGTGGTGTGAAGACTCGTGACGGGCACACAGTGGTGTGAAAACTCGTGACGGGCACACAGTGGTGTGAAGACTCGTGACGGGGACACAGCCTCGCGTGTGCGAATGGCGTAGGGTTCCAGCGGGTCGGGCAACTGAATGTCGGTTAGGGTGTGGAATCACTTGGACGCTGGGCAGAGGATATGGGGCACTTGCAACGCAAGAGTGGACTCTATCGCAACGGTGGACACAAATAAAATGCACAGTGGGTGTGGTCTTCCGGCGGGGTGGCACTGGAGCAGCGGACTGCGATGCTGGGATGCTCCGTCCTCCCGCTCCCTGCAAGGATAACCCTTGCACCCCGGTTGGCTCCGCAATACTGCAGGGTTTCCCTTCGAGAGAACCCTGACTGTTAGTTCTCGCTTTCCACTTCACCCGCTGTTTCTCACCCGGCCCCTTCCCCCATCTCCCCTCCGTCTCGTGCCCCAACCCCCTCCCTCTCCCCCCTCCCTCTCCCCCCGCCTTCTCGTACTCTCTCGGAAACACCGCAACCCAGCGGAGTCCACGTACCCCCTGCTCAGAGAGAGCGACAGGAACGGCTTTTTTCCCGTGGAGCTCAACATGTCGTACATTATTCGGGTGGAGGGCTGCAGCAGCTCTTCCTCCATACAGCGGCTGCTGCTGACGACCGCCATCGGGAGTTCGTACTCGCAGGGCGTGGGACGATGTACGGCGAACTTCGTGGAGGCGGTGGGTCGCAAGTCCCGGGCTGTAGAGTTTCGGGCTGTTGCCGCTCTGTACGCTATTCTGCCCGCCTCGAGCCCCCGTCCCGCGCCCCGTGATGCCTCCCTGGAGCACAACCCCAGATCGAAGGCTCCAGCCCCAGATAGAAGGCTGCAACCCCAGATAGAAAGCTCCAACCCCAGATAGAAGGCTCCAACCCCAGATAGAAGGCTCCAACCCCAGATAGAAGGCTCCAACCCCGGATCGAAGGCTCCAACCCCAGATAGAAGGCTCCGTTTTCTTCTTGTTTCACTTCCATCTGTATGGACGGTTCCGAGCTCCTCGTCGCTCGGGATCGCTTCAAGCCGCTGCGGCGCCTCAAGCCGCTGCGGCGCCGCCTGGCTGCCCCCACCCCGCGCGTTCCGCCTCACCCCTTCCCCTCCCGCCACCCGCCTCCCGTCTGGCCCCCTCCCGCAGGCCCCAGCAGGGGGCTACCTGGCCTACGTCAATTACTACGTCGACTTCAAATCGCGCGGGCCGGACATCCCCGAACCACGGAACTCCTCGGGCCCCTCCGGCCCCCAAGGCGTCTTGCAGATGCAGCTGGTGTGGGCAGTGCCTATGGGCTCCCGTGCCGACCGCGAACCCCAGTTCGAGCCCGTGCTGTACCAGGTGCGCCCGCGTGTGGTGCCGGTGGTGCCGCAGCCCAACTGCAGCGAGGCGCAGCAGGTCATGCCGGCCGAACACGACGACGATGACGACGGCTGGAACGAGTGCGGTGCGGAGTACGCATGCCCGTCGTACATGGGCTGCGCTACGGCGCGCGACGGCGCTCCGAAGACGTGCTCGACGGACAGCTGCCAGGTGGGCATGCCGCATGCGCTCGCCGGGGCGTTTTGGGTCTGAAGCCCGAAGGGCGGAGGGGGTTGCTGTGGAGGCAGAGAAAGCGTACGGGCGTGTGGCCGACCGCGGTTGGGTAAGCGTCGGGGAAACGTGTTTGGCTACCTTGACCTTTTTGCGCTATCGCGCTATCGCGGCGAAGGGGGGTTCGAGGAGGACCCGTGGATGCGAGAAAAACCGTTTAGAAAACCGCGGCGAAGGGGGAGGACAGAAGGAGGAAGACGGTGCGTCGGAGGGATGTCATATGCTACCGTAACATGTTTGTGCTATCGCGGCGAAGAGGGAGGACAGAAGGAGGAAGACGGTGCGCCGTGGGTCGGGCTACGGGTGGTGATGCTGGCGGGGCTCGCTACTCCCGCAGCCATAACCGCCGGTGCCGCGGCGATGTCGATATGAACGACCCGCCACCAATAGCCTCCCACTCTGGCCTCCCGCTGTCCCCCCGCTCGTTCCTGCACCCCGTTTCCTATGTCGCGTCACCGGATTTCCTCGCCTCCGTTGCCATGTAACCGGGTCTTCCCGCCCCTCACCCCCATCGCCTTTTCTGGACCGCCATCTTCACCGCCTTGGTTTGTCGGCCGTGGATTCGCGGATTCTCTTTGAACCCCACCGCCGCAGGCTTCGTCCTGCGAGCCCAAGTACGGGCTGTGTGGCGTGACGCCCTGGCAGGACTTCATCATCACCTCCCACGAGGGCTTCGTCACCACGAACGCCAACGATATCGTGGCCTGGCCCGCCTTCTCGCTGACGCCCTCGCACGACGACTCGGGGCCAATGGATACGGCGCCCGTGCGCAGCGGCACCGTCCTCTACGCGCACCTCCGGACGGCGGGCGCCAAACGGTACAAGGAAGCGGTTGACGCATGCGGGTGAGCCAGCTGGCTGGGGGCGGGTGGGTGGGTGGGCGGGTGGGTGGGTGGGTGGGTTTCGGAGCGCGCGGTTCGCTGAAGCAGATGCGAGGAAAGCTGAAGCAGATGCGCGCACGGGAGGCGATGCACAGCTGGGTGGGTGAGTGGGCGTTTTAGGGTTTTAGGATTGCGCCAAGGACGGACGCCACGGGTGAGGAGGGTGCAGTGTACGACCCCTGGGCTGCGGGAGGAGTGTACGGCCTCCACGTGCGTGCGGTCGCCCTGCTCGTCCCTCCCGAGGCTTTGCGTGACTGGTGGCGTGCCTGATGGGCGTGGCTTGTACCCAACGTGCTTGGGTTTCGCATGTGGAATGCCGTACCACAACGAACTACGTACCGTTGGCAGTTGCATGACGTCGAGCTGGCCAACTTACTTGCCTGCCGCGCCCATCTGGCCGCAATCTCCCGCGCCGCAGAGGCTGGGGTGCCCTCGGTTTGAGCTGGGGGCTGGTCGAGCTGTTTGACGCCGTCGCGTTCGAGACGTCCCTCATCATCAGCAGCGAGTTCCTCATGGCCCTCAACAACAGTGAGAAGGGCAGGGCGGCGTGGGTCATGCGTGGTGTAGGAGGAGGCGGTGTAGGCGGGGCGTTTGAACGCAGGTCAGGGATCTCGGCGTGGAGGGGTAGGTCGCACGCGGCCGCAGGCGCACAGCGAACTAGCAGGGACGGCGCGCATGCGACATCGTATCTCCCATCTGGCGGGAACGGCGCGCATGGGATGGCGGGAAGCACAGCAGAGCGCAGACACGGTTCTACAAACAAGCAGGCGGCCTTCGCGCGAGCAGCCGCGTGCCCCGCAGCGCCGGGCTCGAATCCTCCTCTGCCCCTTGGACTTCATTGTCGGTTTTGCTGCCCCGCGCCAAGCTTCCTCCCGCCCATCTGCCGGTTTTCTCGCGGGTTTACTTTTCAGCGCCGACTTGCGAGTTTCCTCTGATTTCGCGCCACCTCACGTGCTGTGCGCAGGACCCGCTTGGGTTCGCCGGCGCATCGGCTCAGGGGTGCCCGGCTCGTGCCTCCAAGCGGAGTGGAAAGTGAACGTGGGCAAGGCGCAGGTGAGTCGGGGCCGCAGGGGGGGCTGGCATAAAAACCGGTTACACGACAGCTGGCGCATTGTGTGCGTGCGTGGGGGGGGGTGCAAGGCAAGCCCGTGTACGAGCGGGAATGTGTGTTGCAAGTATATGGGGTGGGCCCCGTGCGAGGTCGGACCCCGTGGGTGCCCGAAGGCGCCTGCCTCGTCTGGGCCCTGACGCCAGACATAATTAAAACATTCAACAGCTGCTGTTACGGCGCACAGGACAGGCCTACAGCCCGCCCCTAGCAACTCTCCGCGTCTTTGCGTGCCCTCGCCGCGTGCTTCCCATCGTGTGTTACTGAGTCCAACCCCGCCCTCCGACCACCTCCGCTATCTCGCTCCGCCGCACACCCCCTGCCAACTGCTTCAGTTCGTGGGCGTGCAATCAAGCGACTGCTCGCCAACCAACACAGCGGCTGTCATCTGCAAGGCCAACTGGCCGGGCATGTCTGGGGCGGCGCGGGACGGGGCGGCGAAGGCGAACAACCAGCGCGCGAGATTCACCCCGGGTAAGCCGATGCATTGTACGATAGGCGCTGCCCTACGGTAGGGGTGGGCGCCTTACGGTAGGGGCGGGCGCCCTATGGTAGGCTCTGCCCTTAGCAAATGGAACCTGACCTGTGTTCGTGTCGTTGCTATGTCGTACTCGTGTGCGGGGCGCCCTCCAGCCAGTTTGGCTCCTCTGTTTCGTCCCACATGTGCGATGTGGTGACGTCCAAGAACGGCCACCCAGAGGTATCGTATGCAGCCGGACAGCTTGGCTGATGACGCAAGCAATCGGGGCGCTTGACTCATTCAGTTGGCTCGGCTCGGCTAAATACCAAGCACGGGTCATGACCGAGCAGAAGAGTGATGACCGAGCACGGCTCATGACCCAGCACGGCACGTGGCTCAGCACGGCTCATAACCCAGCACGGCACGTGGCTCAGCACGGCTCATGACCCAGCACGGCACGTGGCTCAGCACGGCACGTGGCTCAGCACGACACGTGGCTCAGCACGGCACGTGGCTCAGCACGGCACGTGGCTCAGCACGGCTCATGACCCAGCACGGCACGTGGCTCAGCACGGCTCATGACCCAGCACGGCACGTGGCTCAGCACGGCTCATGACCCAGCGCGGCACGTGGCTCACCACGGCGCACGGATTGATCTCCCATGAGCTCACCTCTGGGGACTTGGTTCTAGCATCCCTTTCGGAGACACGCCCCCAACACACACAAACCAGCGCCGCTACTGCCGCACGCATGATTTCACACGTCGACATAGCCCCAATAGGCGCAACAACCTCACCCAGCCACGCCAGCAGCAACTGCTGACGACGTACACCCCGCTCGCCCCTCCGCACAGGCCTGCACTCTCTCGCCAGGACCGACGCGGGTGACGACTTCCCCCTGTCCGGGCCGTCCTGCGTCGTGGATTCCATGGCCTTTCCGACGGCGGCGCCCAAGGCAGCGAAGGTGAGGCAGCGGAGGACGGACCGCGGCACACATTACATACTACATCGCGTCAGATGTTACTACGCCGGGGGTTCTCTCACATGCCTGATCCGCGAGTCCACCAAGCAAGCCCGTGCTGGGAGCGCCATGTCGCACATTTGCGGATTCGGGATTTATGCCCCCACCACCCCCCCGCTGCTCCTCTGGACCGCCTCTTCTGGACCGCCTCTTCTGGACCGTCTCTTCTGGACCGCCATCTTCACCGCCTTGGTTTGTCGGCCGTGGATTCACGGATTCTCTTTAAACCCCCCGCTGCTCCTCCGCACCCTCCCCCTCCCCCCCTCCTCGTGCAGAGCTCCATCGCCCTCTACGGCGCCGCATCCAGCGCGAGCGTCGTCACCATAAACGACCTCATCGGCGCCCTGGCGCTGCGCCCGCTGATCATCTGGTCCGCAGTGCGTGGGGCGCTCCCCATATCGTACCAGACGATCGGCGCCGTTGCCGTACAGTACTACCGCTCGACGAAGGCGGCGAACGGCTCCTCCTCCTCCGGCGCCGGCGGTGGTGGTGTCGGCGGCAGCCGGCTGCACCCCCTGACGCCTGTGGTGCTGGGGTCTGTCGACGGCACCTCCTTCGCTGCCGCCAGCGCCTTGCACGGCGCAACGGCGCTGGCCGGCGCCGACACGACCTCCTTACTGCTGCCAAAGTACTTGTCGTCGGCCGCCGGCTGGCGCGACTTCGAGCTAGACGCCGCCATCGGCGAGGTGGTGGTGGAGGTGGCTGGCTGCCGCGGGGGGCTGGTGGAGCAGGTCGTCGTGCGAACCAACCTGGGCCGGGTGTGGAGCACACCCGCGGGGCCCGGCTTCAGCTGCAGCGTGCCGTACAAAGCGACGGCGCCGGAAGGGGGGTACCTGGTGGCGATCAAGGTGAGCCCTGGGGCGGAGCGGGGCGGGGCGGGGCGGGGCGGGGCGGGGCCCGCTGACGATGGGTGGGGTCGGGCACAGATGCGGCGTGCGGTTTGGACACGAAAAACAAGTCCGGCACGAGGGGCAAAGACCTTGGTTGTTCTCGGCTGCGCTCAGCTATGCTGTGCGCTGTGGTGGCAGCGGTACGGCAGCGAACTTGCGGGCAATCCAAATCTGTGGGCAATAGGCTTGCAGCGGAAGGACGGCTCAGAGACGGGAAATCTGCGAATGGTAACAAAGGTGTAACAAAGGTGGTGTCTAAACTGGTGGCGCATGGGTTGATGCCTTAACTGATGGCGCTTGGGAGTGTGTGTGTTGACGTGGCGGGAGGAGTTTGATCGACCTGGGGGTGAGGCAGGGACCTGGGGGTGAGGCAGGGACCTGGGGGTGAGGCAGGGACCTGGGGGTGAGGCAGGGACCTGGGGGTGAGGCAGGGACCTGGGGGTGAGGCAGGGACCTGGGGGTGAGGCAGGGACGTGCGTGCAACGGGTGGCAGTTAAGGCGTGGTGGGAGTTCAGAGGTTGGTCTCGTGGGAGTTCAGAGGTTGGTCTCGGAGGACCGTTCCGTGCGCACTCACCCCTGCCTGCACCAACGTATGGGCCTCCCTCTTACCGACCGCCATGCCCCACTAGCGATGCCGATGTCGCATTCGTGTTGATGCCCACCATATTCCCAACCACAGCCGCACCCCAACCACAGCCGCACCCCAACCACAGCCGCACCCCATCCACTGCCGCACCCCAACCACCAACCGCTGCTGCACCCCAACCACCGCTACGCCAACCACCAACCACCGCCGCACCCCAACCCCACGCCTCCTCGCTTCCTCTACGCGCCCACCCCAGGCCACCGGCGGCAGCTACCTGGAGGAGCTGCAGCTCATCTGGGGCACGCCAACCAACGCGACGACCCCCCTGGAGCCGAACCTGCCGGACGAGCCGCGCCCCTCGCCGCCTGTCTCCCCAGACCCGGGCCCTGCGCCGACCCCCTCCTCAGAACCGAGCAGGTTGGAGCCAGCAGGAGCTGCCCCGCCCAGCTCGCCAAGCGAGATCAACCCCTCAGAGTCTCTGGCCAGTTCGCCGAAGCCCGCAGGGCCAGAAAGGAAGCCGAGGGACGACGGCTCGTTTCCTCCTAAGGCTGTCATGAATAAGATAGCCATTGGCGTCAGCGTCGGCGTCGTCGGGCTGCTGGCCGCCGTGGGGCTGACGATCTGGTTCTGCTGCCGGGGGCGCTGCCGTATCGTGTACGGCGCCGCCGTCACCGCCGCCAGATCGCCGCCGTCGGAGGAGTCGTCCGTCGCGGACCGCGGCCGTGACGACGAGGAGGTGTTGGAGCTGTCGGCGGTGGTGGTGGGCAGCGAGGACCTCGCCGGGGCTGCGGGACCTGGTGAGACTGGGGCTTTGCGGGTTAGGAGGAGAGCCGGTCTTTCCACCGGTCTTCCTCCGCCCACCACACACATCGTCACGTCCTTCTTGTTGTGGTTTGAGTAACAAGTTATTTTCTCTGTCGGTCCACCGGTGTGCTCGCTAAACCCTATACACGACTGCTGTTGCTGCTCCACAGATGCGAAAAAGGTAGCCACGTCGCCCTCGCTCAATGACAGCACGGAATCAGGAGGCGGCACCACCGTCACCACCAATTACAGCGAGACCTCGAACCTGCCCATGCACCAGCTCAGCTCAGCCCCGGTCTACGGCCCTCGAGGGGAGCTGCTAGCCTCGGGGCGGGACGCGGCCGGGCAGCAGGCGGCGGCGGGCGATGGCGGCGGCAGCTTCCACGAGCAGCAGCAGCAGATGCTACACGCAGCGCTGTTCCAAAAGGCACTCTACGTGAGTTCCCGTGCCGCCTGAAAACCCGTGTGATGTGGCCCCAGGGGTGCTCCCTCATTCGGGGTAGCCGGGCGCGGCCCTCAGTTCCACACGCACGTCACAGCACGTCACCGCACGTCACCGCACATGGACGACCCCGCCGCCTTGCCGCAAGCTGTGTGACGATGCGCTGTGTGACGATGCGCTGAACCCTCCCTTGTTGCCGCCACCCACAAAATGCCCTCCATGCCGCTACCATGCACGCACGCAGGTCCAGCGGCCGTACGGTGGGGGTGAGGCCGGCGGCACCGCGGGGCTGAGCAACCCGTCCGGGGCGCCCTCGGTGGTGTCTGTGCTCGGAAACGGGCTTGGGACAGGGACGGGCGGCGTCGGGAGCTCCTTGGAAGCGCCCACCGGCAGCGGCGCAGTCGCCGCCGTGCCGTTGAGTGCTGGGAGCGACCAGCAACATCAGGGGGAGCAGCAGCAGCAGCAGCAGTCTCGACAGGAAGGGCTGGCGCCCGGGGCATCCCCGTCGGCTGGCTTGCCGGCGCCTGGGTCGCCGCAATACACGGCGGCTGAGCTGCTGCTGGGCCGAGACGTGATGGTCGATGTGGACGACCCAGCCACGTATCTAGGCCACGGTGAGGCCACTGGCGCTGGTATCTGAGCTGCCGGGATTAAGGAGCTGGCACTCGTATCTGAGCTGCCGGGATTAAGGAACTGGCACTCGTATCTGCGCTGCCGGGATTTTAAGGGCTGGAACGAGTCTGGGAGCGCGCCCGGTTTGCTTGATGTGGCGTTTGGGCATCTTGAGTGGGACGCCTCTCGCCTGCCTATTAGAATTTATATGCTTTTGAAGGTAGTGCCCCTGTCTGTGCCCATCTGCACCCTCATCGCGGCCTCATGATGTCCCCCCCGGTGTGCCCATCTGCACCCTCAACGTGACCTCGTGCTGGTCCCTGCCCCCGGGTGGCGTCGCAGGCACGTCGGGGGTGGTCCGGAGAGGCACGCTGCGGCAGCCGGACGGCACCTGGCGGCCCGTAGCGGTCAAGCTGCTCAACGCTCCGCCGGGCGAGCAGGCAACCGACTCGTACAACCGCCACCTGCGGACACTTGTTCAGGTGGGTCTGTCTGTCTGCCTGCCTAAGCGTTGTTTCGCTTCCTAGTTAAGTACGTAGCTTCGAATCTTTGGCCAGCGGTGCAGCTGTCGTGGCAGGTGTGCAGTCCGAGGCATGCAGCGGTGCGCCGCGGCACCGCCTCACTCCCTACGGCAGTGAGGCAGTGAGGCACCCCTTTTTCCTGGCATCCACGGGTCTTCCTCGAAACTCCCTACGGCCACTGGCCCGCGTACGCAATGCGCCCGGTCGCCTGCACCTCCTCCCTTCCTCCACGGGTCTTCATCGAACCCCCCGACCCGCCACCCGCCCCTGCCGGTCGCTTAGCCGCCTCGCATCCACGGGTCTTCCTCGAAGCCCCTGCCTCACTCACCCCTGGCGCCCCGCACCCGGCTGCGCACCCACCCGGCCCCCGCAGGAGGTGACCATACTGGGCTCGCTGCGGCATTCCAACGTCGTGCAGCTGCTCGGCGGCTCGCTGCAGCCGGGCGCGTCGTTCCTGGTGGAGGAGCTGTGTGGCCGGACACTGAGCCACGCAATATACGACAGTGAGTCACGATGGTGGGCGGGCAGCGGGAACGGTGCCAGTGAGTCACGACGGTGGGCGGGCAGCGGGAACGGTGTGGTGGTTCTGGAGCGCATCATGCGACGCGCCCGACCGCAACCTCGCATCTAAGCACCTCCCCTGCCCAACACACACGTGGACCCACTCTGGGCTTCTTTCGGTAACTATTGGCGCCTCGCCCTGCCTCCGGATTTCTTGGTCTCTTCGCGCTCAGTCTCCTTCGCGGCTCAGCTCAGCATTTTTAAAAAACACACACACACACACACACACACACACACACACACACACACACACACACACACACACACACACACACACACACACACACACACACACACACACACCGGGCGTCGGTTTCCTAGTCAGTGCCGACCCAAGGGCTTTTCTCACACAAGCCCACCCCCCGCGTCGATTCGCGGATTTATTTTACACCCCACCCCGCGTGGTGTTGCCGTACAGGTTCCACGCCGTACAGCCTGGAGCTGGTGCTGCAGTGGAGCTGCGACGTCGCGCGCGGCCTGGCCTTCCTGCACCCCAACATCATGCACCGGGACCTCAAGCCCTCCAACGTGCTGCTGGACGAGCGGGGCACAGCCAAGATTTCGGACTTCGGGCTGGCGCGGTTCAAGGCGCACACCACGCTGCACACGCGGGATGCGGAGGTTGGCACGGTGAGGCGGTCGGTGGGGGCGGTCGGTGGGGGCAGCGGTGGGGGAAACCCGTGAGACGGCGTCGGAGGAAAGGAGGGTGGCCGGTGGGGGCAGCGGTGGGGGAAACCCGTGAGACGACATCGGAGGAAAGGAGGGTGGCCGGTGGGGGCGGGGCACGAGGGGTCACTGGTCCCTACGGTCTGCGAACTCAGCAGCGGAGGCATCTGTAACAAGGGGACGGACTCCGTCTGTCAGAGCCGCGGCCGGCGCTGCGTGGTGCTATGACGAGCTGACGATCCTCCTCGCTCTTCCGCACCTCCCAAGGACGCAACAGGCTACATAACTGACCCCTTCCCCGCTTCCACCTGCCGCCCATCCACTCACCGCATGTCGTGGCTGCTTCGCTGCTCCGCCTGCCCCCCCAGACCTGCTACATGGCCCCGGAGGTACGTTGCTGGGGCAGGGAGGGCTGGGATGGGAGGACAGCGGTCAGAACGGCGGCGGGGGGGGGGGGCTTCAAGAGGCTGTCGACTCAAACGCCCATTCAATACCAGCGCCCACACCTTTCCTCGCCCCGGCGAGTCATCTCGCCCCGGCGGGTCACCCTTCGGCACCCTGCGCCCTCATCGCCTCCGCCTTACGGTCCCTCCTCACCCCATATGTGCCGACCCACGGGTCTCCTCTCAACCCCTTCCTGCGCCGCCCTCCCCGTCCCCAGTGCTTTGTGTCCGCAGACGTCAAGGTCACGGCGGCGTGCGACGTTTACAGCCTGGCGGTCCTGGTCAATGAAATGACGACCCGCTGCCGCCCCTGGAGCGGTGTGCGAACCGCCGTGGTGGGCTTCAAAGTTGCGGTGGTGGGCGAGCGGCCCGACCTGCCGGCCCCGGACAGCCCGCTGTGCACCCCAGGTGGAGCAGGGAGGGGCGTGACCGCAAGGGGCTGCAGCTGACGCTCAAGAAACGTGCCGGCCCCGCGGCTCAGTTCGTGTACTCGCACATACTCGCACACTTGTGGGGTGTTGTCTGGGTGCTCGTGTTGTCCGTCTACGTTACCCACCTCTTTGCTGTCGTTCGCGTGCGGAAGCGGCTTTTTTGGCGAGTGCTTCCAGCAAGGCCGGTATGGCTTCATCAACAGCATCACCAAATCTGAGTGGGAACATTGCCCACCGTTCCGCAATAAGACCTGTCACACGTCTATCCTCGCCCCTACTGTAGCCCTCTGATGGTACCCTGCCTTGCTGCCCTCCACTGACGGTACTCTTCCCTGCTGCCCCTCCTCGCGTTCGGCGGCTGCAGCTCTCCGCCTTCTCATCCAAGACTGCTGGGCGCAGAAGCCCGAGGACCGCCCGGACAGCTCGGAGGTGTTGGCGCGGCTGCAGGCGATTTTAGCGGAGGTGGCCGCGGGGAGAGAAGAGGATCAACACCGGTGAGCACTCCAGGGGCAGGAGCTGCAGCACCGGCCGCAGCGCCCACCGGCTCCGAAGGGTCGTAGGCGGGTCAGGACTGCGTGGCTGGGGTTGCTGGGGAGCCGGCGGGTGGGGCAGCAGCTGCAGCTGCCGTGGCTGAGGAAGCGCCTACTGACCCGGCGTGGAAGCTGAAAGCGGCGTGGATGCCGTACATCCGTTGCGGATGACGTTAGATCGGGTTGTTTGGGATAAGGTGAAGGTGGGCATGAGCAATACAAGTTGGGAGGGGAATGATTGGGGGGGTGAGGGGGTAGGGAAAGAGGACAGCGGGCGGGGGTGAGGGGGTAGGGAAAGAGGACAGCGGGCGGGTTTGGCGAGACTCGATATCGCGCCGCGTCATTCCGGTTTAGGGGTTGCGCTGCATGGAAATGGTATTGATTATTTGTCCCGTACTGGTGCGTTAAATTATTCAGCGGTTTTTAAGTATTTGACGTGAGATGCCGCGGCGCCGAGGCGTTGTGGGCGCAGCGAGTACTCATGCAACTGCCCCTGACTGAAACGAGGGTGCTAGTGGTTTCTGCTGCGGCCATCATTAACCGGCAATGGAGCGGATGGAAGGCGCCAGCGGTGACGGCCTGTGATGGAGTTGCGCGTGTAGCCGCAGCCACAACGATACGGCGATCAATCACGTTGCTTAACCCTCCCCTCCGGAACATCATTCTGTATGTAGAACAGTTATCGTAAGCGGGTAAATGATAAGTAAGGCCCCTTGTGGGCCGCTCTTGTGTTGCACCTTATGTAGTTTTTTTAATCAGAGGCGCGCGCGAAGGCCTCGCAGGTGGAGGGAGCCATGGGCCAATGTGCGCTCTTGCGGAATGCTTACCCCCTGTACGCTGACTGCCTTTGACACTATTTTTACATACCGCAACAGCATACCATTTGGAAGGCGTCTTTGCATCCCACCAGAGATGATGGTGGTAAGCGTGTGATGCGAAAACAACCTCGGTCGGCGATGTGCGGTTGTGGCTATGGTTCGGCATCCGGTGTACTGGTACCTTCGGAGCTGAAAGCATTTTCGCAGCGTCGGCTTGGAATCACACAACGACTTTCGTTGAACAGCTATTCGAGCGGTAGAGTAATCCACTTTGCACCGCCTTTTTGTGTGATTTGGCCGCTTGGCGCAGCGACGACACGCAATGGTGTCGGCAGCGGGGGAAGCCGTACGGTACGCATGATTTTAGAGTTGCGTAGCAACCGGATGTAATAAGAACAGATGTGACAGTGGCCACAAGCCCTGTGATAATTGGTGCAGAGATTTGGCGTGTTGTCTACGAAAGTCTAGGTTGCTGCTGTGCCATCCATGTCGGGACAGCTTCCCCAGACCTTTCGCTCGATGTTACAACTTGTCAGCAAAGCAGGGCTTGCGCCACAGGCGTATAACACGTTCGGCTTACTTCACCGCATCTCATAACAGTGTTGGACCGGTAAGAGTAGACATACCACCTTGAGCACCTGCCATACCATAACACTAACTGTGGTGAATGCTTCAATGCATTGCGAGCCTAGCCCTGCCTAGCCACACATCGCTCCGGCGGCTGCATGTAATACCCACGAGCCGTACCACAACCAAAGTTGGCTGCATTGCCAATTGTAACAATGTACTACTATTCTAGTACATTTGTACGGAACACACCAAACACCAACATTCTCGTTACAGTATTAACCATTCTTCCTGCCTGGATAGAGAGCCCGTCTTAAAGTCAATCCCATCAGCACCGAAACGGCAATCAGCATGGCCACGTTGCCTTACAAGTGCAATGATGCTGTGTGCCTGATCACACGTTTCGGGTGCTCTGCACGCCCCCGCCATCGTTGTACACCCCCCTCAACGTTCAAGGGTCTTTTTCTTCAGTAGCTGACGCTGACGCTGACGCTGACGCTGACGCTGACGCTGACGCTGACGCTGACGCTGACGCTGACGCTGAACATGCCTCCCTTGGCACACACCAGTCCATAATGCACCATACAGTGGCATGCCGGCCATTTGGCAAATCAAGGTTGTAAAACAGGTTTACGTACCCAGAAGCGCAGGCGGTCTGCTGAGCTGCAGATTCTGTGATGTTTGGGCCACTTTTTCGGACCCACTACAATAATTCATTTCATAATGCAAACATACCGTACAACGCTTCCAAACAAACATGCAATAATACCAGTGCCATTAAAACTTTGTGGTGTTGTATGGTGCACTCAGGCCTTTAAGAGGCTTGGGCGCGGGGCAGGCGGCGGTCATGTTGGGCGTCAGCGGATCATAAGTGGGGTCGTTGCAGACTTTGGCACCAGCGAAGACGGCCTGCTGACCCAGGGACATGATCGTGTTGCTCTGAAGCAGGGACAGCGCCCGGTCCAGGTAGGTGACAGCGTTCTCTGCGAGGCGAGGGGGTGTAACGGGGTCAGTCGTTCAGCAAGGAGCACCCGTACGTAAACCCACTGCTCCAGGGACGGAGCTTGGTCAGGCCAGAAGGCAGCAGAGGAGCAATAACGCATTGGCGGGGTTAACGCAATCAACAGGTGTCAGGCTGCCGGTAACATGTGACCCGCATTTTTCACCAAGTATCCCGGCGACCGCATGCCCCACCTGGTTTAACGGTTCCGTTTTTCTTCGGGTCCAACATGTTCTTCCCCGTGGACATGTATGAGGCAATAGACTTGTTCATACTCTGCCACGTCGTGATGTTCAGGTTGGGCAAATTGCCCGATGCCTGCAAGAAGCAAGTGCGCAGCCGACACAGCGGATCAGGGTCCGGTAGGCATCAGTCAGGCTACTAGCCAACCGTCCATGGTAGGACAGCCTTGTCGCCGACTTACCGACGCATTCTTGTAGGCGTACAGGGTGGAGTTGATGTCCTTAACAATTGACTGGCCAGTGCCAATCACTTGGTTCTCGTACAGGCCGATGACCTTGTTGGCCGAAGCAGAGGGCGAGTAGACGCCCTGCGGTGCGAAGATGGAGGCGGACGAAGCGGTCAGCTGGCAAGTAGTGATCGATGATCACAGATCATGATATTGCAATTCAATCCGCTCCAAAAACGGATTCGCTGACGCAATGCGCTGCGCAGCACGCCGTAGGCCCATCATGACACGTAAGACTGTCCCTTGCTATCGATGTATGGCACCCATATGAGGAGGGCAGCGAGCCCTGTCGGCGCCAGCCCCGACCCCTTCAGCGCACCTGCGCAAATAGGGCACCGGTACACAGGCCCACCACCACCACCGTGCCGATCCACGAGGCAAACTGACGCATCAGGAACCTCCAGTTGACGCCCGACTTGCCCTCCATCAGGCCAATGCCGACAATGCCGCCGGTGATGCACTGCAGGTCCGACGGAGGGACACAAACAGCACAGTGTCCTTATTGGTTGCGGTCGGTGATCCGATACAAAAGAGATAACACGCCGAAAGAGTTGTACCCAGTAGACCAAACCGGCTTCGGCCTGCTCCTCGCGCAACGCCATCAGACGGCGTAGCGCTGAGCCAGACAGGCAGAAATGTTCACGACCAGGAAGCGGGCGCCGTGGTGGTATGTACGGGAGTGTCGTACATACCTGGGACGACGAAGTGGGCAGGCCGTACTGCGCGGCGACCATGATGACGATGGCGGTGGACAGCCTGAAAGGGAGACGAGGGAGAGCAACAACGCCAAAAAAATTCAATACTCTCGGTCTCTTTAGTAGCGCAGCGGAGCCTCACCCAGCCCATGCTATACGGACAGTCCCTGGGGTGCTGGCTGCTGCTGTTTTGCCTCTGGACTGTTCACCGGTGTTCTGGTGGTTTGCCATTGGTGCGGTGCGGTTGGGTTCCTGCCTTTTTCGTCCCCTGCAGTGTCCGGCGATGTGCCCGGTGATTCTGCCTTTGGTCTGAAGCCCACTGTAACAAGCACTACTACGAACAGTCCCACCGGATCAGGCCAGTGGGCAGAAGCGCGCGACCGGGACTTAACCGACCCATTTCAAGCGCCCTACTCACTCAGCAGCAAAGCCGCGTGTGGGCGACAGCTTAGCCATCCGGGTGCCCACGGCTCGTGTGACGTTGTAGCCGTAGGTGGACAGGCCGATGACTAGGCCCAGCGCCGAAATGACGATGCACCAAATGGGCGCGTTGACCTTGCTGGGCAGAACACCATCCTTGACGGCGAACCAAACAGTGGCAAGGGGACCGGCCATGTAGCCCACCTCGCCGGCGCCGTGGGAGAAGATAACACAGATAGCGGAGAAGACCTGTCGTGTGTGGCGATGGTGGCGGGGTTCGGGATGCTTATGGTGCCTTATGTATGATAAAAGTCCTGAGCAAGAGGGATAATTATGAGGCTTTGCCTTAATGAATTGCATTGTGTTGTTCAGATCGTGTGCGCGCTAGTCATCAGTCATACAGCAAACAGTGCGCAGCGGTCCAACGGCCAAGTCACCTGCAAATAGGAGAAGGCGTACTCGGCTTTCGGGTCGAACACCTCGGCGTTCTCGTGGATGGCCGCAACGATAGGGTCCTCCTCCACCACCTGCCATGATCACAAGGCAACTCAGATCTGCAGCTGGGGCCAGGATCGCGATACCTCGACACACCCTTATTTGCGGCGTTTTCCGTTTTCCGTTACGAGGTAAGAGAAGCACGTTCCCTTCAAGTGGACCTAGTAAGACGCTTCCATTAAAGAACTCGCATAGCTACAACCGCGCAGCACGCTTCGGCGTCATTCGGCACCTATTCTGTAGCCGCCTTTCGCGAAAAGTCAACATCATTTGGCATTCATCCTCGTGGGCAGCTCACCTTGTGGATGTCGACCTCCATGCCTGCGAGTTAAGGTGCGGGAGAGGGGAGCGGATTATCACAACCACGACAAGACGGCGCAGCCGGTGTAACCAACCCAACGCAAACCAACCCACACCTCAATCCGAAATTGCCGTGCGACCGTGTCGGACACATGTCACCGCATCCTAATCGCTTGGATACTTCGAACGCAAGCGCAACACCCTTACCAACAAGGCGAAGCCTGAAATCGAGGCGCTATTACACGTATAGGCAATCACCAATCAAAGCACATGTAAGTTCCGCTGCCATAATCCCACGCCCCGTGCCCGCGCACCGTGCATCGCCGCCTTGCGAATCGAGGACATGGCTTTCATAAACTTGCTGCCGGTCTCAGTGCGTTCCAGCTCTTGTTCTTTCTCCTCGCGGACAGCTTTCTCCGCGTCATCTTCCTGCTTCGCGCTGCAAACACGAAAGGACGCGGTCTTTTACAGGGCGACGCCACATGCAGAGCGCCCAACACGCACGTATGGCGTCCTATTTGTTTGTGCGAGCGACATGGTAACTCCCTTGCTACCTCGACAGCTTTTGCAACGCCCTCACTCTTGTTCAAACTTCTTGTCGGCCCTCCACTTGAGGAGCGGCAGCGCGATGACAATCGTGAGGAAGGCGAGGCCTGCGGCGCAGCAGGCGGCTATCCACGCGGACTTGCCGTCAGTCCAATCTGACGCGCCGTCACCCTGGAACGTCTTCCGGGCACCCTTGGTGAACACGAAGTAGATGCTGTTGGCGAGTGGGTAAAGTGGGTAAAGTGGGCGGGAGTCATTTCGCTTTCGAAAATGGATTGCCAGGTAATGGGGCCAGCTAGCAGGTCGGGTTTATGGTGCAATCTTCACTGCAACGGCTTGCGGTCGTAAAAATTGCACATGGGCCTGACCGAGCATGGGGTCCCTCCCCTAGGCACCGTAGCGTCAAGGCTCCATGGTTCAATGACCCTTACACATCGTCGAACGTTCCATCTTCCCTCGTGTCGCACGAGCGGCAGTGGCCTAGCATTTCCAAAGTACGTCCTGGCGGCGCTTTATCGTGCTGCCATCTGCTTACTTGATCCAGGTAGTGATGAGCACCATGACCGGCAGCACCCAGAACGACTTTTGGTAGGAGTTCTCGCGGCGGAGCACCGCCGTGCGCACAATAAAGAAGATTAATGCCGACACAGAGCCGGTGAGGACGGGGGACACGAACCACGACAGGATGATGGGCACAACGCCCTTGTATGGCGGGAAGCTGTTCTTGTCCGGTGTCGCCCAGTTCACTGCGTCCGCGCCACCGAACACAAGCGCGAAGCCCATGATTGCACCAACTGCAGCAGCAGGAAAGGCCATGAATGAAACGGAATAGATGCGGGAAGACCTCACGAGCAGCAGCTTTGCTGGGGCGGGCACAGAAGGCGGCACCCTGCCGGTCGACACCGCACGGGGAAACGACGCGAGCGAGAGGCTTACTAATGCTATGGGTTGCGGACACATTCAGCTCCCAATATGAAGCGAGAGCCTGCCACACAAAGCCCACCGTGAGCGCGCAGATCATGCCATAAGCTGCAAGGAGCAGCAGGTCGGGCGGAGTTTGGGTGTTAGCCAGACATTCAACCCAAAGTGGATCCCGAAACCGAATCTGAAGCTGGAGAAAGACCCTCTGGGCTGCTTGGAACATACCATAAATCTCAGGCTCTCTGCTGAAATAGCTTATGTTTGCAATTCCGCCGGCAATCGTACTGGTAGATACGCGCCCAAGAACAAGTGCACCAACAAACTCGAAGATGCAAGCAATCTGCGCACAGGAAGAACTCAGGCAATCAGCCACAACAATGGAGTAATTTTGCACATCATTACCCTGGACGATTTCTTACAATGACAGCTTGCTTCAGCGTTAGCGTCTTAGCGCCGACACTGGTCCCGAACGCGTTCGCGACATCATTGGAGCCTGCCATATATTTGCGAAGCGAACGGTTAACGCAGACCCGTACCGCTTGACCAAGGGCTAAGAAATCTTCTTACCAGTTCCCCAGCCAAACGCAAAGGCGGCCATCGAGCCCACCACCACCAGCCATAGATACTGCACAGAACGGACACGTCGTTTCACTTTTTAGTCGCGGAATTTAAGGAAGGCAAGTCCCAGGCAAGTCCGAGGCTGTCTTGCGCTCGCACCTCCTGCATAACGAAGGTCGCCATTGTTTCCTATGCTGTGCAATAAAAAACTTATGCTATCAAACGCCTTGCGAGAAATATGCCGCCCTGGCTGTCAAAAAAACTATGAGAGTCAGACGGCGACAGTGGCTCGACCTTTCTTACTACGTCGATCCGTTTAATGGATGTAGATACGTTAATGGTGGAGAATGCATTTTCTATTTACAAGCACTGGAATCTTTACCCAGGCCATTGTGACAGAGGAGAGTGCAGCGAATATCCAGCACTACAAGAATATTCCGTTGGTTGCGTTATCCATTTGACCGGTACTTGCCCGAAATTCGCTTTACGCCACACCAACGTTTTATTAGGGCATCCGATGGCTACCTTCGCCAGGAAAATTTGAGATTCCTATTGGGAACGATGTCTTGTACGGTGGTGTGTGGGAGTGTGAAAGGTGTGAAAGGGGGAACTTAAGTCACGCGGCCCGCGTAGTCCACCTTCAACGACAACATAGTAAATTAGCGCTTAAAGGCAAGCATTAGGGCGCAAGCATTAGGGCGCAAGCATTAGGGCGCAAGCGCGCATGTATGTCGGCAGAACGCAATGAAACGTTCCATGCCCGCCCGGCGGAAGCCTCAGCGACAGGAAAACAATACTCGTGCCACGTCACTAATTTTGTCTGTGCTAAATCGTAATGGTGTCTTTTACGGTGGTGTGTGAGTGTGAAAGGGGTGAAAGGGGGAACTTACGTCATGCGCATGCGGCCCGCGTACTGTAGTCCAACTTAAACGACAACATATATAATACAAATTGGCGCTTAAAGGCAAGCATTAGGGCGCAAGTAAGCGCGCGCGCATGCATGACAGGCAGAACGAAATGAAACGTTCCACGCCGCCGCCCGGCGGCGCAAGCGTGCCTCATCAGCGACAGGAATAACAATATTCCACGCCACTAATTTCATCTCTGCTGAATCTTGGGGTACACAACCAATGAAGTGCAGATTACGGTACTGCTGGCTAGTAGCTAGCTAGGCGCTGATGTACATGCGTGCGGACAATGATGACGCGCTGCGCAGGGCTTCTATCAGTGGCTGAATGCCATGCATGCATGTCCGATTTCTGGCACGCGTGCCGGAAATCGCCGCCGTACGGCAGGCGGCGGTAAGACGATGATGGTCTTGGCTGGTCTGTATTGTCTTTCGAGCCCAGCTGCTGAGCCCACAGCCGTGCTGCATGCATGTGCTGCATTTGGATACGTAGGGTTTTTGGAATACCACCATGCATGCATGTTACGTACAATTGTTGTGGCCAAAGAAGTACGCCCGCCATGCATGCATACAACGGACACACCAGGTAAGCATTAATATTTCGTCGTATCGCGTTCCTGTATGTGGTACGGTTGGGCCAGGGGATGCGTTTGTTGCTTGGGAGAACGCTCCACAAGGAGGGGTGCGTGGTGGCGGCTCGCTCGCTCACTCATGCACGGTTTCAGGTAATAATGGGACTTCCCTGCTGTTGAGCAACTCCCATACATATGCGGGCGGGGTGCGGGTGCGTGCCTCTCCGTGGAGTTGTGGTGAGTACCCTGCTGATGCGCGCGATCGATGCAATGCGGGCTCTCCACTCGGCAGCGCCATGCATTTCTGGAGCTGCCATGCTATGTAGCTCAACCCATCATCATAGACCCGCTAGCTGGCCGGGCGGGTGTGTGGGCGTTGATGTGTCCCCGGCCGGGTCGAATGTGGTTGGCGTTGGACGCACGGCGTTGGCCCCTCCGGGGGTGCACCAATGTGTCCGGGACGTCGCGATGCTATGCTCGCGGCCGTCAACGCGATGGAAACTGGGCATCACTACTGCTGGGCACGTATACGTATGTAGCGGCTGCTTTGTGGCGTCGGAGCGTGCATCCAAGCAAGGCTCGGTCCACACTCGGTCACGACACCTGCTGGACATGCATGTTTGCCAAACGACCCCCCAGCCACCTACCTGCTGGTCCATCATCACCACTTTCAGGGCGGCTGTCTAGGCGCGTGCGTGTCACGGGGGTAGTAATGCTCTGGACATACATTAGACAGCACGCGACTCTTTGACTGTGGCTCATTTGGGAGCGCATACATTGATACATACACATACCGGACACTGCTGCTTGCCTGCAATAATACGGCAGTTGTAGAACATGCTGGTGTGTCACTGACATCAGTAGGCACGGAGTTCCTTCTTGGTTCATTCAGGCGAATAAGTGATAAAATGATAACCGTGCACGCTGCGGCACGATGAAAATTGACATACATAGACCCCTTGGGGTTATGCTTGGATACGTTGCTACGCACGCACGCGCGCGTCCCCAGTTCCCCACGTTGCAGGAGCTAGGCTCAGAGGGAGCATTACGTACCACTATGCCAACTTTGCATTCAGCGCCTGCGTAACGGATTGGAGAGCTGCGGCCGCTGTCTCTCAAATTATCACTCCAGTACCGAGGTCGAGGCAGTATTTAGCATAACAGATGACGATAGCTATTGGGAGCTTGAGGGTGGACGCCTCACGCCTGTGCACGGAAGTAAGACGGTAGACGGAACCATCGCGCATGGCCGTACGCTTTCCTCCACAGTACTAACGCAAGGATAATCTTACGTATATTCACAGCTTTAAAAACAGCATAAGTGGCTTTATTGGTGCTGTTCTCAGAGCAATTCTTTGTTCTGGAAGCTGGTCAGAATGTCCCAAGCTGCTGTGCGGAGCGGATGGGGTACTCGCCAGGCTAGCACATCTCTGCGGCCAGCTTCAGTAAGGTTAGGCTTTTCATCGAGAGCATTGAAAAGTAATGCCCCATGCCGGGACGCCCAAGTGTCACGAAGGGCTGTTCAGGTCTCTGCGGCCAACGATTCCAGCATGGGGATGGACCCAGATCTCAAGAAAAGTATCGACGGCCTCATCTCGGCGAACAAAATTGTGGTGGGTAAGGGTTCCGGTGGCTTGATCGCAACTAATGTATGAGGTTTGCCACGGTTTGCTCCTCCGCAGGTCTTCATGAAGGGCTCGCGTATGTTCCCACAGTGCGGGTTCAGCAACAATGTTGTGCAGGTGAGATGTGGCACTAGGTGACGTGTTTCGAGGAGCGGAGGGCAAAGCGCTCTGCGGAAAGTAGAGTTTTCAGTGCAATCACGTTCGTGTCACCCAATTGCAAATGCTCACGCGGGAGCATACGTTAGGAATATACACGGTGCGGCAGGGTGGCGGTGAGCGGGGGAGGCGCTGATCTCGAAGGGTTTGTCTGAAGCGTGCCTGTCGCTACGAAGGGACACAACAATCGCTCTACTGTCAAACCCGCGTGATGTCTGTTATGTGGCATCGCGTTGCGCATAGACTGCGACGCAATAATAAGAGACGGGTATGTCTTGGTGGGCTCGGCCGTGCGGTTTGTTTGCGGGGACATCGAGTCGCACACGGTCGCTTCCGGATAATGGGGTCTGTGGCTTTCACAGTGGCGCAGCTAGGCGCCACGGAACGGGGAACTCGGAAGCCATTACCTGCCAGCCGCACTGCACAGCGGCTCGATCCCATCATTTAAAATCAGCTCCTACTCACCACGCCTTTCTTCCATCGCCATCCGTGGCACGTACGGTACACGTTTGTACGGCGCTGTATCTTCAGATCCTGAACGCCACGGGCGCTAAGTACGAGACGGTCGACATTCTGTCGGACGCCCGGCTGCGCACGGGCATGAAGGAGTACAGCCAGTGGCCCACCTTCCCTCAAGTGAGTGACCAGGGGGGCCACTCAACAGATAAGTGGGGGGGGAGGCAATACGTAGGTCAGCATTAGTGTGATCAGTGTAGTGCGAGGGTGGTAGTTAACGGACACTGCGCCAAGGGATGGCGAGGGCAAAGTTGGGGAGTGGGTCGGGCGCGGTGGGAAGGCTGTCGAAGAGCTGCCGGGAAGTGGGCTTTTAGCCTGGGACGAATACACGGGAAGTCAAGTCGAGCGGGGTCGAGCGGCATGGAGCGAGTGGGCGCTGCTGGGCAGACCAAGATAAGTGGGAAGTGGATACTAAGGCATGTGGAAACGGGTGGCTAGGGGGCTGCGCAATATTCCTATTAGATGGAGCCAGCACGAGCAGCTCGGAATTGAGCCTGGAGGTGCATTAAAAACCGCAAACGAAGGATTATTGCTTCCAGCCCGACCAGGTTGGGGCGTATAAAAGTTGTGGGCAGCCTACATGGGGACCGTGCCCTGCCGCCCAATCCTACGACAGGTGTACGTCAACGGCGAGTTTTTCGGCGGCTGTGACATCATGATCGGTGAGAGCGCGTTACGTCTCGTTGCTGATGTGTGCTGCATGGGCAAATGATCAGGTTTGATGCTTTGCCCACAACTCGTTGCGGAGTCCGTACACTGGACAATTTGTGCGCTTTTCCCTCACATGCTGCTGCGCTGGTGCTATCGGTGTCATTGCTGCAGAGGCGTACAACTCCGGCGAGCTTGCGGAGATCGTGGAGGTTGCGCTCAACTCGTAAACCTGAGGGTGGGACCAATGTGCGCCGCGCGCTGAAGTAGCGCCGCGTTGCTGTCTGAGGTGGAGGCGGTGCGCGCCAACAGCAAAAGAGGCCGACCGAAAGACGCAGGCGGCACTTGGGTCAGCCTGCCGCAGCCGCAACGTTGCAGCTCGCCATGAGCCGTCTGTAGCTGTCCAGGCAGGCTTGGAAGGTGACCCCGTGTGCGCGACGGCTAGTCTCGTTATTACAACGTTATACACTACCATGGAAGGCCATGGTATGAGCTGCGATAGCTGTTTTTGCAATGCCTTGCAATTTCATCATTGTTTGGAGTTTGTGAGCGTATCGTGCTTTCCGGGATTCGTCAAAGCTGAAGTGACCGCGTTTGCGATCGGGGAAGGCAAGCACACGCCTTGTGGTGGCTTGGAACCTGGCTTGGAGGAGAGTTCTGTGGCGCCAAGTCGGTGCGTCTGGCCACCGAGTTGGGCGGTCCCAGCAAGGAGTCCTTGCTCTACTCCGCTCGACAATTTTCCGCTGCTTTTTCAATCCTGATGTGTCGAGTATAGTTGCACTTGTCGAAACAGGGAAGGGGATTGAGTAAATTTGACGACTCACTGCTGCTGCGGCGCCGTCCGAGACCCAATCTGAAAGGACAACTGAACTCCGTAAGGCAGCCTGACTTGTTGCAAATTGTGAGCTCCTTTCGCAAGTACTTCCACACTGCACTTGAACGTGCATAGTCTTCGGCTATGACCGCTATCACGAGAATCTAGGGCTCTCAGTCAAGTCCTGGGCCAGCGAATTAGTTCAGGGCCGCGCGCAGCCACCATCACGGCTCTTGCTCGCTCCCTCTAGAGGAACAATGCATCGACGGCGTCCATCTTTCTTTGGCTGCAGCCGCAGCCATTGGTCTGGACCTCCTGGCGAAACGCGCGGCCGGCCTCCAGCCTCCACCACAGCGCCCTTGTTGCTGCTGCTTCTGAGCGCCCTTGCAGCCCATGCGGCTCCAGGTGTGCCTACACGCCATGCCAATTAGCCCGGGGAGCTGGGGCAGCTGCGAGTCCGTGGGGCCGCAAGCAGCCCTCCCGCCTCCACCGTCCCGTGGGTCGCTGGCAAAAGGCGGCAACAGGCGATTTGCTTCGGCGGCCCCGCGTCACCGCCTCGAATTTCCAAAAATTACAATGCCTTCCAAGCTGTCTTCATAGCGCGCGGCCGGCCCCAGGAGGCGCCGCCCGCGCGCTGCGCGGCGTTGGTGGTCCGCCAGCCGCACTCCCACCGCTTCACTGCGGTGCCACTGCAACCCCTGCAGCCTCCTCTGCTGCCTCTGTTCCCTTTCCAACTGCGTCCACCTGTTCTCATGGCGAGCCCCGGCCTCACTTTCCTCCCGGACCCCCCTCCGGCCCCAGGCATGGTTTCCTCCCCGGGCGGCGCAGGCCATGCGTTACTGTTCCAGGACCACATCGTTGTCAAGACGGATTTCAGGGTGGGGCGGTTGGTACGGTTTGATCCAACGAGCTGTGGGTCCAGTGGTGTATGTGTGGGAGTGGCTCAGGCAGGGGGCCGCTATTAATGGGTAAATGGGGGTTCGGGAAGGGCAGGCCTCCAGGGAGGGCAGTAGTAAAGCCAGGGTCGGTTCGGTCAGTTGTTGAACACTCCGCATGTGGATTTGGTTATTACCTTCCACTGATTACAATCAGGATGGTACTCCCATCGCGTTGCCGGTTGCCACTGGTCTCCGCTCATGATCCGCGACCCACGGCTCTTGAAGGGCCCGCGGGACCGCTTGGTGGCATACGCCGTCCGCAGTAGCTCACTCGTCGTTCACCCACGGATCTTCAATGTGTCCCAATGATCAGGATTTCCCAACCACCGCACTGACATTCGAGGCCTGGATCAGCACCAGCGACTTCTGTCACGCGGGTGAGTCCCTGCTGTGGAACACCGCAGACCAAGGAAGGGTTGCGGGCGGGATAATGGATGGGTAGGTGCGCACGTGGGTGGGTGCAACTTCAGGAGCGCGGGTGGAATGGTGGGAAAAGTGGAAACACGGATGGTTCTGTGGAACCATCCATCCGTTTTGGTCTGAAGCCCGTTGTAACAAGTACTAATACGGCAGGGCGGGGGGGGGGATCGGTAGACGGGGGAGGTCAGTGTCGGGGTTATGAATGTGGTGGCTGTTTTGCGGGAGTATTACCAACAACTTCCCCGAGTTACTTGTCGCCGTGCGAATGAAGGCACCAAAACATGCCGCCCCGTGTTCCCAGTCCCTCGCGCCTTGCGAGCTGCCTGCTCCCAAACCCAACGTACCCCCTGGATGGGTGAGTACCCCTGCCGACCTTCCCAACCCAATCCAATCATCGTCGTACAGGCACCGTGATGTCGTACGCCAAGGACAGCAAAGCGACGGACGACGCTCGACGCATCGCGGACTTCAACCATTTTGTCATTTTCGACACGCGGGTCGGTGGGGCCGGCGGGTCGGTGGGTCGGTGGGTCGGTCCATCTCCTGCCGCAGGTTCATCTTCATCCAATTCCCGACAGCGCGCGTCTTCCCAATAGCTCCATTCCGAACCGCCCCTCCCCCTTTTCCCCTTCTCCCCTTAAAACGCCCCAAACAGGCGCTCCTGGCCTGCCATGACTTCCAATTCATCGACCTGCTGCCCGACCCGGCCAACGTCTCATGTCACGCAGCCTACTCTCAAGGAGCGGGCGCCAGTCGCACTGTGGGTTTCGCGCTTCGTGTGTCGTGCTGGACACGTGTCGGTATCTTTGGGGTTTTAGGTGTGGTCGTACGGTCCTACGGTTCCATGTGGCACGACGTTCCTTCACCCTCCTCCCTCCCCCCTATCCTGTTCTCCAGCATGCATCTCAAAACGTCTGTTTTAAACGATTTTTTCGGACATCCACGGGTTTCCCTCGAATCCCCCCTATCCTGTCCCTCTCGTGTAAATGTTATTTTATGCCATCCGCCCGGGCCCCCCTCCCCTTCGGTCCCTCTCCGGGACCCCAGCTGCCCTCACTGGTGGAGCGGGATGGGCGGTGGCACCACTTGGCAGTCACGTGGACCGCCGCTGACGAGGGCCTTACGAAGATCTACGTGGACGGCTCACTGAGTGAGTATGCGATGACCACCGGGCGGAGGTTGGCGGGTCTACCGTGAACGGGCGCCTGCGCGGAGGACCTGTGCGCGTAAGGAGGTGGCGGGGATCCATCGAACCTGGATACACGCGCTTGACTCATGTGGGCTTCCAATTCCCGACCCCCAACCCCGGATGCGGAGGCCCCAAACCCGGATTCCAATTCCCGACCCCAAACCCCGGATGCGGAGGCCCCAAACCCGGATTCCAATTCCCGACCCCCAACCCCGGATGCGGAGGCCCCAAACCCGGATTCCAATTCCCGACCCCCAACCCCGGATGCGGAGGCCCCAAACCCGGATTCCAAATCCGGAACCCCAATCCCAGATGCGGAGGCCCCAAACCCGGATTCCAAATCCGGAACCCCAATCCCAGATGCGGAGGCCCCAAACCCGGATTCCAATTCCCGACCCCCAACCCCGGATGCGGAGGCCCCAAACCCGGATTCCAATTCCCGACCCCCAACCCCGGATGCGGAGGCCCCAAACCCGGATTCCAAATCCGGAACCCCAATCCCAGATGCGGAGGCCCCAAACCCGGATTCCAAATCCGGAACCCCAATCCCAGATGCGGAGGCCCCAAACCCGGATTCCAATTCCCGACCCCCAACCCCGGATGCGGAGGCCCCAAACCCGGATTCCAAATCCGGAACCCCAATCCCAGATGCGGAGGCCCCAAACCCGGATTCCGACCTCCGCCCCAACGCCCCCCACTGACACCCGCACCCTCCCCCGGCGCGGTGACGTACCTGTACGGCGGCCCACAGTGGCCTCAGCCCGCAGCCATCGTACGGCACCTCTGGATCCCAAAGGCGCCTTCATGCTGGGGGGCGAGCAGGTGTGCCGTACGGGCGGGTGGGGCTGTGAATGGGTTGGAAGGCCGGGGGAGCTGCTGCTGCTGCCAGCCACTGCCGTCCGCTCGGGCCATCTTCCATGTTAGGGGTAAGATAGATGCGTCGGGGTTATGTTGTTGTAACGGTAAAAGTGGGTTCCAGGCCAAGAGGTAGAGGGTGGATCGCGGCATGTGCGTGTGGCACAACCGGTACACATCCTTCCGGCCCCTGGCTGGTGCTGTGGCCAGCGCCGCTTGTCTCGGCGTCGGCGGCCGCGAAAGCCCCCAACCCGCATAAACCATCGTGCCCGAACCCCGTCAGCATATGCGTTTATTGCTTTTCCTCGCTACCCCCTCCCTCGTCCCCGTCCGTCCAGGACTGCTTCGGCGGCTGCGTGGACCCCAGCCAGGGTTTCCATGGCCTCATGGACGAGGTACGGCTGTGGCGTACGGCACTGGACCAGGAGGACATCATACGGCGGATGAGGTGTAAGTGCGAAGGGCGCGGCCTTGGGACTTGGAGGCGGTGGGTTGGGGCTGGGGGACGGGGCAGATGGGAAGCAGCAGCCGGTGCATGGTTTGCTGGGGGGTTTAAGGAGGACCCGCGAGGGAGAAAGGTTGCGGATTCACGCGCGCCGGGGATGTCCTCCCGCTGCACCCCAATGCGGCGAAACCCTCCTCCCCCTTCCCTACCCCCATTACCCCGTATCCGTTATCTTCCTCCCCTCCCCTCTTCTGCCCCAACCCCCACTGCTCCCCTGCTCCCCTCCTCGGCTTCCCTCACGCCCTCCCCTCCCCTCCCCTCTCCTCCCCTTCCAGGGTCCACTGGCCTGGAAGGCCTCCCGGACCTGGTCGCGTGGTGGAAGTTCGACGAGCCTAACACCGACCCGGGAATCTTCGCACACCACACTGTGGCCCGGGACGCATCCGGGCGGGGGAACGACCTGAGGCTGGAGACGCCGCCCACGCCGCGCAGCGCCGTGATCACACTGGTACGGCGGGTTCCGGAGCTGATTTGATTTCGTTACACGTCGTACTGGCTCGCGCCAGTAGCATGCGTCCCCCCATAACGGGCTTCCGCTCAACGGCGCACAAGGCGCACATCGAATATTAATACTAGCAATCCGGAGCTGGGCGGAACGTGCCGTGAGCACGAACACCGGGTGGTCAAATACCGGCACCCATCCGGTACAGGGCACGGCGCCCAGGCATCGTCCAAGAGCCCCGCCATGAAGGAATACCAACGTGTCACCTCGCACGCGACTTATGCACGCGACTATACCTCAAAAAGCATGTCGTACAAGACACAACTCCCGTTCCCCCCCTTTCCCCCGCACCGTCCCGGCAGCCCGGGTTCCGCGAGCCCCTCCGTACGGGCTCATTGGAGTTCCGCAACGGCCTGGCGGTTAACAAGCGCACGGAGGGCTTCCCCACCAGGTCCTTCACGGTGGAGATGTGGGCCAAGGGGGCGGCGATCAAGGTGCGGCGGAAGGGGAGGAAGGGACGGGAAAGGGAAGGGAAGGGGTAGGTGGGGTAAGAGGGGTAAGAGAGGGATCCGCGCGTGGAGAGGGAGAGAGACAGCGACTTATGCATTGCGAAGCGCTGAAGGTGAGGCGTCTTAAGGATTCATTGTGCGGGGTGGTGGTAGGCCGGGCTGTGTGCCGTGCCTTTGCCGGGTCGTCGTACCGTATGCCGTACTGCGCCCCACGTGCTGCCGTACCCTCAGGACCTGGACAACCTGCAGCAGCGGTCCACCCAGCTGCTGAGCTACGCGGCGCAGAAGACATCCACCGGTGGGGGGGGGGGCGGGCATGAGGGGGCAGACGGGGACCGGTGGGTCGGTGGGTCGCGGTGGGTCGCGGTGGGGCGGTGGGGCGGTGGGTCGCGGTGGGTCGGTGGTTGCCCAAAGTAAGGGATTGGGTGAGCCGGTGGCAGGTTGTGATGGCAGGGAGCTGGTTCTGCCGCATGATGACACAATGTTGTCGTGCACGTGGACGTGCCTCAGCCCCTTCCCGCTCCCGCCCCCCCCCATTACTCTTCCCGCCCTGGCCCTCCCCCTCTTGTCGCCTGCTCGTCCAGATGGGTACGAGAACCCGGGCTTCCTGGACGATGCCATACGAGTGGAGCGGCTATTGGCGTCGTCCATAACTCGCAGGAGCCAGTTCGGCGGCACGACGTGGCTGGCCAACACCGCCGGTGGGTGAGCGAGGCGGCTGAAGGCCTCGTCTCGTGGCAGGGGGATGATGGTGGCAGGGGGATAATGGTGGCAGGAGAAGGATGGTGGCAGGGGGATAATGGTGGCAGGGGGATGATGGTGGCAGGGGGAGGATGGTGGTAAGGGGATACCAGTAATGGTGGCAGGGGGGTAATGGATAGCAAACGCGTAAGCCGGCACCGGAAAGTAAACCCTCGTGGGAAAGTAAAACCTGCTGGGAATGTTGGATGTTGGGGTTTCGAATAATGAGCGGGTTCGGCTGGGGCCCTCGTATGTGTGTGCTGGAGGGGGGAATGCGTAGCGTAGACACTAGGCAGTCCCTGTATGCGTGCTGGCGGCGCGCTGGCGGCCGAACAATGCTAACCCAGCCCACCCAACCCCCCTCCCCTCCCTCGGTGTTCCTCTTACGTTCCTTCAACATCCCTGCCCTCCCCAGGCGCGGTCGCCCTCCATGTCAACAGCAACGAGCACACCGACAACATTGGGCGGGAGGCGGTCATCATATTCGACGCGCAGTGGTGCGTAGGGCCCCTAGGGACCCGCGCAGGTCCGTCCGTGGATCCGGCCCCGTGGAGGGCCCGCCGGAGCTTGGACTGTTACCTCACCATGCGTGCGCTGGTGCCATGACACGTCTCGTTGCCCCGAAACCCGCGTCTCACCTCCTCCCGGGCTTGCCGCTCCGGAACCCGCGTCTCACCACCTCCCGGGTTTGCCGCTCCGGAACCCGCGTTTCACCTCCTCCCGGGTTTGCCGCTCCGGAACCCGCGTCTCACCTCCTCCCGGGTTTGCCGCTCCGAAACCCGCGTCTCACCTCCTCCCGGCCTTGCCGCTCCGGAACCCGCGTCTCACCTCCTCCCGGGCTTGCCGCTCCGGAACCCGCGTCTCACCTCCTCCCGGGCTTGCCGCTCCGGAACCAGCCGCACGCGCCTCTCCCCACCCTTTTCCTGCCCCGCTCACACATTCAGTATTCCCCTTTCGCGTCTTGACCACGGGTTTCCTCTCCCCCCCGCCCCCCTTACCTCACGGGGCCTCTTTAGGACGGACGACCGCTGGCACCACGTGGCGCTGACGTGGGAGTACGACACCGGCGTGGCGGCGCTGTACCTGGACGGGTCCCCCCGGGTTCCCTTTTTCAAATCGGACTTTGGCACGATGGAGGAACGGTCGCCGGAGGGCGGCGGGGTGGCGCCCAGCGTCGCGGCGAGGACCTCCAGGGAGGGCACCGGGTCACTGGTGCTGGGACAGGTACGTGTACGGCACCCGCAACCCCCCGGCTTCCCCTCCCGCCCCCCCAAACCGAGGGGACCCGCAGCTCCCGGCGTCCGCTTCCCCGCGTGATCCCCAACCCGGGGCCGCAGCCTCACAACTGAACTGAGGGCGCTGAAGACACGAAACACATACGTACCCTCTTGCAACTCCCCCGCCACCCCACCCCACCAAACCATACCCCTCAGGACCAGGACTGTCTGGGTGGTTGTTTCAGCCCCTCAGACGCCTTCAACGGCCAATTGGCGGTGGTGCGGGTGTGGGACCGACCCCTGGGTCCGTCTGAGGTGGCGGGGGGCCTGGGCCTGGTGCAGCCCCCCGCGGCCCGCCGCTCCGGCCTGGTGGCGTTGTGGGCCTTCGGGGCCGAGGGTCTGGGAACCAGCGAGGAGGGAGCCGCGCTGGCGCTGGACTCAGCGGGTAGGTGGTATGGGAGGCGGGTAGGTGATGGGGTGCACTGGGAGCGGTACCTGTCGGTCCCGGGCGAGCTGAGGGTGGGTAGTTTGCGAACGGCGTGCTGACAGTTGAGTGGCAAAGTGGGGCGTAGCCGCCACGTGGCGTGAGCACTGCGTCCAGGGTTACACGCATTTTGTGTTGGGGATTGGGGTCGCTTGCTGCTGGGTCGTGCGCGCGAATGATGCTGCGGCACGGCCACGCCACTGCCAAAACACACTCCCTTCTTTTGCCCTTCCCCTTCCCCCTCCCCGTCCCCCTCTCACCCCCTCCTGTCGCTGTCCGCCGACCATGCGCCCACTATCTTGTCGTTTTTCGTGTCACCGGTTTCACACCACCCCCTCCTCTCCCCCCCCCTCCCACCCAAAATGCCGCCCGCAGGCGGCCCCCACGCCAACCACCTGCAGTTGCGGGGCAACGCGCCCCTCTACGTCTACTCCACTGTCCCACTGGCCGCCTCCAACGGCGCGCCGCTGCCGGGACCCAACCCTGGAGCGGGGGGTTACTCGCTGGCGCTGAACGACCGCCAGGTGTGGGGGCGGGGGGTGGGGTGGGGGTACAATAAAAGAACCGGTAACGCGACTGGGGTGTGTGTGTTGGGGGGTTGTTGTAAAAACCGTTTTACGCGACGGGACAGGATAGTTGGGGGGGGCGCAGCAGCGGGGAGGGCAGGGAGAGAGGGATGCGCGGGTCCACTGGCTGGAGTCCGTTTGACGTACTGGCCATGTCGTACGTGTCAGATGTCAGATGTCAGGTGCCAGGTTCGGCACTGATCGTGCCCGCATCAATGTATATCTGCCGGTGCTGGCGCGGGACCGGTGCACCTCGCTTCCGGTGTACGGCACGTTACACCGGCCCCAGCACGACGGTCCACAGCACGCGAAACACAACACTCGCCCCCGCCCCGGGGCCTCCCCTAACCTCCCCCGGGCCGCCGGTCCCCGCCCGCAGGTGCTGCTGCTCCCCAGCTTCCGCGACTTCCCCTCCACCGCCCTGACCCTGGAGTTCTGGATGACAAGCACCGACCGGTGCCGGCCCGGAGTGCCCTTCAGCTACGCTGTGGGGGACTACAACCAGGGCGACAACGCCTTCCTGCTCTTCAACTACAACAGCTGGTGGGGACGGGTGGTGGGCAGTGATGCTGCGGGCGCTGGCTGGAACGTGTGGATTGCCGTACGTTGTGTTTTTATTGCTGTTTTTATGTGGCGATCCGAATCCGAAACCCTGAACTGCGAAATACCCGAAAACACAAAAACACGGAAGTTACAAAAAGAACCGGAAACCCGAAAAAGAAATTCGCTTCGCTCATCTACAGGGGGGTGTCGGTGATGGAGGACGAGGGCCGGCTGTCCGACCACCAGAGCGGCGTCGCCGTCACCGACGGCCACTGGCACCACGTGGCGGTCACGTGGGACAGCGCCACCGGCGCCGTACGATTGTACGACAACGGCCGCCAGGTGTGGCAGGCCACGCGCAGCGCGGGCAAGTCCATTCCCTCAGGCGGCACGCTGGTCATCGGGCGCGAGCAGGTGGGACCGGCCTGGGGGTTTCGAGGAAGACCCGTGGGTGCCAGAAAAAACCGTTTAGAACAGACGTGCTGAGATGCATGCTGGAGAACTGGGTTTGGGTTGGGGAACTGGCCTGGGGGCGGGGGGGTAGGAGGGGAGGCCCCCGGGGGGCCGGGGGGAGGATGGTTGGCGAGGAGGCTCCGGGGGAGGGGAAGGGAGGCTTGGGAACGCTGTCTAGTAGTAGCTGTTACAGTGGGTTACAGTGGGTTACAGTGGCAGCCTTGATGTGTTTTGCTGTTTGCGTGGGAGGGACACACATACAATGCTGGAGGCTGGAGGCTGGAAGGTTGCTTGTTCAGGCTCAACCCGTCGGCAGGCTGCCCGTGCCGCTGCGGTCCGGTTGTGATACCGGCCTCGGCCCCTCCCTTGACCCTGGGGGGGCCGCACGCGCCCACTTGTCCGACGTCTTTCCACACCCAACGTCTCAGGACTGCAAGGGCGGCTGCTTCGACAGCGCGGCGGGCGCGACGGGCAACGTCAGCCCCGACAAGAAGCAGGAGTACGGCGTGCAGGTACGACGGTACGGCAGACGCCGAGCCGCGGGGCCGCATCAGCTTCCTGCGTGCTGCTCTCATAAGGCGCTGGTTGCGAGGGTGTTGCATTCGGCGAGTGTCGGCTGCCGCGCTGCGGCCGCGTGCCTCTTCCCCTCGTTCCCTCCCCTCCACACACACACACACACACACACCTGTCCACGGCCCCCCCCCACACACGGGCTTTCCTCACCACCACCCCCTATGTCGTGCAACCTGGTCTTACTGCCACCCTCTCCACGGGCCCGCCCCCTCGTCCCGGTCCTCGCAGGATTTCACCGGGGTCATCGAGGAGATGCGGCTGTGGAGTGTGGTGCGCAGCCCGGAGGAGATCAAGCGAGGCATGGACGCGGATGACGGGCGGGGACCAGGTGGGAGGGGGCCTGGTGGGGCTGAGGGGTTAGGGAGGGGTGGGGCTGAGGGGTTAGGGAGGGGTGGGGCTGAGGGAGGAGGGGCGTGACGGGTTTGGTGTTGGTGTTGAGGCGGTGACGGTGGGAGATCTAACTCTCTATCTAGTGAAGGGAAGAAGACGGAACGGTCAAAAGGGAGCTTTGCCGCAATTACTGTAGGCGTGTGCCGCTTTTTCATTGCCTTGTGTACATGCTTGCCACGTACGTGTGTGGCGGGTGTCATGTGTATGTGCCGTGGGGAGCCCCGGGGTTCCCCAGCTCTCCTCCCCAGCACTCCCCCTCCGTGGTGGCAGTAGGCTGACGGAGCAGCGCCTGCCTCACCCACCTGCCAGTCCGCGCCCCCACCATCTGCCCGATGGTTCTACCTCTTGGTCTGGAACCCACTGTAACCGTTACAACAACAACCATCTGATTGCCCCCCCCCACCGCCATCATTGTCCCCACCACCACCACCATTGCCCCCATCTCCACCACCTTGTCCGATGGCCCTCCCTGGATAGTCTGGGGCCCACCCACCGTTGCAGTTACTACTACTACCATTGCTCTTGTCTTCCCCCCGATGGACCGTCGCGCCCCCCCACTCCAGGCGGCTTCGATCACCCCGGTGTGGATCCCTCCTCCCCCGGCCTGGTGTCGTACTGGCGGTTCGACGAGGGCTCGGGCTACAAGGTGAAGGACGCCACCGGCCGGGGCCACGACCTGGTGATGCTGCAGGAGCCGCACTGGGTGGTGAGCGGGCGGGGACTCGAACTGGGGTTTGGGTTTGGGGTTTTAGGGTTTTAGGGGTTACGCCAGGGTTGGGAGTAGGTGGCTGCTGCTGTACGACCTCCGGCCGACAAGTCGGCGGCTGGAGGGGTCTCCGGGTTCCAACAGCTCCCTCCGCACGGACCACCCTTCCACACCACGTGGCTCCACTCACATATCCGCGCCCTTGCCCGCGCCCGCACCCCCAGGTGACGCGCTGGCTGAGCAGCTGCGGCAACGCCGTGGTGGAGGGCGCCGAGGAGTGCGACGACGGGGACCTAACCGACGGCGACGGTTGCTCGTCCAACTGCCGGGTGGAGCCCGGCTGGGTGTGCACCGGCACCCGCTCGCAATGTGTACGGACAGACGCACCCCGACCCGGACCCGCCCCCGGACCCGCCCCCGCCCCGGCACCACAGCCACCCGCACCGCAGCCGCAGCCGCCACAGCCACAGCCGCAGCCGCAGCCGCAGCCGCAGCCGCAACCGCCGGTGCCGCCGGCGGTGCCGTCGGGCGGAGGCGGCGGGCAAACGGACGCCGCCAGCGGCGGCGGGCGGAGCGCACAAACGCGCAGCAGCACGGGGCTGGTGGTGGGCCTTATCGTGGGCGGCGCTGTGCTGGCGGTGCTGGTGGGGGTGGCGGTCGCCTCCAGGCACGCACTGGGTGGCGCTTTCGCGCAGGTGGGGTGACCGCGGGAGGGAAGTCGGGAATGACCCCAGCCGTTTCATAATTAAGATATCGGATGCTGCTGCTGACTAGAATTTGGGGGACCAGAGCAGACCCTTGCGTAGTTTTGGTGGGGCGAGTTGGGTGAGAAGCCGGGCCGTGAGGCTGCTGGAAGGAGGGGGCGCGATGGGGGGGTTGGCATATAGACCGGCTACACGGCATAGGTATAATAGCTGGCGCGATGGGGGGGTCTGGAGGCGGGGTTGGGATGGGGTGGGTGCGATGCCTAACCTCGGGGCCTCTCTCGGTTGCTAGATCATCATTTTATTCCCTGCCTCCCGCCTATCCCGCCTGTCTGCGGCCGCCCCTCCCGCTGTGATTCCGCCGTCCTGCCCGGAGCCCCGGCCTCTTGCTCGCCCCTTCTAAAACCCTTCTAGAACCCGTGAGCCCTAAAACCCTAAAACCTCAAACCCTTGATCCCTCCTGTTTCCCCTCCCCCCTTCCCCCGCTGCTGCCCCCATGACCCGCTGCGCAGGTCCCCCGGGCGCTTCACTCCCTCCACGAAGCCCTCGCTCAGCGGCTGCCCCTCCCTAGAGCCCTGCGCTCGCGGCTGGGGCCAGAATACAACCCGCTGGTGGTGAACCCGGAGGTGGGTGCGGCTGCAACCTCGCCGACATTGTCCGCATTGACATACCCGCACGCCAAATCCCCATCTAAAGCGCACGTGCTCTGATCTCGACCTTGATCTCGATCTTGCGCACGGCTGCCGTACAGGAGATGGACATGTCCCCCGAGTTCATCAGCTCCACACCCCCCAGGGCGAGTCCCGGCCACCCGGGCGGCTACTACCCGCTGGGTGGCGGCTCGGGGGTGGTGGCGGGAGGGGGCGGCGGCGGCGGCTGGATGGCACCGGCACCACCCACACCCACACCGGCTGCCCGGGGGGCGGGCGGTGGAGGCACGCCCGTCTAGGCGGGGACATGCATGCTGCTGAGTCCAGGTGGCCTGGAAATGGACACGGTATGGCATGGTAGCAGTGGCGAGCATGAGAGGATAAGCCCGTAGCGGGGGCGGGCAGCCGGGGGAGGTTGTGTGTGCCGGTTGCGCGCCTTGGGCATCCGGTGGAGGGTTACAGGAAAGAACCGGTGTGTCTGTGTGTGTGTGGGGGGGGGGGGTTACAATAATAGACCCGATAATGTGTGTGAGTGGGGGGGTACTGAGCGGCCGAGCAGGGCAGCGAGGTAAGGGGTAGATGTGGCCTCGCAGCTAGGGCTGCGGAGGCGCTGGGAAAGCGGTGGAGGCTGCCGTAGTGGACGTAGGTAGCAGGTAGATGAGTCTGCTGGTGGTAATCAGTGCGGGGTCTCGTAGCCAGCCAGACGAGCGGCTCAGATGAGCAGGCGGCCAGGCGGGCAAGTGCCTAACACCGCCGTCATACGGGCAGGCGGCAGATGTTGGTCGCCAAGCGTTGTGGTTGGGTTGGTCATGACGGCGGCGCGGGCCCCCCGTTGCTCAGGGGGGTGACGCGGCCTCCGAATACACGTGCTGCCCTGCTGGCTAGGTAGTGTGCATGGGCGCATGGGCTCACAGGACTGCATGGCCGCCACCGCCACCGCAGCCCCTCCTTTGGCCCTAGCGAGAGCCATGCAGCTGGGGGCCTGTCCACGATGATATGGTGCTGCGGAGCTGGTCTAGTTGTGGGTGCGGCGGCAATGACGACGCGCGTGGTTTCGGGGCGGGATGCCGCCGTGGTGCGAGGCCGGTTGGACGGTGGACGCACCCGCGCTGCCAGCAGCGGCAGCAGCAGCAGCAGAAGCCAGGTGGGCAATGGGTGCGACTGCAGCGACGGCGCCGCTCCGCTTGCGGCTGTCACAAGCTCACAGGTTAAAGGCGCCTCGCCTGTAAGTCTCGCATCTGGCTCGTGTCACGTACGGCGTCCCACGCCCCAAGCCCTGCGGATGACGCCCAGCCTTCGGCTGTGCACGTGATCGGTTGGGCCGTGCGGATACCGGGCATGCAGACGCCTACTTCCGTTACTTGGCTGCCCCTGCCCTGCCCCGATCCTGACCACACGGGTTTTCCTTGCAATGCCCCGCGAAAGCCGAACTAGCGACACAGCGGCCAGTCTACCGTATGTCCGTACCACTACCAGCGCACGTGATCCGCCCAGGGCGGGGCGACTTGCAAGACTGGCTTCGGGCGAGGGCTGCCCCGGGGTCTCCCCGGGTCGTACGACGCCTGCCTGCTGCCTGCAGGCTAGCTAGCTGGGGGACACCAACAGCGGCTCATGCCGTCCTGCGTCTCCTGCGTCCCGCGCCACGTCTTGTTTGCGATGCGTGGTCAGCAGGGGGTGTTATAAGAGAACCCGCGAATCCACGGCCGACAACCGGGGGGCATGTGTGTGTGTGTGCTTGTGTCTACCGGTGTGTGTTTGTGATTGTGTGCTGCGCGCCCTTATGTTACAGCTTCAGCACTGCATGGCGGGGTTGAGGGTTTCAGCTGGCTGGCCGCAGGAGCCCGACGTCGCATAAGGCCCCCCGCGGCGCCTTCCCGCTCCCCCCCGGGAGCTGACCGGCCTCAGCGCTACTGCGAGGGCAGGAGCACGGGTGCAGCACCGGGAGCACTACTACATACTACCACTCGCCCACTTGGACCAGACCGCCACTCGTTACCGGTTCACTTCACTCCTACCTATCACCACCCCAGCCTTGCCCTCGCCCTCCAAGGAGAGGTGACGGGGCCCCCAAAAGCAAGACCTCTCCAAACCCCTCCACACAGCTGCTTTCCTGCCCGCTCGTGTCCGTGCATCATGTCATCGCACACCATCGGCATCGCCATCATCATTGTTATCACTATCATCACCAATCGACACCGCTCGACCATCTGTCACTGGCGCCTGGCATTAGCAGCGGCAGAAGCAGCAGCCGGTTCTCCGACCTCGGGAGCCGCAGCCGAGCGCCCGTCGCAGCCCTCGACGGAGCAGCCGCAAGCACCAGGGGTTCGTGTGAGGCACGCGCGGAGGGGTTGCGTCACCCGCCCAGGCACTCATCGAGCGCCCGGTCGACCGTCACTGCCGGTGCCAGGAACGAGTCGGCGATGGCCTTGTACTGGGGCACCTGCAGGCCTGTGGAGGGTGAATGGTGGGAACCGAGTGGGGGTAAAGGATAAATCCGCAAATCCACGGCGAACCGAGTGGGGGTAAAGAATAATCCGCGAATCCACGGCGAACCTAGTGGGGGGTGAGGAGAGGACGAGGGGGCGCCCGGCGCAGCCTCGGCGCACGCAGCACCGGAACCCACGAAGCCGTCATCAGCATGCGTGCATCGAGGCCGCCGCAGCTGCCCCGCTGTGCCTTCAGATGAGCCATCACGCATATAGCTACACCATCACCCTCCCCCACCACCAGCGTCATGCGGCGAACTGCCGGTGTTCCTCCTCTGTTGCAATTGCGCAGTTCACAGCGGGTCAGTCCACAAGGAGCTCCGCCCGCACATGTAAGTTGCGAGCTGCACGCGAACGCGAGCAGGTGATGGCCCATGCGACAGCAAGACAAGCAGGTGATGGCCCATGAGACAGCAAGACAAGCAGGTGATGGCCCATGCGACAGCAAGCCAAGCAGGCAGCGGCGGCGCGCAGTCGCCCTCTCATCGCACTGGCTTACAATCGCCGTACGGTACGAAGGGCGCCATCTTGAGGCAGCAGGCGGGGGGAATGGGGGTGGTGCTGGCGCACTCCTTGAAGGCGGCTACGGTGGGATCAGCCTGCAGCTGCATGGCAATCTGGCACCGAGCGTCGTCCATGGCTGGCGGAGGGGTTGCGGTGGAGGGGAGGGGGGGGGCATAAAAAACGGGAGGAGGGGGGGCCGTAGTTTGGGGGCCAGGGCAGGTAGTTGGAGCCGGAGGGGGGTCAGGCCCGGTGTCACGGTAGGCATTATCTCCATGCGATGTGGGTGCACGGCTGAAACGGATAAGGCTGTCAGGGCAACAGCCGCGGGGGTGGGATGCTGCTGGACAGAGTGGGGTGGAGTTTGCGGTGGGGTGAGTCCCGCAAGGCGACTGCGAAGCCAAGACGTCGTACGCGACGAGGGGCGAGTTGGGGCTGTTGGGCAGGGACACAGTGCATGCCAGGAAGAGCGGTAAAAGGGGCGAGAGCTCCGGTTGTGCCTCGTTGCTGAGTGCGATGCATGCACAGACGACGAGACAGACAGTACGTCTCCGCAACAGCAGGGCAGACAACTGTTGTTCGCGGGCAGTGGTGAACATAGCTGCGTTCGGGGGTTTGCCTGGCGGGGTGGAGCGTGTGCGCAGACGCCGCACCCGGGCTTGCCATGGCTGTAGCGTGGCGCCTGCCATTTGTACGCCCCGCTGCCGCTGCCCCGCACCCCTTACCACAACCGCAGCGCTCACCGGCAACCTGGCGCCCGCTCAATGCCACAATGGCGACTAGCGCCAAGGCCACAGCGCTCCATATCGCCACCACGCGACAGCTGGGTTTGAGGCACGCCATGTCTGGAATGTGGGAACAGTTAGAAGCCCCTTGTTTGCCGCTCTATCCAAATCCGTAACGAGTGTGCTGCAAATTCGTGTTCCATGTGCAATTGTGAAAGCATATAATGCCGGCGAAGGCGCCGCGCGCAGATTCGTCGAAAGGCGACATTTCAGCACTGCCCCAAATGAAAGGAGGACGCTTGACAGGTGGCTGTAGATCTTTGGAGGTGCCACTGATGATGTACGCCTACGTATGCCAAAGAATTGTCACAGCATGGTCTTTCCTCAACACACCGTACTTCCAGGGAGGGCTTTGCGTTGCAAGAAAACGCGGGGTCCTCCCCTCCTAACCCTCCTTTTCCTGCGTGCATTTAACCCCTGCGGTAAAAATGGTGAGCTAGGCAACTCCATGTAACACTGCGCACCTGCGCCGCCCTCTTCAGCAACTAGAGGATGTAACATTTGTTCCTGCCCGACTGCGCGCAGCCGAAGCAGATTCACGAGATCAAGGACTTCTTGCTGACCGCTCGTCGCAAAGACGCGCGGTCGGTCAAGATAAAGAAGACCGGCAGCGTGACCAAGTTCAAGGTTCGCTGCTCCAAGTACCTGTACACCCTGTGCGTGGCTGACTCGGACAAGGCGGATAAGCTCAAGCAGTCCCTGCCTCCTGGTGAGCAGCTTCAGACACGAAAGCGGAGCCCAACGCGTGGGTGCGGCCAGGGCGGCGGATTCCGCGCCGTCACTTTCGCTCACGGCGACCAACTCAGCCGAACTACAGCTGCTTGCGAGTGAACTTTATCTGGTTATATTTAGGGCACCTACTGGCGTCTTCAGCAAGCCCGTACCATGCAGACCCACCGTGGCAGCAATCCGCAGCGCCTGGCACGTAGGAACGTAGAAGGCTATTATAACTTCCTGCCGTTATGACGTCGTTACGTGGTGTGTATATTTAGCCTGCGGTCGGGCGGGTATGGGTCCTGAACCACTTGGCTTTCCTAACACCACACCCGTTGCCCCGACACTTCGCCCCTCATTGCAGGCCTGTCCGTCCAGGACATCTAAGCAATGTGCTAGCAACCCGGGGAGTACGAATGTAACGCAGGACGTGAGCTGGCTCCCTCTCGGTTCATACTTTCGCACGGCACGGAGGGAATCAGGGAATCGCGGCCTGGCGTTAGCTGGCTGTCAGGCGCACACACGGCAGCGCAGTCGCTGGAGCTGCAGACGGGAGCAGGTGTCACTTATTCCAGCCAGGCGAGGGAGGTGTTGTGTTACAAGTTCCAGCCAGGCGAGCAGCGTGTGCATCTCAGAGCGCATCACGCGGCGTTCCCAGCCCTGACGCATGAAAGACACTCGTCCAGGATGGCCTCAGCGTCTGCCAGCTCTTCGGCAGCCAGCATGTCATCCGTAGCCGCATCCCCGCAATCAACATTGCCACTTGCGCTAGCTAGTAGTCCCACCGCTAATCCCACCGACAGCACCTCGCCGTCGTGCTGCGACTGGTCTGATCTGGGTCGGCGGCGAGAGGGGGACATCAGCACCAGCTGCTGGATGCGCACGTGCAGCTGTCCGCTGATGCTTGGGGGAGGGTCGGGGCAGAGCCCTGGGTCGGGGCGGCGGTGCACCTCGCCAACTGCGGCCGCCAGCGTATCTGTCAGGGCAGTCAGAAGCTGGGCGCCGCGGTTGCTCAGTGACGCAGGGCCACCAACCAAAGGCCTGGTCTGAGGGCTCGTTTGCACTTGCCCTCGGCCCAGGGAGGATCGGCCCGTCGCGCACTCACCACCTGGCTCCAACCCCCCTTCCATATCAGCCGCCATGGCATCGGGTCGCGCCAACTCGGGGAAGCGGAAACCTTGCGCATCATCAACACCGACAACAGCAGAAAGCGCTTCCTGTGTGCGATTAGATCCGCACGTTGGATCTCCTGCCGAATCCCCGCCGCTCGTGCTTGCTTGGTGGTAATCGCGCAATAGAGCCTCCGCCGCTGCCGCCGCCGCCTCCAGAAGGCTGGAGGGCCGAACAACACATGCACGGCAATCCGGCGCTGACGGGGTGGCATCCGCTGTGCATTCGCATGTAGGTACCACCTCCATCACCACTGCCCAAACGCGTAGGGCAGAAAGCAGGGCTGCGTGCTCCTCCGCACCTAGCGCGGCCACAGGCATTGCGTGAGCGGTGTTCGCCGGATGCCTTCCTGAGTTACCGGAGTGGTCGTCCCCTCCCCACAACGAAACGGCGCCTCCAGGCGCACGCGGCGGCGAGGTCGTGCGGCATGTCATCAGATCCCCTGCGAGAGCCGCAGCGGCAAGTCCTAGGTCGTATAGGAAGCCTGCATGGTCCTCCCTACCGGGGTCGGTCGGTGCCGGGTTCATCGCGACCAGAGACCGCAGGATCTCCGTCGAAGCGTCCACCAGCGCCGCCAGCGGTCCAGCCAGGAGCGCCACCGCAGTACGCGAGCTGCAGCCGCGACCAGCCTCTGTCAGCTGCCGCAGGCACTCGACCAGCCGCTCGCGCAGCTCCTCGCCGCCCAAGTGGCCGGAACCGCAGGCCCTGCCAGCGGCGTCGCTGCCGCCGTACAATGCGCCGTACAGACGTACTGCGGCTGCGCAGCTCCCGGCCGCCACCCGCACCGCGGCTGCCTCCTGGACCGGAGCGGACTGGGCGCTGGCCGCTGCCACCCACGGCGACGGCCCTAGGTAAGCTGCCAGCGCCGGCTCTGCCACGCCGCCACCAACAGCGGGTTTCGGAGCCTGAGTCCCCACTTGCAGCCGCAGCAAGCTGGCCGCCATGTCGCAGAGCCGCCCCAGCAGCGCAGCAGCGCGTGGGTTGACATCCGGGTCGTGGAGCAGGACCTGCGGCCGCATCATCAGGGGTTCAGGGCGCATCGAACAGGGGTTCAGGGCACAGACGCGGCCGATCCTACGGGATGAATCGCAAGCCTTGAGATCTTAGGCTTGGGTAGCATCACTTGCGTGACGTGCCACGGAGCCTCATTGTTGGCAGGCATGGCCTCGCAAGCACACACACTCATACTGCCCCCGCTGTTATCCTCCTTCCTAGGGAACATGAGTCAGTCTCCCGCCCTGACAGCGTCGCATGGGATCACTTGCAGCCCCCGGTGCCTGAAGTGTAGGCTGCTTACTCCCACGTGTTCAGGCAGCAGGCGCACACACGCACCGGAGGCCAGGCTGCCAGGGCCGCACCCAGCGCCGCCGCGGTGCTCACAAGCCCCAGCCGCTCCGAAACCACCGGCTGCCCGCCGCCGCACCCTGCCACCACCAGCAGCTGGCTTGCCAGGTCCGCCGCGCCACCGGCGAATGCCTGGGGGCAGGCAAAACGGGCCAGGGAACATACACCGTATCAGGCATAGCGGTAGACGCCATCGTGGCCCAGGGAGTTGTCATTTGGTTCTGGAGCCAGATTGCAGTCCGGCTTGCACGAAGCAGGCCGCAGGTTGCAGGGCTGCTACGCGTGTAACTCGGGGACGGGGGCCACATCGGGAATTCGGGATGGGTTACGTAACATACACAGCAGGCGGGGCGGGGCAGGGGAGGCCAGGGTCGCTTCCAATCTCCGCAACAACGTCCACCGCCTCCTTCGCTCCTCACCCGCCGGTCCCGCTGTGACCTGTCGTCGCCGGCCGTCCACAGCTTTCCCGCGCCCTCGCGGAGGAACACCAGCACGGCGTCCAGAAGGGCCTCCCGCTCCGGGCGCCTGCCCTCGCTCCGCGTCCTGATGGCGTCCCCACACAGCCGCAGCACCTGCTGCGGAGCTCGCATGGCCTCCAGCAGCTCCACCGCCTGGCAAGGCCCAGCCGGGGTGAGGGTGGGGTACGAAATGAAACCCGTGGGTCGGCACTGAAAAGTATAACCGATCAGAAAGGGAGGGTGGGGCAGGGCGACGTGAGACAGAGGGCGAGAATGAGACCCAAGCAGATCGCAAGGCGGTGACCGCACTGGGCGAGCGAAGTTGCGTGAGCGATGGCATGAACGGAAGCTTATAGCCAACTCCTTCTCCAATTCGACCCCATCCGGTCTCTGCGTCGAAAAAGGGTGTCAACCAACACCTGGTAGTCGGCACAACCCGCACCAGCGCACTCGACAGCAGCGCCACCACCAGCTCGCACAGCGCCAGCACGCGAACGGCGCGACGACCCTCCTGCGTGCCTGTCCCCGCGTCTTCCCCGCGAACCAGGGCGCCGGGTTCTAGCTGGCTGCCCGCCACGCCCACTGCCGCCGGTGCTGCAACGCCGCTGCCGATGCAGGCACCATCCCAGCACGGGGTAGCCCCGGCCATTCCATCTGACGCCTCCGCTTCCACCTCCGCCGGACTGACGGCAGTGCCGCTCGTTGGCGCCTCCGTGCGAGCGGCGGCGGCGCCGCCGCCGCCGCCGGCCGCTGTCAGGCCCAGAGCGGCCGCCAGCGTCGCGGCTGCTGCAGCGGCGCCGCCGGGCAACAGTCCCTCCTCCGCCGCAGCCGCGACCAGCCGCGCAGCAGCAGCCCGCAGGTGCAGGTTAGCGCTCAGCAGTGGGGGGAGTGCGACGCTGGTAATCAAGTCGCCGGGTGCCGCAACCCCACCTCCGGCGGCGAGGGAGAAGCCGCCATCCCAGCCCGTAGCGATACCCCCAGAGGGCGCCTGCTGGGCAGCAAGGGGGGCCGCGGGATGCAAGTTTGGGAGCAGCATGAGCATACAGCGTGAAAGCGCAGCCAGTACAGCCCCGAAGCCACCACACGCCCTGCCCCAGCACCTGCAGCGCGCTGGCGAGCTCCATGCCGCCTCCTGCCGCCGGCCCGTGCAGGCTGCCCAGCGCCGCCCGCAGCGCGTCCACGCACTCGGCCCGCAGCTCGGGGGGCAGCCCGCCGCCGCCCGCCGCCCCCGCCAGGACACACAGCAGGTCGCGGCCGCTGGAGCTGCGTCGAGCCGGCGGTGGGTGAGGCGGGGGAGGGGGGCAGGTGACATCAGCCGGATGGACGATGGCCACGTGCAGGGTGCGTGTTTTCTTGGCATTCGCGAGGAGCCCCGGTCTTCACGCGGGAAGAGTTGCTGCTGCCGACCCGCAGCTCGCTCAGCGTACCAGTGAGCCACCGCAACACATCATTGTGCAGGGGTGCAGGGGTAAACTCCGTATTCCAGGGTATTTAAGTGAGTGTGTGTGGCCCCAGTGACTGCTTAATTAGGCACATGGCATCTTGCCTACCCAGGCCTCCCGCCCTGCCCTGCCCAGCCGTTGCCCTGGCCAGCCGTGTCCGTCCATGTCCGACCCGCCGCCGTGCGCCGCCACCCCGCCGCCGTGCCCTGCCGTACCGTTGCCACTGCAGGACGCAGCGCAGTCCGTGGGGGCTACCGCACAACGCGCCCAACACCCGCGCCGCGGCGGCCGCGACGGATGGACTTCCGCGCGTCAACGCCACCTGCATCGGGGAAGGGGATGTTTGTGAGGAAAGCCCGTGCACGAAGAAGCTGAGTAGGAAACCGTTTGTTACATAACCAGGGGGGGAAGGGGGTTGGGCGGCGGTGGGTTTCATCGGGGGGGACAGCACGTGCAAGTGGAGATGGAAGGGGTATATGCGGAGGATTAGGATCAGTCGAGGGCTCGAGACGTGGTTTCTCTCACGTGCGTCCTAGCGGCATGGGGGGCAGCCACTGACATTGGAGCGTAGAGTGCGTGCTTGGAGCAGGGGGGTCGGTGTAACTATATGTTGGGAGCGGTGTGGAGTGGATGCTAGATTACAGTGTGATACATTATGGTACGGCAGTAACTTTGTGGGATGCCGGACACGCACTTGCATCGCTTCGATACCCTTGGCGGCCGCGAAGGCCGTTCGCGCGGCGGGGCTGTGCTGACAGTACTCGGCCAGCGCCCGAGACACCACCGCCGAAGAGCAGCAGCTGTCGCCGCAGCAGCCCAGCTCTCCGGCCATGCACTCCCCTGCAGCACAGCAGGACCAGGTCGCGTCTGCGGCTGCCGTCGCACATGAAAACCCTCCGCCACAGCGCGCGGCTCCGGCCCTGCACATGCTGATGCAGTTATGCAGAAATCACAATGGGACTGGAATCTCACCTGAAGCGCCAGATAAGAGTGCATTGAAACATGTTTCTAGCTTGCCAGGAGCACCGCCGAACTGCTGCTTGCGAATGCGTGGCATGAGGTATTTTTGCTCCCCGTTATCGGAATCGCGTAATGCTGCCGACGGTTCTCATCAGCTATGCAGCTGACAAGGATCGAAAGATGGGTGTAATCTCGTCGACCTGACTGCACTGCGACAGCGTGGAAACGCGTATATTACGATGAGAAACAATGCTGTGAGTTTTCTAATAATCAGCCATACATCATAGCTTACGCAAATGCGTTTCCTGGTGGTTGGAAAAACTGCCACTCGTTACCAAGGGCGGATCGTTGCGGCTGAGGACAGGCCTTCGGCCACTCCTTTCTCGTTGAATCATCTTGCAATGGCCTATAGATACCTACCCCAGGCAATGATAGTCAGGCACTTCTCGCTGCCAAGTCAAGCCAACGCGCCCTCAGGCCGCCTCCCCAGCGGCTCCTGACTGACTGACGAAGCTGGACGTGCGTGTATCTAACGCTGAGTCTCACCGCAGTTCCTCGCCGCATAAGGTAGGTAACGCTTTTGTAACGCAGTGCGTCACCCGCACGTTGCGCGCTGTTTGGCCGAGTCATCAAAGCTGCCTGCTGCGCGCCAGAAACCTGGAGCACGTACGTGGAGCACGTCCGCGGGCAGGTGACGGATGGATCGGTGGTCGTTATGTTACAACCCAGGAAGACGTCCCTGGAAGCGCCAATCGGCAGCGTCGGGCTGCGTGTCCCTGTCCGGACCCTTCGGCTTTGCGGAATAACCTTGCACTCAGGTTGCCTTACTTGCGCTCACACCGGTGCACGCAGCTGCCGCCGTACACCCCAGCATACATGCCACAACACAGCAAATTATATACCGAAGGGGGATACGGTCCGTCAGCCATACATATTATCATATCCGTGCCAGTGCCAACCCATGGCGTCGGAGCTATTACTTCCCTCCGCCGGCTTCGGCACGTACGGAAGTGTCTTTAAGGGCCCTCTTTGCACTGCGCCGTGGCCTCCAGAGGAATGGAAAAAAGGGTCATACACATACATGTATAACGGGCAGGAAAAATGTGTGCCCCAGACCGTGGGGTTACCAGTATTCGTCAGCACGAGGGATCCTACTTGCGCTCTGTGGCTACGGTATAAAGTAAGAGCGATGAAGCAGGTAGCTAGAAATGGTTCTGATGGCGTACGGACATCCAGCCGCAACTCGGCGCCTCAGGCACGCACACAGCAGCTGTACGATGACATCGGCCTAGCTACCAGTTGTGCATCGTCATTAAAAATCACCGGTTTATTACTCAGTCCAGGTCACGGGGCGAGATTCCACGCTTGGGTTCGCGGTATATACTTCTGGAACGGCCCAGTACGAACAGGTACGAACTGTACGGACAACCCCACACCATATACGTCAAGCAAGCGCGCGCACACATAATTGATGCATGGCGTCTCGGCTCAGCACCACCAAAAGGGATTAGCTGTGGCAGGATGAACATGTACATGATAAATACGGAAGGCGGCACTGACCGACATTATTTGCACTATTTGCAACCGGCGCGCGGAGACAATTATTATGATTATTACGAAACGCATAAATACGAACGTGGGATTCAAACCCGTCACCAGCAAACTACTCCGTCCTACCAGTGGACTGCGCACCGCCGTCTTTCATTCGCAATAATGGGCTCCCTCAGCATGACTCCGACACCCTCCGCCCCTCCAGTAACCTGCATCAGGCTGATCCGATCGCCAGCTCGGCGGCTCCTGGACAGAGCCGCTCCACCCGGACCTCAAACCAGAAGGACCCCACATCACCCCTTACCGCACCCTCACACGCAGCTCCAGGGATTGCTTGACGTCATGACGCACGCCGTACACGTCTGCCTCGCTGCCGCAGTCGCCTTCTTCGCGCACTCGGCGCACGCGTACGGGTCCCTGCCCGCCCGCACACACGACACACAGTCCCCGACTGAGCCCATCGCCATCACGGCGGGCGCCATACACACGCCGCATCGCCACGGCCCCGCCGCACGCATCGCCGGGTCGGCGGCGCATGCCGTACACACGGGCAGGAGCGCGGTGTCAGCTGTGAGGTCAGTGCAGTATTGTTTGCACGCCCAAGCGTCGCCACCTGCAGACACGCAGCCCAGACAGGATGCCGCTTGCGTGGATACGTACGAGGCGTTGCCGACGCAGGAATGGCACTGCCACGGCTGCGCCTGTCGTACATTGACGCAATCGTAGCAGTTGGTGCGCTGGTCGGCGATGGGGGTGGCGGGGGCCGTGGGGCCGTCGCAGCCGTTGCACTCCCAGCGGTTGGCGGGGCAGATGCTGGTGGTTGGGCTGGGGCTGGGTGACGGCGGGGCTAGGCTGCTGGGGCTGGGGCTGGGCGAGGGTGAAGAAGCAGGTGCCGGCGAGGGCGAGGGAGGCAGTGATGGGGATGGCGGGGGTGATGGCGGCGGTGAGGGTGGCGGCGAGGAAGAGGGCGAAGGCGAGGGATCCGGTGACGATGCACAGTAGGTGTCCCAGTCCGGTATACTAGCGCCCAACTGCAGCAGGCCTGCGAGCGCGACCGTGAAGCCGCCGTTATAATCAAGCGCCACCTCATTCAAGATGTAGTCCATGCGGTCGTCCACATACACGTCGTCCTTGCGGGGACCGCCCACCAGCGCGCCTCGCAGCACACTGGGATTGGGGCGCGGCAGCGCCGCCGTCGTACCGTCGCAGGTGACGTTGAAATCAGGATCGCACATGGAGCTCGAGTGGTGCGGTCGCACTGGCGGGTTGGCTCCGAAACCGACAACGAAACTGCGGCCCCAGTCGCCAAGCATCAGCCGGATCTGCCGCCGCGCCCAGCAGCGCTGCAGTTGGGTGTCGGTTAGGTTGGTTGACAGGTACTTCGAGTAGACGAGCTTGAGGGCGGCGGCGTTGGCGGTTACACGCAGAGTGCCCCATTGCATCTCGTGTACGAGCCCCTTGGGCGAATAGCACACGGTGCCATCGTCCACCAGGCCGTCGCCGTTGTTGTCGGTGCCGGCAGGTGGCGCGGTGCACAGCGTGGGCACCTGATGAGGCCGGGAGACGTTTGGCAGAGGGGCCAACCGCGCATGGCATCACAAGCAACAGTGATGAGCCGAAATGGGCGCAACGAAGCGGAGGGTATTGACATTAATACGCTTGGAATCAGAATCCCTGTTGCACAAATCCGATGTAATGTATGGTTCCAATAGGCGGAAAGGCATATGCGAGCGGACGCCGACGCGATACAGCTCGCCGATTACTGCGCACGAGGACTACATGCAAGCATAGACGACTGCTTTCCTCGTTCCGGCCCCGTCCGATCTGCCCTCTCCCGCCCAGCTACAGCCAGCGTTAGGGGCAGGCACTCACGTGCCAGCGGTTGAGATTCCAGTTGAGACGGTTGCGCACGGTTTGCAGGAAGGCCGCTTCCAGTTTGTCGGCCATGCCCAGCATCATGACAGAGGCCTCGTTGAAGGCGTTGTCCCAGTCCATGCCACGGCACCAGCCGATGCCCATGTTGGAGGCCGAGGTCCAGAACGTGACCGCGTCCACGCAGTACGACACACCCTGTCCGGTACGGCACATCCAGGCGGCCGCCCAGAGCATATCGTCCTGCCACTTGTGGTTGCCGTACCGGTACGGGTAGTCGCCCTGGGGGATCTCCCAGCTGTGCGTGGGTCCATTTTTATTTGAGGGAAGCAGCGATCGAGGGGGGAAGGGCGGGATGGGCTCGGGCGTCGACAAGATGGTCCGGTGGGCAATCATGCAGGACTAAGAATAAATGTTAGTTATTGAACCCATTGCCGCCAAGCACAGTCGTAGCCAGCGCGTAAACAGAGCGGTCGATGTTGGACAGCAGGCGAACCTCCCCCGGCTACACGATGTAGTATCCGAGCATCACCGCATCGTGGCGTCAGAGCATACATCACAGCCCTGGTGGCCGCCCAGTTTCCATCGCTGCCGCAACCAACCTGCAGCTTGCTTCTTACTCACGTGCCGGGAAAAGCCTTGGCGAAGGCGTACAGCTGTCGCGCGTGGTGCAGCAGCTCCTCAGCTACGGGGTCCGCGGCGTCCTCCAGCCGCAGCACCGCCGCTACGCCCGCCAGGGCGGCCACCGCCTCCCCCACGATGTCAGCGCCGGGCCGGTTCCTGTCGGCCAGCCAGGTGGGCCTGTAGGGACCCTCCACCTGGGGGCACTGCTCAGGCCGGCACCAGCGGGCGTGGTCCGTGTCTGTGTCGCCCACCTGCGGCCAAGTAGGTTTCGGCGCGGGCGTTAGTGGCTACGGAGCGAGCGAGCCATCGTACGTCATCAGGAGTACTGACCCATCCATGGGCACTGACGGCACACGATAAGACGCGGCGGCATGTATGCTGATGTGATGGTTGCGTGATTGGCTCCCTCCCTGTAGTCTGAGTCCCCGACGCCGCCCCAACGCCATTTGTGGTGGTGGTGGCCGCCGTGCCACGCTGCCACCCATTGCTTGCCGACCTGCGCCACGTAGACGTTGTCTGCAGGGGTGTCGCTGGCGACGACGTGGCTGCGAACCATGTAGTCCGCGGCGAAGAGCAGGTTGCGCCGAGCCACTGGGAGTAGCCCGTTGGCGGTGTAGGCGTCGGGGAACTCGACGACGCTCCACGCTAGCGTTGACACAGCCCAACCGTAGGGCAGCTGGAACTTGACGTGGTCTGGTGAAAGGCACGCGAGGGAGGAAAAATATGTGTCATGTTGTGTCGGTGGTCAGACATGGCGTAACCTAGGAAGACCGTTTTATGCAAGGACACCGTACGTGGCGCTGAAAAGTGCGTTCCCATGACATTTTCGCTCGTGCGGTACGCGACTAAGGTACCGGGCGCCGTCCTCATTCAGCGACGAAGGTACCGGGCGCTGTCCTCAGCGACGAAGGTACCGGGCGCTGTCCTCAGCGACGAAGGTACCGGGCGCTGTCCTCAGCGACGAAGGTACCGGGCGCTGAAAGGTAAGAGGCACATTTCGACGCACCTCCTGCATCAAACCATCCTCCCGTCAGGTTGTGGCCGATATCCTTGCCGTCGTTCATGAAGCTCGCGTCGCGCCATCCTCCGATATTCCACCTTCCAGCGCGATTCCACGAAGGCAAAGGGCCAGCGGCTTGTGCCTCATAGAAGAAGTATGACGCGTCCAACGCGGAGGTGTAATCATACTCGGCAGCTAAAACTGTATGGCCATGCATAACCTGCAACGAGGGCGGTAAGTGGTACAGACATGTAAGGAGCACAACCAATAGTTCAGCAGGCTCATGTCGAATTGAAGGATGGCGCTCTATGACGAAGGCCGCCGACCGTGCTGGGCAATTCCTCGGCAAGGGCGGCCGCGCTTTGATAGTGGCTCAATAGCATCCTTGCCCTGACACGTATTATGAAACATACCATTACGCAAGTCACACCGAGCAATAGAGCAATAGATGCTTCCGCGGTCCACAGCGAACCGACGGCCCTCGGCCGGGCCATTGGCAACGGTTTTCCAAGGTGATTGAAGCGGTGCCTGCCCTTGCAAGTTACAGAAGATACTGAAGCGCCTGTATGCTGCTAATTCCACGTTTGTCACTGGGTCAGTGGCTCGATGCGAACCAACTCGTATGTCAAGTATTTATACCCCAAAAGTTTGGACACAGCCACCGACGACTGACGTACAACCGCTATGACACGATGTGAACCTTGCAAGTCATTGCATCGCAGTAGACTGGAAGGCCGCTTTGGGCCGTACGGAGCAGAAGGTTGGTCGTAGCCGACGGGAAGCTTCTCTTTAGTCATGCACGACGAAACCACGTTAGTGGTTCCTGACATTTTGCTGCGTGCTCCAACAATATCACTGGCTTGCTCAAGGTTCACAGACAACTGCGAAAGGTCGGTATGCCCGCTGCATTAATGGACTCTTGCATCAGTGGCTAAGCAGCTTTGGCGAGGCACGTCGGACCGAAGTGGACTCATTTTCATGTCTTTCGTTATCGCAGCCGGTTCGAAGCTTTCCGAGTATATGCACTCCAGCCCGCTGCTGGTTTCAGACTCGCACCGCACGTCCTTGCTTGTGCTTCCTAGCACCTCGCTGCACAATCTGCGCTCCTCAATGAGCTGCGTCCTCGTTTGCATGCGTGTCTTCGGTGCGCGAGGCGTAGGGCGGGCAGGGGCTGGCGGTCAACGAACCCCGTGACCGGCATGTTCGATGTGGCTCAATAAGCAGGGCGTGCCCTCGGAGTGAGGGACGCCTGCCAAGAGAGTGCGGATACTAGCTGCTATGTACGCTATTAACCCATTTAGCCTGGCCTGAGCATGATTGGGATACCAGAGCCAGGGCCAATTCGACCACACGGGCCGACCCTCTGGCCTACCAGTACCCTCCCCCCTCCCCAGCCGGCGACTGCCACTCCGCAGCTGCTCGCGCGCAAGCTGCTTCTCGTGTCTCCCTGGTGGCCTGCCCGGACGTAAAAGGGGGCCCGATCCAAATCCACGGCGCTCCTTCCTGAAACCATGTCAGCAAAGCACGCAAGCGAGTTCGCGATGTACCGGCGAAGAGGGGCCGCACAACCACGCGGCGCGATGAAAATACCGTACGTCGTGTCCGCCCGAGCTTTCGCTTATGGCCACTGGCTCATTCATCCATCCCTGCGTCATACATGGTGTCAACGAGATAAAAAGAGGTAAGGGGCCAAACCGCCGCGGCGCCACCATCCTGCCACAACACCGCCACCCGCATGCCGCGGGCGCTATCTGCGCGCCGCCGCATCCGCGATCTCTCCCCATCCTACAACCCCTACCCTCCTAGCCCACGAAAGCCTCCGCCGACCCGGCGAGGACTTCCCAGCCGCCTCCTCGTGCTGCTACCGTGCCAAACGGAAACACGGCGGATCCCCGAGCTACGGTTTGTCTATGAACCTATAACTCGCTCTCCACCACAGCCGCCAGCGCCAACAACCGTAACAACCGCAAGGCGCAGCCGCCTCTGGCGAGCGTCACACTTCGATGGCCGCATGCCCCGCACACACAGCATAACGTACAACACACCGTCAGGGCCACGTCATCACGTCGTGGCCCCCTGGTCCCAGTCCTGTGTCCCGGTCTCACCCTCCTGCACACCTCCAGCAGCTCCCCCCTCAGGCCCAACCGCCCACTTTACACAGCCCCACGTAATCACCTGTGTTCCCCCGCGCGCCCAGCACGCAACCCGTCTAGAAAAACACACACGTGCCCCCTTCTCCCTCCCTTCTCCCCCCTCCACTCGCCCATACCGGGGCTAGAGGAAGACCGGCTTGCCCGAATGAGGCGCCCCGCCCGGCTTGCCCATGCCGCCCACCGCTACCCTCGCCGCCCGCGACCGCTCCACCGCACGCCCCGGACTTGCGTCGCGCGGAGGCGACCCGCCCACCCTCACAACCCCCACCCCATTGGCGTAATCCTCCAGCTCCCCGGACTTGAGCGTCACCCCTCGCCCGCCCGTCGCGCCGTGCTGCAACCCCGACAGCCGCTCCTCCTTGCTGGCCCTCAGCTCCGCAATCATCAGCCCCGGCCCCCCCGGCAGCCCCTCCTTGGCCGGCATCGACTCCAGCCTCGGCAGGAAGCTGCCCTTGGCCGTCATCGCACCCCCCGCGCTCATACTGACCATCTGCTTGCTAACGGGCTGGTCGCATGTGAGGCAGCGCATCTTGGTAGCTAGGGCGCCGGCCTGGCCGCCGCCGCCGCCGGCGGCGGCGGCGGCCGCGCGCAGCGCGTCCCCAATATCCGGCCTCATCGCTATGGCCTCCCCTATGCCCGCCACCGCCTGCCCCAGCGCGTGCGTCTGCTGCTGCACCACCCGCAGCGCGTCCGCGGGCGCCTTGGACTCCAGCACGTCCTCCAGCGCCTGCAGCTCCTCCAGCTTTACCGCGCTCTCCAGCGCCGCCTCTATCGACCCCAGCAGCTCCGTCTTCATGTCCCCCATGCTCGCCTCCAGCGCGTTTATCCGCTCGTGGAACACCGCGTCGATGTCCCTCGGCTCGCCCTTCTTCCGCAACCCGTCCGCCAGCTCGTCCACCCGTGACGTCAGCGCCGGCAGGTCGCGCTCCGCCAGCGTCACCGCCACCGACGCCTGCGCCTTCACCTCCGCCACCGACGCCTCCACCTGGCTGCGCAGCAGGCTGAGGTCCGCGAACGAAACCTCGGAGCCGTGCCGCGCGGCGGCATCCCGCCGCGCGGTCGACAGATCCGCCACCTGCGCCCGCAACGCACTCACGGCCTCCTCCACCTGCTGCAACCGGCTGAGCGACTCCACTGCATTGGACCCCAGCCCCGACCGCAGCCCCCCGACCTGCATCGCCAGGCTCTCCACCGTCTCCCGCAGGGCCTCATTCTCCGCCCGCACCTCCGCCACCTCCTGCCCCATCTGCACGACCTTCTGCGCCGACACGGCCGCGTGGCCCGAGGCCATCACGGGCACCGGCGTGGACGAGCCGATGGCGCTGAGGCGCAAGGGGCTGTTGGGGGAGCCCAGAGCGCGTGGGCTGTGGTTGGGTGAGTTGCCCCTGGTGTGCGTTGTGGAGTTGATGCCTGCGGCCAGGTCGATGACCGGGCTGCCGCTGCGCGTCGTGACCTTCATCCCGGGAGGCCAGGCAGCAGCGCCCACGTCGTCCGGGTGCCCCTCCGCGCCGTGGTGGTGCGGCTGGTGGGAGTGGTGCGGCTGCTGCGGGTGGTTGCCCGGCGGGCGCCAGGCCTGCAGCGGCACCAGCGGCGGAGCGGCGCCGTTGGGGCCGGTCTGCGGCGGGGCTCCGCCGGTGGGGTACTCGAGGTCCGGGATGGAGACGCCCAGACCGCCGGCGATCTGCTCGATGGCCACCAGCTTGCCGTTAAGGTTGTATACGCCCGTGAGGCGCTTCTCCAGCCGCTGGAGCCGCGTCTCCAGGTCCGGAGTGTCCTCGGCGCTGGCGCCGTGCTGCGCGGACAAAAGCAGAGGCGATGTCGGCGGCGGTGGTGGTGGTGGTGGTGGTGGCAACCGTCAGGTGGTTGTGGATGCGGCGGTGACGGTGGCACGGCAGGGTCAAATGGCTGTGGAGGTGATGGTAGCGATAGTGCAGTGATAGTGGTGGTGGTGGTGGTGATGAGTCGCGGGCGCTTCAACTTGGCGGTCATGCCCTAGTGCGTCAGCTCGGGCGAAGCTGCGCCAGCAGCAGGCGAAGATGTACCAGCAGGCGGAGATGCGTCAGCAGGCGGGCGCCCCGGTGGGCGGGCCGGGGTGGCCCGCAAGCCCCCCGGTCCGTCAAGGGTATTTTAGGCGCGCGCGGTTGAGGGCCGCGAGTAAGGGCTGCATGCTGCGACTGCTCGCGAAACTGTCTGGGGACAGTGAAGCCGCCTAGGCGGAGTGGGCGAGTGAGTGGGCGAGTGAGTGGGCGAGTGAGTGGGCGAGTGAGTGGGCGAGTGACTCACCGCATCGCGCGGAGCGCGCTCTCCGCCGCTCTCGGACAGCTGGCCCTCCAGAGCCTGTCATACCAACACCGGGTGGTTGCGACGGTGAGTCAGTGATGAGGGCCATTGTGATGTGGGTCAGTGATGTGGTTCAGGGGGCGCGAAGCCCCGGCCATACTGGTATCAAGTGAGGCCAGGTTACCAGGGCTGCAAGGGATGAGATGAAAGTGTTTTCAACGGAGCGGTGCCGGCACTGCACCGCAGTTAGCGGCAGGTAGCAGTCACTGGGATCCCACCGCCCCGCATCCCACCAGCCGCCCCGCCGTCGTACCGTCATCGCTTGTGCCCATGCCCCTGGACGCACACATCACCCGCTTACCCTGCCAGCCTTACCCGAAACACACGCCATCGGGGGCCCCTCCCCTCCCCTCCCCTCCACCCGGGGGCCGCTTTGCTCCCCCGCGTAGGGCCGGCTGCGAACCCTTTTGTCCCAAGGGGCCCGAGCCGATCCGGCGTGGGGCAACGGCGCGCTCGGTGCGGGCCCCCACTGAGGACCCAGCCCTCCCTGGAGCGAGATGGAGACCGGAGCAACTTTCGCATCCCGTCATGTAGGGCACCACTACCGCATCCCGCCATGTAGGGCACTACTCGCGTCCGATGTTCCGACCGGCGAGGTCGCAAACACGTGCAGCTGCAAGGTTGCAAACACGTGCAGCTGCCAAGTCGCCGCTTTAGCACCAGCGAGGCTCCCCGTGCGCCGTCTGCTTTCATCCACACGCCCCCATACACGGTGTGGCCCCCATTGTCGACGCTGGCGCCGCCCGTGCTACGCGCTGGGTGGTGCCAGCGTCTTTACCCACCAGCCCGCGGCTCGAGGCCCTCCCCGCCCGGATCCTTGCTGAACGCAGCCCCAAGCGAAACACCCTAGTCGTATTATCAATGGTGGTATAGCTTGTCTGCCTAGTGAAAGGCCCTTTCACTGGTTATTGGACCTATCATAGCTTGTCTGCCTAATGAAAGGCCCTTTCACTGGTTATTGGACCTACCTGACAGGTGATGACCACAGCACAGCACCCTAACCCGCGGACACCATCTTCGCCCAACCGCACATGCAAACGCACTCAGCCCCGCCCGGCGGTTGTTGGCGCGCCCACCAGCAACCCCGAGCCCTCCCTCCCTCCCTCCGTCCCAATGCTCCTTCCCAATGCTCCAGCATATGCCCACATCCTCGCTGTCCGCCGACCATGCGCCCACTATCCTATCGTTTTCGTGTCAACGATATTCAGGCAACTCCCCCCACGGTGAGCTGCAAGGCCGCCAGGCCGAAAGGCGCACCTCCAGCCGCGCGATGATCTCCTGCTGGTTGAAGGGATTGAGCTTGGGACCTGCCGCGTCCCCCTGCCGTGACTCCAGCAGCTTAATGCGCTCCAGGAGCTCGTCCGCTGCCACGTCCTTGACCGCGATTCGGTCCATCTGCAGCGCAGCAGGCCGGCGGGGATGCGGAGTTGGACGAGCGAGTGATGGGACGAGCGAGTGATGGGACGAGCGCGGAGGAGCGAATTGGGACGTAACGGGAAGTGTCGCGGAGACACAGGTGCTTCGCAGGGCATCAGAGTGAAACCGCACCAACACCGGCGAGGCCCGCACGGGCGCGTCTGATTAACGTGAGTAGCGGGGTGGTCCAGAAGCGCCGGTGTGATTGCGTATTGCTACCCGTGATTCGCTGTGTACAGCGCTCATTGAGATGGAGGTACGGATGGGGGGTATGAGGGCGGCTGGGTAGGTGAACTGGGGTGCATGGAGGTTGGTTCGCCTGCAGTCCGGCAAGCCGCAAGCCGGCGCGGCGTATGGCTGACCTTCTCCTTCATTTGTTGCATGAATGTCGCTTGTGACTGTAGTCGCTGGAAGAGGTTCTCAATCACCAGCTGGAGCGGGGTCTGGACCATCAGCGGCTGTCGAATCGCCTTGAGGAACTCCCGCTGCTCGCTCTCGTCCCATCCTATTCTCATAGCGACGCCAGGATTGGTCCCCATAGTTGCCGCTGCCGCTGCTGGCCTCACACCGAAAACACTGACTCGTGGATTGGTCGTCCTATACTAACAAATAGCTTAGAAATACACTACGTTTGTGTAGAGAATACTGTGATGAAGACGCCCAAGGCTGGTAAGAGGATACGCAACTCTAAGGCTTGAGCAGCATATGCAAGCCGCTCCACTGCAAGTCATATCATACTTGTCTTCTGGGTTGTCGAATAGCAATTATGTGTTTAGAGATGACACCGGGGCCTTCCGATGTTGACTCACGGTTGCCACCCTTGCCGGCTAGGCCTTATGCTAGGTTGCCTGCCAAAACACGATGCGCAGGGATGCGCCAAAGCGGCAATCATAGTTGTGGTATTATATGACTGTCTATTCACTCGAATACATAGATGGGGAAGTGGTCCGGTGGGACTGCTGCTGCTGCCGTCATGCTGCTGCCGGACCCGTAGGGACCCACAAGCCAACCAGAACTGCACATCTCACGCGGCGGCAATATGACAGATTACTTTAATTTCGAGTTATTCGTGCACGCACTAGAGTTTGCCGACCCGGCATTCGTGGAAGCGACGTTGGGACTGTCGGATAGTACCCAGTTCCCGAACATCCCTTACGCCATTGCGTTCAGCTTTTTAGACTATCCTCTTATACTCGTGTATCCAAAGCATGGGGCATTGGAGACCTCCGCTTACGGCGACGCTTTTCCGGCGTACTACGACTTCATCTCGTTCGAAAGCGGCAAGTCATGCATGCTGCAGGCAGACGCGGAGGAGCTTCAATTCCTCGTCGAACAGGTGCGTATCGGCTTACGTCTCGACCCACTTCCGCGCGACCCTCCGACGCGTCGTTGGTTGGTTACCCTGCCGCCCACCCTGCCCAACCAACCTCACGCCCCCTCTTCATCCCGCCCCAACCCTCCCAACCCAACCCGCCAGACGCCTCTCTACGTCTCCCTCTTCCACGTAAAAACCCTTCCCAAGCCAACCATGTTGGCGGCAGGCCACACGCCGATCCTCGTGAGCCCAGCGCCTGGACGCGACCGCGCCATCCCGCCCACCTCACTCCAGAGCGCCGCCGTCCGCCAGGTCACTCTGTTCAGCCCGGGCGGCGTGGAAGTTGGCACTGTGCACCTGAGCTGCCGGCTGACGCACTTCGGGCCCCGAGTGCCCCCCCTCTCCACCCTCACCATCCTCCCGCACTCCGCCGCCGCGCGCATGGCCGCCGCCGCCATCAACGGCACCGCCGCCGCCGCCACCCCAACCACCAACGGCCCAACTGTCAACGCACCAACTGCCGCCAGCAGCGGCCGCCCGTACGTTGCGCCCATGGTCCCGCTGCAGTACGCCGCCGCGCCCGCGGCTACCACCGGCGGCGCTGGCGTAGGTACGGGAGCAGGTGCAGGGGGTGCGGCTGCGGCCGTAGGTTCCGCTGCAGCTATGGGGGCCACCAGTCAGATGGACGTGGCGAGCGCCTTCATGGCGGCAGGGGGGCTGGCGGCGCAGGAGCTCCGGCGACAGCGCCACGCGGCGGTCGCAACCGCGATGCAACCGCCGCCGCCGCCGGCGCTGTTCTTCGCCAACGACCCGTTAATGGCTCAGCAGCCGCAGGCGTTCCTGCAGCGGGCCCAGGACCAGGTGGCGGCGCACCGGGAGGCGTTCAATGCGGCGGCGGCGCAGCAGCAACAACAGCGGCAGCTACAGCAGCGCCAGGGCCGCCAGCCTACGTCCGAGGAGGTTATGGCGGGGCAGGCTGAGTACGACGCCGCAGTAGGCTACGGCCAGGACGAAGAGAAGGAGGAGGAAGAGGAGGAGGAGGTGGAGGAAGAGCGGCGGCGCCGGCGGCAGTGGGACGTGCCTCTTCCGGGGCAGGCAATCCTGGAGGCGCTCTTCATGCCCAGCCCCCAGTTCAACTCCACTCGCCGCTCGGCTCAGGAGCAGGCGATTGCGCGGGCAGCGGAGCCGTACAGGAACCTTCTGGAAGCGCGGGAGAAGGTAATGGGCGCCACCGGGGGCAGGGCGGCCATCAAGCGGCCCGCCACCGCGCGACCGGCCACGGCTCCATCAGCAGCCGCCAAGCCGGTGAAGCCGGCGTCGGCAAGGATGCCGCAACGAGTTGCAGCTAGCACTGCACCAAAGGCGGTGCCGGCGCCGGCGCCGGTTGCGGCAAGGGTGATGGCTCCGGCGCCAGCGCCGATGACGCCTGCGGCGGCGAAGGTGAAGGCACCGCCAACCGTGGCTGCAAAGGTGGCGACGGCAGCAGCGGTGACACCACCGCCGCCGCCGCCGCGTCCTCGCAGGGGACCCCCGGCGACTCACACCGCATGGGCGGCGAGCAGCACAACCCAGCCAGTGACGCTGACGGTGACGGGTAGCCGGACGATGACGGGCAGCGGCGCCGCCGCCGCCACCGGGGGTAAAAGCCACCGCTCGCCGTCCCCACGGCGCGCCGCCACCACCGGGGGGAAGAGCCACCGCTCGCCGTCCCCGCGGCGCGCCGCCGCCGTCACCTCGCCTGGCAGGATACCAGCGTACCGTCCGCAGCAGCGGCAGCCCGTGACGCCGGCGGCTCGTCCCACGTCGACGGGCCGTCGCGCCGCCGTCAAGTCCCCCGCCGCCAAGTCACCAGCCGGGAGACCACCGTCCAGCCGGTCGCCGCCGCGGCGGCGTAGCATCAGCCCCTCAAACCAGAAACATGGCCAGGCGAAGAAGAAGAAGCAGAAACAAGCTTCGGAGCCGGTCAACCAGCAGCTGTCGTACTCAGGGCGGAAGCCCTCGCCGCCGCGGCGTCGGAGAGCGTCGCCTCGGCGAAAGAAGACGACGGCGGCCGCCGCGGCAACGGCGGCGACAGCAGCTGCTGACCGCATCTTGCAAGCCGCGGACTTGGAGGCGCCTGAGCACGAGGGGGACGTTCATGAGGCGGAGGAGACGGCGCGGACTGTGGCGTGGGAGGGCGCTGCCGACAGAGGCTGGGGCGGCGAGGAGGAGGAGGAGGAGGAGGAGGAGCGGCACGCTGAGGAAGAGCCAGGCGAGGAGGAGGGGGAGGACGAGGAGGAGGGGGAGGACGAGGAGGAGGAGGAAGAGGGGGAGATGGAGGAAGAGGAGGAGGAGAGGGACAGGCCGCCACCGCAGCGTGCATCACGAGCACAGCGGGGATACGACTCACACCCCCACGGTGTATCGGCTGCCGCCGCCGCAGCGGCGGCGGCTGCCGCAGCTGCCGGCGGCGACGCCGACTCGGACTTCGTTGCTGCGTCAGCGGCCGCGCGTACCGCCGCCGCTGCCGCGGCCGCGGCCATGGGTGTGGGTGGCCTCGGCGGCAGCGTCGGCGGTGGCGGCGGCGGGCAGGTGTACCAGATGACGTCGGTGCTGATGTGGGAGGTGATGAGCCTGGTCACGATGCGCACGGTGCTGTCGTCAGCGCTGTCGGCGATGGGCGGCCAGATGAGCGGCATGGCGACGCAGGTGGCGGCGCAGGCGGCGGCGCAGGCGATGCAGCACATCCAGCCCTTCATGCCTGGGGCGGCTGGCGGTGCCGCCACTATGCCCGCGACGCCGGGCGCGATGCCGTACATGATGAGCCCGCAGATGATGGCGGTGAGGGGGTGGGCGGAGCCAGGGGTTGCGGCTCCAGGTGGTTCCTTGCCTCCTTTCGATGCCGGCTTCGGAGCCGGAAAGGGAGGGGCTTCGCCCTGTGGGGCGGTGCGAGGGACGCGTAGGGGGCCGTCCGGGTGCAGCGGGCTGCTGTCTCTCTGGCCGCGTGTCCCGTGGTGTCGTACGGTCCTGTCCATGAGACCTGGGCACAACAACCTGGGCGGCTGTGTGGTCCTCCGCTATGCCATCGTCCAACCTCCTACCATCTCACGCACACCCACACCCATACTGCCGCTGCCGAGCCTGCCCCCGCTGTGCTCCTGCCTCCCCGAAACCGCCTCCCTGCCCGCAGAACATGCCGCCGGGCATGCCCATTTTCATGCCACCGCAGCAGCAGCAGCCACACCAGCAGACAATGGACGGCACGCAGCCCTACATGCCAGGCTGGCCGGGGTCTACCCAACAGACGCCGCAGCAGCCGCTGCAGCAGACAATGACCGCCACTCAGCCCTACATGCCCGGCTGGCAGGGTACCGGACAGCAGACTCCCCCGCCGGGGATGCCGTACGCCCAGCAGTACTCCCAGCAGTACGCCCAGCAGTACGCCCAGCAACAGGCGGGGGTTGCGGGGGCCGAAACCGGGGGCGAGACGACGCCCATGCCGCGGGAGACGGACAGCCCCAGCCGTCGTACGACACGGCGCTCGTCCAAACGGTCATCGGTCTCCTCCGTCGGCGCCAGCGTCGGTGGGTACTCGGGGGAACACGGGTGGGGGACGGCGTTTGTTTGCACTCGCTGTCGTACGCCCTGTACGGCTGCGGCCTACTGGCCCCCCAAGGTTTCTGCCCGCGTGATCGCTGCCTGCGGGTCCGGTCCCTCCGTGCGAGCCAGGTGCGATGGGCAGCTCCAGACCATGTCGAACACTCTCCGAAACCACATCTCCGAAACCACATCTCCGAAACCACATCTCCGAAACCACATCTCCGAAACCACATGGAACCCGCATTGCGCTGCCTGCCCGCCCCTGAAGGTCCGAGGGCGTTCAGCAAGCTGCAGTCGTTCAACGTGCGCCCAGCCGCGAACAGGCCCCCGCTGGCGCGGCGGGACAGCGGCAAGCTGTCCGTCGCCAGCAGCGCCCCGAACACCGATTACAGCGACGGCTTCGCGTCGGAGCCGTCGTCCGTCGCCATGGCGCCGGTGGCAAGTGAGTGCTCTGGTTATCTAGCTGTTAGGATTGTGGGCTGCTACCGCTCTACCCAGCTGTTAGGATTGTGGGCTGCTACAGCTCTATGGGCTGCTACAGCTCTATGGGCTGCTACAGCTCTATGGGCTGCTACAGCTCCATCTAGCTGTTAGGCTTATGGGCTGCCGCAGCCCTACCTAGCTGCTAGCTTGGCGGGGGTTGTCCTAACTCGCAAGGCGGTTGCGACGGTTAATCCCCTTCGGCGAAGGCCCCCGTCAATCCCCGAAGGCCGCCTGCGCTGCTGAGCACACACCCCTCGGCCGCCCGTTGCGGTCACCCCCCCTGCGTCGCCCTCCCTGTAGCCGGCCCCGCTGGCGCGGCGCGGGCGCAGCAGCAGCAGCAGCGGCGGGTGAGTGACACGCCGGCGGACGAGGTGGCGTCTGAGGACGGGGCCGCCGGGCCTCACTCCCCCGGGGGCTGGATCAAGGACGAACAGCCGGCAGCTACGAAGCGCGCCAGGTGCGTGGGGTGGGCTGGAAACGCGGGATGGGCGGTTGTGTGGTGCGTCCGGGGTAGCGGTGGGGTGGGATGAGGGCAGTGCGGGACCTTCCGCACTTCCGGTAGCAGCGGCCGGCCAAGCCGGTGGTACATCGATGTGTGTGTGGGGTTTCAAGGAAGACCCGTGGATGCGAGAAAAAACCGTTTTTAGAACAGACGTTTTGAGATGCATGCTGGAGAACTGGGTTGAGGATACGAAAGACGAAGGTCATATGTCGGGCGGGGGCTAGGGCGCCCGGGTCTGAGACAGCACCATCACCTCTGAGCACTGGTTGATGACGGGAGGAACGCGAATACCGGTAGCCTTCATTGCTCCAATACTTGGTTGTATTTAGGCGGTCGTTGGGCCGGGGAATATGCTCGTTGCTTGCTGGCTGCCGCAAGGCCCTCATCGAGCCCTACCCGTCATACTGCTTCACCGCTCCCCGCTGCCCTGCCCAACTCCCCCCAAAAATCCTTTGGACGCAACTTACCCGCAGCAGCACCAGCTCCAGCTCGTCGTACAGTGACATGTACGACGACGACGACTTTGAAGACGATGGCCCCAAGGCGTCGGCCGGCGCCGTGGGCAGCGGCAGCAGCGCGAACCGACGGCCGTTGGGCGCTGACCGCAGCCAGGTATTAGACGAGGACGAGAGTCTACTGATGGACGTGGATGAGGACGAGCAGGCGGGAGGTCGGACGGAGGATCGGGGTGGCGGCGCCGCCGCCGCCCTCGTCGCCGGTCGCATCACGGCGACGTCCGTATCCATGTCCATGTCCGAGGACTCACACCTGCACTCGCAATTGCCGTCGGGCGGCTCGCGGCGCACGCTGAGGTCGCAGAGCCGTGTGGCGTTCCAGGTGCCGGACACCCTCAGGTGAGGCGGCGGGGTGAGAGGAGGAGACCCGTGGGTCGGCACATAGAGCGAGGCGGGGAGCGGGAGGGAGGAAACCCGTGGGAAAGGGCATATAGAAGGAGTGACGTGGGAGGCGTGGAGGGGGGTAAGTTAGGGGCCTGGGTGGTGTGGGGGCCGGCGGGGAGGAGTGGGGCGCAGGCGGAGGCGGCCCTCGTCCACGGAAGGGTGCCAAGGAACGGGCGGGGGCCAGGTGCTGAGCGGGATAGGCCTGCTCCCACTGGGATAGGCCTGCTCCCCACCCCGGGATATGCACCAGCTAACCGGCTTGAGTAACTGGCTCTCCTCTGTAACCCTCCCGGGATATCATACGCCTCTTTTTTAAAGTTTTCTTCCAAAGGATGGAATAACATCTTATGGTATAAAGGGACGGGGGGATGCGGGACTCTTGTCTGCCGCGACCCGCAGCGGGACGAGAGAGAGCGGTCGCAGCGGTAGGGTCCGGCTCACCCTCCGAGGTGCACACCCTCCGCCCGCCACCCACTCACCGTGTGTCTCCCGCTGTTGCGGGCCTCATGACGTAATCACATGATGACGTAATCACATGGAGACGGGAGACGTAATCATGTGATGACGTAATCACGATGATGATGACGTCATTGACGTCACCACCTCATGATGCCGCACCACGCCGCAGGGAGCGCCGCACCAACAGCACCATCAGCATCAGCGAGGACTCGGACAGCACGCCCCCCGCTCGACTGGGTCGCCGCCAGTCCGAAGTCATCACGCAGGTGGGGCAGGGGTGGTTTCAAGGAAGACCCGTGGACGCCACCGGCGGATCACCGTGGTGGGGTAACACGCGATATTTCGCCCATGCCAAGCTTGGTCGGCACCTTAGCGAGGTTCGGCATCTTAGCATCTTAGCAAGGTTCGGCATCTTAGCATCTTAGCAAGGTTCGGCATCTTAGCGTCTTAGCAAGGTTCGGCATCTTAGCAAGGTCCGGCATCTTACATCTTAGCAAGGTTCGGCATCTTAGCAAGCTCCGGCATATGATTGGTTCTGACCTCAATAGCTAATCAGCTAGGGCGGAGCAGCATAAGAACGTGTATTTAAATCACAGGGCGGGGTAGGGGCGGGGGGGGCTCCGCTTCTGCCTCCCATGGTATAGCGGTGGTTCTGGAGCGGGCTACGCGGTCGGCTGTACACCGCCGCCTTGCAAGCTCCCCCACGCCACGTGCACAGCACCTACCTCCCCGGGCTCCCTTTCGGCGCCGGGTTGAGTTGCCCAACAAGGGCGCCCCCCCCCAACAAGGGCGCCCCCCCTCACCCTAAATCCCACTTCAGAGTAAAATCGAGACGGAATCTGTTCCCCATCCCGCGCAGGATGTGCAAGCTGTGAACCCCGAGGAGACTGCAGACACGTTGCTGGACGACTTCAACGACTTGCTGGAGTCCACGGACATGAGGGCGTCGGGTGAGAGGGAGAGGGGGAGGTTGGAGGGAGAGGGGGAGGGTTGGAGGGGGAGGGTTGGAGGGAGAGGGTTGGAGGTTGGAGGGCTTTCGAGGAAGACCCGTGGATGCGAGAAAAGACCGTTGGGGGAGGGGAGAGGGTTGGAGGGGAGGGGGGCAGCGAGAAGACCCGGTTACAAGACACGGGGGGTAGGGGGGTGCGAGGACAAGCCGTGTACGAGGGGAAAACCGTTTGGGACACATCGGGTAGGGGTAGGAGGGAGGGGTGCGGACAGGGTGCTGATGGGCGCGCGGAGCAGCCTCGGTGAGGCGGTCATGTGTGCGGGGTGGGGCAGCCTGGGTCACCAACAAAGCAGGGAACGAAGTGCCGCGGTATGGCACGAGTCCAAGGTCGCATGCTGGGGTGACGGAGTGGGGTAGTCTGGGGGCTCCGCACATGCGTGTTCCTGCAGACAGACAGGCACTGGGGGGGAGACGTCGCTGCGACGGCTGTATGGGCCCTCCGGGGGATTGCATTTCGCCAGCCAGGGCGTGATGGTGGCTTACAGTGGTTTTGAGCTCCAGGGGGGGCTGTGTCCGCGCCCGTGCCCGCGCCCGTTCCTCCCATGGGCAGCCCGCTGAAGGACCTTTTCGGCCTGACATCAAAAAACCCTAAAACCCTAAAACCCAAATACTCCCCGCGCAGCCAACTCGAATCTGTCCGATGTGGTGGCGCTGCCACCCAAGCCATCGACGGCGCAGCGCCCCGCGTCCATGCAGGGGCAGCGGCAGGTGAGGTGGCGGGGAAGGGTTCCGACGGCAGTTGGGGTGGCATTCAAACCGACGGCAGTGTGTGGGGGGGGTGTAAAAACTAATCCGCAAATTCCAGTGGGGGGGGCACGTGTGGGGTAATGGCATCCCTTGTGGGTGCGGCAGAGTGTCTTGGTCGGGAGCTTCAGACGGCAACAAACCCTGGGTGCTGGGCTGCCCTGGTGTATTCTGGCGATCCATTCGCCCGTTGCCGAGGCTGCTGTGACGACCCTCACGGGTCCAATACACCCTCGCGAACCTCCCCGTCCACCCCTCGCCGCAATAATCGTCAGCGCCGACCCACGGGTCTTCTTCTCATATCTCCGCACTCTATTCCCGCTCTTATCATCGTGGCAGGAGTCCAAGGAGACGGAGTATTCGGACATGTTCTCGACCAACTTGAGTGACGATGACAGCAGTCAGGCGCAGCTCGAGGCATCTTCCCGCGCAGCCAGCCGCCAGACCAGCATGCAAAAGCCCGCGCCGGCGCCGGCGGCACCTCCGGCCAAGGCCGCGGAACGGCGGCCTGCTCGGCCGTCAGTGAGCTCGTCTATCTACTCGGACGATTCGGACTTCCTGAGTGACGACGCCAAGGCAGAGAAGGCGGAGAAAATACGAGCGGCCGAGTTGCGCGCTGCCGGTAAGGTGGCGCCATAGAGATCTTGTAACGGGGGAGGGCGGCGAGACCCGGTGACACGACACAGGAGACGGAGGTCAGAAACTAGCCGGCGGATAGCCCTACGGGGGGGTGCAGGGAAAACCCGTGTAGGATGAAAACCCGTGTCCTACGGGTGGGCGTCTGGGTGGGCAGCCGCGCTGTCCTCCCGGGGACCCGTTTTAAAAAGAGGCTGAGCGTCGTATATCCAGCTGTCTACTCTGTACGGTGTGTTCGTTGCGGCGTCCTGCGTGTGGTCTCACCCAAAGTCCCCGACATCAAGCTGCATCAAGCTGCGTCACCAGCAAGCGATCGGCGGACCGGATCCCCAACAATGTTTGCAAACCCTGAAACCCTAAAACCCTAACACCCTAACCCCCCCACCCGGGTGCCCTCCCGTCGTGTCCTCAGCTGCACTGGCCAAGGAGGCGGACAGCTCATCGGGGCTGTTTGGCTCCTCCTCCTCGATTTCCACCAATGCGGAGTCCATCGACATCGTTGGTGACGGGGGCGGCAAGAGCAAGGCTGCGGCTGGGCAGCGCATGCTCATTCACCAGAGCAGCTCGTCCATGTCCGGTATGCGCAGGTGGGTGGCCGCTTGGCGGGCGGGCGGGATGGATGGATGGATGGATGGGGATTCGCGGGCCAGGGAGGGGCCAGGGAGGGCCAGGAAGGGCCAGGAAGGGCCAGGAAGGGCCAGGAAGGGCCAGGGAGGCAAGGAGGGAGCCGGCGAGGAGGGGTGAGGGGGTGAGGCGGCACTCACAGCATTGCTACCAAGCAGCCCGGTGTACGGAGGAAGCAGACCGCCGGTTAAGCGCCTGCTTCTGTGTGAGTGTGCGAGCATCGTTTCGTGGACAGGCCGGGGGTCGGGGATGCGACTTGGGTCCACCGGGACATCTCCAGCTGGGGGGGTGAGGGCGTCCCCTCGGGTTTTGTTGGCCTCTTCGGGCACGAGAACTGCAAAGGACGGGACGGGGGCGGCTCACAGACCACACGCTACCGTATCGCCCGCCTTCCAAACCGCATTGTGACACCTTCTGCCGTACATCGTACACCGTACGCAGGGCGGATTCGGAGCTGCCGTCCGCCTCGCAGCGCCGCAGCACAGCGGCTCGCGCTAAGCTCAGCGGGCTGTCCTTCAGCGCTGAGCGGCTGGAGGTGGAGCACAGCGAAAGCATCGCCTACAGCGACGACTTGGACATTGATGGGGAGATCGAGGTGGGCGCCGTCAGCGTCCCCCCACGGGTGCCCGGAGCTGGCAAAGCCGCCGCTGCGGCGCCGTCGCACTCGGGCCGGCCGCAGACTCGGTACGGCGGTAGCGGCGGCGGCGGCCAACCGTCGTTCGGGTGAGTTAGTGGTTAGGGCGGGTGGCGAGGGACCGGCAGGAGCAAGTGGGTAGGGTAGTCCTGACACATGGGAATGTGAGGACCCCAGTATTGTGCAGCGTAGGCTTACCCAGCAGCAGGCGGGGTGCAGGGGTTGCGAGTGCAGGGGGTGTTGGGCGTCCGATTCCAGTTCGCAAGGCAAGGGCTGAGCTGCGGATTAGGGTTTGTTGGTTGCTCGGCTAGTCACCCTTTGGGTCTGGGGCCGTGGGGGGATACCGACGAGATGAAGGGAGGGGCGCCTGTGTGTTTGCCGGGTCCAAGGCGTCGTACAACAACTGTACGACGAGCAGTAACTACCTAGTCGTAGCGCGCGAAGGCACAACTTCTCGGATCGTATCACCAGTATCACCATCGTACTGCAGTTAGTTACTCGGAACCGCCTTAACCGCTTTTCTTCTCTGTTCCGCCGAAACCACGCAGGCGGACGGCGGCGGCTGGCGACGATTCTCTGGGTGAGACGCAGGACATAGAAGATGCACTTGCAGATATGTCTAGCGATGATGGCGGTGGTGGAGGGGCGCGGCGGGGTGGCGGTGGAGGTGGTGGTGGCGGCGGCTATGTGGGCGGCGGATACGGTGGGGGCGGATACGGGGGCGGCGGGTACGGTGGGGGTGGCGGTGGCGGATACGGCGCCAGCCGGCCGGCTGCCCGAGGCGGTGGCGGCTATGGCGGGTATTACTAACCGAGGAGAGCGGACATGCCTTGGCTGGTACCTGCCTTTCTTTTCTTGCGCTACAATAGGGGTAGTTTGACCTGGATAAGGTTGGATAAAGGGCCGGGAGGCCTGGTAGGAGGGCAAACCCAATAATACAATTAACCATATCGTCGATCATATGGTCTGGGGCCTACTGAAACAGCTACTAGTACAAACAAAAGGAGGACGGCGAGTGGGGCAGGACGGAGCGTGTGGGATGGCGTGGCATGTTGAAACTCAGCGCGTCAGGGGGTCGCCAGGAGGTGCAGTTTTGCGGCGGTGGGGTTGCGCGTACTGGCGGGATTCACGTAGGCTCACTTTGGGGCCGTAAAACCCTAAAACCTAAAACTGTCCCTGGCTAGATTGGAGGGCTTAAGGGCGCGTTGCGCATGTATCATGTTCACCTGGCAGCAGATCCGGGTAATGGATGCCGTTACGGTAGGCAGACAGAGAGCTCTGAATCAAGGAGTAGAAGAGCGATAGCGGGTTTGGTAAGACGCGCAAGATAAATGCTGTGCACATGTATGTGTGTGTGTTTTGAGGAGAACCCGCCGGCGCTCTGGAGGCGGTCGTTGGGAGGCCAGACCGTTACCGTTATACATATGTACGGCCAGGTTGTAACGACCGAGGCGGAGCCGGATCTGACGCACCGTGTCTGTGCCTCAAACAGCGATGTCAGAGAGCGCATTCAGGTGCACGCTGCTGGCAACATGCGTTCGACAGCACCAGTGCCTCTCGCGCGTTACTGAAGCACTGTGGCGCTCATCATAGGAGGGGGTGGCGTCAAGTCTTCCTCTCCGGAGGAGGTGAGGCCTCTGGGATGACGGCGTTCCAACAATGACCTTTACAGGGTACGAAGTCTTGTGTAAGTGGCTTCCCGACCCGCTTGCGAAAAATGAACACGTTGTGGATATTACCAGCAGCGCCCTGGCTTCCCGACACCTGAAACGTACACGGAATGCTCGCCGCCGGCTGACCTACAAAACTGCAAAATTGCCCGAAAGCCTCGCCCTCTCGTGTATCCCGCATTCCCGCTGCAAATGTTGCCTCTGCCTGACTCACCCTGTGCACGGTGCTTTGCACAGCCACGGCCTCCCCGAGACCACGGACCGGAGCCAAAACGGTCGCAACTACTACTGGATAACAATAAACCACGCACGGCGGCAGATGCGCTGTCTCAAGGCGGCCTTCACCCCCCCGCAGGGCGAGCATGCCAAGGACCGCGTTCCTACGAACTGCGGCCCATGATCTCAGGCATGGCGACACGTCCTTTTCGCGCACCTCCACGTCTCCCAATACCAATCTTGCCCTCCTCACCACTGGGCACGTGCCACCGCAAAACCCGCAATCCCCCCGCCTTGACGCGACGAGATGCAGTGCAATCCATCCGCTTGTTGTACCGGCACCAACGAACAAACGGCCGAGGCGTCTCCTCCCGTCGCCAAGCGGAGCTTCCTGGCGCGAGCTGTGCTTCCCCTCAGTTGCATCCGGACCCAACAAACCCCACGTGATGGCATGGAGCGCTATCCGTTGGGCACGTAAGACTTCGTTCTACCCTCGAGGGCAACGTTGGTGTGCACCTGTCCCCCGAGACCGCCTCCCATCCCCAGCCCGATTCCGCCCGACTAGGGCCATGCAGGCCAGGGCAGCTTACCGTATGCCGGGGCTTCCCTTAACCCCCAGCGTGCCCCATCCCCAGCCGACGTAACCTGACGTCACGACATGAGAGTCGTTCCGATGTTTTACTTGCGCGGAATGACCGGCGCCGCAGCCGCTAGTCGTGCCCGCAGCGCCCTCTCCGCCGCCACAACAACCTCCTTGACGTCCTTCGCGGCCTTCTCCGCCTCCTTCCTCGCGGCCGCCGCCTCGTCCAGCTGCGCGGAGACGGTCTTGACGTCGGCCTCGGCCTCGTCCACGCGCGACCGGGCGGAGAGCACCTCCTTGAGTCCCGCCCCAGCGGACTTCTCAATGTCCCTGCCGAAGGGACACATCACACGGCCGGCCAAAGGCAAGGCGACTCGCTCAGATCTCCAGATCTTCAGATCTCCAGACCCAGGAAGGACAGCTCACGCGGAGGGCTGCACGCTTGGCGGGCCTTATGGCGGGAGAGTGCGGCGGCATGTGAGGATGTGCGAGCCGGCCGGCGAAAGCGAGCAGCACACTGGTGCTTGGCACCGCTGTTGCCATCGAGCTCGGCGACAAGAGGTCCATGGCGAGCGTCAGGGCGTTGCGCAGTGGGCAGGAAAGACACGGTGGAGGGAGGAGGAAAAAACGCTAGGACTGTGTCGTGGTCCCGGTCGGTCAACGCAGCAGCCAACCGCGACACACTTACTTGAGCTCCTTGAGCGCGTCGCGAGCTTCCGCCTGGCGCTCCTTGATCTCGTTGGACAGCTGGGCCAGAAGCTCCTTGATGGATACCTGGCGCTCACGCTCGGCCTGAGGGCGGAGGGTTACGAAAAAACCCTAAAGGTAACGACATCGGCGGAACGCGAAGGAAGTACTTGTGGGGATACTTGGGAGTTGTGCAGTTGCCGACGTGGAGGCACGGCGCCTCCGCACGCACCTGGCGCTCCGCCTCCGCGCGCTCGCGAGCGGCCTTGGCGTCCGCGGCCTTGGCCTCGGCCTCCGCAACCTGCGGCCAAACGGAGACCAGTCAGAAGGGCACGAGGGACGGCGGGCGAGTGAGTGAGCGAGTGAGTGGGCGAGTGAGTGAGCGAGTGAGCGAGTGAGCGAGTGAGCGAGTGAGCGAGTGAGCGAGTGAGTGAGCGAGTGAGTGGGCGAGTGAGTGAATGGGTGAGTGTGTGTGTGTGTGAATGAGTGGGTGAGTGGGTGAGTGGGGCGGCCTGCGGTCCAATGTGCGAGAGGGATTGCCGGCGCTCCGCTCGCGGGGAGCGCACGTGCTGATGGCATGGCGGCAGCGCGCGATTACAAGGGGGTGGGAGGGACCAGGCGACGCGTGGAACTACGGCACTGCGGGAACTACGGCACTGCGGGAACTACGGCACTGCGGGAACTGAGGCACTGCGGGAACTACGGCACTGCGGGAACTGAGGCACTGCGGGAACCCCCTCAAGGCATGCTAGCCCGGGATGCACCCGCTGCGACGCCCGCGCACTGCGGTCGCCCCGTCATACATGTACACACATACCTTGCGGGCGCGCTCCTCCTCCTGCTCCCGCCGGCGGCGCTCCCTGCGAGTTGCGAGCGGCGCAGTAGCAGGGTAGGGTCGGGCACGTTAGTTGGGAGTGAAAATTCACGGCTAACTGAATTTCAAAAAACCAACAGATGCCACCGCCGCCACTCCAACACGAACCCCAGAAGGCATGCTTCACGCACGTTCCCTCCGCCACCTGTTCATGCGCGGTGGCTGGTTCGCTGGCTTCCGCGTGCCATTGGCCGTGAGGTAATACCCACCGCTACGCCCATTGGCATACCGTACGGTAGATTCCAGGGCGTTCTGTGTATGCCTCCTGCGCTTTCCCCTGGCCTCACCGAGGGTCCTCGTCAACCTCCTCCACCGGCTGCTTGCGGCCGCGCTGGGTGCCGGACCGGGCTGGCGCCGCCACCGCCACCTTGCTGCTGCCGCCAGACGGCTTGGCCGGGGCCACCGCCACTTTGGCGCTGCCGCCGCGCTGCTCCTTCAGCTGCTGACGCACCTGCGTTGGCGGTTAGCGGTTAGGGCGGTTGGCCGGTGGAAACGAGCCCCATCCAAAGTACCGGCACCTCGCCGCCGCCGAGTACGAATTACGGATGATGGTATTTTGCATCCATGCTCAAACTAACCAATAATACTGTGAACCTCCCTAGATCACACGCTGCAGGAGCCCAAAGAGTGACCCTCATTGACCCGCATGACGGCAGGAGCTCTGGCGCGCTGTTTCGATGCTCCTACGTGCTTTTATCCCCCTTGCCATTGCCCCGTGCGACTGGTTTTTTCGCCGCCGCCAGACGTGTCGCGAACCGACGTGCATGCATGACGTAAGCTGAACGCAGATCCAATGCAGATCCAACGCGGATTCAATGCAGATCCAATGTGGATCCAATGCAGATCCAAGGAAAATCCAAGACAAATCCAAGGCGAATCCAAGCCACCATCCGGAGAATTGCCCCACTGCCGCACCTGGCGCTCCGCAACGGTGGCGGCGCTGACCAGCTTGCGACCCCCTCCGAAGAAGGGGGCCGCCTCGGCAGCCGCATCAGAGCCCTCGCCGTCGGACTGCGCAGCAGCCAGCAGCAACCGCAGCAGCCACAGAACCCGTTCATCCCATGCTTTCTCGAAACGTAAAACACTCATCTTCGCACACGTGCAACGCAGTGTGGGATGACTGGCTGCAGTGCGGCATCACGCCAGCCCTCGACCCTCTGTGCCCCTTGCAACCCCTTGCAAACCCCTTGCCAACTCCCCGCGGCCGCGCTACAGGCATTGGCGAGCGCCCATGGCAGCTCCATACGACAGATCCACGCCCCCAAAGCGCCGGCGCCTCCACCTCACCTCCGACTCGGACTCGGCCTCAGCCTGCTCCGTGATTCGCTGGAACACAAACACAATGTCGTCCTCGCTGCGGCCGCCGTTCTGCACGGGCGTACGGCACGTGCGGTTGGCGCTTAGCAGGTGCGCGTGCGGGTTGGGTGAGGCGCTGGAGGATCAGAGCGGCGACTGCGCAGTGCGCGCTGTGCCAGTGCAGCCCTTGTTCCCGGGTAAGGCACGGCGTCGCAGCTGCGCCCTGTGTTACCTCCTTTGCAGCACACAGTAAAATCACGGCCTCATTTTCGGGATATAGGAACTGCCTCCTCCTATGCTCGTTATTTCGGCTTGGTGTTATTATTGGTGTCGCTGCGGTTTCTCAGTAGCCCGGGCGGCACGATTCGAGTCACGTGCTGGGCACGGACGCTCGCCCGTCAAGACGTGTAAGATATCGGTGTCTCGTCCCCACGGCACCGGTCTGTATGCAGTCTGGGGCCGGGCCGGGCTCCGACGCGTCTCGTCCCACCATGACCACCCCACAACCTAGCCTTTCCATATGCGCCCAAGATGATAATGCCCCCTGTGATAACGCCGACTCGGCCAGCAGTTTGTTTATTTTTCTCTAGCGAGACGTCGACAGGCCGCGTCCACAAGTTTCCGACAGTCAACCCAAAGTTCTCCGCCATTTAAACACACTGAAACGCGTGTCCAAAACTACTCGCCGGCTAGGTTTTATCCTCCGTCGCCTCTGTCGTGTAACCGGGTCTTCTCCCCACCCCCTCCCGCTGCGTGGACGCACCTCCTCGGCCTCGTTGTCCGGCAGATCCTCAGACGGCAGGAACAGAGCCACGCGGATCTCCTCGTCCAGATACAGGATCTGTACGGCAGTACGAAGATTCATGTAATATGGGCGGCATGCCCCAAGACCGTGCGGCCCCATGAAAAGAGCGGGGGGCGTTCCGCGCGGCATGTGGATCCACGTGGATCCAACCATTAAGTGGATCCAGGTGCATCGCGGCCCGCAATTGCCAAAACGTACGGAAACATCCTATCCGAATCCGCAAAACCGGTAGCTGCCTTACCTTGATCTTGCGCTGGATGTTGAACTCCTTCTTCACCGGGCCGCCCAGGCCAGCCATCAGCTCGCCGTTAGTGATGTTGAGCTGGGGCGCAAACGGCAAAACGAGCGACAGGTGAGCGCGAATTCAACTACCGGTAATCGCAGCTTTGGTGTTCGGGTACGCTACAGCTATGGTCCAGTCGAGCAGTTACACCCACGATCACCGCCTTTTCAACGCGGGAATTCCAGCCCCACGTGTGCTCGAATCTGGTCCTAAACCATGTTGACACAATTTTTGAATTCTGCCCAGGCCGAGGACACATCACGAAATCAGCCACACCGGTCATCCTCTGAACCCCACATGCATTTCGGGGCCGGGGAGCAGGGCAAGGCCGGTCGCCCTTTTTCCCGTGTGGTGCACCACCCTCGCCAGGCCGCCGGATGTTGGCGCCCCTGCCCTGCCTGCCCTGCCTGCCTGCGTCATACCCAACTTCAGTGCAGAGCAGCACCCCGCACAGGCTGCACTTCAGGTCGCAATGCTGCGGGAGTCATCGGACCGAATTGAACCGCCGGCCTAAGCTACGCGCTGCCCTTATGTGCATGAAGGCGCTGCTTTCGGCGCTGCGGCCCCCTTGACCGTGTGGCTGCACTGCCAGTCAATACGCAGCTAGGCAGCTACATGGCTAGGCAGCTACGTGACTGGGGGAGATCCGGTGGCACTCACAATGAAAGTGTCACCGCTGATGGGCTCGATCTCTCCGAACTGGCGGCTGTAGCCGGGCAGGAAGCCAAGCGTCTTGTAGACCACGTTATTGATGAGCTTGTTGGGGGCCTGCAGCACGAGGCGAACGGAGAGGGCGTGTGCGTCGGGAATGAGGTGGTTCCCCGGATGAAGCGGGGCGATTCGATTGGCCCCTCAGGCGTGCGCCTTGTCAAGGCTGCAACGTGCTCTGGGCTCAGCCGCATGTCTCGCGCACCTGCACCGTATCGCCTGCTGCAGCAGCCTAGCCCACCCACCAAGTCTCAACGCTAAACCCTAAAACCCTAAAACCCTAGAGTGCCGACATCGCGACGGTGTGTGACCGCCTCAATACTGCATTTCCAACACGCTAGAATGCAGACGCCGCCCGTGAGAACGCCACCATCCCGAAAATCCAAGACCCAAGACCCCCGATCCAAGCTGGAACGGCACCACCATTCCGCAAGTCACTTCCCCATCCGCATCCCGTCCCCGCCTGTCCTGTCTCCTGGCCGCTGACCCCACCTCCAGGATCTGCTTGGCGCTCTGGCCGCTGAACACCGCAGGGCCCATGCCGCTGCGGAGGGGACCGCCCACCGCTGTCGGCTTGGAGGAGAACAGCACCTGGAGGTGAAGCAGGTGGTGCAAGAGGCACTTTAGAGGAGCTGAAAAGCCGTGAGGGTGCAAGAGGCACTTTAGAGGATCTGAAAAGCCGTGAGGGTGCAAGAGGCACTTTAGAGGAGCTGAAAAGCCGTGAGGGTGCAAGAGGCCGTCTGGCGGAAACATTCCCGACCAGGTGTGTCATGCCACTCCGCCCACCTCACACACTGTGTTCCTCATGCTGTCGTGCCCCCGCACCAGCCCTCTCGACTGCACGACCACCAACCACACATACACGCATCATCAAACATACACGCCGAAACCCTCGTACGAATCCTCCTAGATTCTTAAACCTCCCGGCTGTATTCTCGTGTATTAGGCAAGCTGCCCGAGCCGGCAGCCCCACTCTCTCCAGAGCCTCAATGAGCCGCTCGAAAATCTCCGCTGCGAGGCTGTCCACGCCTACATCGTGGCGGACCAACAGCAACGTGATCCCCGCCCCCTGTGGGCCCTCCCGCCATCCCCGCTGCCGCCCACCTTCCACTCGCCGAACAGCAGGTCGCTCTTCAGCGGGTTCTTCATGCAGTAGCGCGACAGCTCCGTCACCTGCGGCGCACCAGTTCAAACACGCGGATCTAGCGGTCAACGCAACAAAGTCAACACCGGGGCTTAATCCCAGCAGACGGAGAGGATACCGTATTTGGAGAAGGCAGGGCTGGGCCGCGTGCTGCCTGTTGAGATGGGTTGGGGTGCGGCCTGCCCCCACACGCTAAGTGCTGGCGTGTACGACAGTGCTGTTGGCCCTATAGGGTCGGTTGCGCAGTCGCAAGCAAGCTGGGAGCAGGGACCCAGGACGACGGCCCGGCAAGCCGTCCAGGTGCAGGAGTGGCTGGATGCGACATTCCAGTGGGCGCTGCAAACGCACTGCCAATAAGCGAAACGATCATTAATTGCGACGTGGGACCACGTCGTAACGGGGCCGTGCGTAGGACGCGTACCTCGCCTACGTGCATTTTCCGTTTTGCCCTAGTCCCCCACCCTCTCCTGCCAACAAGGGTGCGGCCTCTGTGCACTGTCAATTGCGGACGAGCATCGCTGTCCACTCGATGTTTGATGTGGTGTGGTAAGGCCTCGCTCCGTTATGTGTTAGTCGTAACAGTCACTGATTTTGGTGTCGGTAACTGTGTCCAAGACGTTGCGCGTGAAGCGCAAAGCGTTAGGGTTCGCTCGAATGCGAGCAAAGTTGGTGTATGCACGCAACCGCCCCTCGTCCCCGCGCACTCAAGTGAGGCTGAGCGACCGACGGTAACCCACCGGTATCTAGCTACCACAACCGTAACGCTGCAGGGCCTTATGCCAAGAGGAAGCCAGCGGGTCTCGTACGCACATGCCCTTCCTTGCCGTGTTCCCTCCCCCTTTCGCGTGCCTAGACTGGGCCCCAGAAGACAGTCGCCCACAACGCTTAAGGATTCAGCGACTTACCACCTCAGCGATTTCCTCTTTAATAGCTGGCGAAGCCTTCAACCCAGCGTCCGTTCCGCTGGTCAAGCTGATCAGCTGCTCAACCAGTGGCTTAGCGCGGGGGTCGACGGCTGAAACCGGCGCTGCTGGCTTTGGCGTGAAAAAGTTGAAGAAGGCCTGGCATTCCACTGCGGCGCGGCGCGGTGCCCTGCCGCTGCGCGCCTGAGCGACGAGCTTGCATGCGCGAACTGGAATAGGCCTGATAGCCGACCCGCACTTAGCGGTCGCACCAGCAGCCGAAGCACGCTTCTGAAGTATTGACTGCATTTGCACGATTTCCCCAAGCAGATGTAGTCTGAGCGAAGCAAGTGCGCTTCGTCTGGCCGATCACTTGTGGATGCCTGCTTGCTCAAGCCTATGCTTGCTACACTGTATTCTTCGCGGCAAACCTTTCCACCGGTCCTGCTGGAGTTGGCAGAGTATTGTTCTTATCGTACGGCAGATCGCTGTACGGCCGGTGTAAAATTTTGTCCTAACGACGCAACGGGGTCATTCAGCCGAGCTTTTAGCCAACGGTATAACATTCACTAAGAATAGTATTCTTGTATGTGTCAACCTAGGATGCGGGATAACCAGTGCGTCGCTTGCTCCGAAGTCAGTACGTTACGTTGCCCTAACTAATGCACCCCTATGCACCGGACACCCCAAGCCCTTGCCATGCAGTACTTTGTTCTGTGAAAGTACTGGCGTTGTTGTCAATGCTATAAAACGGAGACATAACGCCGAAGTCCTCCGCTTGGATGTGTGTGTCGTGGCACAGGGGAGACTGCTGAGATTCTTAAGAAGCGCCTTGCCTGCCGCCGCTTGCGTCCACGATGGTCCAGTCAGTGTTGATAATCCCGCCGAAGAAAGTTGAAAATTGAGGGTACATGGCCTGTTAGTCATGCTACTCATGCCACGCAATACCCTTGGGGATCCGAAGGCAGCAACCGTCGACCATGGGTACCAGGAGCGCGTTACTAAATCGTACAAAGGCTTTGAAGGCCTAACCCGCATAAAATGCAAAACCGCATGCCCTTAAATACCTTATTGCCCAGCCCCAACAGCACACCTGGCCGCCCCTTGGAATCCCATCCCTTTTACACGCCAGCATATCCGGCCAGCTGAGCCTCCGCTGCCCCACCCCAATGCCAAGCGAAGTACCGCTGGGGCCCCGTCATCTTCCAACTGCCACTTGGTTAACAATCGTGGGAAAACAACGATAACTGTCTGTGCAACTGGTCCAAACGCACACCACGCCTGAGTAGGACGACGCAAGGCACGGAATCCGTATGCCATCTTACAACCGCGTTTCACCCCCAAAACTGCTTGTTGCACGCCCATTCGCGAGACAGCGAGCTCCCACTCCCGCCGCACATCCCCATACGTCCAGACCTGCCAACGGCCAACCCGGTACACCAAATCATCTCCTTAATCGCAGCACGAGTGGCCTTAACCCTAAGCGTCTGGTACCGCGCTCCAGCCCGCTTCCGAAGGCATCTACATGATGTGAGTGGACCCCGCGGAGCCAGGAGCACTGCTCTTCTGATTCGCATGTGAGGCCGTATCCACTTCAAAACACACCGCCTCCCACGAACAGATGTCTGTGGAGGGTGGGCCAGGAGTGCCTCCATGCGGGGTTTATCCTACGACAAAAGTGTAGCAAAGCCCATGACCACGCATGCTGTGCCAACCCACGGGCTGAGGCGCTCTCCTACATTGGACCCGGGGGGGGGATAGGGCTGTTAGGAAAGGCCACGACGACAGGTACAGCAATTCAGGTGATGTCTGTCACGGGAGCTCACCTATCCGTGCAGCTTTCCAGAAAAGTCCCTTGAACCTGCAACAGTTCACAGCGGTTGTAAAATCATTTGCAGGTGCGCGGGAGGATTGATACACGCTGTTTCGCCTTACCCCGTCTTGACCGTTAAAGCGGCAGGATATATCAGCTTAACGAAGGTGCAAGTGCAGATAGTTAAGAGCACAACGACTACAAAGCTGTTGAAATCAAAGAGTGCGGACATGGTCTTGCGCCTTCCTCCTCAAGCCCACAACGACTTGACTATGAACGAGGAATACAATATCAAGTTGTCGTGTACTATGCACGGAATGTCCGTAAAGACTGTTGCTGCTTTTTGCTTGTGGCGTTGAGTGACACAAGCCGAACGTCTAAGGCTGCAGTATCATGTCCTGAACTGATGTAAGTGTGATATTAGGTTGAAGGCGCCTGATTGCAGAATTGCAATCGGTGTTCGGCGCTCAACTTGTGAAAACGTTGGCTACCAGTTCAGGCTTGAGTGTTCAGGTCAATGAGTATTCAGACGCAACCTTATGCATTTGCATTGATCTGGCTGTGACCATACGTAACCACCACGGTGAACTTAACTGTCAACCAGCAAGGATGGTCAAATTCTGACGTACAACCGTACGTTGAGGACACGCATTATGACCACGAGACCACCAAATCCCGTACAAAAGGGATGTGGCGAGGGGCAAGAGTGGAGTTGAAGCTTGGCATGACACTTATGCGCCCAATGAAGGGGGAAGGGGCAGAGAGGGGGATATGGACACGCCTGCTTGTTCCGTTGTTGGCGTTGCGCGGATAGCTTACCTCACCTCCTGGTGTACTTCGCGTCTTACGACCTTTTCGCAAAGGACGCGTGCGATCAACTTGGCGACGTCACGTCTGCTCCTCTGCTGGCACTCGCCCGAACCAGAGGTAGCCAGGCGGCCGTTCCCAAATAGCCCCTCCCAGGGTATGATGCACCACGTCCCGACTCCAATTCGCTTTTCATACCACCAGTTACAAGCATGGCCCGTGTTGGGCGCTTCGTGAGCAAGCGCCCAAGCATAGCCCACCATCACAGTGTAATATCATCATCCGAAGTCCGAAACCGCACCAAAACCGGTGCACGAAGCGAAAATTGCAAAATTGGTTTCGTTGTCTATACATGTCTTCACGACCACGGGCTGGCCCCATGCCAGGCTGCCCGCGTGGAGGCGCGCTGAGGCACGTGCCAGCCCCATTCCGTCGAAGCCTACATGCATGCTCCGTGTAGAGCAGTAAGTACGGCAGCCGCCTCCGCCACACAATCCTTTCCTTCCGTGTTGCTCGTCATTCAGTCAACACATCTACTCTCCGTGTTGCTCGTCATTCAGCCAACACATCTACTCCTTGAGCCACGGGGTCATGGTCTGGTCCCACGCCGCTAGCCCCTCCTTGAACCACAGAGCTGCAGGGCAAAGGCGACGCAAGGCACAAGAGACACACGTTCAGAACAAAGTCAAGGAGTCGTTTCGGTAAGAACCGTGTACGTAGCATTTTCCTGCCCGGTAACGCAATCCATGCTGACAAACGCCAGCAACCGACGGAGGCCCCCCCCCCGCGTTAGCGATACACGGTCTGTTGAAAATGGTCCAGGTGCTGAAACCCAAGTTCGTGCAAGGAGAAAGGCCCCTTCCGGAAACCGATCAGACCGCGGGCCGACTCACCAGCCTCGCGCTCGCCGTTTTCGGGGCTATCGCTGCCGTGGATGACGTTGCGGCCGACCTCGATGGCAAAGTCGCCACGAATGGTGCCCGGCTCCGAAGCCAGCGGGTTGGTGGCACCGATCATCTTGCGGGCAGTGGCAACCACGCCCTTGCCCTCCCAGACCTACAGGGGGGCCCGCGGACATATATGTGTGACACGGTGCGGCTCAAGCACATGTTGCCAGAAGACCCGTTTGGTTGCTTGGTGGTCGAGTTGTAAGCGTGATACACATGCAGGGGGGGGGGCGCTGAGCTTCGCGCACCCGCCCTAGCAACTAACTGACGCGGCAAACTCCGAATTGACACTCGAATTAGCGATTGTGTGGGGCAATGTTACGTGCTTACCATGCACACGACAGGGCCCGACAGGATGTAGTTCACAAGGTCCTTGTAAAAGGGCTTTGCGCTCAGATCCTTGTAGTGCTCCTCGGCCACCTCACGAGGGGTCTGATACAGCTTCAGGCCCGTAAGCTTGTAGCCTTTGCGCTCAAAACGCGAAATGATGTCGCCAACAAGGCCACGCTGCACACCGTCCGGCTTCACCATGATGTACGAGATCTCGGCACGGACAGACACGGCAGCAGTGGGGCGAGCGCGAGGGCGCATGGCCACGGCCGGGCGCACGGCGGCGCGCCGGGCCGCTGGGCCAGAGGCAAAAGCCGTAGGGCGAGTCTGCCTGGATGTCAGCATCTTGGTTCACGTTTAAGTTTTGAAAACAAGGAGTAAAGTGAAAATACTTGATGTGTCGGTGCAACCACAAATATTCACTATGGTTCTGGAGCGCGACGAGAGGTATGTGCGATGCATCGCGAGAAAAAGTATGTCACAAACAAAAATGGCATTTCCTGCTTCTGCAACCGGCCATGGACCGGATTGTCAGGAAGAACAGGCTGGTCCGCACCCCGCTGTCCTTATGCCTGAAATTTTGACCGTGAGTTTGTGACGCTGCCCTAAAATGCTGCTCTCCAAGTCTGCGGGGACCCCATATACGACCTTAGCAAGGGGGGACTCACATTCACACGGCGTGCGTGCGCAACTCAGGATTATCAGGGATTATCCGCTTTCACGGCCCATCATTTACGCTGGGACGTGCCGCCGAAACCCCTCCCTGTATGATACAACTGCAGAGGGTCTACAGCCACCTGGATTCACACGACCTGGATTGCGGGCTGCGCGTGTGCTGGGTATGGAGGTCTGCGCTGGCCAGTAAAGTAGAATGGCTCGCTCTGCCAGCACAAGTCGGAGGCAGTAACACCGCGGGGCCAAGCGGGCTCGGGGCTCCTGTCTGTTCGTCATTATGGCGGTCTATCATGCTCTTTGGCAGCGCAAGGTGGGCGGAAGGGGGGGCGTTTGGTCCTTGCAAGATGGCTGTGTCCCACCAGCCACTCACCAGGCCCTGCTCGTGTAAGAAGCGGAATGGATGGATGAAAGGTCGGTCCTCAAGCCTGCCGAGGACGAGGGAAAGGGTTCGTAGTGCCATTCATGTGTTTTCTGCTGTACAACCCCTTGTTCCTCCCTACCCTTTCTCCCACGCGCTCGCCTACCCAATCACAGCTCCATTGCGCTGAGAGTCTCTCCCTCCGTGGGTCCACTCAGCGCTGAGACCGTGAGCCCTCAAATCCCCCGGGTGGACGACGCGGCCCAACACGCCCTTCAGGGGCTACTCTTCCGGGCAACAGCGGCAGCCCTGATGCTGGGCGTTGGCGCTGGCGCCGGGGTTAGCAGCCGCGGCCAGTCGCCTCGTAACAAGCCTGACGTGCTTAGCAGCATCACGGCGCTCTTCTCTAACACGCCAAAGCCTCTAACCAACTTGGAGCGCCTCTCAGTCTGGGGTGACGGCTGGCACCTGTCGCCGTCCCTTTCTAGCCTGGCAATGCTCCTCCCCGCCATGATCCACCTGGACCTGGCCCCGTGCACTGAGGACCGTTTCCAATATGCGACGAATGCCGGCCGCTGGCGCGATTCAAGCGAACCAGGGGTCGCTATGCACGTGCCCTTTGCTGATGCATACAATCACGACAGCAGTCATAGCTGGACATCTGGGTCCGCAACCCTGGACCTGGCAGCTGCGCAGGCCCTGTTCACTTCGCTGCCGCCTCACCTCCGCAGCCTCAGCGCCACAGTCAGCATCATGGACCAGGATAAGATGGCCGCATGGGGGGCTGCGCTCTCCAGCCTGCCGGCGAGCCTCACGTCGGTGCGCCTGCTGGGCCCGCTGTGCCACTCGCGGGAGCTGGCGGCGGCGGTGGCGGGCTGGGCCGACAGCTTGCCCCGGCTCCGGCAGCTGACGCTGGGCCTGGCGGAGTGCTGCCATAGTCACCCAGACCTCGAGACGCAGATGTACGAGGATCCTGACAGCTGGACGGCAGGCTGCTGGCACGGCGTCCTTCCAGCCCTGACGCATCTGCGGTCCTTGCAGGTGGGGAGAGGAGTTGGAAGGAACGCCGGGAATGCAATGGACGGGCATGCAAGGGACCAATGGCTTGCAAGGGCGAGGGCAGGATGAATGCATGTACTGTGTGGCCGGTGCGCCAATGTACCAGTTGGGAGGCGCATTCGGAGTCGGCTAGGCTGTTCGTTCTTATGTTGCTTCCGGCGGCGGGAAGTGCTGCACGAGACCTGGACGTGTTGCACGTGCGAAGCGAGCAATCGCTTGCTTCAACCGCCAACTGCCGCTTCCCTCGGCTCAGTAGGCCATGGACCCCACAGCTGCCTTGCCTTTGGCCGGGAGCCAGTGTTCCTGCACCCGTGCCCTCTTCCCTCCTTGAGCCTGCAGCTCGCGTTAGACCACGTCACCGAGGGCCTGTGGCAGGACGCCTGCGCCTGCAGCCACCTCACCCGCCTGCGCCTGCATCAGACGACCTGGAGTGGCATGTGTGAGGCGGCCGGGCTGGGCGCGCTGACCTGCCTGAATGACCTGGCGCTGACACTGGGAGATTGCCTCGAGCTTCAGGTTGGTGTACGTTCGGTTGGGAAGAAGGTTATAAAGCTTTCGTTCGCATGGGACTCCTAGCCATGGACTCTTAACCTACGTGACCCGTGCTCAGGGTATCCACACGGTGCAACCCAATCTTAACACAACCATCACGTACCCATGCCGTCGCAGGAACTCTCGCGGCTGACTCAGCTGACCCGCCTGGATCTGCAACTTTTGGGCATCCAAGAGTACGGAAACGCGCCAGCCGACAACTCGGTGGAGCGCAGCCACGAGGGTGGGCTGCTCCTTATGGTCACGGACGGCTTGGTGCGGTTGCGGCACCTGCGCCTCACCTGTCGCTCCGCAAGCGTAGACCCCAGCCACCTCGGTGCATTTGCTGCACATTGTCCCGCGCTATACAGCCTCGAGCTGCGCGCGCCCTTCCGGACGTTCAACAGAGGTGCATCAGGCAACGCCTGCCGCCTGCCGCCATGCCTGCGCGTGCTGGAGCTACACAACACCGCCTCTGTGTCGCATGCCAGCGCGCCCGCAATCTTGTTTATCGACTTGCCTAGCAACCTCGGCAAGCTGTGGCTGCGAGGACTCGATGTCGAGCTCTTGCCGGTGTCTTTCGGAGCCGCTGGGCATCGGGAAGCCAGCAGGCGGTGCAACGCAGTGCAGTCGGGATACCAGTTTTGCGGTGTGCCCTGCACTGTGGACGTCAGCATTGTTCTGTGCACGCTCAGATGCGCGCTTGGTCGGCTATGCGGAGGTGCCACGCGCTTCCTCAACCTAACAAGCTCGACTTTGCTTCCATGCGTCACCGCTGGCGGTGACGCTGGCAGCAACGGCAGCGGCGGCGCCGCTGACGGCCTGCATGCTTTGCGTGGCTGCAGTGAGCTTAGCCGCCTACGGGTTTGGGCCTGCAGGGGGCTGCTGCGCCCGTTGAATGATGCGGCGCTAAGCGAGCTAGTAACCGCGCATCCACGCCTGCGCAAACTAGCGCTGAACGCTTCCGCTGCCACCCCGACGGGCCTCGCCAACCTTGCGCGACTCGCTGAGCTACGCACCCTAAACCTTGCAGTAACTGCGCAGGAGTGCGCAGCCGCACTGGGTCCTACCCTGGCTTCGTTGCAAAGGCTAGAAGAGGTTGAGGTCGTGCTTCCGACGGGAGGGCTTAGTTTCGTAGCCGATTGTGTTCGTGACCACCTCGCACGCAGCTTGCCGGGAGTGTCGGTCCGACTTCGGTCACAACAATATAATGAGTAGAGGTGCCTGGGGCTTAGGGTGATGGGTTTTAGGATGGACTTCCACGGCCGTGCAGCGGATGTTGGCGAAAGGCCCTGAGTTAAGGACAAGGACCATGGCCATGTCGCTAGATTACATAACATATGCTTTGCAGGATCATTAGCAGAATCCATAGCAGTTGATTTTTGCCTAAGGCCGGCCATTGAAAAAACATTCCAAACATGGAACACGATAAACACACCCCTTATGGCAAGGCGCATGCCTCGCGGATTCAGCCTGGAGTTATGTCGTGAGCGGTTGTCGCCATCCAACAAGAGCCCAAGTACCGGCACCTGCGATTGGCCGTACCGCGACGAGGACAACGGACTTTTCACGTCCTCTGATCACTTTATAACTGCCTTGGGTCTCGTGCGTACTTTGTATTCAACACGAGACCCGATACAGAAATCAAGGAGACAAAACGTCCCTGAGCCATAAACATTTCGGCCTTCATATAAGATACTTGGAAACTGCCCCTGGTCCTAGACCGTGCTTTTCTTTGCCCTTGGATGTTGACAAAGTAGCACATAATGAGCCAATCAGCATTCTTGCTGTCTCCGCGGGTGTCCGCTTGCGGAGGTGAAGCATTGAAATCTCCGCCGCCTGTCTCCACAGAGGAGGATGCCCAGTCCGACACATGCACAGTGGTAAGGATGTGCTTTTGCCAGGTGTTGTTTCTATGCGCAAGTAGAGGAGCCGAGCTTGTCTTCGACCCTTATTCCGCGTTTTTTGCAAGCACCTTCGCGGTTTGTCATGGCTCCCCTTTCGCCTGCTGTTGTGTAGAGCTCCGTGCGCAGTGAGCCACGATTGGATTTGAACATTGATGGCGGCCGCCCTCTCGGTAAGCTTTGAGGATGCAGTTGGCCTGAAACTCTTGCTTGCGGCCTTTTGGGCTAGCCTATGCTTGCATTTGCAAAGGAAAAGAGTTCTGCTTCTTGATTTTGGGGCTGCGCAAGGACGACATCGACTTTGGCGCATGTGAGGTAGCTACCCCCTCCGCGGTCACGCTGCGGCTGTTGGGCCGTCCCACAGGCGCTGGTGTTCCGGCGGGCATCCCGCGCTTGCCGGACTACGCTATCCCTTTGCAACCAAAATTATTGAAGCAAATTAATGCAATGCACACGAAGGAGGCAAGTGTTCCCAGTGGGTGTGGCGGTTACCCTCGTCGGCCTTTTGGCCTTGAAGCTGAAACCAGAGCTTTACTTTGTATGCAGGAGCTACTGGCTTTTGTGGGACAATGCTACATCATTCTGGACCCAATCAACCTGGTGAGTAGTGCGCGAGGTAGTTCCGGTGGAGTTTCAGAGGGGAATGGCAATTGCGGTAATTTCATATTGGTGCGCTTAGATCTGCTGTAGGTGCTTGCTAACCATTGTTCTTTTCCTTGCAACGCAGGTGACGTGCGTGTACCGGCTTGCCCGAATGTACACCGGAATTCGGCATCCGGAGGCACGGCAGGCGTGGAAGGCGGAGCTGAACGACTCTTCATCGTTTCAGGTCCTTCTTCGTGAGTCCTGCGTATGCCTATCACCCTTCCTGCTTTTGGCTTCATCATACACCCACTTCCTTGCAGGCACCATCCAGTCACACATGTTAGCAGCTCAGGTTCACCCACCCTACAGCCAGGAGGTCAAGGGCATCGATGCACGGTGTGTCTCGAACCTCATTTGGGCGCTTGTGAAGCTTGATCTGGCGCTGGAGGTGGGCTGCACCGGCAACGAGGTCATCCTCAGCATCTCACCTCTGGTACTACGACTGCTCAATCAGTCCAGTCCGCAGGTGGGAATGGATAGAGCATGCGAACACTCCATATGGCTGGCGCTTGTGCTGTCAGGAACTTTATTTAGTTGGATAGCTGAAGCCTTGCCTGGATAGGTTGAAGAGCTACGTACCAACCCTTCAAAACGTGTCCCACCCTTCCATAAAGTGTCCCACCCTTCCATGATGGATCCCAAGTAATTTGCTTTAGTCCTCGATCTTGAGTTAGCGCAATCCGCAACCTTCCCTCTCGTTGAGAATCTCAGGGCCTAGCCAACCTGCTGTGGGCGTATGCCAAGCTCGCGGAACCGCCCGTGGAGGTCATTGCATCCATCATGTCTCAGATGACGGACATGCTGACACGCGACCAGACCGGCAGCCTCTTCGACGCGCAGGTAAGACAGGCGTGACTACTGGCTGTACCGCTGACGGGCGCTCCCAGCCCCGCATACACAGTATGGTCCCCGCCGCGCCTTTGGAATGCATTGTTGCCGTTCCTGGAACCCTTCCCACCTGGCCAGATGTGTCACGAGTGCGCTCACCGGTGCATCCTGTTTGCAGGCTCTGTCCAACAGCATATGGGCGGTGGCGCACGCGCGCAGCAAGCTTGCCAACTTTGACGGCCTGTGCGGCCCGCCTGGCAGCGTGAGCGCCTTCCTGGTCGCTATCGCCGTCAGCGCGAACAGCATGCTGAAGGCGCTGTACACTCGCTTGGACCTGGCGCACCTGTCCGCGTTTCTCAACAACGTCGAGCACAAGTTTTCATGCCAGGTGAGGGGCTGCTGCTGCTTCTTGTTCTGGACGCCCTCTTGACGCCATTCCTGCCATGCCCAATTATGTCGTCCATCACCATTTTGTGTACTCTGTACCTAACGTCGCTGCCCTCCGTGTTTGGTGTCTGTTATGGTGCTGACGACATCTTAAGGCGCTGGTGAACATTGTGTGGTCGTTCGCCACCATCCTGGGCGAGGAGTGCGGCCAGCACCCCGTCATCACGCAGCTATTCCTGAACTCGCGCAAGGAGGCCATTATAAGGTACTTTTTGTCATACACTAGTTGTATCGAACTGATCGACGACAGCATCAAGTTCGTGGCCGGCCGGGCTCTCTGAAAAATTCGACAGGGAAAGATGTTGGCGCTCTGTGGTTGTCCGTTTGCAGTGCCATGTACCTGATCGATGCCGCTCTCTATATCCTGCGTTCGCCTCTTGTCTGCAGGCTGCGCGCAACCTACGCTGCGCTGCAGACGCAGCAGTCGTGGGTGTACCACCTGCCGGGTGGCTTCAACGAGCAGGCGCTATCCAACGTGGTCTATGCCTATGAGAAGGCAGGGCTGCTGGATCGCGAGCTGCTGCAGTGGGTGTTCAGCGTCGCCACGCTGCGCCTGGACCGCCGTGACGGTCCGCCTTCTTTCAAGCCCCAGGAGCTGTGCACGCTGCTGCGCGCCGCTCACCTGGAGCTCTGCGAGCCGCAGCCCTTCCTGTCCAAGCTGGCACGCATTGTGCAGACAATGCCATGGATCGTCCGGAACTGGTCGACGTCTGAGCTCAACGAGCTCAGTCGTGCGCTTGGCCTCCTGCAGCCCTCGCTCATGTCAGCCCAGCAGGCGCAGCAACAGGCCCAGCAGCAGGCGCAGCAACAGGCGCAGCAGCAGGCGCAGCAGCAGGCACAACAGCAAGCGCAACAGCAAGTGCAGGCCCAGCAACACGCACAGCAGCAGGCGCAGCAACAGGCGGCCGCGGTGTTACGTTATGCGGCGGCAAATGGCTCCCTGGACATGCAGCTGATAATGCAGGGTGAGTGGTGCTGGCAACCACCATACCATGCACATGATCGGCAATTGCGTTGAGCCTCATTCTTGATGCCATAATATTTGCATTTTCGCATGGACGTGCTAACCCGAATGGCCCTTCCCCCCTTATTACAGTCAACGCTCTGACTGCTGCTGGTATGGGCAATGGAGGTGGTCTCGCCAATGGTGTCAGCGCGAACCTGGCTGCCGAGCTGCTGGCAGCTGAGATACAGCAAATGACGTTTCAGAACGTCTTCGCGGCACAGCTCCACGCAGCGGCGGCAGCCGTCGCTGCAGGACTTCCCTACGGCAACAACTCCGGCGACGGCAGCCATGCCTTCCAGCCAAATGTCCACATGGCCATGTCGACCGACGCTCAGCGCGCCCTTCAGGCCCTGCAGGCCCTGCACCTGGGCCCCGCCACCCGCTCCGTGGGGATGCAGATGCTGCCGCCTGCGCCGGTAAGCTGGCCTTAGCGGTCTGGGGCTCATTGCGCCCTCTGAGGCGGGCTGGGCCTGCTCATGTGCAGACTGATGCGACAAATAAACTGTTCAGCGCATCAGGCTGGCTTGAGGGCCCTCGCCTGCCAATTTTTGTGTGCGTCCCCGGAAGATCGCAAGGGCACAGTCTGTCGACGCAATATACCAGTTTTGGTGGTTGTGTTGGACTTTCAGTATGATGCGGCATTTGATCGCCTCGCGGACGAAATGACAAGTGGTTCGAACCAGCACACTCCGTTGCGCACTTGTTGATACGACCCCAAGGTTGCCAATAACCGGCTAGCTCTCATGCTTCATGTGTGATATGAAGTTACGTAGTTGCTGGTGGAATACGTAGCTGTGGGACATTAACGAAGTTTTATATCAACAACAAATATTGCAGCTGAGGCGCTCCCTATCCGATTTGGCGGGATGCCATAGCGCGCATGATGAGCAAGGTTGCCTCATAGTCGCTGTTTTGCTTCGCGCCTGCTCATACCCGCATATCTAGGGGCGGGAAGATTGGCATGAGACAACCCACATGGGTGCCGACTGCACCCCTGTCTCCCAACTCTCCCGAGGCCCCCTGCATGGGCCTAGCGTCCGCCCCCTTGTGTTCGCCTCCACGTGCCCCAAAGTTTTGTGCGTATGGTGTGTCACGTGCACTTGTTCGTCTGCGTGTCTAAAGCCTAGTTATTCCTTTGAGTCAGGATTGCAATGCTGCTATGTGAAAAAGCTGACAACGCCCAGCTCCTTAGCTTGGATCGGTGCCCACGTGAGGGGCCATCGCTGCCGGGCAACCGGCTGGTTTGGTTGGGTACTAAATTTTTATTTTACTTTTCCGCGAGATTGTGTGACTTGTGGTACCCAGCAGAGATACACAGTGATCACGCAAGATCCGTGATTACATCCGAAGCCTATCCTTGTCCACGAAGATGTGTTGCGCTTCTGTTTGCCCTATGTTTGCCGGTTCGTCATGTGGCCCGATACGGCGGCCCGACCGCGTATAACGGGGTCGAACAGAACGCATTTGCTCGATCCTGTTTATGGTGTCGGGGTTGATGGTCTGAGAGGGGGAGTGAGGACGTAGTTGTCGCAGCATCTGCATAGCCATGATGGGGGCGGCAAATCCTGTTGGTGGCAAATCGCGCCCACGGGGAGGACTGGAAGCCTGCCATGCTGGCACTGTTGTCAGTTTCAGGCGCAGGCGTTAAGAGATCGTGGCGTCAGCAAGATTTGCACACCCTTGGTTGTTTTCCTTTGCTGGAGATGATGTGTTTGAAGCAGGTATTGTTTGGGGACGAAAGGATGCCCTTGAATCCCGGGATGTTCTGTGTGCTCCCGTGTATGGCTTGTTATTCTGACAGTTTGCAATCGCTAGTACTTCGGCTGTTTAGCTCGTCGGAGTCATGCTTTGGTGCGGAGGTGGAGAGGATGGTGCGCGATGCTGGCTTTCGAAAAGTCGGCCTAGAGGGAACACGTTTGATGTCGCCCTTCAGGGAATGCGGCGTGCATACATGTTAATACATGTTTGTCGTCGCGCAGCGGTTAAGAAGAAATGACGTCTCGTGGGGGATGGGCTATGCACGCCTGGGTGCTCCCTCCTCCGACGGGTGGTGGCGGTGCTCGATCCTTGGCTGGGGGTATTGGTGGCGCCGTAGAGGGGAATCCCAAGCGGTAGCTGCCGATTTGGTGCGGGTTCGATCGGCACGTGTGGCCTCAGTCTTGCATGTGCCGGCCATCATTACGCGCCGGCACATGCCTTATTCTTTTGGCCTTCTTTCACCACCGCCTCATGTCCACCTCAACGAATCCACCGTCTCGGATTATCAAGTACTCCTGTGGAGCAAAACATACACGCTTTTTGCTTCGCTTGTTGTATAGTATGACGAAGTGGGCTTCCTTATGCAAGAGACGCCCTCTGGTGGCGTTCTTGTTTCCGTTTTGCGGGCGGGGAAGAGCACTAACTGCCCAAGATTCGAATAAACCCATAATCAACTTGCGTAGGTTGAATGCTTGCGTAGAATTAGTATGATGAGAGTGCGTTTGGCTAGTAGCGTTCCTTGACGCAGGAATCGCAGAATTTGGCAGGCGAGAGGGACCAATAAAAGCTCGAAGCAACAACTTTTGGTTTGCTTCCCATGAGCGACCGTGCAGCGAGCGTTTGTGCTGGTACCCTTGTGGTTTGCTCGTGAATTAGAATTGGTAGTGTGAGTACCTAAGGACTGGACGAATACGTAAGTAGACATGTCTCCGCTTAGCTGAAGGCGAGAGGCTGTTTTGAGGGCCTAACATCCGCGATAGCGGAGGAGTACCCATACTCCGAGAAGATGATGACAACAGTCAGCTTGGAAACCACTGCTGACGCACCCTGTGAGACGAGTCGTGCCTATAACACCCTGGTATATGTAAAACCCTATGTGCTTGTCATATCGCCATCTCCGTCTCGTGCCAGGTTTTGTATGGCCTACACTAAGCACACTGGTTGTTTCCATTGCATGCGGCAGTTGGCATCCAACGCTTCTCCCTCCCCAACCACATCGAATTTTGCAATGGCACGAGCCCATGTCGCTTGATGGATATTGGGATGTTGTGGCATGCCAGGATGTACGACCTTGGAATGAATGCGGCTCGGGCAGGGTCAGCGGCGAACGCATAGCGGAACAACCCATAGACATTTACTGCAGTATCCTAAGTCCATTCCTCACGTGCAGGTAGATTAGCAACTCCATACATGTGCTGTTCTGCCCTACTCCCAAACAGCCACGCTGGCATCACGGTTCACATATCATACTTTGTTAACCACTCGCGGTTGAGGGCAACGGCGCACCAAGCGGTCACCCTTGCCCAAAGAGAGTATGCACAGGTTCATTCACGAATCCTAACAAACCTGCTCAGTGGATCCGAGACTGCACGCAGTTGGGACTGCCCAACAGCAGCCAAATGAATTTCTTGGCGGATCTAGGCCAGAAGTCCATTCCAAGCCCGTATCAGGTAAGGACAAGTGCGTGGCAGCTATGCGTGTTATTCACAGTAGCCGCCATGCTTCCATCATACAGCCACCGTGTGCTGGTGCTTCGCAAGCAGATTGCGTAGGGTATCTGTACCACGTGTCGATTCGGGTTTGATTTCGAAACCCTCAATTGGCATAAGCAAGCCGTGAATATCTAAACGTCATGGAAACCCACCGTGCCACCAATAGGACACATGCTCGACCACTACAACGCTATAAAGCGACACTGTCCGGGATTATATGCATCCCGCATACGCACCAAGCAAGAGTATCAGGAGTGTTGAATGTACCAACAAGTCGAGCCTTCTCAATACCTATTTGCGTCTAGGGACCTCCCGCAAATGATCTGTCACGGAAAACTCGATTGGCTGGAAAATTATACAGGAAACATGGTGTGGTATCCTAAATTGCGACTCATCAGCAAAACCGATGCCCCTGCTCGCGTGCACTGTATTGCAACCTCCTATGGCTTGAACACGCCCCCCATCCTGAGCTTCCCCTGCTTGAAACTACTGCACACCCTTTACAGCTAGGAGCTTCTGATCGAACCCGTTCCTCGCAAATGATGTGGCAATTGCGGTCGACGCCGCGCCTTTTATTATTTGTACACGCACGACATTTATTATGCGGCTCAACATCGACAGCATCGATATGATGCATCAACGCTACTGCCAGCCCTAATGATGCGCCCCTTAAATGCAATCTTGGCAAAAATCCTGCATGCACTGCTTCGCAACTCATGTCAAACATAAACGCCCGTCAGGGCTCCTGAGCCTTTCGGGCCTCAACGCGCATCTCGCTGGTGCGGCTTCACTGAATACGTGGCCGTCTTGTATCGGGCATCGAAGAAACCGCCCGATCATACTCCATCAATGTGGTCATGATGCCGTAAATAGCCGTACCTAATCGAAATCTTCATCGCCGAAGCCCCAACGGCCTCAGGCTCAAGAAGCGTGCCCCTTCAGGCTAGGCCCGCCGCAGACACGAAGAGCAAGGCGCAGCAGATTATCATCAGCGCTACCAGTACGCGGCTGAAGCCCTTCTGGTCAAGGCGACCAGCCAAGCTATTGCCTAGGAACACTCCCACGAGGCCAAAGAGCGACGTGACTGCGTACAGTGGCAAGTCCTGGCGTTGAAAGACGCCCATGATGACGTAGCTGATGAGTCGAACCTGAAGCAGAGTGGGTCGTCATGAAAAACAAAAGTGGAAGTCAAAAACAGTTGCAGCGTTTGCGATGCAGGCAAGGCCTGGGGCGAAGCACTGCAGAGATTTCCAACGCTCAACGCGTGTATACCCTTCAGGACCGCATTACCGGAGGTTCAACCCATCCTTCGCAGCCCCCAACGCATGCTCCTCTACCAACCTGCAGCACGTTGATGATGGCATTGGTGCCGCGCACGACTTCCTTCGCCACCTTGAGCTTCTCGTACATGAACATAATTGGCGGCCCGCCAATACCAGTCATGCCTGTTAACCCAAGTCCATGCCAATGCGCGTCAAGGGCGCAGACGCGGGCAAGGGCCGGCATGACAGCACGTAGGGAGCGGTTAGGACGAGGGGCGAAGGCGAGGTGAGGTGCACTTAGGTTCAGAGCGCTGCGTGCCTCGTCGATGTAATGACGGAATAAGCGGGTGCAAACGTTCCCACCAGGTCAGGCAGCGAGGCTGCGCTAAGCAAGCCATCCACAACTATTCAACGGTGCGCGCAACTCCGGATTGCAAAGTACCTAGCAAGGTGCAGGCCTAAGATCCTGATCGCAACTCGTGCAACCCTATCCGATGCCCGCCCCGTGGCATCCGTAGGCTGCAGTATCCGCACCCAAACCTGCAAGACAAGCAAGCGCGAGTGGCCTCACCGCCCATGACGCCGCTGGCGAATCCAGCCACACTGCCGACCAGGAAAATGCGGCGCACCTCCAGCCAGTCCTGCCGGGCCAGCCACCTTCGCAGCCTGGCACGCGCGCCGAGGGGCCCAAGATTGCCGCCCAGAGGGCTGCTCGCACCGTCGCCTGCCGACGCGTCGCCGCCGATGTCGCCCGCGCAGCTGCGGCAGCGCAGCACTGGCCTCGACACCTCCTCGGACGCCAGTGTGTCCGCTCCCAGCAAGGACTGCATGTCCGCACCGACAACAGCGCATTCGGGCGCGCAGCCGCTCATCCCATCTCCACCCTTTCCTGCCGGCGCCACCGCGTCGTCCTTGTCGTAAAAGCACGCTTCCTTCGGAGCACATTTGCAGCACGCAGTGCCAACTACGCTGCTTTGGCAGCAAGCCGTGACGACGACTACTGCTGCGGAAGCCTTTACATGTGGGTCGCCATTACCCCCATCCGCGATCAGCGCCGAGCCCGCGCCTAGCTCCGAGCAGGCACAGGCGGCCGTTTTGTTCGGAGTCAAGGCGCCAGCCGTGGAGTCGCGGAGCAAATGGAGGCGTTCCGAGCTGCCAGTATTACTGTCGTATGCATGGCAGCTTCGATCGCGGTCAGGGTATCCCGCTCCGTCAGGACTGCTCGTTACGTTTGCGCCACCGAGGAGAATGGCAGGTGTCTGCAGCGAGAGTAACTGGCTCGGAGGCAGCGACGGGAGAGAGTCCACGGCAACGCTGTGCAGCGCGGCATCGGCATTCACGCCGACATTGCCCGAGCTGCCTTTCGGACTGCCAGGTCCGCAACCGTCGCTGCGTTGGTCTGTGGCATTGTGGTCAGCCAGGAGGCCACCATATACCGCCGATCTGCAGTGCACAAGCCACACCGGTGGCGCTTCATCCATGCATCACGCAACACGTCCCCATTAGGCATGTGCAGGTGCATATCAGCATAGGGTCCAGCCAGCGAGACGGAGAAAGCTTCCGGGAAGCTACGACGGCCTTAGATGGCGCCTGCCCCCTGAGTCAGCGCCGTCACGCTTGACTTAAAGCCAGGGTGGGGGGTGTTCGGGTCGCCCAGAATCAGTCAAGTCCAAACCCAAATTCAAATCATTGCCCAACAATGATTTCCATCACGATGCGCAAACCCATTGAATGGAAGGATCGATCAAAATACAGGATTTGCCGGTCCGACGTACCTGCGCTTATCGCGCCATGGGCGCCATTTTTGGGTCAGGGCCTCATGGAGCTTGACGTGCAGGCAGATGACCAGCAGCAATACGCACGCCATCACAAGCTCCACCCACCGCGCGTCGAGATGCGTCAAGAGGGCGGCGCCCAGCGGTGCCCCAGCGGACTGCAGCCGGATGGACAGTTGTACATGTAAGAAAACAAAATGGCCGCGCAGGGACCAGACGGAGCATCATTGCGCTCTGTTGATGACTTCCAATCAATTCGCGCACGTACACGCATTTGGGTTGGGTTGAACGCTGTAGCCAGCCGGTCGATGTAACATTGAAGCAGGCAGCTCAGCCGCTGCTTACCGCGAACAAAAGCATTGCCACAACCAATCTCCAGTCCGCAGTTTTGTGCGCCGAGGTCATGAGAAGCAGGGGAATACTGTACACCATACAGCCTATGCTGTCCGCCAGCACGGCCAGGCGCAGGGGACCGCCGTTGACACCAGCCGCGGTGAAGGCCACCCAAACCAACAGGTTGATGATGGCGTTGCCAAAGCCCGTAATGCCCTGGGCAAGGGGCAACATGGCCATCCAAAAGGAGCGTCGTTTAGGCAAGTACCGAAAAGGAGCACAGCACAGCTGTTACCGTACGTAAGGTGCACGAAGGCGTCATACGGTCTCCGAGGCGCGAGACCAACATGGATGTAGAGGACAGCGTCAAAGCTTCAACGCGCTGGCGAGTCAATTATAGGGTCTTCTAGCCGTGTATTTTCTGAAAGGCAAGGTTTCCGCACCGGGTATTATCTGGTTGCGGTCCTTGGTTCATGACTCCCCATTCCCACGCCCACCTTAACAATGCCACCACTGAATGCGCCTAGGCTGAGGACTGCAAACACGGAAGGCGCTGGGGCGGCCATGCCATGCGCCTGGCTGTCGCAGACGGTGGCGCTGGACCTTCAGGTTTTGAGTAATTCACTTCACCAACCATGTGATGTTGTGTGCCAATCCACTAAAGCATGGAATTCGCGAGCGGCGGAAGCCTTTGACAAATTTTAATTTTCATGTACCGATATCAGCTGTATTGATGTGACCGGGGGGAAATGTGTGAAGCTGCAGAATAACATATTCGGCTGTAGGTTATGATGCACCACAGCACAAGAGAAAGATAGGCAGACGGAATGCACCTGTACGACGGCAAAATTTTAATCGCAACTGCTCGAAAAATGAAACATTAGATTGCTTCCTACGACAGGGTAGAAACATACCGGTACGTTAAAACTTTTTATTTTTACAATAAGGACGCAGCTTACATAATACACAATGGTCGCGGCTTAGGTAAACGACGCAGATTCGCGAGTCAGTTTTTCATCATCGATGCCAGTAAAGAAGTCGAAGGACGGTGGACGGCCTGGGGCCAGCACGGCTGATGGAGCTGGCGGAGGCGAAGCTGTTGATCCGACACGGGCAGCCTTCACCTCGGCCATCGTCGCTGCTCTTAAAGATTTAGAGAACAGGAAAACGCCAAGTGGCCATGATCTGGGTCAGCAAGCGTATCAAAAGTTGCAATATGACCTACCGGTAAGGACCGCAGGTCCTAGCCCCTGTACATACCACATTGCCTGCCCTCCCCCCAAACTACCTCTCCTCACGTTTCCGCAGCTTGTTTCATCAGAGGAACTCCAGGGCCTCGCGGAAACACTGCGGTGAGCACAAGGGCTCTGGCACGCTGGGTTTTGCCTTGCGGGCTGCTTTGCAGCCTACACCAGCCCACGTGCGCCGATCCCCGCCTCTCTGCCGCATCATCGACTGCTGCCCCCATGTGTTGCCTATCCATATGCCGCAGTGCCTCACTGCAGCTGAAGTCCGGTCAGCCGCCCTTCCCGCTTACTGCAAAGCTGCTGGAGAACATAGTAGCTGGGGCACGTGCTCCCCTAGCCACGACGACAGCAGCAGCTACGCCCTCGCAGCCTCCGAGTCAGCCTGCAGTCATCACAAGTGACAGCAGGACCGATGCCGTTGCCGGTGGCGCTGCTCCCGGCTCCGACGCCGGCGTGGGGGTTGCATCGCACGTCTCAACCGGGACAGCGGACGGGAACGACGAGGTGGTGGTGCAGGTGCTGGCCCAGCCACCTCCACCCGACAGTCTGCTGGAGCCTGGACTGCTGCAGTCGGATCGCCAGGAGCTTTGCGGCAGCTTCCGGGTCCTGTGTGCCGTGGTGTTCGTACAGCTGGTGTCCCACTGTCTGGCGGTTTCGGAGCAGGATACCTGGGCCTTGCTGCACGGCTTGGGGTCGGGCGCGGAGGGCCCGGAGGACGGCGATGCGGCAGAGCAGGCGCTGGCCGAGGAGGTCGATGTTACGGTTGATGGGAGGGTGAACGAAATGGAAGCTGAGGAGCCGCAGAGCTTGAGTCATGCGGAAGGCACGGGGTCTGCTGACCCGAGTCAGCAGCAGCACCAGTCGGACTCGCTGACGGAATCCGGCTCTCGCGGGTTTCGGAGCAACTACTGCCAGGACAGCGGTGGCCCCGACGGCGGTGCTGAAGATGGCAGCTCCCCAGACGTCAGCGCAACCGATATGGCAGTGCTGGAGACGTTACAGTCGCTTCAGCTCCAAGCTGGGACATCGGCGGCTGGCAACCCTGCTGCCGCCCACTCGCACCCGCCCCGTGCGCTGTACGAGCAGCCGCAGGCTCTGGAGGAGGACGGGGACGACTTTGTCTTTGAGGAACTGGACGCGCCAGGTCGGCTGCACGGCCGGCAAAGCATGGGACGTGTAGGCAGTGTACCCGGGCGCATACTGCGGGCTCGATTTGCGTTTCCCCACTCCCGGAATCGCTATTGGTCCCGCTGGGGGGGCGCAAGGCAGTCCCGTTGTTGTGCAGCCATGCGGATGGAGAGGAGAGAAGAACCTATAGCGGGTTATGCCCGGTCGATATGCCCTCCTGATAAGCGTTGGAAGCATCCCTACTTAACCTCGTACCGCTTCTTCCACCCACCCCCAGGCAGCAGTACCTCAGCCGTGGCGCACGCAACGATACACAGTGCTCCCAATGGCAACGGCGGCGGCGGCTGGGGCCCTGGCCACCTGGCAACGGGGCCCGCGCCGCCTCCTCCCCCGCCGTACGACTGGCCGGAGCTGCGGGCGCGCTTGCTGCGGTTAGCGGGGCAGGTATCGTACGCGCTGCTGGACGATCCGGAGCTGTGGCGCGACGGCGAGCTGCTCCAGGGAGTGTTCCAGCTGCTGCGCGCGCTAGGCGCGCACCGGCACGCGCAGGAGCTGCAGCCCCTGCTGCACGCCTACATGGGCCTTGTGTCGGACCGGATAGCCGCGGAGCCGGAGGAGCTGGCCTGTCTGGACAGTCTGTGGGATGCGGTGGGGGTGCCCTGTATCGCGACCCTGCCGCAGGTCGGTTTCCACGGGAGCGGGCGGGCGGGAGCGGCAGGACGGGTTTAATTTTGGTCCAACTGTAGTCTGCGCGCCGCACGGCAGCCAGCCAAGGCCTTGTGGAAGGCTGGCGTTGCCAAGGATGGACCGGATATGGGCGGAGGCGTCGGAATCCTCCGGGTGGTATCCTCCGAAACCCAGCGAAGCGCACTGTCGTGTCTGTCTGCCTGCTCCCGGTCTGTCTCCTTCCGGTGACGCCGAGGTGCCGTCAGTAATGATGCTCCGTCGTATGGCCTCTTGCAGGTCGGGAGGCAGCGCCAGGCCAGCGGCTGCGACCGCGGCCAGGGGCTGCTGCTGGCGGAGGCCTCCACGTGCCTGTCGCTGGTGGCGACACTGGCAGGGCAGCTCACCGGTGCGTCCGCCAAGCTGCGGCTGTGGCAGCAAGTCAACAAACACATGCTGCCCCTCCTGGAGCGCTGCCTGTCGGAGCTGGCCAGAGCAGTGGGCCCCGGGCAGGGGAAGGCGCCCGCGAAGGTGGCAGCAGCGGCAGCAGGAGCAGCGGCGGCAGCACCGGCGACGAAGCGGTCGGAAGCGACAGGCCCCGGGCCAGAGGAGGTGGCGGCAATAGTGCTGGTTTGCCAGGTGGGATGCGGAGGGTTGAGCTGCGATGAGCGCCGGCGCCGAGGGTTGAGCACATTTAGGCGTCCTAATGGCTCACATCCACGTGCGTGTTAGCAACTTGGCTCCTATCCGGCTGGCACATGCGGATCCGGTTTTCTGTCGAGATCGCGCACTTTCCAGCTGTCCTTCGTGTGTCTGTCTTCAAAAGCGGGCCGCCCGCATGATGCCACGCATTGACTCGCATTGACTCGCGGGCCGCCCGCATGATGCCACACACCGCCCACATGCCCTACCCTCAGCTCCCCTCACGCGGTCCTGTACCCAACCACCGTCCCTCTTCCCGCGCGGTCCTCCAACCGCTCCCGCCCTCTCCAGGTCCTGGCCTTCTACGTGCAGCAGCGCCCCGGCAACGCCGACCTGGCAGCTGCGCTCAAGAGCACGGGCGTGCTGGCCTCCCTGTCGGTGCTGTTCGCCGCCGCAGGGGGGCTGCCGGGCGCAGAGCCGCTGCGGTCCGCCGCGCTGTGCTGCGCAGCCAGCAGCCGGGAGCTGCACACATGGATGCTGGCGGTGCCGGGGGTGGCCCAGGCGCTTGCGGGTGAGGACCGGGTGGCGAGGACCGGGTGGCGAGGACCGGGTGGCGAGGGCCGGGTGGTGAGGACCAGGCCACTGGGTGTGGCTGCGCCATAGCAACAACATAGACATTTACTCGTACGGAAACCTGCGGTGCTGTCGCGTGCCAGCCCATCAGTCCCATGTTACCAGGCCACAAACCTACGCGGACCTCAAATCCAAATCCCCAATTGCGCAACGCCGCAGGGCCGGGTTTCCAGGAGGGCGGCCCGTTAGAGGCCCATGGCGCGGTGTGGGAGCTGCTGGGCAACAGCGGCGCCAGCCCCCTGGCGCTCAGCATCCTTGCTGGCGGGGCGGCGCCTGAGAAGGCAGTCCGGGTGCATGCTCTGCTGCAGCTGCTTGCCATGGTGGCGGCGTGCCAAGGGGGCCGGGGCGGTGGCGGCGGCGGCGGCGGCGCTCTGTGGAACACAGGCTTGGAGAGGGCGATGCGGGAGCTCTTCACAGCGCTGAGGCAGGAGCAAGCCGCGAACTCGGCGGCGGCTGGGAGGAATGATTGCAGGACTGAGGTGCATGGCCAACGCGGCGAGGCGCAGCGGAATGGAGGCGAGGAGGGGCCGGCCGCGGGGCCACGAGGGCAGCAGGTGGGAGAAGACGAGGGGCAGGATGCTGTTGAAGTTGTTGGGAATCAGGAGGAGGAGGAGGAGGAGGAGGAGGATGACAAGCTGCATTTGCTGGATCCCGCGGCGTTGCAACGGCGACGCGCGAGGCAGCTGCATCCTGCCTGCTGGCGCTTTCTCAAGCAGATCCTCACGGCGAGCGGAGATGTGGGAGGCAAAACGGACTGAGGATGTTTGGCATGACGCGTCGGCAAGCAGTGGATGCAACCCTTCCATCGGAGGGGCGTCAGCGCCGTAGGTAACCGCTTCCGCAAACGACCTCTGTAACCGCTTGGCGCTTACCTTTTGCTTATCGAGGTTGCTGAAATTGACAAATTGGTGCTTATTTGTGACGAGTATATCGATGTAATCATAGCGTCGCTAAGCTGGGCTGCAATGGCTTCTTCAGCAACGGGCGATGGACACTATTCTCCTCTAGCTACGCCCACCCGCAGTAGCCTGCGTCGCCAAGGCGTTCGGGGCGCACCAAGCACACCTAACTCGGTGCGCTTTTTTGGCGTCACACAGCAGGACGTCGACGACAACGAGGACCACACCGACGGCGTTGGTCCACTCCGAGGGCGCAATCCTATTGCAATTAAGCAAGCGATATTCAGCAAATACTTTAATGAGTTCACAACATACCCGTTGCAGCTTTCGAATACCGGTATGTCGTCGCGGAGTACTCGCGGGTCCTCGCGAGGAAACAGAAGCGTCAGAAGTGCACCAGCAACGCCGTCTACTAGGAATAGCGACTATTTCCGTTCTGCTGCACCATGGACGCAAATGTCCTCGACGCACATCCCATCCGAATGGGAGTCGCCATGGCCACGTTGGGCCGTCAACCGACGCTCACCAGACGACAACCTCGTGGTATGTATGATGCATATGCTCCACTTCAATCGCTGTTTCGGTTTATGATCTTGTCCCCGGGGTCGGCAGGCGGACGACCAAGGGCATGCGAACAACCCGCTGTACGCTGCCACACGGCCAGTAACAACAGATGGAAGCCTCACGAGCCACCTCAAAGCCTTTGAATCTCTCCTGGCCAAGTCGTGGACGCGCAAGGAAGTGGAGCAGGCGCAGGTACGCCTTCGCTGCCGCAACATGACGTCGCTTGTGAGCCACCAAGGCGCACGCCTTTGGCGGGTGGGGGTAGCAAGTCAGGAGGGCCGCACTGGCGGTGGCCTGGGAGGCAGAGCAAGCGGCTAGAAGCCTAAACAGGAAGGGTGGCTACCAGGGCCACGATTCGGACCCGCGACCCGTCTGCAGCCAGAGGTCGTGCGCACCGAAGCTAATTTAGAAAACAGGCCGCGTCAAAGGCGGTCTGCACGTGACAACCCACACACCTTGGAGTCCTGACCTGTATTGACCCGAAGCTGCTGCTTTACATTCCTGCGGCGCCAGGCACGCGGCTTCTTCCGCCGCCTGGTACCACACCTTGGGTCCGAGCGACTGCAGGGCCCCACCGCCCTGCTGGTGGCATGCTGCGCCCGGCTGCACCCGCCCCTGCTACTGCCGCTGAGTCAGGGCGTTTGCGGCGTGCTGCCGGCACTGCTCAACAGTCCCCGCCGGGACGTACGGCAGGTGAGGGGTCGGGTCTGGCGGGCCCGGGCGTGCGAGGGTGCAGGCCGGCGCTTGCAGGTGTGGTGTCGGCGGTGCTGGACGTGAATGGTATCCCCCGTGTACGTCGATGGGCCCCGAATTGTGTGATACCTGTCATATCGTAGTTTTGTGTGACCCGTCATATCGTATTACCGAGTTGTGTGTGACCCGTCATACCGTATCATACAATGCGCGCGACGACGCAATGGCCAGTGCCTCTCCTGACGCGAGGCGCAGAGGCGCTCCCGTGTTTCCAGGCCGCTCCGAAGCCGCTCCTGCTCCAAAGCTGCTCCTTGCCAGGCCGCTCCGAAGCCGCTCCTGCTCCAAAGTCGCTCCTCGCCAGGCTGCTCCGAAACCGCACCTCGCCCGGCTGCAGCCCAGCTGCAAGAGGACCGATGTGGCCCTGCGGCCTCCTCTTGGCACGTACCCAGCCTCCTCCCAGCTGCGCTGCTGCAAGTCCCTCACTCGGGCCCTCCGCGGATGCTGCAGGCGGGCCTATGCCTGCTGGGCTGGCTGTGGAAAGCAGCTGCTGGCGGGCCCTCCCAGGTCCAGTCGCAGGTCCTGGAGGCGCCCAGGCTGCTGGAGCTGCTGGTCGCTCGCGTTTCGGAAGGGGACTTCGACGCGTTATGGGCGCTGCGGGAGTTGGCGACGGACGCGCGCGGGGCTGCCTCCCTGGAGCGCCGCGGCGCGCTGAGGGCGTTGTGTGCCGCGCTCAGGCGCCTGGTGAAGACCGGCGGCGGCGGCGGCGGCGGCAGTGGCGGCGGAGGGAAAGATGGCAGCGGCGGGAGCAGTGGAGAGGAAGATGGCGACCAGGCCGCGGGAAAAAACCGACAGCGACGGCAAGAAAAGCGGCAGGTGCAGCCACGGCGCCAGGGCACAGGCGTGACGGCGTCTCCTGGCCAAATGCGTGCGGGTGGTTCCCCTGCCGCAGCGGCGGCGGCACCCAGGGCGGCACCGGCTCCGGCGGGGCGGGTTGGAATTACGGCAGGCGGCTCGGTGATCGAGTGGGCCGCGGAGGGGGTCTTGGTGGCAGGTGGGTGTGTTGCTGGCATTGGCGCGTCGCCTGCGACCCAGCACAAGGCAGTTGATGACGGTTAGGGTTAACTGACAACTTCCCCCCGGCATCCACGCAGACTGCCTCGCCGCGTTGACCTCGGTGCTGCCCTCAGCCGTTGCCATGTGCGACGAGCGGCACATGGTGCCGAAGCACCTGGTCGCACTGCTGCTGTGCGCGCTGCTGGAGCCAAAGGACGAAAAGGAAGACGACGTTTTGGCGCGCGAACCTGGCGCCAGCAACGGCAGCGACGAAGGTACCGGTACCGACAACGGCAGCACGAACGGTAACGGTAACCGTAACGACGAGAGGGACGGCGACGGCAGTGGTGCGGCGCCCTCGAGCTTCCAGCCTGCGACGAACCCGGTGGCGGAGGGCGGCGACCGAGAGACGGAGAGCGAGGGCGGGAGCGGCGGCGGTGAGGCGGAGGGTTCGGCCACGGGCGATGCCGGTCCAAGGAGCGGCAGCAGCACCGGCGAGCAGGCAAGCGACGGCAGCAACAGCGGCGGGGCCGGTCAGCACGGCGCTGACGGCGGCACCGACGTCGCAGCCGTCGCGGCCGACAGGGACAATGGTATGGCTGTAGCCGATGGAGGTGACACTGCGGACGACGGCGGGGCCGCTGCGGCCGATGGCGGCGATGGCACCCCCGGAGCGACCGGCGCTGTCACGACAACGGTGCGCTGGCCAGGAGGGGGGGCGGCTGGCGGCCCTGAGCCAGGAGGGGGGGCGGCTGGCGGCCCTGAGCCAGGAGGGCGGCTGCTGACCGGGAAGGAGGGGTGCATCCGCTGATCGAATCGTCGCGTGGGGTTTCGAGGAAGACCCGTGGATGCGGGAAAAACCGCTTAGGAAACCGCTTAGGAAACCGCTTAGGTCACGTAGGGTGGGGTGGGGTGTAGACCCCTGTGCCTATCCCATAGGCGGGGGAGCGAGGCATCCATACATCTTCACACGCGTATAGCACAGCTGCCGCTGACTGGTACTGTGGTTTTGCCACTGGACGCACCCCGGTGATTCCTAAGCCGTACACCGCTAGTAGCGGTCGCGCTGCGGGCATCGTCGTGCGTCACTGACTGGCCGCCGGCGGGTGCTGTGACCGCAGGAGGCCGAGCAAGCGAGGGTTTCGGAGCGGAGCGCCCGGCAGCAGCTTCAGGAGGCGGTGCTCCGAAGCCTGCACTCCCTAGCGGCGTGCGGCAACGGAAAGGAGACGCAGCAGGCGGGTGACGCCCGGGTGCCCGGGTGCTCTTCCCGTATGATGCGGCCCCTCTCTGATGCAAACTCTCCTGCCGTACCACAAGTGGATCGGCTGTCTTTGCTTATGACACTTGCTGCCGCCACCGATAACTGGCCGCTTTTGCTGTTCTTGCCTGGGCCGCCCTTTTGTTCATCTTGCCTGGGCCGCCCTTTTGTTCTTCTTGCCTGGACCGCCGTTTAGTTGTTCTTGCCTGGACCGCCGTTTAGTTGTTCTTGCCTGGACCGCCTTTTTGTTCTTCTTGCCTGGGCCGCCCATTTGCTGTTCTTGCCTGGGCGGCCCTTCATTACACCGGTCCGCTCGATCTTTGCGCCCTTTTGCCACCTCAGCTAGTCCAGCTGACCCTGCGAGAAGCGGGTGAGCCGGTGATTAAGGCGCTGGCGGCGGTTCTGCAGGTGCGGAGGCAGGGACTGGCGACTGTGCATCCGAGGGAAGACGGGAGGGGTAAAGGCATGTGATGTGTACTGGGAACGGCTGGCCGGGGGCCATACCACGAGGACTGGAGCAGAGAGGCGGCCGGGTGTTAAGCTCTGGGCTCGCTCGACCTACTGAGGTGCAGCATGGCGCGCATGGTTGGTTACGGTGCGCTGGAGGCGTTGCGCGCTGCAGCTCCCCGGCAGCACAACTCTGCGTCTGGGATAGACGTGGTGCTCCTCGCAGCTGCTACTGTCCCGCCTGGAATCCCACCTTTCGCCCCTTCTGGTTGCACCCCAGGGCCGGCAAAGACTTGCATGCTGCAGCGCGGCCGCATATCTGCTGTGGCTGACCCTGGCACCGAAGGGCGATTTCAGCGAGACCGAGCTGAACGAGCTGCGGAGGCGCATGGCGGCGGATGCGCCCGAGGATGGCGGCGGCGGCGGCGACGGCGGCGGCAGCGACGCTGACGGCGGCGGCGGTGGCGGCAGCACCAGCCTTGCTGGCTTCGGCGTGGTGCCTGCGGTTTCGGAGCTGCTCCTGCGGCACCTGTCGGGCTGGAGGGACGCAGACTTGCCGGACTGTGTGCCGGCCGTGCGTACGACAGTGCCCCCGCCGGAAGAAGCCACCGACGACATGGCCGGCGCGCCGAGCGGCAGCGGCGCCGGCGGCGCCGCCGCCCTTGAAGCCCCCGGCTCGTCCTCTGGCTATGTGATGTACGGCAGCGGCAGCGGCGGCGGCGCTACTGCGTACGGCAGCTCGCTTCAGCAGCAGCAGCAGTACGCGTCCGCTCGAGGCGCAAGCAGCGAGGGCGGCGGCAGGGGTGGTAGGGGCGGCAGCTCCGTCGGCGCGCCTCACCACCCCGTGCTGCAGGTCGGCTCCGGGAGCTGCGAGGACAGCTTGGAGACCACACTGCTGCGCGGACTGCCTCCCCTGAGGACCGCTTCCTCCACTTTGCTGCTGACGCCGAGGGACATCAAGCAGGGGCCAGCCCCCATGGTATCGCCACAGGTGCGTCCTCCTCCTGGTCCTCCTAGTCGTCCCCCTAGTCGTACTAGTCGTACTCCTAGTCGTACTCTAGTCGTACTCTTAGTCATCCTAGTCGTCCTTGATGCAGGGGCTTCGCTTCATCGCGTCGCGTCAGCTACCCAGGGTTTTCAGCTTCCTTTGCGCGCCACATGCACGTCCCCCTTCCCGTTGCCACGTGCACTTCTGCCCCCCCCCCCTCCAGCGCTACAGCTCTGACAGCAGTGACGAAGAAGAGGGAGCGGCCGCTGGCGGTGGTGGAGGCGGCGGCGCTGGCAGGCGGGGTGAGAGCGGCGGCACCGGGGATCCACTGAGCATCACCGGAGACCTGGACCTGAGCAACGTCATGGACAGCAGTGTCGAGCTCACGGTGAACAGGGCGGGCGTTGACCCGTGGGTCGGCTGCCACTATGTGTGTATGCTTTGCTTTGATCAGGCCACCTGGCGATTGGACGGGTCTGCGGGGCGGGATGGTGCGGCGAGCATGTAGCTGTCGGGTCACCATTCAGTCCCCGTCGTACATGGCTGCCGTACCGCAGGGCAAGGAGCAGATCATGCGTTTGATCCAGGAGGCGGGGTCGGCCCTCAGGCAGGGCGAGGAGGGGCTGGGGGAAGACGCGGACGACGCGCAGCAGGCGGACCCGGAGGCGCCGCCACCGGGAGACGAGTCCACCCCCGTCGACGGTGACGACGGCGACGACGCTGCCGCCGCCGCCACCGCGGCCGCCGCAGCGCCCGGGGATCCGGACGCCGCTGCCGTACCAGGCCCCGCTAACTCCACATCGTCCGCGGCGGCCAGTGACGGTCCTCCGCCATCGGGATCCTCACCCTACGGTGCGCCGCGTGCGAGCAGTCAGCAGCTTGATGGCTTCAGCCCACCGGTCGGCGTCGGCGCCGCCGCTGGGACGGCTGCCGCGGACGACCCGCGCGGCGGCCCATTCGCCGCCGCGCGGCCGACGCCGCTCTTGCTACCCTCTGCGTCACTCCCGCGGCGGCGGCGGGCGCCGGTGGTCGTTCCGTCGGCGGCCACGTGGCTGGGTGCCGTACGATACGTACGGCAAGGGCGACGGCCCGGCAAGGCGCCGCCGCCTGCGGAAGTGCAGGAGCTGCTAGCGAGCTGTGTGGGGCTGTTGTCCGCTGTCGCGCCCAGCGCCGCGGGCTGCCGAGACATCTGCGCGACGCCGGGGCTTCTGCCGTACATCACGTGCCTCCTGGATCTACCTTTGGATCTGCCGGACAGCCCGGCGGCTGCGGCGTGCAGCGGCGGCGGGCTGGGACTCAGGTGAGGCGCACGTGCTGTCGCTGCTTTCAGCAGGCGGCAGGCGTTATGGCCCATTCGCCGAGCTCGGCAGTCTTTCGGGTCTTGCCCCCCTCACCCCCCCCCCACCGTACACTCCAATCCGCTCCCGCGCCACCAGCACAGCACGCCCGCTCCTAGGTCCATGCCGCCTCCATGAGCCTCCACAGCCCCCTTTTAAATCCACCAATCGACCAGTCCATTAGTCACACCCTCATGTTTTATCGCTCTGCAGACTGCAGCTCCTGGCCCTCATCACCAACCTCAGCCTGCACGCGGAGGGAGCCGCCGCCATCGCCGCCGCGACCTCCAGCGGTGGCTCCTCGCCACTGGCGGTGGCGAGTGGGGGTCCTGCGACGATGCCGGAGGTGCTATACGGCACGGCGCGGCTGTCGTGCGATATGATCCGCAAGAGCTCCACCAGCTGGAAGACGGGGGAGCAGATGCTCCTGGTGAGCGGGGCTACCAGACAAGCAGTTCGCGAATCAGTTCGCGAATCAGTTTTTTTTACTGTTTCGGCTCAGTTTTATTGTTGCGGTTCAGTTCTGTTGTTGCGGTTCAGTTCTGTTGTTGCGGTTCAGTTTTATCCACACACACTACCGTACTCTTTGGTGTTTGAACGCAACGGTGACTGTCCACATGGTAACAGCTCCAGGGGAAGGACGGGCAGGACGTAATTTCACCACCATGGACGTAGTGACTGTTGCTAACGGCACAGGCGCTATATCCATCGTCATTTTACGACCAATCAACCGCTTCAGGTCCGCGGGAACGCCTCGGTCAAACAAGCCATCCGCTGTTGCCAGTAACGGTGCTTCACGCGACGTGTTGTCAGTTGCAGTTGCCGTGGACGGTGCACGTCATCGTCACGTACCCTATTCGTCCCCCCGTCCCCTCCCTGGACCCCCCGCAGCCCTGCTTCACCATCATGTCCAACATGCACCGCGCTAGCGTGGCCCTGAACGTGGACCCGGATAGAGAGCCGAGAGACAGCTATCGGCTGGCGACGGAGGCCCTCAGCATGCCACTGCCTGGCAGCATGGGCCTGGCGGACCGCACCCGCCTGCGCGCGGCCGCCGCCCGAATGCTGGACTCGGCTACCGCAGCGTATGAGGGCGTCGGCAGGTCGGTGCCGCCGGCCGTGGTTTCGGAGCTGGTGTTGCTGCTGGGCGGCGGACGTGCGGTGCCGGCGGCTGCCGGAGTGGAGGATCGCAGCAGCGCCGGCGGCGGCGGCAGCGGCGGCGGCGGTGACACCATCCGGAGCAAGGACGTGCAGAGCGCCGCTTGCGACGCGGCTGGGGCCCTATGGCAGCTGATGGCGGGCGGCATGGTGCATCCGGAGGCCGTGGTTTCGGAGCTGCAGGGCCCGCTGATCTCCATCCTACGGAGCGCCCGGAAGACCGATTCGGAGCTGCAGGAGGCCGACCCGGATTTGCGCCGCGCGGCGCTGGGCTTGGTGTCGTGCCTGGCTCGCTCGGAGCTGGTTTCGAAGCGGCTGTGGACGTCACCCCTTGTGGGCGCGGTGCTGCGGACTCACGCGCTGGCGAGGGACAACAGCTGGGAGCCGGTGGCCGAGTGCGTGAGGGAGGTGTGCCAGCAGCTGTGTCGGGCGTGTCACAGCGAAGACCGGGGCAGCGTGTCAAACACAAACAAGCGGGTGGACCGGTGGGGCATGACGGAGCGGATGCTGACGCAGCTCAAGTGCAAGCTGGAGTTCGACTACGACGAGGAGGCGATTATGCTGGTGCCGTTGGAGGAGTGAGGAGGCGGTTGTCGTTGTTGCTGTAACGGTTACAGTGGGTTCCAGGCCAAAAGGTAGAACCATCGGGCACATCGCCGGACACTGAGGAAGACGGCGGTTATGCTGGTGCCGCTGGAGGAGTGAGGAGGTGGGGCTATGAGGGTGTGGGTCGGGATGGGGCTGACGGCTGGGGACGGGGTTGGGGGGGGTGCAGTGACTGCGGGTCGGGCGTCGTCGGGTGTTAGGTGGAAGGTGTGGGTTGTGTGGCAGGGATGGCATGAAGTGAGCGCATGGTGGGCTTACCGGCATGACTTGGCCACCACAAACAATGAACCTGGACATTTCCTTCGCTTGCATCACTTGCTACTACTGCAACCGCATTCCGGTATATACTGCTGTAGTACGACTTGTCAATAATGTGGAAACCTGCGGTAGAACTGCCGTAGTACTGCTGCAGTACGGCGTGTCAATAACGTGGGAACCTTTCAGTCAACGTGAAATGGCACCCGGTGCAGTGCTGCAAGTCCTCCGGGACGCCGAGACGCGTTCTCGGTTGGCCGCATCGCATCACCGCGTCAACGATATATTTGTTGGAGCGCTGCCATGGCAATCGGCGTCTGCTGGGTCTTGGAGCAGCAGCAAGGCCCGACACGGCCCCTCCCGCCTCCTCGCCATCTGCGCAACCCCCTGGAAGCACGCCTACGTCTGTCAGTGCCGCGTTTGGCCGGACAGGTCGAGATTGGTGTACGCATTGGTGACTCCTGGGATTTAAGCGTCGCCGGAGGCAACCCCCCGGGGAACCCAGGGACATCGCAGAAGGACCGACACGACCTGCCTGCATACGTCCACCGGGCGCTGCCAAGGAAATGAAGCGAGGTTACGAGGAATGCGGAACCATGAGGACTGCTAGCTCGCTTCATGTTTCCCACCATTTTATACTATAGACGTGAAATCAACATGCCAATGGCGACGTGGGTAACGGCATCACCTTTTCACGTCTGCAGCCCTATGTGACCCCGTCCCGTTCGTGTTAAGCCCCGCCAACCCACCCCCTGTAACCGGGTCTTCTCGCCACACCCTGACAAAGGTTACCTGCCCGCATCTTCAGCTGGATGTGGGACGTCGCGGTGAGCAACCACCGGCACCGCTTTATGGCAACGTCAGGCAGGCACCGCACACGATGGGAGGGGCAGATCCAGCTCAGTACACAACGGCGCGATCGACACTGCGAAGGCCCTGACGATCACAACCACAGTACCGATCGATAGTACGCTAGTACGCTACAGTACCGATCGTACATTACAGCACCGATAGTACGCCACCGATAGTACGTTACAGTACCCATACTATACTACGAAGACCACCGCCACTACATTACCGCAGCAATATATTCCGCCCGCCAACACTAACACGGCCGGCATGGCCGGCCTGGACTGATCCGTTGAGTGCTGATCAAGCAGACCAGCAACGCCGCCCTCGCTCCCGGCGTCCAACCGCTTTCAACGCAAGCGCCATGTTCTGGGCCCGCTGGCCCAAAGCCGTTGGACGCACCCAGTCCTCTTTCGACGCACAACCGCTACATAAAACACAATTTTAAAGACGCTAGGTTGTCACAACGATGGCTTGCATGACGATAAAGTTGACCGACGCCGCAGCGCCCAACCTCACTTCAGTCCCTACAAGCTACCTCGACATTCCGTCTTCGAGCTGTGTCTACGATTAACGTCGCGAATTCGTGTGTCTCCCAACACGTGTCTCCAATCCGTTGCATATGAACGATCCGTTGCATAAGGTTGCTCCCAGAACAACAACCTCTGTGTCTCCAACTTGTGCTTAATCCGCGCCTTCAGGTTCAGTCATCCTTGGTCTTGGCCGCCAGGAGCTTGCCGACGTAGCTGCTGAACATCCCCCACAGGAAGACGATCCACTCCGACAGGTCTTCCGGTGTGTGACTGACAGCCTCCAGGTTGTAGCCATTAGCGTCCACCACGAAGGCACCGTAATACAACTTGTGGTACTGCGGGGGGTAATTTGAGGCGTGTCATCAGTGACTGAGGGCGCCCGGGTTGTGCATGCGGGCCTGCCACGGAATAACACGGGGGACTATCCTACAGCACGGCGGACGTCCCCCAGCGGTAAATATTCGAATGTACCATACGCCTGTGACGTTTTCTAGACGCGGAAAACTGATAGCAAGAGACGGAACGTCCAGCATGGCGTCGCTCGACAAGCTGGAAGTCATGTGCCAAGACACTGCTTTCATCGTTTCATGTGTCTGAGCTTTGCCCTTCCGGCTGCCGTGCTGCTCCGTCTCCTGTCTCCTGTCCCCTGCTGGTCAGCCGAGCGTAAGTTTACACCTGCGTGCATCGCCAGGCCTATGCTCACCTGCGGCCGGAACCCTGGGGCGCCGTTGTCCTTGCCGCCAGCCGCCACCGCTGCCGCGTGGAAATGCCGCACCTGGGCCCGGTTGCTGGCGCGGAAGGCGACGTGGGCCGGGCTGGCACCGGGAGCCGGGCCTGGAGAGGTGGGGAGAAGACCCGGTTACAAGACGTAGGAAACGGAGGACAGGACAGGGCCTGGGAGAGGGGGCAGGTGGCTGGTAGAGCTGAGGAGGGCGTGAGATGATCCTTGCGTATCCTTGCTGGCGAGGTGAAGACTTGCGCGACGGCGTATGCGCTGATGGGAGGCGTGCCATCATCACACACCGCACTGCTGCAGCCGCCACATGCTCAGCCGTACCAGTGGCAGACGACAGCTACGTGAGGAAGCGGGGGTGGCCAACGACGGGCAAGCGCCCGTCGCCAACCGTACAGGATTGGAACTGGCCAGCGGGTGTGTCGTGTGGAAGTGGAACGGCCAAAGGGCACCACTGGCTAGCTAAGGGAAAATTCACAACCTTCCTAGAACACCTCCATACACCCCCCCATGAGTACGGTGGGTTCAGCAGGGTTAGGGCCAGCGACTACCGCAACGTAAGGGCCGAGGGAAACGGACTCGCTTTTTGACGTAATTCACCAGGTGTGGTAGCAAACTTGCCTTCGCATATCCAAAAGGCGGGGAACACTATGCCAAAGCCACAGGACTTGGCCTCAGGCACCTGCCGAAAGCAGTTCAGGGCTTGTCAGCCAACACTGCCGCTACACGGTGGGCAAGTAGAGGAACCTATCACTCACCTCCTTGATGACAGTAAAGCCGAGGGGTTTTAGAGCGGTTTCATAGAATTTTTTCGCCTGCTTATAGTCCGACACCTTCAACATGACATGGTCAAACATCTTAGGTTGCTATGCTTCACAAACTGATAGCCAAAAATGGTTGCACATACTCTCCAAACCGTGATGCATTTATCGTGGGTTTCCAGCGTCCCGAAGGTTTCAGTTGGCCAACCAACACCATGTGCTAGGACAATATGGACGCGCCGTTGCGCTCTTTACCTGTCACCCTGTCAAAAACGAGATAGTTACATACAATTTGTGCAACTAGCTGATCTGTTGCCATAAGATTACGCAGCACAGAATGACGGTATACTGCGATCCTAATGCAGAGTTTCAAACCAAATTATCCTCACTGATATACATCTAGAATGGCGCCGAGCCGTGGCCAGTCGGCGGGTGTCCTTCGCATACAAGCACTGGAGCCATGCAAGCGTTATCGCGTCTCGCAGCCATTAGATCTTGCGCAATGGTGGGAGGGATAAAAAGCATGAATATACATGTCCTAGGATTCCCCTGTGATGAACCCTGGCGTTAAGCCCGCTTGCACGATGCCTCAGGCTTCGCGCGGGCGATACATGTGGCCCAAGTGGTACGCACACGGATCGCTTCCAATATCAGGACTCCTCTGCCTGCCCCAGCGGCCTGGCGGTGCGGTTCCCGGTCGGGCTCTCGTTGGGCGCCACGCCATCGGGGCTGCCTGACCTGCGTATCGAGCTGGTACGGCTTCATTGGGGATATACAGGTAGGAGCGGGTGGGAAGGAGACCGTGAACCCGACGGAAAGGAGGGAGGAAACTAGCCAGCGGGTGGGTGCGGTGGCACAGTACGGGAGGACGTCGGACTGCAAGGCGCTTCGCCCAAAGGACTCCCTCTCCCAACAATTATGTGCGTCCGGCCCGCCCAATCAGCGGCCCTCACCGTCCCCACTCTCCCTCCACAGGCGGTGCCCCCCGCGATCGGTGTCGTGGTCCCAGCCACCGGGCCCCCCCAGGCCGCCCCTCAAACCCCGGCAGCAGCCGCACTGACACCACCGCCGGCACCGCCGGCACCGCCGGCGGCGCCGGCGGTGCGCCTAGCTCTTGGAGCAGTTGCGATTCGCAACAGTCCCAACCGTTCGCGCAACGCCTGTCAACCGCCGGCGCCGTGCTGCTGTTCTCCGTACTGCACCCGAGCGCGGCGGCGGCGCTGAGCCCCTGCCTCCTGCTCCCCGGCCTGGCAGTCGCCGCAGCGGACGTCGCGGTGTTGGTGCTGGGGCGAGCAGCGCATGATCCTGTCAGCGAGCGGGTACGACAGCCGGTCCCTTCTGGACAGGGCCCGGCTGCGTCAGGCGCGGGTTCCGGAGCAGAGGGGGCGGCCCCGCTGGCGGGCCGTGTGCGGCGGCGGCTTGGCAGCCTGGTGGGCCGACTAGGCGGTGTCCCCGGTCCGGCGGCGGAGCTCCTGCAGCGCATCATGGGTGAGCCAGCGCAGGCGGCAGCGGGAGGGGGGGGGAGCGCCGTGGCCCGAGGTCTCGGGTGGGAGGAGGGAGGAGTAGATTGGGCCTGGGGTCTGATAAGGCAGGGCGCGGCGGGTGCTGTGGCCCGGGGTCTCGGGTGGGAGGAGGGGGGATCAGATTGGGCCTGGGGTCTGATAAAGCAGGGCGCGGGGGGCGCTGTGGCCCGGGGTCTCGGGTGGGAGGAGGGGGGATCAGATTGGGCCTGGGGTCTGATAAAGCAGGGCGCGGGGGGCGCTGTGGCCCGGGGTCTCGGGTGGGAGGAGGGAGGAGCAGATTGCGCCTGGGGTCTGATACCGTAAGGCAGCGCGCGGCGGGTGCTGTGGCGCGCTGCGTTGGCAGGTGTCGTGGATCCTCATGTGATGTGCGCATACCACCCTCGGTCCTACACAACACACATGACCATATACCGGTACTGCTTCCCCGGTGTACCTCGGCACACTCACATCCCCAGCACCCTGCCATCGGCACCACCGGTCCACTACCCCTTAGAACACACGCCACACACACCCAATACTGCCGTACACGGCGCCCTGTGCCCTCCTGCTGCCGCCAGTCCCCTCTGCGCTGCTTTCGCTGGCCGGCAAGGCCTGGCGTGCCGTACACGCCTCCAGCGCTGCCCTGGCGGAGGCGGTCGTGGAGCTGGTGGCGGTGGGGCTGTCGTACAGCCACCTGGCCCGAGAAGCGCAGCTGGGGAGGCTGGCACCTGGTGGGTGAACTGGTTGCTGCTCCAGGGACACCACAGCAAGGATGATGGCCTCGGCAATGATGTCGTCAGTGAATGCCCTGGCGCTGGTGGCGGCGGCGGCTGCAGCAGTCCTTGCCACTGCGTCTGCTCCGTCCTTCCACATCTTACGTATGACGTCTTACATGTGACGTCTTACATGTCCCCCCTCCTCTTTCTCATGAATGACGTCTACCCCCGGGGGCCCCCGCAGGCCGGTCTCAGGAGCTGGCCTGGAGGCGGCTACACAAGGCCGCCGCGCAGCGCCTGGCTCGCCACCTGACGGACCTGCCTGCCCAGCCGCCACTCGCACCCGCGCTGGCGGCGCTGCAGCGCTGCAGCATCGCGGCCGGCCTGGCCGTCGACGGTGTGCCCCTGTGCGGGGCAATGGACGCACTGGCGGCATGCGGCGGCGGCGGCGGCGGCGGCGGTGGGGACGCACGGCAGCTGCTCGTGAGCCTGTCGTACGGTTGCAAGCGGCGCCGCCGGGCGGACCAACCGGCAAACGACTACCCTTCGTCGTCGGGAGTGGCAGCCGTGACGACGGCGCCGTCGTGTGCAGGGGGTGTCGGCGGCGCGGTTGGCAGTCCATGCGTGCCCGTCAGTGTGGTTGCGGGGACGATGCCAACCGCCGCAGCGGCAACACCGCCGCCGCCGCCACCGCTGCCACGCCGCTCCGCTCATCCCTCCGCCGAGGGGTCACCCCCCCCGACCCGGAGCCTGCATCAACAGCCCACGCGGCCCGCGCCAGCGCCACCACCACCGCAGCCCACCGGCTCTCAAGCGTCTGGTCCTGGCTTGGCGCAGCCTAATCAGGCCACTCATCCACGGCCGTCCATGAGCTCCGTCTCGTCCTCTGTGGCCGGAACCATAGCCGGCATCACGAGCCGTTCCACGTCATGTGACGACACCGCCGCGTCGTCGCTGGGGACTGCCCAGCAGGGAGGGCCCCGAGCCGCCAGCCCCTCCAGCCTCCACCTCACGGTCACAGCGCCGATGTCGCGGGGCAGCTCCGAAACCACTACGTCCACCAGCGGCGCCGCGGCGCCGCCGCCGCTCGCGACCACGGCTGCGGCTGGCGGGCAGGGCCGTGTCGCGAGCCCCGCCACCGCCTCCACTGCCTTGGCTGCGTGCACCTGCAGCCCAGCTGGAGGGCACGGTGCGTGCTGCTGCCCGGCTGCCTCCATACATGCCGCCGCTGCCGATGGGGGCAGAGGGGACGGGCCCGGGGGCCCATCTCACCAGCCGCCGCCGGCGGCGGCGGCGGAGGTGGCGGGTGGAGAGCAGGTCCAGCCGCCGCTGCCCCCACTACGCCTGCGGGCTCCTCAGCAGCTGCAGCAACAACAACCGCGGCTCCCTCAGCAGCCCCTGCTCCAGCAACAGCCCCACGACCAGCCCCAGCAGCAGCAGCCGCATCAACAGCCGCAGCTGCCGGCGGTCTCACCCCGCCTGCAGGCCACCGGTGCCTTTGGCGCAGGCGGCACCTGGGAGCTCCGAAACCACTCCCGCGCCCAGGCGGCGCAGCTGCTCCGGCAGGAGCAGGCGCAGGCGGAGGCGCTCGGCCTGCCGCTGTACGGCAGGGCGGACCACGCGCACCTCTCCGAGCTAGACCGACCCACTGGTCTGCGCGCGCGGTTGGACCTCGCCGGCCGCGCCGTCTACCTGGTGGCCATCTTTGCGCCCTTCCTCACACTCGGCATCGCGCTGCTGCTGCTGTCGGCGCTCATAAACCCTAACCCCAGCTCCACCTCCGCATCCACCTCCGCTACCGGGCACCATCCGACCGACACCAACACCGACACCAGTGACGCGCTCCATAGCACCAGCCGGGACACTGACCACCAAACCAGCGGTCCAGGCAGCGGCAGCAGCGGCTGTTGGCGCAGCCGGGCAGCGCTAGGATGCCGCCGCCGCTGCTGGCAGCTGCTGCTGGGGGGCTGCCGCCGCGGTGGCGCGGCGTTCATCAAGTGGGGTCAGTGGTCCGCCACCAGGGTGGACCTCTTCCCGGACGATTTTTGCGAGGCTCTGTCGCAGCTGCACGACCAGGCACCCACACACAGCTTCGCGTTCACCCGCCGCCAGGTGCGTGAAACAGCTGCTGCTGCTGCTGCTGCTGCTGCTGCTGCCACTGCCGGGTGCATCGCGGAAGAAGGCGGATTGAGGAGACGGGTTCGCGAAGATTTGAGCAGGGCTTTGCGGCATCTCGTTGGCGGTTGCTCGTGGGTCTGCGAGCTATCAACCGGGGAACGCCCCCTTCCCCCCGCACACACACGTTCCTTAATTCATCAACCCACACTATCCGCTTCTCCCTGTTGCGGCCCTCCTCGTGCTTCTGCCCCTCCCCCTGCTACTTCCCCGTTCCCTGCTACTGCCAGGTGGAGCGGTCCTTCGGTGTGCCACTGGACCTGATGTTCGAGGCGTTCGACCGCCGCCCGGTGGCATCAGGCAGCATCGCACAGGTACGGACCGTACTATCGTACATGCCGTACGTGATGCGCAAACCGCGCAGCAGGAGCGCATCGCCCGGTCCTCCGCCCGCCGGTCGTACCCTTTAATAGCCAGTGAGCTTCCGAGGGTAGCCCGCCGCCGGCAGATACGGCGATCCTAACCACCCCAACCACCCCAACTGCTCTTGAACGCTCCAATTGAGTTACCCCAACTACCCCAACCACCCCCCTCTTCAGGTTCACCGGGCGCTCATGCGCTGCAGCGACGGCAGCCCGCTGGACGTGGCGGTCAAGGTGGTGCACCCCCGAGTGGAGCTGCGAATACGACAGGTGGGCGGTGGTGGCGGGCGGGCCCTGGTGGGCGGTGCGACAAGGGCCTCACCCTGGCGGCTGACACCCTTCGCCCCCTAGTAGGATGCAGGCGCCGTACCTGGCCAGAGCTACCCCGCCCTCTCCGTCCAAGCAAGCATCCACAGCAATAGGAGCAATAGGGTTTTGCGTGCCGCGTCCTGCAGCCTCCTGGCTGAGGCGATTCCTCTGCCGCCTTTTAGGGGTAGAACTGTACCGCGACGTATTTCCGTACAGGTTCCGCAAATATTCCCGACCCAAGCGGTTGACCCAAACTAATCTTTCCCTGCCGTGCATCGGCGTCTGCACCCCCTAGCCGTGCTATCCTTCACCGCTCACCTTAATCTCGAAGCGTCCAAACAACCGCCGCCGCCCCCCGCCGCCCCCCCCCGCCGCCGGCCCCCGCCGCCCCCTGCCTCCCCCGTCCGCCGCCGCCCCTCCCCCCTCGCTGCCCCTGCACCTGCGCCTACTCCCCCCCCACCGCGCCGCAGGACTTCGCGCTGCTGCACCCCGCTGCCGCCGCGCTAGGCCGCCTGCGGTCCCTCCGCTCTCTCAGCCTGCCTGAGACCGTGAGCCAGTTCAGCTGCACCATGACGGCCCAGGCGGACCTGCGGGTGGAGGCAGCCCACCTGCGCCGCTTCTACACCAACTTCTCACACGTGTCCAGCCAGGTGCGTGGCGGCTGTAGCAACGGTGTTATTGAGGGTCCGGGATCGCGCCCGTTCCCCAGCTCTTTCGCTGCTCACACCCGAACGCCGGCAAGGACGTTTCACTGGCACGAGCTCGACGCGGCGTGTGTGGGTGACGTCGCCACAGCTCGATCGTCCCGACGCGGCGTGTGTGGGTGACGTGGCGACAGCTCGACCGTCACGACCCGGAGTGGGTGGCATAGAAATCGGTTACGCGACATGGACAGGATAGCTGTCGCATTGTCTTCGGGCACCCGGAGTGGGCAGGTGCTGACCCTGTCGCACGAGTGACGCTGTGACCGCAACCGAGCTGCACCCGATGACCCCGTGTTCGGGGTTCACTCGCCATTGATGACGTCATCATGTGTCGTACAGGTACGTGCCCGTCTCGTGCCACAGCGCAATCGGGTTGATGCCGAACCCCACCTAACCCAACCCCACCCACCTGACCGGTTTTTTCTCGCATCCACGGGTCTTCCTCGAAACCCACCTGACGAGCTGATGTCGACCCCCATGCGGCCCCCTGTGTCGTGTAACCGGGTTTTCTCCACCGCGTTCCCCCCCGGACCCCGCAGGTGGCGACCCCCCGGCCGTTGCCGGGTCTGGTCCGTCAGGAGGTGATGGTGGAGACGTGGGAGCCGGGGCGCAGCGTGGCTCACTTCATCCGCAACCCGGGGCCGCTCAACACGGCCGTGGTGTGCCTGGGTGTGGACACCTACCTCAAGATGCTGCTGCAAGATAACTTCGTGCACACGGACCTGCACCCGGGTGAGTGCCGTGCCGTGCCGTGCAGTGCAGTGCAGTGCAGTGCAGTGCAGTGCAGTGCAGTGCAGTGCAGTGCAGTGCAGTGCAGTGCAGTGCAGTGCAGTGCAGTGCAGTGCAGTGCAGTGCAGGCGGTGTTTCGACGCAAGCCATGTGTTTTGGGTTGAGGGAGGAGGGGGCCGGACGGTGAAGGTCGCGGGGTTGGGGCGAAAGGATGTGGCCGAGAAGCCGCGGTAGAGGGGGAAACCCCGTCAACCGACAATGGAGGAGAAGCAAGGCTGCGGGCCATCGTGGCCCGGGGGGCCGGGTTGGTTGTCGGGGCCTGGTTTCGGAGCCGGCGGCAGCACGTGCGTGCATGCTTGGGCTGGACCAGGACGGTTGGAGGCACTACCCGGGAACCATCGCGCTGATCCTCCCATGCTGCCGCACACCCGCCGCCTGCCTGCCAAGCGCCGATACGGGTTCCACCCTGCCCGCGCATGTCGACTGCTAACTCGGCTGCTGACTCGACTGCCACCCCCGGCCTAACAGTGCCCCCTCCGCCAACACACAACCCCCCGCCCACCTCGTCGTCACGTCTCTCCAGGTAACATCATGGTACGGATGGTGAGCCCGGGGGGCCGGCCGGTACCCCTGCCGCAAGACCCTGGCCCTGCCAGCAGGTCGCCCACCCACCCCGCCTTCGCCTCCCCCCGCGACGCCACCAACGGGTTTCGGAGCGATCGCACCGTGTCGCCCGCTCCCGGCCCAGACCCGGCCGCCAGCGTGCAGCTGGTGCTGCTGGACTTCGGCCTGGCGGAGGAGCTGACGCCGGTTGTGAGGCACCACTTCATCTCCTTCCTGCACCACCTCATGCGGGGTAGGGCGGGCCGGCTGGGCGCGTGGGCAGGGCGGTTGGTGGCTTACTGGCTGCATGGCTGGGCAGGACGAATGCTGGTCAGCTGCACAGGAAGACATGGCGAAGTGCGGCTGGCTAGGGCCGTGGTACATTCCCCAGGTGCCAGCGCTTGTCTCTCCCCAAACCAGCTGCGTTGCACTTCACGGCTTTGCTGCGGTTCCACTGCGTGCCGCAGCTGGCAGCTTGCGCGGCCCCAATTTGCTCGCCGTGATGGACGCCATCAACGCGCGCCCTGCTGTGCAGCGCTGTGCTGCGCGTTGGTTTTGATTGGACGCGAGCATTGCAGTCGTATCAACTGAAAGCAGCGCTTGGGAGCTGCGCGCGTTTCACAGGCAACCTTTAAGCCCAGCTCACGCCCATTGCATCCCACTCACCCTCACCCTAAACCCACGCTTGGACCTGTCCCCCACGGCGCACCCGCCCGCCCATCAGGCGATGGCAACTCCGCCGCAGCACACCTCCTCCGCTGGACCAGCCGGCCGCAAGCCTGCCCCGACCCTGCCGCATTTACCACCGACATGGTGGCCCTCGCCGCCGCCCGCTGTGACGTGCACAGCGCCGCCGGGGTGGACCTGGACGCGGTGATGAAGGACGTGCTGCGGCTGGCTCGCAAGCACACCGTCACTATTGACAGCTGCTACGCCAGCCTGGTGATCGCCGTATGCGTCATCGTAGGTTTCGCGACCTCCCTGGACCCGGGCGTGAACCTGGTGGACGCTGCCGTACCGGCCATGCTAGCGCACGCGCTGACGGGGCGCGTGGTGGGCAGGCTGTACAGCTAGGACGGTCGGGGGCTTGGCGGTGTAGGTTTCGTTCTTTTTTGGCAGGGTTTGTTGTTTGGTTTGGTTTTGGGGGCATTGTCCCCGGCCGTTGCGTGCCGGTAGGGAGGAGGAGGGGTGGGGTTGCGGGGGTTTGTGCCCCTTGATTGATGTTGATTGGTGGCCGGGGTGGCGTCGTGAAGGCCGATGAGGTCTGCGTTTGGAAGGAAGTTGGACGGTCACGGAAAGCCATATTATGCATGCGTGCCCTCGTGCGGTCACGGCGGGTGTCCTTGCTTGCTGCAAACAGGCCAGGTGGTTGGAAGCAGGATGAGGACGCGCATGCCGGGGTTTTTTCATATGGAAGAGGTGCTGAATGCTGGTGGCTATGACCCGTAGACACAACGTTGGATAAAGGTTTTGGACTACTGACACATGGAAAATAATAAAAAAGGTGACAAGGCATGTAGGGCTATGTATATCCCGGCGTTATAACACGTGTTGGAGTGAAGGCTCGTGACTGGTCGCCAAAAGTGGGATAGCACTACCCGAGCCTGGTTGCTGGAGTCGGGCACGTTGGGGACTTGGTCGGAATCAAAGGCCTACAGCATCTTTGTAACTGGGCGGCGGTGACGTTCCGTTTCCCCACGGATTGCATTCTTAGTTCCGTCCTTCCTGTCCGCTGTGTACGCGCGCCCTAGACTGTAAGACACATCAGCTGGTAGGCCGTCTTCGACGCAGTATCGGTCTGAGATTTGTCTAATGGTGACAAATCCAGCTGAAGGGGCCTCATCTGAACTCGACAATCGCGGCCAGCCTTAGGCGGCACCATATGCGCAATACCTTCCCCTCACCTAAGTCTACAATGTCTACATGTATATATCACTTACTTGCGCCTCTCCACCTCCCGCGTTGCCTTTTATGCATCTGGGACTGAGACATCGTTCCCTCTGTTGGTGTCCGTAGGAAAAGTTGCACATCCCAGACTTGTGCTTGCGAAGTCGGACCTAGCCATGTGCAATTAGAAACCATACTATCCACAGTTGCACGGCACATCCTGAAAGCGAGTACGTAGACGTGTCCATCGTGTCGAACGGCGCCTACCTGGGCAGTACATTACACGAGTAGGTATGTCGAAGCTGTTTTGGATTGTTTTACCCTTCCGGCAGGACCAACAAATGTAATCTGCGGGATATATTTGACATCCTTTATAGTCTTCGGTTTGCCGTCCTGCAGCAAAGGGCGTGGTCGTCTCAAGGACGTCGACAGTCTGGGCGACTTTGCAAGCGCTATCGTTGAGCAGCCCTGAACTTGCACACAAGGCGACTGTAACGTTTCCGTGGACTTGAAAAGACCCTTGTTTGTCAGAGACCTTGGTTTCCAATCCTACCTGGCCCTGTCTGGCCCTACACCTTCGTGACGGCGACACGACGGCTATTTACAGCTGGACTTCGCACCATATTGTCTGGCAGCTGGCTTTCACAATGCGGGCAGAGGTGTAAGGATTCAGCGGCTTACGTAGAACGGCTCCCTCATGGCCGCGACGGTGAACACGAGCGCAGCCAATCATAATCACGTTGAAAATGTTTCTCCATATGAGTGGGAGGTACGCAAACCTAGGCTGCCCTTTGTTCGCGTTGGTTCGCTCATGGCAATTGCATAACCTCACCGACCAGTCCCTATCTAACGCCGCGGACGTAAACGTGCGAACAGGACGAAACATCCATGGACGACCAGGAAGATATGCCTGTCGACGGCGTAAATGTGGGAAAGCCCTCAAAGGGCAAGCCTTTAAAGAACGCTGCTGCCATGCTGCGTTCGTCGTTTGGCGCTCTGCGCATCGGCTCAGTGACGGAGCGTCCTCCTGGTAAACCGGCTCCCAGCAAGAGTGGCCGCCGGGAATCCTCAACCGGCTTTGTTGGGACGCTGCTGCACGGGCTTGCCAACGCAGTTGGCCTGCACCGTGACGGCTCCCCGGATCGTGACGTGAGCCCTTTAGAGCCCGGAACGTGCCACAGCAAGCTGTTGACGAGTCAATTTCGCACCGTCGGACGCCTCAGCAGCGCAGCTATGATGCGTGCCGAGCTGCAGAACTACAGCCAGTTCGGCGACCTGCGAAACGACAGGCGAGTGAGGAAGCTGGGTATGCCGTACAGTTGCCATGAACGTTTGTCGGCGAAGGTTGCGGGGCGCATCGCCTTTCTTCGTGCAAGGTGTGCTTTACTGTGTTGCCCGCACCCAGTTGTCCATTCAAACTTGTTCCCGTCAAACATGACTCCACCATGCGCCCTCGAAACCCTGATAACAGACGGCAGTCTGTTGCGGTTCTCGGCAGTGGCCGCAGCCGCACGCCCGCCCTTGCACTCGGGAGACCAACAATAGATTACAATAATAAGACGCACACGCCCTCAGCTCAGCCCCCATTTGCGCAAGCTCCCTCCCGTCACCTTTCCCATCACCTCACGCGGCCCCTCCCTGACTGCGCCTCACCCCCCATGCCCCGACCTCCGCAGCTTCTCCTCCCCAACGGCCACCAAGCTTATGCGCCGCTCCTCGCTACCCCGGGCGTCCGACGCCAGCGTCATCATCCCGCGCGCGGGCTTCCAATCCGGCGCCTCCGGCGACCTTTCGCAGCAGTCATCCCCCGGGCCGTACCTGTCATCGACGCGGACTACGTGCCCCGGCGAGCTGCCGTCCCCGTGCCACAACCCCGCCACTCCGCGAGACCCGCGGGTCGGTACCTCCCCCTCGCAGCACGCGACCCGGGAAGCCATCCTCTCCGGCTGCGCGCTCGACGGTCGGCCGATGCCGCGACGATCCACGAGCGGCGCCGCCCCGGCGCCGTCGCCGCCCTGCACCCTCGACGTCCCTCGCCTGGCTTCCATAATCCAGCCCCACCCGCCAGTGCAGCCGCGGCCCAACCTGAACGGCGCGTCGCCCGCGGCCTCGCGCTCCGTGAGCACCGACCACCTGCCGCCCATGCAGCCCGTGATCAGCCCCAACAGCGTCCGCGACCGGCCCGCCACGCCTCGTGGGCGCACCTCCAACTCGGGCTCGTCGCCATCCAAGCTGGCGCAGGTGCTCGGCTCCCTACACCTGCCGGAGATCCTGACCGGCGGCTCCGGCAAGTCCGTCACAGAGAGGCGCAGCTCCGTCATCGGTGGCGGCAGCGGCCTGTCCTTCACCCGCGCTCCCGACGTCAGCGTATCTCGCGGACGTCGGAGCTCCGTGTCCGGCCCGGGGAATGGACCCGTGTGCGGCTCCGGCCCCAGCATGACTCCCCGCGTGTCAGCCTCCGGGCCCAGCGCCACCGTCCGGGTGTCGCAGTCCGGCGGCAGTACCACCGTCCGCGGCAGCGACGGTTCCTTCCACGCTGGCGGCAGCGCCGTGATCGGGCCGGGAGGCGCGGCGATTTCGGCGTCGATCGCGAAGCGCGCCGCGGTGCTGGCGGCGGCGTCCGGCGGCGGCAGCTGCCTGGTGTCGCCCGTGTCGCCCGTTACGCCGTCGGCGGCGTCGGCAACGGCGATGCTGCGCCCGTCCGGGCTGTCCGTCACTGCGCGTGTCGGCTCCATTACTGGCAAGCCGCCACAGCTGGTGGGCGGGATCTTGCAGGTGAGGAGGGGGGGAAGATCTCCACCAGCGGCACGCGGCGGGTACGGGCAGCTGCGAAGCCCTGGCGTCAATAGTGTATATCGGGATGGCAGTGATGGCATGGGATGGGTTCGTGAGCCGCCGCAGTACGTGTAGCAGTGGTGCATGGAAGGGGTTTGAGGCGACCCGGGGGGTAAACGTGGTTCAATTTGGAGCCGGGCACTGCTAGGACCCACAGCGCCGCCTGGTGTTGCCGCCACTTACACCATCCCGACGCAGGACTTCCACTCCTCCCTGGAGCTGGAGGAGGACAGCGCGCTGGCGGCCGTCGAAGCCGAATTTGACCGCCGCTTCGGCCATTCGGTGAGCGACGTGCCGGGCTCCATCGACGCGGTGCAGCTGCAGCTGCCGCGGCATTTCCAGGAGATGCAGCCCCACGCGCCGAAGTCAGAGCGAACGACGCCGCAGAACTTCGCCAGGCGGCCTGGAATTCCCCAGGGCGATACAAGCGCCCACGGCGGCAGTGGCGGCGGCGGCCCCGTGGTGTTCCGGGCGACGCGGCGGCAGTCCTGCTCCGCGACCATGACGTGTGAGGAGGACGACGAGGGTCGCCCCGACCACAAACTGATGGCTTCCATGGACGTCGTCCCGGATGCAGAGCGGAGCTCCCTCAACACCAAGATGCGCCTGGCAAGCATCCGTCTGTCGTACGCTGAGGGCATCGTAAATGGTACGGGTCCTGCCGGCGCGCGGGCATCCCTTGATCTGCAACCCGCGCCGCAGCCGCGAGTGTCCGCGACGGCCTGGGCGCCAGTGTCCTGCACCCCCCAGGAGTCCGCGTTTGCGGCGGCAGCTGGCAGCACGTCCCCATAGTGTAAGTGTTGAATTATTATTTTGATGTAGTTGCCGGGTTGTAGCAGGTGTAGGACTGGGATTGTATGGGCGCTGTAGCAGGTGCCCCGAGTTAGTCCGTGTTTGTAGCCTCATGGCGCGCTGTGTCTTGCGAGGCATGCAGTTGTGACGGCGACGCCTTTCAAGCAGCAGCAATCGGCTCGGTTCTTAGGACGACGCATGTTGGGCAGCAATAATTGGCTATGGTTGGAGGGCGCTGCATGTCGGGCAGCAGTGAGCGGGGTGCGACAGTAACGGACTACGGAGCGGGTGGCAGTGAAGTATAAAACGGTAAGACAGGCGTTGACCCATGGCTGCAGGTCGGCGAGGTTGCGTGCGCTGTGCGTGGTATTGTAAAGCAGCTGGTTTAGGTACAGGCGCTTGGATGGGCTGCGTTTGGGACTACGAGCAACGGATAAATGTGTTGGGCGGGAAGCTGTGGGACTGAAGTACCCGCGCCATCACGGTCTGTGGCTTGGCTTAGGTTACGACGTTTCCAATCTCGCCTAGCTAATTCAGTGCGCTTCGCTGGCGCGTGGCGTTGTTCCGAGTGCTCTTGCTCCAGATCGTTCTGGTTGTCATCGCCCCTCATCCAGCGCCGGGCAGTCGGCTTCCATCCTTCCTGGCGCTGCATTAGGCCAGGCGCGCTGGTCCTGTTGGCGCGCTGGGGTGTCAGGCACCGCATGTGCTTGACTGGTCGTTGTGATGGCGCCGATTCCATTCCATATTCAAGACACCGCGCGGGTTGCATTGCGTAAATAGTGCCTCGAGTACATGACATGACAGCACACCCACTTCTGGCTCCGATACATATGAATGCTCACCTCTCCGGGTGACGCGCTGTTTCCAAGTACAGCACCTACTAAATCGGGCTTGCTGGATCCATCCGCGTGTATCTCACCCGGAGAGGTTGATGGCCGCCCTTTCTGTTCGTGGAGCTATTGCTATGAGGATTATGACGTGTTGATTGACACGATCAATTTCGCGGTCCACGTGCTCGGCTTCGGGATGGCACGTGTTAGATGCTTGCCTGTCAGTGGCGGCCTTTTGCTTGCAGAGGGTTCGCTTGTCACTGGGGAGAGCATGGGGGGCTAGATGTTAAGATTGTGGGTCGCGGCAGTGGCCGGGGAACTGCTGAGATGTCATCGAAGCGAAGGCCTCTGGCTGTCACTAGTTGCTATGCCGCAGAAGACGCGTCGCGGCGTGGCGTGTTCTGCGTCGCAGTTCGGGCTTTCTACGCACAGCGGTGTCGTGTGCGAAGCCTCAGGCATTGGATGTTGTTTGCGCCTCTATCTGCTGTCTACTCCGCATCTGAGGAACAGTATTGATTTAGCGGTAAGCCGCGAAAACTGTGTACGAGTGGATCTGTACGGGTAGTAGGCGACACGCCGCAAGGGCGTTCGGGCTCTGGGGCATATATACGGTGTGAGATGCTTTACGATGCGCGCCGAGGAGGTGCAGGCAGTGGTCACCCAACACACCCTTCTTGGGTACTTCCTTCGTTCCACCGCACCTCGGCTAGACTGCAGCTTCAGCAGCCTAGCTTGGCGTGCCTTTACCACATCACACTGCTCCAGGGTTGATCAACGCTCGGTTTCCCTAAATTGTTTGCGCGGACTATTGTGGCCTAGCCCCTCAGTGAACGATGGTCCGCTTGCACGCGTCTTTACTGGCTAAAGGTGGCGTGCGCGGCCTCATCAGGCTGAGTCCATGGCCCCTAGCCACATCTTCCTCTTCCGCTTCAGTACGTGACTGCTGTGCAGTTTGGCAATACTTGATGTCTTGCATGTCGTTCGAAGACAGCAGGATAGGCTGGTGGGCGGAGGGTTGGGTGGCCCCATCCCAGGGCGGCTGCTGTTTATTGGTCACTCGCTGAAGATGCCGTGTTCTGATGGCTGGCTCGTTCGGCGGGGAATTGTTTTGGGGAGGTTGGTGGTTGAAATGCAGGACGCTTGTGAGGAACGGCTGATTGCCTAACTGCGCGAACAGAGGAACGATTCTGGGTGGCCATATCGCGTCTGCTCACGTGTACTCTGTAAAAAACACGGGGAAGATAATTCCAAACAAAAAGTGTACCTGTAGGTATGTTCGGGCCGCGTGTGACCTCGCCTAGGGCATCAACGCGGCGTACTCTGCCTCCTGGTTGGCTTTGCCTGCTCCCTTGTCGCGCATCCCGGGAGCTCGTGTCCTCTAGCGCATCGTCAGGCAGCTCTGCCAAGCTCTTCATCACGCACTAGGGACTCGCCTGTACCACTCAAGCCTCATATGCTCATAAACCTCGCGCGGCAGGCAGGGCAGGCGAAACTGCTGTGTTCTTGCATTGCGTTGTCACGACACAGCGAGTAATCGACACAGCGCGCGCTAAGGGCTGTAGTTGCCGGGCTCTCAGGGGCATGTATTGCGCCCTGCGGTGAACATGGCTTGGTAGAAGTGGTTACATGGTTTTGAGTGCTTGTTGTCACAGTGTTCATATCAGCACTACCGATGCAGTTGGGCGCAAGCCCAACGGACACGTGTGGATGTGTCAACAGTAGATTTGCTGATGTTGCTCCAGGGATGGCGGTTAGCCACTTATCGGGAACGCACCTAGGCTCGCTGCCTGGAATGCCCTGGCATGTGAGTTCGCCACAGCAAACGTATACTCGAGGTCACGGCGCTGTACCCATACATTGACCTAAAACCCCAGCGTTCCTTCGCCTATTTTTCTCTAGCATTGGACACCCAAGAACATCGCAGGGCGCCGATAGCTCAGCCGTCTCCGACACCTTTTGGAGAGGCGACGCACGCGCGTTGTTGCCGCGTCCGGCGGCCAGGCTGCCGCTGGGGCAAACATTGACAAACTCCGCTGGCGTCCATGCTAAATCATGCACTAAGGGCCATCAGGTGTGCGGTACAGGATCCAGAGCGGTACCTGCCAAACCTTGTACGATCCAGTCAGTAGCAGTAACATGTTACAGTTGTCTCAGGATTTAAGGGCTGAGGAGGGCTGCATTCCAGCAGGCATCACCACCTCCATACGCACCGTCTACGCCAACCGTAAACTAGTACACAGCACGGTACGGTGTGAAGCGTATCACACGCGGGCAACATGGATCAAGTGCCCAGCCATTGTCTTGAGCCAGTAATGCAGCCGCAACGACTAATCTAAGGTAACAACGATATCATCACCCAGAGACGGGAGCTACAGATCAAGGAAAGCTCTTCCCCCCGCAAACCACCGTCGCGGATCCTCTTATAAACCCCCTGCAAACCACCGTCTGCCAACCGCCAATCGCCAACCGAGCCTAGCGACGGAGCTTCCGACGAAAGGTGAAAAATTACTGCAACTTGGCAAGGGAAAAGAAGTGCCGAGCACTTGCCGTTAGAAGGTCGAATCCATTCAGGTCGCGGTCAACTCCTTGCAGCAGCATTAACAACTGTCTGCGAGGTTGTTTCAACTACGCCGAACTACGCCGTACCCGGCTCTCACTGCCACCGCATTGACATCACTACCCATCACCGTTTCTCCATCTCCAACAACGTTTATGAAACGGCGGTTGTGCAGTAGTGACTATTACAATGGGCCCCAGGCCGTAAGGTCGAGCCATCGGGCGCATCGCCTGACACTGAAAAGGGCGCAGGAAGAGGGCATGCATATGACATGAAGGTATGGAGAGTGCCTGACGGTACGCTTTGCGCGTGGCACCGGCCGGCCGATGGCGCGAGCAGCATTCGGCACGCAATAACTGCACCAAGCATACGATCGGGGCCGGGTTTAGGAGTTTCACTATATGCTGCAGATGCCTTAGGTAGTGTAGCGTCACATTCTTGTGGCTGCAAAGACACGGCAATAACAAAGCCGCCCACGGCCGCCCTGCCTACCCGAAAAAACCGAGAGAGCACAACAACTGGCAACATGAGGCACTGGCGCAGCGGCGTACGCACGCCGAAGCCTTCTCGTCAATAAATTAAACGGACCGCGCATACGACAGTGCAGATAAGTTGATTTGATTAGTCATTGACATTGCGAAGGCTATAAAAGGGGTTGCGATATTTCTAGCATCCAGCCGAAGCGCCATACCTTAACATAACATGCATCATCACCACAAAGGTTTGCTTTGGAGCTTTACCTTTTTCCTAATGTCAAGGAAATCAACACCTACATCCCGACGCTAGTGCAGCGACGAGCCACGTCGCAACCTCCCCTCTGCCTTGCTGCCACATTACTAAGTCATGCACCAGAGACAGCTAACCCCACAGTGGCTTCCGAGCGTTACCCAATGCCACGGCAGCTACTCAGCGACCCGAGATGCGCCCGACACCTTTACTGCCACTGCCTCACCCCAGGGGAATTCTTCCACCGCCCATCAGCCACCATACACGATACATGGCACACCACGAATGCCACGTGCCACTTGACGCATGACACCTGAGCACACCGCGCCCCGGCAACCGTGGAAGCACCTACGGCACCACGAGGTCAACATCACCTATAGACGCTGACGCTACGTCGGCTTGACACATCCACATCCACATCCACATCCAACGGTTGCCCTCCACCCGGTGCACCCCTGCTCCCCTACCTACAGTACCATGCACGGCCATGCAGGGGAGCAGCAGCTCCGGCAGCCGTCTACACATCAGGCGCCAGCGCCCCTAAATCCCGCCATCCACCCCAAGTGCGCTGTTCTCAGGCGACCGCGCCGATAAGGGGGACTGTTGCAGCTGGTCGCGGTGTGGGTTGGCGCGCGCGAGCGCCTGGGCAGCCGGCAGGGAAGGGGGAGGGCGGGGTGGAGGGAGGGGTGGGAGGAGGGGAGGGCGGGTTGGGAGGAGGGGAGCGCGGGTTGGGGGGCAGGTGTACCATGGTGCCAGGGCATGTGGCGGGTTGAAGCAAACCGTGTTTCGGTGTGGCAGGGCATGTGGCGGGTTGAAGCAAACCGTGTTTCGGTGTGGCAGGGCATGAGACGCAAACGCAAGTAGTGCGCCATCGCGTGCGGCATCGCGCAAGCTGGGGCGGTGAGGGACGCAGGTCTTCAACTGCTGGCGGGATGCCACACGCCCCTGCGGCACCCACGGCGCAGTGCTGCTGCATCCGCCAGCCGCGCAGACCCCTCCACGGTATCTCCGAGGCAGTAAAGCAACTTGCAGGTTCACTACACGCGGTAGGCGTCTTCTAAGCAACAAGGCCGGCCCAGCGCATCCAGCGCAGGTCCGCCGGCCGTGCTAACGCCCGACAAGCCCAACCACAGCCAGCAGGCCCCCCAGGGTGCTCAGCCAGCGCGCAATGAAGCAGATCTTCCGGGACCAGCCCGCTTCCGTCCGCTGCCCACCCCTACCGAGCCCCGCTCCGAAGCCCGTGACCAATGCAATCCAGCCGACCCCTGACAAATGCAATCAGCCGACCCCTGACCAATGCAATCCAGCCGACCCCTGACAAATGCAATCCAGCCGACCCGTGACAAATGCGATCCAGCCGACCCCTGACCAATGCAATCCAGCCGACCCCTGACAAATGCGATCCAGCCGACCCCTGACAAATGCAATCCAGCCGACCCCTGACAAATGCAATCCAGCCGACCCCTGACAAATGCAATCCAGCCGACCCCTGACAAATGCAACCCAGCCGACCCCTGACAAATGCAACCCAGCCGACCCCTGACAAATGCAATCCAGCCGAGCCCTGACAAATGCAATCCAGCCGAGCCCTGACAAATGCGATCCAGCCGACCCCTCTTACCGCCAGCGGACTTCCTCGCCGCTGCAGCACCGGGACGGCCTCCGTACGGGGTGACGTGCTGCTCCGCTTCGGCTGGATTTGCTGGCCGGCGGCCGCGGACGGCATGTCCTTGCGGGGCGCCGTACGGCTCCGCTGCGGCTGGTTCTGGAGCCCGTTTTCTCCGACAACGGACTCGGGATCGGCTGGCAGGAGGTGCGGCGGCGTCTCCGTTTCATTTCCCTCCCATGTGAACGTCTGCATAAGGCCCTTGCCCTTGACCTGCAGAGGGTGTGGGTTGCGGGGGAGGCAGCTGAGCAGCTGGGGGACCTTCCTGGCAAGGCAGCCGGACGGAGGCTACAGAAATACATTGGTGCGGACATCTTGTTTTGTTTTTGGACGGTACCCAGTGCCAGGAGAGGTGGAGGCACGGTACCGCACGAGTACAGGGAGTACACACGGCCCGCGCCTTCCCGGCTCGCGCCCGCGCCTTCCCGGCTCGCGCCCGCGCCTTCCCGGCTCGCGCCCGCGCCTTCCCGGCTCGCGCCCGCGCCTTCCCGGCTCGCGCCCGCGCCTTCCCGGCTCGCGCCCGCGCCTTCCCAGCTCGCGCCCGCGCCTTCCCGGCTCGCGCCCGCGCCTTCCCGGCTCGCGCCCGCGCCTTCCCGGCTCGCGCCCGCGCCTTCCTGTTTGAAGCTGCAGCTGAAGCGCGACACCGTCACTCCAGCTACTGGCAGCTGCTGGGCGCCTCGCCTCACCTCCACGCCGCCGGTGGGCTTCCAGCACTCCTTGGTGAGGAGCCGCCGGGCGTCATCAGAGGCGTGGATGGTGCCCGTCTCGGCGGTGCTCTCCATGCGGCTCGCTGCGGAGGGCGGAAGGGGGGCGGAAAGGGAAAACCCGTGTGCGAGGAGGGCGGGAGGGGGGCGGGGAAGAGGAGGAGGTCAGCGGAGGGCGCGCGTCGAGATCGCCGATCGGCGCAGCCCGACGAGAAACGAACGCGCGAACCGTGGTTGGTCGCGGATCATTGTCAACCAAGCAATAGTCACGCTCAGGGGACGTCCTACAAGCGGCGTCGCATGTTGAGGAATCATAACCGGATACATTTGCCTATAATTTCTACCTATGCGCTACAGACGCGATCTCAAAACACCATGTGGGCTATTAGGCAGGCTCGTCGCGCAGGTTGCCGTACGGCACTGTGGCACCACGCAATGGCAGCCGGCAGGGCCTGCTGCCGTGGGGCCGGAGGGGTCCGCCGGCCCGCACCTGTGTTGACGGTGTCCCCAAACAGGCAGAAGCGGGGCATCCTCATGCCCACGACGCCCGACACCTGGGGATGGGGGAAAGGCGAGGGGGCGAGTAGTTGGACGCTCAGGACCTGGAGGCCGATGAGGTGGGGTCCGCTGGCTCGTTATTCGCAACCAGGGAGCCTGATAAATCCGGATTCGTGTCCAGCTGGATCCAGATTCATTCTTTAACAGCGCGAAGCTGTATGGCACTCTGTAGCAACCACGCGCGATCAGCGCTAGCTACGGCGACCCCCTGGACACATCCTCACCACGGGGCCTGAGTGCATCCCAATCCGGATCTTGAGGGACTCCCCGGTGGATGGCATTCGCAATGCGCCCGCCTCCCGTAGCATGGCCTGCGAGCGGGCAGAAGCGGAGGACACGGGCACGATGGTACGGCAGTGAAAGTGAGCGACCGCGGGTGACCGTGAGTGAAGGCGTGATAGCGGGTGGCAGTGTGTAACCGTGGGTATCGAGCGGCAACGGGTGACGGCAGATAACGGGCGAATGGCAGCGAGTGGCAGCGAGTGGCAGTGAGTGATAGTGAGTGACAGCGAGTGATAGCGAGTGACAGCGAGTGACAGCGAGTGACAGCGAGTGACGGCGAATGGCAGCGGGTGCCTCCCCCCTCCCCACCTTAGCGAAGCTCATGACCCTCACGGCATGTAGCGGGTCCACGGCACCCGGGTCGTGCACAGACTGGAAGCCCTCCTCGTCCTTCCGGATAAGGCCCCCCGCCACCATGTAGCAGTCGCCGATCGTCTCCACCTGCGGCGGCAGCGCCGTAAGAGGCACAAGCACAAGCACAAGCAGGGCGCATGGTGTTTACACTTTTCCAACCACACGGGTTTGTTGCCCTTCTGTTTCACCTTAACTGTGTGGCACGACACACGGTTTCAAGGTTCAGGGTTTCGCCGTGGTTCGGTCCTGTTCACAAACACGGCAGCCGGCGCCGCAGCTGGGGGGCAGGTAAGGAAGGAGGTGGAGGAGGTGGAGGAGGTGGACAGGTGGAGGAGGTGGACAGGTGGAGGAGGTGGAGGAGGTGGAGGAGGTGGACAGGTGGAGGAGGTGGACAGGTGGACAGGTGGACAGGTGGAGGAGGTGGAGGAGGTGGAGGAGGTGGACAGGTGGAGGAGGTGGAGGAGGTGGAGGAGGTGGAGGAGGTTGACAGGTGAAGGAGGTTGACAGGTGAAAGAGGTGGACAGGTGGAGGAGGTGGACAGGTAGTTGACGCGCCGAGTCCTCTGGCGCAGCGGCGGCGTAATCCTACCTTGTAGACGCCGTACACGTCGAGCAAGGTGTCGAAGCGGTTGTAGAGGTCGTTGAGGAAAGCCATAACCACCTCCGGCTCCACCTCTTTGCACACTGCAGGGCAAGTGCCGGGGTGAGAGGGAGAGGGGTTGGTTTCGGGGCCGGGCTGGGTACGACGGACCGGCCCGGCCTGGTCCGACAGGCGGTGTGGTCACACCCCACAAGGTACCCTACTAATCTACAGCACACAGGCCTACAGCCAACCGATGGATGGACGGACGGAGGCGGGACCCTATTAAACGACAGCACACAGACCTGCAGCCAACCGACGGATGGACGGACGGAGACCGGACCGCGCGCGCACTCACTGCTGGTGAAGCCCTTGATGTCCGCGAAGAGGATGGTCACCGCGGCGTGCTTGGTTGCCAGCTTGGAGCTGTCCCGCTGGAAGACGTGGAAGGCGCACGTGGGGCGCTGCGCGGCGCGGGCGGCGTCCACGGCCATGTGCTCCAGCACGTGACGCGGGAAGATCTGTGGGCGCGACAGGGCCCAGCGGGGTTGAAAATAAAAACGAAAACAGCGTCAGGGCGCCGCCGTCAGGCGCCGGAAGGCTGGCCCCATCCAACCACCCATCAACCGTCTCCAACCACCAACGGCACGCAAGAGGAGCCCGCGATGTCAACCACCAACTGCGATGTCCATATCTTAGGGTTTGACATCAACCCCGATCGCTGCCGTACCTGCTCCAGTATTTTGTGCTCCGCGTCCATCAGCTCCGCCAGCCGCCTCTCGGTGTCCATCTTGGCGGTCACGTCCATCTGACGTGGCGTACGACATGATGATGACGTCACAGGGAGGGGCCACCGCACGCGGGAGCTCGTCATTCCCTCCTCTCCAGACACCCCAGCATAAGGCCCGGCGCTCGCGCTGCAGCCATCCGCGGGTTACACGCCAGCAACCATCCAGCCAAGCCCCTCGGCCTACCCACTACCCACGCGCACCTACGATGTCACTCCGTCCTAGCCCTGTCCGCCTCCGCCTCCTCCTACTGCCCATCCCATTGCCCCTCCCTGGAGACGCCGCCTCATGGATTTCTCATCTTATGCTCCGCCTCCTTCTACTGCCCATCTCATTGCCCCTCCCTGGAGACTCCGCCTCACGGATTTCCCTTCTACACGGTTTTCCTTGCAACCCTCACCTACCTGCATCAGGAGGATGCAGCGGCGTCTGGTCACGGGGTCCTGGAAGGGTCGGGCCGACACCTCGTGCCACCTGGCGCCCTGGCCATCGTCCTTGGACCCACCATCGGCGTCGCCGCCGCCGTCTCCGTCGTCGTCCTCCTCCTCCTCTTCCTCCAAACTCGCAAGGTCCTTCGGCTCGTCCTCCTCCCCCTCCGGGCCCTCGTCGCCGCTGGGCTCGTCCTCCATCTCCAGCTCAACCGCGAGAGGAGGCCTGCTGTGCAGCCGGAAGCTCAAGTCCCCGAGCGCAGCATGACGAGGCTGCGAGCCGCACGCGCTCGCCCTGCCCCTACGCGCGTCGGCGACGCTGGAGGACGAGGTCGCGGGTAACAGCGAGGCAGCCCGCAGGGCCGCTGCACAAGCGGCCTCATCGTACGAACGCCTTCTGTCGCGTCCGCGTCCATCGCCGCTGCGAAGTCCGTTGCCAGCAGCACGGTGCGTGTGACCGGCGGTGGCAGCGGCGGGGTGCGGCCCCGCGGCCGCGGCCCTCGCGGAGGCGTGGCCTGGGCGACCCATGGGTCCGAAGGCAGCGGAGATGGCGTTGATACAGATGGATGCGGTGCGGTGAAAGACGCCTACCGGCTTCCTGCCGCCCGGAACGCAGGTCGAGTTGGTGCGGAACAGCGCGCCTGTGGGCTGCTTGCCTCCCGCCGCTTTACGCGCGCCGCCGCCGCCGCCGCTGCCGCCGCTGCCGCCGCTGCCGCCGCAGCTGCCGCCGCCGCCGCCGCCGCTGCCAGGATGAGGTGCCGACGCCGCCTTGCTGATAGACGACCCGGCTGGGTGCTTGCCCGTGGGGCTCGGCAGCTGCGGCGCCCTTGGGATGTTCCCCCGGGAGCGCCGCGCCGGGGACTCCGGGGCGGAAATGGCCTCGGGTAGCCCTCCGTCCGGCAGAGGCCGTGGCTGCGACGGGGCGCCGTCCGTGTCGACTGATGGCAGGGTGGGCGTGGTTTGCCACCGCCGGGGTAGCTGGTTCTGCTGCTGCTGCTGGAGCTGCAACAGCTCCCGAGAGCCGACCCGCTGCGCCGACGAGGCCGCAAAAACCACCTGTTGGGGATCGTTTGGTGGGTAGGGCGTCGGGCGTCGGGTAGGGTTGGGTGCGCTGGTCATTGTGACGATGGACGGCAGTGGCAAAAATAGCAGGCCGTTTTCATGTCAACGGTTTCCTGACAGTTGTGAATCTGCCCCCACCCAACCCAACCATAAGCCCGGCCGACAGCCCCCGTACACAACGGCCCCATATGGACACGCCTGCAGCACCCACCACTCGCGGTAAAGGGCTGCACAAGCCTGCCGCTGTGCCCGGCAGCGCCGGCAGACTGCCGCTGGTGGACCTCCTCTGGCCGGCTGCAGTCGCAGCTGCAGCTGCGGAAGCTGACGTGGCGGCGGCCCACTGCTGGGAGGAGGCCCCTGCAGTCGGCCCACAGCCGCTGGTGCTAAGTGCGCTTCCGGGGAGTGATCTGCGGGCGGTGCCCCGGCTGCTGGGGGTCGAGAAGGGGCTGGCGACGCCCCCCACTAGGCTCCACGCGGATGTGTTCATTGCCTGAGTGGTTGGTGGAGTTTGCGAGGTGAGGCCTTTGGGTGTTTGGAGGTGAGGCCTTGGGGTCTTTGGAGGTGACGGTTTTGGGTCTGGAGGTGAGGTCTTGGGATGTTTGGAGGCAATGGTTTGTTGGGGTTTGGAGGTGAGGGTTTGGGGTGTTTGGAGGCAATGGTTTGGGGTTTGGAGGTGAGGGTTAGGGTTTCCGCGGTGTGCTGATGTAGGCACACATGGCTGGGGCGCACGACCCCATTCGTCACCAGCGACTAGCGGCGCCACTTCACTTTCACTCCTCCCTACCTGACGCGGACAACACAGGCGCTACCCTCAACCCCCACTTCACGAACACCCTCTCCCCTATCTGAGATGACGATGACCGATCGCACCTTCAAGTCGACCCCTTTGCTTCCTGACGGGCTTCCATCGTTGGGCGCACGTCGCACCGACTTGCCGCCCCCGCCACCTGCAAAGAACAGCGACGACACCGGCGCGCCGCTGTACGACACCCGCGTGGCCGCCACCGGCCGGCCACCCTCTGCGCCGCCGAGGCCGCTGCGGTCAGCGGCGCCGACGCCGTTGCCTGGCGCCAGCGTTTGCGGGAGACCGCCGACCCCATTGGGGCCATGCGCCGGGTCGTACGCTGGTAAGCAGGAACCAACTCCCGCCCTGGCTCCGAAACCTCCGTCGCCTCCAACTCGCCGACCCTCCGCGGGGCTCCCCGCCGCCACCCCGTCTCCACCGGACGCCGGACGCTCCGACGGCAAGTCCGCGTCGCAGGCGCGCTCCCCTCCCTGGAGCTCGTCCAGCGGTTGGTCGTTGAGGTCGTCGAGCAGGTTCGCTGGCACCCGAACGATACCGGTCCAAGGCCGGCCGCCCATCACGGCGGAAAGCATCTCCTGCAGCTTGCTAGGGTCGAACCCGAACAACCGCTCCAACATGTTCGGGTAATCGGGGAGGAGGACGCCGCTGACGGCGCCGGCGGCGCCGAGGGGTCTGTACGGCGCCGCCGGCGGCGGTGCGGCGCGGTGATAGCCCATGTAGTCGACGGAGAGGGCGTTCTGGTGCAGCACGCAGCCGTGCAGGTCGAAGAGGGTGATGATGGCGGCGACGCCGGACAGGATGGAGCAGTCGCGCTGCAGCCGGTCGTACAGCTCCGGAACCACCGATGCGCCGCCGTCGTTGCCCACGTGCTCCACCAGCAGCGCCGGCTGCTCCAGCTCGGCGCCCAGGTCGTCCTCGGCCTCGTCCTGGGAGGATGGCAGGCGGACCGGCGCACAGCCGCCTGCTGCTCGGTGCCTGTACGCACCAGTGGAGGCGCAGCGGGCGTGGCCCGCGACTGCACCCGCGGTGCTGGATCGCGGCAGGATGCGGGACGACAAGGTGGCGCTGGCGGTGCGGCGGGTGTGCGGCGAGCCGCAAGCCGGGGCGCTGCTGCGCACGAGGTGCGGCGCGGCGGCCGCCGGCAACCGCACCCTGCAAGGCGTCAGGCGGAGCACCGTGAAGCCGTGCTGCAGCGCCGTGCTGCCGAAGCTGTCGTGGCGCCGGGAGGAGACCTCGCTGACGCCCGACAGGGACTGCCGCCGCTCCGAGTGCTGGTGCTGCTGCTGGTGCTGGCGGAGCTGTTCGGCGTCCAGCTGCGGCTGCGTGTCCGCGTGGTTTCGGAGGTGGGGCTGGGTTGTGTTTCGGAGCCGGAGCCCCGTCATGCCGCCGGGAACCAGGTGGGTCACGGGCGGCAGCGGCCCCCTGCCCGACCCCTCCGCCACCATCTGGCGACCCAGCTCCCGCAGCAGCGCCCGAAGCGCCGGGTCGCGTCCGCACAGGTGCGCCAGCACGCTGTCGTACTCATTAGCACCCTCCAGGAGCAGATGTTCCTTTGCGCCGGCATTGACCCACACGGAGGAGAAGGGGCAGCGGGTGGCGCCGCCACCGCTGAGCCCCACTCCGTGCGTCGCAGCGAGCCCCGGCATGGAATCCGCCGGCAGAGGCGAGGCTGACCCTGGGCCTGCCGCGCTTCTCGGGCAGCTGTTTGTGGCCGCGAAGGAGGGGCCAGTAGGTTGCTGACCCGTGGGTCGGTACGCCTGGGGCAGGTGTATGGATGGAGGGCCGGGTAGGGTGGTGCCGGGGGCCGGTCCGAGGACCAGCAGGGCTACCGGTGTGGGGCTGGAGGTGGCGGCGGCCATTAGAGCCTCGCCGGCGGCTGCCATGGGGGAGGGTTGCTGCAGTGGCAGCTGTTGTTCTGGGTGTGGCTGTGGGTGTGGCTGTGGGTGTGGCTGGGGCTGTGGAGGGGTTTTCGCAGACAAATGAGGCTGCGGCGGTTGCTCCGCAGCGGCCGAGGACGTCGTGGATTCGCAGCCTCCGCCGGGTAATGACGAAGGAGCTGCAGCGGCAGCAGGTAGAGCAGTTGGACTGATTGGCGCAACTTGGGCTGCAGGGAGGGTGCCGTACTGAGCCGGCACGGCCACCGCGATCGAGTCGGCGACCGTGGGAGTAATGGGCTGCGGTGGTTGACTTTGGCAATTGTGGCTTTGGTAGCCGACAGGTAGAAGCTGTTCGACTGGAATATGTCGTCGTCGGGCAGGTATTCGTTCGTCGCCATTCTCCTGTTGGGTTGCCCTAATCGATGAAAGCTTCTCGGTCAAGCCTGCCGTTAGCTCGGTCATTGAGCTCTGGGTCACAGCTGGTGCTGACTGAGATGCAGAGCTCAAGCTCGGCCCCGTTTCCAATCCTGCTGCTGTTGCATCATCATGAGTGCTATTTGGACCCCCTTCCCGTCGAGACTTTTCAAGCGCTTTCTCCAATTTCGCCACCAGAATTTGCAATCTGGTAACTTCAGTAGCCTGTGTAACTCCGTGGACATCGCGAGATTCTTCCGAAGGCGCGTCATGCAAGCGAACTGTCACTGCGCCAGCTGCGTCGCCACTGGAATAGGATACACCATTTGTAAGTTTTTTAGAATTAAATCCTCTGTAAGGTATCGCTTGCTGAATTCCTCGCCAGCCTTTCGCAAGGCTGCGACTGAGGCCGTAAGCCCAGGTAGGGCCCTCTGGGGCCCTACCTCCTTCGATATGACGTTCTGGAGCCACTGTGACAAGTGCTTTCAAGTCCCTACCTCCTGGGTGGCGGAGCTGGGTCAGGGATAACTCGGATAAGCCTTCAAGGCAGTTGAGGAGCGTGGGTACCGGTACACACAATCTGCAGTGGTTTGGAAGCACTGTTGCATACCAGTTCTCATTACTTCAGCGATATCATAGTACGGCAAAACGGTTGGGGAGGATGCCGGAAAAAATGTATGGATGAGGACTGATGATGGATTTTGTAACACTGTCGACAGGATGGCTAATATGGGTATTTGGGCGATCCATGAGCTACCTTTGTCTGGCCTCACGTGACTTGCATCTTTCCCCGTCGCGATGTCAAGGAACGAACTGACGGAATGACGATCACCAATGATCTAGCATACCATCAACTCTGGGCGGAGTACGCGTTGGAGGAAGGAAAGACAGAGCCTAACCTAGAACGCTGACGGCTAGAATGCGGGGAGCTCGCCCTCTGACGGACATGCTGCAATTCGCCCTCGCGTCCCTCGCTGCGGACGCCCCAGGGCCATGCCCGGTGCCCATTTGTGCGGGGACACCACCACTACACCACGAGTAACACATACCGGTACACACGGAATGCATGGTTGCTGACGGCTCCTGATGGCTCTTGCCATGGGTTCGCCTTGGCAGGCCTTGGCTTGAGGACACTGCAGCATAATTGTTATTTGTGATTAACCGTGGTTACTACAAAACTGATCACACGTAACCATGGTTACAACATCAGGTTACACGGTGACACGAGGAATAAAGCCATCTTTTCACGTCACATCCTGATTAAATGAAGAGGTTACAAGCCTGGGCGAACCCAGGACAAGAAGAGGGGCCCATGCCGGGCCTTACCATACGACAGCCGGGGCTGAACCCAGCAGACGCCCCGAAGAGCACATGAAAGCCGCGAAAAGCAGCCAAGACGCAACAGCACAGCCAACCGACTTCACGGCCGCCACGCACCACAGAACGAAACGCACAACCCGCACAAAACAGCAGGAAAGTGTGACAACAAAAAGCCCATGCAGGACAGCCCTAAGGAGTCGGCAAGTGGCAGGGGGGCGAACCTAGAAGATTGCGGGTGGGTGAGGTGAGGCGGGATGAGGCGAGGTCGTCTTGTTGTTCATCTCACCGCCGGCAAAACAGCAAGCAATTACCACTTCCGCCAGCGCTGACGGTCAGGCATCTGGCAGGACGCCATGTCGACCCACTGCCATCCGACCCTGTTAGCTGGGAGAGGCGTGCAAGACACCCCTCCTTATTACGGTACCCAACTTGCGCAGGCCTCTTATAAATCCTCCGTTGCGCCCACCTCCTCCCCAGAACGAGCCTCGTCTTGCGTTCTATGCAACTGCATTGCAGCAGTTCAACAAACGAGGGCTGTTTGCTAGCGGCTCGTCCCGAAGTCATACCCCACAACCCTGCAGCCCCCTCCTTCCCAACCCCCACGGAAAGTCTCAACTCACAAACCCTCAATCTTCAACGCTTTAACCTCCCGCACTGACAACTTAAGCGCCCGAGCTCGACCGCGCTGCCAGGAAGAACTAGCAGCTCCAGCCGCCTCACGCCCACTCGCCAGTCTCCGCCGGCGTCGTGGGTATGTGCTGCTGCCTGCTGCCCGGCTGCTCCGCCCCCTCCTCCTCCTGCTGTTGCTGCTGCTGCTGCTGCTGTGGTTGGCCCCCACCTCCTGCCGTTGCCGCCACCTCCTCTCGGAGCTTGGCCACAAGCACCTCACTCAGGGCGCCCTTGTCAGCTCCCCCGGCGCCTCCACCAGCACCGCCGACCTCCGCGCCCACCCGGGCCCTCTTTGAGCCCGGCGTCACGGCCCCTTGCCGTCGCTGTCCCTGGTCGCGACGTCGCCTGACATCCAAGTTTCCGCCGGCTCCCTCGCCTGCGTTGCCGCTGCTGTCAGCGCCGCTGTCGCTGTCGCTACCGCTGTCTGGACGTGCGCCTTCGCCCTTCTCTCCGCCACCGGCGCTCACGGAGGAGCGCCCCTGATGGCGACGCAGGGGCCGCTGGGCGGAGCGGGAGGCACCGGCCTCTGCTTCCGGTCTGTTGCCTTCTTGCGCGGCGTCACCACTCGGAGGCATACCCTCAACGCCCGCGGTCGATGCCGCCTCCTCTGCCGCGGCCTGCAGCTCGCGCCGATTGGCGTCCAGGAGGTGCTCAGCAGCAGCCTCCCCCGTGGCGTCTGTGGGATGTGTAATGAGGCGGCAGCGGGCAATGATGGGGTCTCGGAGCCACAACACGATGTGTGCTCTCTCGAGCACCAGCGGCATGAGAGCTCCTCAGGCAAGAACCCCACCATCACCTTGTTCGGCGGCTCTGGGTCCTGTCTGCGTTGCTATTCGGGCAGGGATGCCACTGCTTCCAAATGCAGCACACCTTGTGCTCACTCTGTTCAAGCACATACCAAACACGCAAACCTACTCATCCACCCGCCCCACCACCACCACCACCACCACCACCACCACCCGCGCCACCACCACCACCACCACCACCGCCGCCGCCGCACTCACCCAGCGGCTGCTCCCTGGCTCCTATCAGCAGCAGCTCCGTGCCTGGCACATCCAGCAAGCTGACGTCGTCCGCGCCCACCCATCGGGTGCCGCCAGCAAAGTTGGACTCCTGCGCCGGGCTGTACGCGGGTTCGGGCCCCGCGCTCGGGCGGCCTGGGTCCCTGATGGCCTGATTCTGGCGGCAGTAGGAGCATGCGAAGATTGGGGGTACAAGGGAGGACGTGTCGAGGGACAAGAGCGTGTCGTATCGGGCCGTGCTGCGGCAGGGGATCACCAGTATGCCCCAACCATCACCACTATGCCCCAACCTCAAGTCGATGCTGTTGGTGACAGTGATGCCGGGGGGGCCCAGCAGCACTCCGGAGCGGCACAACGCAGCAGCTAAGCCGTCGCCACCCATGCCCCCTCCCTCCCTGCCGCGGGAGACACTGCCTCACTCCCGCAGGCACCAGCAACCTAACCAGCCGCCGTGGTGCAGCCGCCGCACCTTGATGCTCAGAACGTAGCGCGCGGTGGGCGCTATGGCCAGCTCCTGCTGCACGGGTCCCGGCTCCAGGGGAAGCTGCAGCACGTAGGCTAGCTCTGTGTGGCGCCGGCTGCGGCCATGGATCCTGGCAGGGGCACCCACACGAAAGGCGGGTTACAGAAAAGAACCGGTTACTCGACATGGGAGCCGGTTACTCGAAAGGGGGGGGGCGGCGCTGGTGGGTCGTATGATGCAGGGTTAGTGCCACGTGCATGTACCGGTAGTGCGCAACGCGGGATCAGCACCGGCACGCGAACAACGCACGGGGGGTTCTGTGGCCAAAAGACGCGAGAGCTACGTCAGACCGATCGATCGGTGACGACGACCAATCGACCGATGGATCGATCATGACCGATTAATCGATCGTGACGACGACCAATCGACCGATTGATGGATCGGTGACGACGACCAATCGACCAGGGCCGCTCTAGCCCGCCCGCAGACGGGCCTGCTCTCCCTGCCGGCGATGTCCCGTGTCCCGCGGGTCGCACCTAGCCATGATGCTGTACGTGCCACGCCCCGCTGCCCGCGCCGCCGGCTGCGTGCGCTCTCCTCGGGTGAGTGTGGAGTAGCGCCTCTCGCCCAACTCCGCCGTCAGGTCCTCCAGGCTGCGTCCCACGGCCTCTGCAGATGCACGCCCCAATCCAATCCGCAGCGATAAGAGGGGACCAGCCGGGTGGGGACGCGTGTCGACGTCAGCAGCAGGAGTACGGCACATGACGCATGGGGTCAAGGTCCCCGGAGGCGGAAGGGTGTGGAGGCGGAGGCGGCGACGGGAAAACCATGGCGGTGGACGGGTGCAAGGCAAGGCAAGGCAAGGCAAGGCCGGGCAGAAGTATGTGCACCGGTTGATTTCTAGGCGGTTGATTCCTCGGCGGTTGATTTCTCGGCGGTTGATTCCTCGGCGGTTGATTTCTCGGCGGTTGATTCCTCGGCGGTTGATTTCTCGGCGGTTGATTTCTCGGCGGCGGCGGAGGGTACGAGTGCCGTAATGATGGCTTAACCCTGAAGCCCTTCATAGCCCCTTCGGGGCACTCACCAACGTAGCCGAAAAAGCGCTCGTGACGGCGTGCGTCCGGCAGGCGCTTCTTTCCGATGGCAATCAGGCGGCACGGCAGCGCGGCAGCCTTGCCGCCGCCGCCGCTGGTGTCGACTGCGCTGGCTGCGTTGACCGGCGTGTCAGTCTCAGCCGCGGAAGCGACAGCAGCGCCGTCCTGCTTCGATTCCAGCCGAACCCCTTCCGGTTGCTGCTCCGCTTGCTTCTGCTCCTGCGGCTGCTGCGGCTGCTGCTGCTGCGACAACGGGGACGAAGGCGGCTGTCCCTGCTCTTGCTGTCCCTGCTCTTGCTGTCCCTGCTCTTGCGACAGCTGCTCGAGCTGCTTGCCGGGATGCTGCTCCAGCCCCTCCGATGCGGTCCCCCGCCGCGTCGAGCCTGGCGGGCCGGTCTGCCCCGGCCTTTGCGACTGCGTTGACTCCGATTTGGCCTTCCTTTCCTTGCCGCTGTCCGCCGCCGTCTGCTCTAACTCCTGCGGCGTCGGCGGAGCTCTCCGAGCGTGGGGCTGCAGCAGCATGTAGAACCTGGACACGTCGTTGATGTCCTGGGGATGCAGCTGCTGAACCTGCGGCCCAAACCACCGCCAATACCACCACCACCATCAGCGGCCAGCCCATCCAATACCGGTAACGGACAAAGCGCTTTTGAGTTCAAAGAGTCTCAGACTGGGCTAGCGCCGTCCACGCGCGGCCATCAGACAATGCGCCCGATGGCTCTACCAAATCGCCTGGTGCCCACTGTCACAATTACTACTCAATACGCCGTCGCGTGCCGATGCGAACCTTCGGTCGGTAGAAGAAGTAGATGCGACCCTCCTCCAACGCTCCGGGAGGCAGCGGCTGGCTGCCGGGCGCCGCGGGCGCTGCGGGCGCGGGCTGTGGAACGTCCAGCTCCCAATCCGACTCCGACTCGGGACCCGCGTCCAGGGAGTCGTCGCCGCGAGTGCCTGCGGCTGCGCCTGCCTCGGCTGCACTCATTGTCAGCAGACGCCTAGCGGGCTCCCTTTTGCTGGCAGGCGGCGCCGCGAGATGTTCTGCAATGCAGAGCGCTCTTCGATAACGGTTTGCGTTGCTCTCGCGATGTCGAAGCGGCGGTAGGGTGACGGGCTCGACCCGTGGGTCGGCGCGTATGAGCCTGGGAGCTGCGTGCTGGCTGCTGCAGGCGCCGACCACTTTCGTTAATGCTGCGCCCGATTCAACCATACAGCTTCGCAGCAGACAAGAGAAGTGCGGTGTGCTACGGAGTTGCACGATGCGGTGGAACAACGGCGGCATGATGTCATCGGTGCCCTGCTAGCGGACGGAACCAATGGCTGAAGGCGAGGAAGCAGCAGCAGCAAGCACCCGAGCCGCGAGACAGGACTACCGGGCGGCGGCTTGGGAAGTACAACCTGCACACGCGAACCCAGACAAACAGACAGACAACTGTGCAGGCTGATGGGGATCAATGAACAACAAGCAAAAATCCGCATGGCTGACCGCCGCTACGTCCCCGGGCCTCGACTCCTCCTGGCAACTCCTGTTAACGCTCCGCTTAGGCTCTTGACCTCGCCCTATAGCCCAGCATGCTAAGGATACCGCTGTGACGTCAGGCGCGGCGCTCCCGTGCCGCACACGAAAAAAGCGGCACTCCCGTTCGCTCAGGTGTCAACGTCAACTCGAACAATCGCGTACTCCTCAACACCAACACCAACGCCAGGTGTGTCCCTTCTTGGCCTCCTCCCCTCGCTGTGCCCCCTTTCCAGAGGAGCCCCAGGCAACGTCAAGGGAGGCCCTCATCCTCTGCAGCAGATGCCGTGCCTGGGTGCGACACGGACCGGCGCAGGACAGGACCCCTCACCCACCAACGCCAACGCTCCTGCACACCGGCCCTTACCGCACGGCACCGCGACCGCTCCAGCACAGCGCCTCCCTGCTGTGGGCACCCTGCGAAAAAACCTGGAACCCTATCCCCCTAAAGCCTAAACAAGTTCTCGCTCCACCTTGCTCTCTCGTGTCTACCTCCTGGCCCCTCACCCCTACGCGGCCCGCCACGTGCCCACACCGCCCATACTACAGCGCCACCTGCTGCGCCCGCTCCAGCGCCGCCGTAATTCCCGGCGCGCCCTTGATGCATGCCGCCCACTGCTGGGGGTTCATGTTGAGCCCCTTCTGAGTGGGCGCCAGGTCCCCTCCCTTGTCGTAGTACTCTCGCACCGCTACGTACAGCACCCCCTTGAACTCGCTGAGAGACACCCGGCGCCTGCGGTTGGGTGCGGTCGCGTTGGTTGCGGCGGTTGGGTGCGGTCGCGTTGGTTGCGGCGGTTGGGTGCGGTAGCGTTGGTTGGTTGCGGCGGTTTTGGCATCGGCACCGGTTGCGGGATGTGTCTTTAATAATACGGTGTGTTGTAGGGTGCTCCGAGTTGACAGTGCTCGGGACGCCTGGGTGCCAAACACCTCAATGTCTGCCTGGATACGAGCTACTGCCAGCGTGGTGGCACAGCAGTGTAGTGGTTTGTAGTGGTGTAGTGGTTGTGGTGTAGTGGTGTAGTGCTGTAGTGGTGTAGTGGTTGTGGTATAGTGGTGTAGTGCTGTAGTGAGAATCAAGGAACGACTGCCCTGACCCTTCTATCGTCGCCAGAGTCAGTCGTCTCAGCGGCACCACTTGCACCCCCCGCAACCTCCGTCTCCGCCCGACACGAGCCCCAGGCCGGGATTGCCCTACTCCTCTTCCCACCATCAGCCCTCCGCATCCCTTACATGCCGCTGAGCTGCAGGCTGTAGCTCATGTCCCGGCGGCCCAGCGCGTCGTTGATGCCCCCCAGGTGGCTGTTCAGGCTGGTCCAGTCGGTGGGGGACAGGGCGATGCCCTTCTTGCCTGAGGGGGCCCACGCGGAGCGCCCGCCGAGGTGGGGTCAGTGAGGTAGGGCCCACGCATCGAGCCTCCGCGCGTGACGAGACGGTCAACATTTGGGGTTTGGAAACCAGGAGGTGGCACCGACAGGAATGCGCAGGATATGCGTGCAGGAAGCGCAAAGATGGGCGAGGAGGATTATGAGGTAGGGGCACGCTGCCCGCCTCCTGGGGATGGCATGGCGTAGCGCTGGTTGGCCCTGGCAGCACCCGAGGAAATTGTGTCAAGGAAATTGTGTCCCGATGAAGCAGGCTTGGGTGCATCCGCAGCCGCATCCGGACTTCGCCGTGTTTGCACCGGTGACCTCTCGACTCACCCGGGAACAGCTCGCCGGCTTTCTGACGGAAAGGAAGGATCGGTTTCGGAGCATGTGAAGGCGGCAGGACGAGGGGACCGGGTGGGGGGAGTGAGTTAGGATGCCGACGCGCTGCTTTGAGAGGGGAGGGGGGGGGTGCGATACAGTTTGTAACATAATTAGATGGCGCGCTGGGAGTTCACCGTTCTTCGTTGACTGGGAGGAACGAGGACGGCAACCCCTCCCTCCCCGGACGCGCCAAACAACCTCGCCCTCCCCTCCCCCCCCTCCTCCCACACCATTACTCGCAGGCATATACCCCCAAACCCCAGTACGGCGCCGCGAGCGACACTCTCACCCACAAAACCCCCCAACCCCCAGCCCCGGCCCAAGGCTCCAGTACGGCACCTCGTAGAACTCCCGAAGGTCGACACTCAGTCGCCCTTGGAAGCGGCTGATGGACAGCCGCTTGTTTGAGCCCAGCTCGACCACCTCCTGAGCTTCAACGTCGTCAACGGCCCCGGAGGCCGCCGCTGCCGGCTTCGAGGGCCGTGGCGGTGCTGCGGCCGCGGCAGCGGTGGGAGCCGGGTGCAATGGAGCTTCGGCCTTGTTGTGCGCGCTGCCGCCGGCGCCGGACGCGGCGGCCCCAGCGGAGGCCGCCAGCGGCAGCGGCGCCTCCGTCAGCGGCGGCGCCTCCGCGACGCCGCCGGCGGCGGCTGTGATGTCGGCGGAGGCCGCCAGCAGCGCCTCCGACTCTGCCAGGTTTAGGTTCAAGCCCTTCTTGGCTGGGGCAGTTTTACGAATCAGGGTTGGGAGGGAATGCGATTATTAGTACTAGTATTATAGGGTGAGATGGAGGGAGGGGAGGGGCCCGGTTCAGCACGCAGGCTGGGAAGCTACACGTGCTAGGGTGCGGCGTGTAGCCAGGCGCCTTTGAAGGACCATGGCTCATGCGCACTCGACCAACAGGTACAGCCCCCAGGACGCAGCCCCGTCGGGGCGCGAGGCCAAGCCGATACAGTAACCGCATCATCCGGCGCAGCGCTTCCGCCTTGCCCGCCGCAACACTTTCCCCGCCAGCCTCCTCCCACCTGCTTTCCTTGCTCCACCAGCGGATCCGACCCCCTCGCCGCCCTGCCTCAGAATGGCCCGCCCTACCCAGCCAACTCACTCCAACCATTCCACCCCAACCATTCCACCCCGAACCGGGGTGAACGTGTGAGTACCCCGTGGAGTGGAGGATGAGCCCACGCGCCGACAAAAGAGGAGTGGAAGCTACTAGTTGGCGAAAGGCGGTTGGGCTGGGTGGGCTGGGTGGGTGCATCACTCACTGGGTGCCAGCTGTCCATCCTTCTCGTAGTACTCTCGCAGCCCCAGGTAGTATGTACCCCTGGAGGACAAACGGGGGGTAAAAGGTAATCCGCGAACCCACGGCCGACAAACTAAGGGCGATGAAAGAGGCGGTCCAGAAGAGATGGGAGGCGAGTAGATGGAGCGGCTGGCCAACAGGGGAGGGCACATCGGAGCTGGCGGGCCAACAGGGGAGGCCACATCGGAGCGGCTGGCCAACAAACACACGGTGGAAACGGTGGCCAAGTTGTCAGGCCCCGCCTCCTCCAATTGCGCACAGGACCCCAGCGCCCGAGGCTCCTCCCCTCTCCTGCCTTACTTGAATTCGCTCACCGCCGCCAAGCGCGTCTTTGACACCTGGCTGGCGGGCGCGCTGGCGTCCTGCGCCTTCTGCGCGGCCACCAGCTGCGGCAGGTCCCTGGCTAGTCGGGCCCACTGGCCGGGGTCCATGGACAGACCCTTCTGGGTTGGCGCGTCCGCACCGTCGACCTGCGGCGGCGCGAAAGGACATCACCGGCCGGCCCGACGACTCGACGAGAGCGCACGCAGGGAGACCGTGCGAGCCCAACCCTCCGACTTCCAGCCCTCCGACTTCTAACCCTCCGACTTCCAACCCTCCGACTTCCAACCTTCCGACTTCCAACCCTCCGACTTCCAACCCTCCGACTTCCAACCCTCCGACTTCCAACTCCCCCCGCAGATGCCCCCCCCCAGCCCTCCACCGCCCGCACCTTGTAGAACTCCCGCACGTCCACATACACCTTGCCCTCCCACCGCCTGACTCGCGCCTTGCGGCGGGAGCTCAGATCCAGACTGAACAGCACCTCCTCACCGCCCCCGCCTCGGGCCTTCTTCGAGGCCGCCGCCTTGGTGCCCCCCCCGCCGGCGCGCTTACGGCCGCGCTTGGCGCCACCAGCATCGGGCTCATCCTCCGCGTCGCTGCCGCCGTCCTTTCCGGAGGCTTCTTCGTCTTCGAGGGATTCCAGGAACTTGTCGATAGTGGACTGTGACAGGAGCACCGGGGCACCCGGGGAGGGGGGGCTGGGGCTGAGGAGGGCGCGAGCTGCGCGTGTCTCAGAGTTGAGGCGACGCCTCGTGAATGAATGAATGGTGGTATCAGGGCGAGATTGGCCGTGATGGCGGCTGCTCCGTCGCACCCACAAGCCGGAGAGGTGTGTTGACAAGCGCACGTCGAGGGCAACAGCTTGCAGCCAGTGTAGTGGTCGTTACAAGAGGACCCTTGACTGCTGTTTTTGGCTTGGCATGAAAAGGAGATCAGGTTTGTCCCGCGTGCTTTGTGTTTTAGTGACGCGTGGGGGTACGGCCGCGCCGGTGTCTGGTGCACGTGGCCCTTGCATATGCCCCATCCGCGGCGCCTTGCTAACCAAGAACACTCGTGCGCACCGAAACGAGGCGCTTGTACTCTGAAACAGGGCGCTCCAGTTGCAGCGTCTTCTGGACGTGAGCCAGAACCGTCCGTTCCGTGGTGACAGCCCTGCAAGGAAGGGGCTGGTTAAGGTTCTGGCTCCTACTGCGTCGGCTACAAATTTGGTCACCCTTACATATCAGCCGTTTTCAGGAAGTCCAGCACAACCTGCAGGCGGCCAGGCTGGAGTAAGCAGAGCTGTCACGAACGCTTTGCCGAGCAAGAAGCTCTCTACCTGGGTGATTTGGTCGTCTTCATTTGACGCCATTCCTCTAATATTGACGGCGGAACAAGGTTGCGGACGCGCCCTCGCAAATTGCACGCCGCACAGCGGCCCCAGACGTTTGCAGACTACTGGCGTCGGAAGCTTTAAGATTCCAATAGGGTTCAAATTGAAATTATGTTTATGCGCACTGGTGGTGCATGCGCGGTGGCCTTTGATCAGCTGGGTAGGAAACATGAACGGTAAATCCAGACGTTTCAGGACGAACGCGTCCTGGACAGGCTTTCGCGAAAGGATAGAATGAAAAAGCTTCATTTCACGTTCCACGGCGCTTTTCTCTTTGTGAACAGAAGCGCAGCACGTGCTTTGCTCAGTGCACCTCATTTCACGACATGACCTGTCCTAGTGAAGCGACCCGTCTGGGCGTCCCTTAGCGCCCCATAAACCCTCAGAAAGGCACTAGGCGTCAATCTTTTTGGGGGTACAATATTGGGCTATGGGCCTGCAGTGTTCGTTCAGGCGGGTTTCTGTTCCAGAGGGTATCAAAGTGTCGTTCTGACACGTTGGGAACTGAATGACGCCTGCCCTCCTCTTATTACACCACGATTCACTGAAGTCCTACAGCTAGAGTGCTGCGGTCGTTCAAGCGATAGCGACGTCTTCCTCCGACAGGTCGTCTTCTATATCGGAAGGCGACCCCTCGACAGAGAGTTCTTCTCCTGGTTCGACGGAGGAGTCTACGTCGTCGGGCTTTCGAGGTGTCCGTGAGGAAGGAGATAATGGCGAGGGATATGTGAGCAGTCTGCCTTTATCTGCTGGCAGTGTCGGAGTGCACCACTTCCTCGCCATTATCTTCTTCCTCACGGACACCTCGAAAGCCCGACGACGTAGACTCCTCCGTCGAACCAGGAGAAGAACTCTCTGTCGAGGGGTCGCCTTCCGATTTAGAAGACGACCTGTCGGAGGAAGGCATCGCTATCGCTTGAACGACCGCAGCACTCTAGCTGTAGTGTGCACTTCCACGCCCTGCTGCCCCCCTACAGGCCAGGATGGCTTGGTCTACTGCCTGCCTCACAAGCTAAGCCTTAACCCGAACGAGGCGTGGGAGGCCAGCAACCTCGTACAAATTGTAACGATGACCGCTGTGAAGGACGCTGAGACTGGCGGGCACTTTGCGCTGCACGTGGACGTGCACGTTGACGCTGGACGTGCAGCGCAAAGTGCCCACCAGCCTCAGCGTCCTTCACAGCGGTCATCGTTACAATTTGTACGAGGTTGCTGGCCTCCCACGTCTCGTTCGGGTTGAGGCTTAGCTTGTGAGGCAGGCAGTAGAAGGTGCGCGACTGGTGGCCGTGGGCGCAGGGTCGGGGCCGTTACAAATAGGTGCTCGTTGTTGTTGTGGGGTCAGGTTAACTGTACCAATGAACTAACCACTACTCCTCCATACTGCCGCCCACGCGACAGTCGTCGCGTGCATACTGCGAGGCTCAGAACCGAACGCTGGACAGTGCACACGACGCCGATGCCGAAGATGAGGGTGGCAGGCGAGCCATTACCCGTCCTGCGAAGCGGCGTGCCGCCAAGCCCAACGCTCCGCGCCAGCGTACGATTAAGCGCGGCAAAAAATACGAGGAGTTCCAGTTGTAGTTGTAATCGTTACAGTGGGCTCCAGACCTGAAAAGGTAGAGCCATCGGGCGCATCGCCTGACACTGAAAGTTGTCAGTGTGTCTCGTGTACATATCTAGTGAGACTGACTGAAGTAGGCTGACAGGGAGGCCCGGGGATGCCATTTGACCTGGCGGGGGAGTGGGTTGCAATGTGGCAAATAAAGTGAGCAGTTGAGGTTGAAGTGCAAGCGTGTCACCCGGTTGCGCAGCAGGGGCCGATCACAACCCACGCTCATATCGTCCGGCCCCTCAACGTGTGAGGCCCACACGAAAGACGACCGGAAAGGATCGGCGAAAAGGCGTGCCGAGGCCCCACAGCGGCCCAACCCTTCCGTGGAAGCTCCAACGCTGTAAAGCCCCGAAGAAGGGCCCCAAACCCCAACTCCCCACGGCGGATGGCACGATCCTGGAGATCAAACCCAGGGACAACAAGAGCCCCACCAACCCCGACCTCTTTAAAGGCTGTAGCCATAAGCAGGCGCCCAATTGCATGGCAGTAACGGCGGCGAAGACCACCACATCCCAGGCACAGAGTTGCACGGCCTGAGGGGACCTGCACCAATCAGACCTGTGGCAGGGTCACCCATTCACGAAACAGACCGCAAATCGGTCAACTACAGCCTGAGCCACCGGATCGACGCATAGAGCCAGAAATTGTGCGTTTGAGGGTAGAGCCCCCCCGGACATTCCCCAAGAAGAGCGCCACATCCACAGGGAGCGGCCGCCACTCCCTGAATGTCTTGCAATTTGCAAGTAAAACTCATGTCACGGCATTTTTTCGGCTTCATATGCAGCATGCAGTCCGCCGTGCAACGCTTAGCCGAGGCTCCTTTTTTTGAACGATAGCTTTTTGACCGAAGGTGTGATATAAGAGCGATGCACAGAAACGCTTCACATATGGCTATATTACAGATCTGTAGGCGACGTAACCCAACCAGATGATAAGAACCATAAACAGGAACGAGCACGGGAGGCATCCCACGCTGGGGAGTTGGCCACATCCAATCGGTCCGATCGGAGCCACACGACCGTCGAGACAGGCCAGTATCCCTCAGCCAGCGCTCTGGCATTGATACGCCGGCAGCGCGCACCCAGACCGCAAGCGGGCAGCACCTCGGAAGAGGCGTCGGCGAGGCTTACGTCTGGACACAGCCACGGGTCGGGCGAAGACTCGATGAGGGGAGTAAGTTGTGACAGGTCGCACTCGGAAGACGTGTACGGCGAGTGGGCACGGCAGAAGGGCCGCAAAGAATAAGGGATCAGAGTCACCACCTGTCAGCAGCAGTGTCGGGGCCTGCGCACCGTATGAGCGCACTCACACACGTTCCACGGGAGAATCAGAGCCGGGGGAGGCACAGGATGGAGACAGCGACAATAATAAATATATCGGGCGTACCTAATTTCAGACCCCAAGCGCACAAAGAAGTCGAAACAGATCGAAAGCAATAAGCACAGCAGCCTCCCAAGCGCGGATGTCCAGTGAGGCTAAGAACGGGAGGGCGAATGTCGCCATCCCGACCGTCCATCGTCCTTAGCGCAGCAGCAAAAACTAAAGTAATTCCAGTGACACCTCGTGCACCCCTCAAAACTCAGACCACGTGCAGGGACACAGAAACGCTACAATCCAGTTCGTACCGACAAGCTAACAAACGCAACCCTGACTGCGCAACAATCAGCTGACCTCCGGCGCCACCAAAGAAGTCCCGAATCCCGCAAAACAAGGAGCCGTTAGCGGCCCGCTTGGATCGTAACACGTCTCATTGCGCGCCCAGATGCGCCAGCAAGCCGCACGCAAGCGACAAAGGACCCAGCACCGTCGGTCCTACCGGTGGGTGCTTTAGGGTGATAGGGTCCTGCGCCGCACAAGACAAGAGGACACTGCAGACGTCGGCCCGGAGGCGGCACCTGCATACTACCTGGCCGCTGATGGCGACTGCCTCCCTCCTTCTCCCTCCCACGGAAACGTGTCACACTGGCTAAGCGGAGGAAGGTCGAGAGAGACCGAGTCGGCCAACCATCGCACCAGGGCCTCCCAGTCACAATAACTTGAGCCCACGTCTTTGCCGCAAGCATACTTACGCCCATACTCCAGTGCACCACATATAACCCCGGCGAGGCCTTTAATGGTCCACCAACAAGAGGAGCGTCTCTATGAGGCATGAGGCGTGAGAGACGGCAGACCGCCATCCAGGAATGCAAGGGGAAGACATCGTGATGTTCGAAGCACCAATAAAACCGCGGCTCCTCTCACCTCGTCATGAACCACACTGACCTTCTACAGCACGAGCCCACCGTCCCCACGGTGCCACTTCCCGACTAGCCTCCCGAAACCGTAAGGCTCGGATGTCCGGGATGATGTCTCACAGCCGCCAACGTTATTTGGTGCAAGTGAACCTCGACAGCTCGGATAAATGCCCCTGCTTTCTTCAGCACGAATCCGCTGCCACGCAAAGCCCCCCATTGCATTTGTACAGACGACCGCAGCAAGCCCAGAGGCGGTCTCAGCAAGACGTGTAGTGATTGTTGCATGCACAGCAGCTATGGATGATCCACAGCTTGCGGGCCCCGTCCGCACGCGAAGTTGCCCCACCGCTGGAGGCCGACGCCGCGACGCCGGCACAGGCCTCTCGTGGTCCGTGCTGTCTCCCGCGCCGCCAACCGCCTCACTCCATTCCATTCCGCTGCGCACAAGACATGCATCATTTAAGAACCATGAATCACTTGCGCCGACTCGCGCTCCGCATCCTCCTGCGCCTTGCCGTTGATGTCCACCAGCTGCTGCCGCAGGGCCGCGCTGCGAAGTTCACGATTGATGTGTGTCGGGATGTAGGTCTGGCTGATGCGTGCAGACGCGTTGGCGCCGGCGCCGACCTCACTGATGCGTGCCGCCAGCTCCATAGCCTTGGCCATTTCGCGCACACCCTTAGTATCCCAGTTCACATGGAATCGATGCTTGTACTCCTTGCGGTTCTTGATCATGCCTGCGGGGGCGGGCGGGGAGTGCGCGGCACGCCGTAAGCGCCAGCGTGAGGACACGCTGCCAGGTCGAGACGACGGCGCCCGAACACCATCCGGGCGCAGACGTACGGAGCCAGGAACATACGTCCAGCGTGAGGCAAAATGGAGTCACCGGCACACCAGTGCTGCGTCTGCGTGCCCATGACCCGCGCAAGCTCCACTTCCCAATCCGTCGCCTCCCACCCCTTCCCCCATGCGTCGTCGTCCCTCCTCGTCAGACCTACCCGTCTGGAGGTCGATTTGCATGGGCACGTGCGTCACCTCGGTCGAGTGGGATACGTGGTAGCCGCGATCCGTCAGCACGTCAATGAGCATCTGTGCGGCGCGCGGGTGCTCCAAGAACATGCGGTGTTCGGTAGCGTACTCGGCCCTGCCCGCCAGGCCGCATTCGTGGATGAGCGGCATCAGCTCCGAGGTGATGAGGTCAATGACCTTCTGGAAGAGGTCCGGATACCGCTCGCTGTGGTTGTCGAGCCGCATGACCAGCTGCTGCCGGGCGTGTTGCGAGACATCCCGTGCCAGGGGCAGGTGGCGAATGGACGCGTAGGTCTCGTAGCTCAGGTCCAGGGAGGACTGATACCTGTACGTTTTCAGGATTTGGGGAGGATTTCGGGTTTCAACAGGATATCCAGTGGCTCCTAAAGTAGGCAGAGATCTGGGCTGCCAGCGTCGTGAGGTGGAGCAGGAAAGAGGTTGTAGCTCCGCTAAGGGATGTTGTAACCCGCAGCTTCCTGTACGAAACAAAAGCGGCAGTGCCCACCTGAGCTCCGTGGTGATGGCCTCCTGCGTCTCCGCCAGGCTGCCCATCGCGTCAATCAGGTGGAAGGGAAAGAACTGCTTCAGCCGCAGCACCGCGCTGTGGTGCTGCCGGAATATCGCGTAACGCTTCTTGGCTTTCTCGATACTGAGATCCGTGGCGCGCTGCTCCCTGCGACCGACAAACACACACACACCAACGGCGTTACCCGCACATTACCTTTTCGGTGTGTCGGACCCCGTTTTGCTGTAGGACTCCTTCATACCATGATATTTCTCGTGGCATATGTGTGTGCTTCGCACAAGCCATGCCGAGCGTCGAGTGCCCCTCGAGACTCGCGTGCCCCAGCCCCAGCGCACACCAGAAGGATGCGGGACGTCCAAAGACTCTGTCAGCGCACGCACCGCACAACCACCTACCAGAGCTGGCCAGCTCCCGCGTCCAGCACGCGCTTGTTGTGGACGGACGCCAGCTTAGCCCGCTCCAGCTGGCGCAGAATAGAGGTGTCCTCGTCCACGTACAGCATCACCACTTTGAACAAGGGCCGTGGGAACTGGCTGCGGTGCGTGGTGTTGGCGAAAATGCCATGCAGCTCGTCCAACTTGTCATATAGAAGCTTTAGGAAATCCACCTGTGCGGGCACCGTTCGAGAAGTGTGGTTGGGATGGTAACCGCACGTTCCGTTGGGGTACCAGATAGCCCGCAGAGGCGTTACGCCGCATGGTATGGGAGAAAGTCCGCATCACGGATGTGTTTCTCCCTCGGCCATCTCAGGTTGGATTAACTTCGTCACGTTAGCTATTTGCAGGGGCTGCCAGCCCAACAACGAAGAGCCTGAACGATCACAGTACGATCCATCCATACTAGCAATCGGCATTTCACTAGTGAGCGGACGCAGACGAAGCCCTCATGCAAGAACCTCGACAGAAGCGCCCGAAAGCCAGAGTCAAGACGCCACATCAGGACACGCACGTCCTGCCGCAGTGCCAAATCGTTTCCGCCGGGACTAAGCGCCCCACTGCTGGGCCTGCTGCCGCACCTGCATGGCCGTGCGAGGGAAACCGTCCACCAGCACGCCGCACTCCGGAATCTGGCAGCTCTGGATGAGCAGCGCCTCCAGCACCACGTCGCCCACCATGCTATCGGGAATGAGCTCACCGCGCTCCATCAGCGTTCGCGTACCCTCATTTGTTTGCTGCGCGCATGGTGTGGCAGGGGAGCGTGTGTGAGCAGTCTGGTGCTCGAGTACAGGGCCATACACGGCCAGCAGGGTTTGAAACGGAACCGAAACTCACCAACAAGGATGAAAGGTTGACACTGTGGTCCAGTCCACGAGTTTTGAGGATGTGCTGTGTGTTGGCGCCCTGCGAGCCGCGCGCGCGCAAGGTTCATTGGACTGGGCTACGTGAACGGACGGCAAACGCCGAAACTGCTTGATGACAAACAAGTTTACCTTGCCAGCCCCAGGAGCACCGTTCAGCCACACCACTTCGCGAGGAACATTCACTGACTGCGGGGCCAAGTGCGGGAAAAATCTTAGCGTGCTTGTCCGCGGCTCGAAACCGGTGGAAAGCTTATGAAGCTTCCCAGCAACTCCACGCACCTTTAAACGAAATTTCTCCTCAAAGCGTCGCCAGCAACTTTCGAAGATAACTTGTGCGTCCATGCGAACGTCACCGTCGCTGTGGACCTTGCTCTCCATCAGCGCCACAGCTGTATTGGCCTGAGCAGCTCCAAGGTCCACAGTCGTCACAGTCTGACAGCGTGTCTCGCCCAGCCAGCGGCAGAATCTCCGCTGCTCGCAGCTGGTTGCTGAGTTCAACGAGGCCCAATAGTCATCGACCCGCAGCCGTTGCGACGACGGACCAGGACCAGCCGCCGGCTGGGAGTGACATAAATTCTCCAAGGGACGTTCGAGGGCCGAGAAATTGCTCCATAGCGGCTGGGCCGCCAGCCTGGCCAGTATGGTGACTGGCGCGGCCATGTGGAGCAACGGCCCACACGCGAGCAACATGATGCCAATAGAGAAAGCTCAATGCTAAGAGAGCAGAGAGCTTTGCGAATGGGGGCCGGAAGAGCTGTGGCCCTGAGCGCAGTCAGCGCGAAAACGTGAGAAGCAACGAGGAGGCTACAAGTGGGCCGTGATGGTATGCTATCTATATGCTTATGAGGCTATATGAAGGAATTGAAAGAATTGACGTCTTCATTCGCTTTAATGACAACGCCGAAATCGAGGCCAGCTGTTCAAGCAGTCAACGACCAGGCACCGCCCATCAAACACACAAATGACTGGGGAAAAACACCAATCGCCACTGTTACTAGAAAAGATCTATTCTACCCTTCGTGAACACCATCGCCACTTCCACACTTGTATCATGCGAAAGACTCGACAGTCGAAAACAAGTGTCCCATCAGGCCAACAGTTACCCACTTATAACGTGTAGAAACCAAGACAAAATTCGTTCAACGCCTGACGTGGCCTCCAAGCGTTACACCGCAACGGGCGAGAAGTCACATCAATTGCTTGCGTTGTTTTGGGCTTCATCAACGGAGGAACTTCTGTATGTTTTAGCACATTCTAAACCGGCTACTTCGTATGGCCAATCGTCCTATGGACTGGCAACGCACGACGTTTTCTTCTGTACGGCGCCTTACGTTCCGCACGTCCGCAGTACCCTGAGCCGCCTACCAAACATGCTTCATCGCATCTTAGCACCTTTACATCTTCCTTGCACCAATTGCACTGATATTTGACCGATAAGCCCATACCGGTACATTATAAGGCTTGTATGCCAAGTCCAGGTTTCATGAAACTCCTAGCAACGCGGCTTTTGCTATGCGATGGCATGTAAATATCTGATCCGAAGCTCGCTGATTGGATGCTATCACAGTAGCTTCATTGGCTTCTCCCTAGATAGGCTAGTTTTCCGCGCCGGGCTGCCAGGACAGTGTTGTGATGGGAGCTGGGGCATCTACTCAGGTGCAACCCAAGTATAAATGGGACCAGGTGCGCGCAAGGCCCTAAGACACATGTTCGAACGCCACGCGGCCCACGTGCCTAACCGCTACTCGGCCGCAGTGGTGAAAGGCCATACGCTCTGCGCCATGTGTGGTGTGTTTGCGGCAGAGGGATTGCATTCTGCAGGTTGTGGGCCCCCGGGGCTGGGGTGTTAGAACCACCTGTCGGGTCCCCTTTTTGGTTACGCGCGGGTCGCCTGCTTAGCCCACTCTTTTCTTCAGCAGGGTCTTGGGCCTGCGCCCCTACCCTTCCCGTCACAGCCCGCAGCAGCCGCAGCAGCCGCAGCAGCCGCAGCAGCCGCACACAGCCGCAGCAGCCGCCCGGAGGGGACGCTCCCATCATTGCTGTCCCCAAAACGGCCTCCCCTACTGCTCCGAGGCCGCACTATACACAGCCACCGGCACTTGGCCTCCGAAAGCACCTCCGAGGGGCGGGGAGCACCCGCCACCCCCACGGGCGTTGCGACCCCTGCCCCCACCTGCGGCCTCCTTGGTGCCCCCTGACGCAGGACCACGTTCTTAAGGGGCCCTGGACGTTTCTGTTCAAGGAGAGGGTCCAGTGCGCCTGTGAAGGTGGGTCGGGCTATAGAGTGCAGGTAGCGAGGCCGCGGAGGAGGAGGAGGAGGGCGCCGCAGTGGGACCCGTCCGCTCGACCGTGCAGCCCCCCACTGCTGCTGGGTACCGGCCCCGAATCATTCTCAGGATCCGTGCTAGGATTGGTTGGACAGGAATGTGCAGGGGACGCCAGTGCGCATGTGCTGGGCTGGGGCGGAGCCATGGTTGCTTGCAAGGCAGCGGGTTGCTCGTGGGGGTGCCGTTCACGTGCTACGTTCCGTCCGACCACCATACCCGTACCTGTGTTGTTCACGCCAACACCCTGTGGTCTTATGTGCGCCCAATGTCTACCTTGCTGACGCACACCACCACCACCAACAACAACAAGACCACCGTCACCGTCACCACCACACCACCACTGCCGTCACCACCACCACCATCACCACCACCACTACCGCCATCACCACCACCACTACCGCCATCACCCCGCCACCACCATCACCACCATCACCACCATCATCACCATCATCACCACCGCCACCACCCCCGCCACCGCCCCATCTGACTTTCCCCCTGCAGGCAGCAGGTGGTGCACCAAGGAGAACCCCGCCAAGCAGAAGGAGGCCAATGCCATTCCGGGGTTGCACAGCAGCTGGGTGGGTGACAAGGTGCTCGCCACCGCGAGGCCCTGGCAGAGCAACGTGGAGCAGTACGGACTGGTGGCGGCGTTCCAGCGGGAGAACATCGGCATGATCCTCAACCTGCAGGCGAGGCCGGCGGGAGGGGCAAGAGGACAGGGGACAGACACAGGACGGACAGGAGGATCACGGACACAGGAGGGGAGCGAAGAGGCCGGCGGGAGGGGCAAGAGGACAGGGGACAGACACAGGACGGACAGGAGGATCACGGACACAGGAGGGGAGCGAAGAGGCCGGCGGGACGGGCAAGAGGACAGGGGACAGACACAGGACGGACAGGAGGATCACGGACACAGGAGGGGAGCGAAGAGGCCGGCGGGACGGGCAAGAGGACAGGGGACAGACACAGGACGGACAGGAGGGTCACGGACGCATGCAGGGAACGAAGAGGCCGGTCGTGGCGCATGACCCGCCCGCCATAGGTTGGATTGCCCCGCGCACCTCCCGACCCACGTCCCCTCGATACCCGAGTGGAAGGGAGGGAGGGGCTGCGCCACACGGTTTCCTCTTCGTGTAACTACCGGCTCCAACGGCTCTTAATTCTCTCCCCTCAAAGTGGCTCCTCTCAAGACGCGGTCAGGGGCCGTGCGCTTTGCTCGATCCTCGAATGCGGTTGCTGACGTGACGTGACGTGGGCGTCATTCCGGACCTCTCTCCGTGGTCTCGCAGGAGGTGGGCGAGCATGCCAGCTGCGGCCCCGGCAACCTGGCAAACAGCGGCTTCACGTACGACCCGGAGACCTTCATGGCGGGCGGGGTGGGCTACTACAACTTTGCGTGGCGCGACATGGGAGTGCCCTCCCTGGACAGGATGATGGACATCGTGCAGGTGAGGGCGCTGTACGGCGCTGGGAGGTTGGCGGCTGGTAGCAGGCTTGCGCAAGGGCGGTCTGCGCAAGGGTGGTTTGCGCAAGGGCGGTCTGCGCAAGGGTGGTCTGCGCAAGGGCGGTCTGCGCAAGGGCGGTCTGCGCAAGGGCGGTCTGCGCAAGGGCGGTCTGCGCAAGGGCGGTCTGCGCAAGGGCGGTCTGCGCAAGGGCGGTTTGCGCAAGGGTGGTCTGCGCAAGGGCGGTTTGCGCAAGGGCGGTCTGCGCAAGGGCGGTCTGCGCAAGGGCGGTCTGCGCAAGGGCGGTCTGCGCAAGCAGACCGCCCTCGGGGCCTTCGGCTGCTGGAAGTGCTGCGACCTCGCCTCGCTGATCGTCCTCTTGACCGTTGACCGTTCCTCGCTCGTCCCAACCTGCGCCGTTGCACCCCAACCGCCTCAGGTCATGGACTTCGTCACTCGTGTGGAGGAGCGGAAGATCGTCGTACACTGCCACGCGGGCCTGGGGCGCACGGGTCTCTCCATTGCCTGCTTCTTCGTCTTCGCCGACATGTACGACGACGCGGGCATGGCGATCGAAGCCGTCCGGAAGTTCCGGCCCGGCGCCGTACAAACAGCCAGCCAGGTCGCCTTCGTCACCATCTTCGGGCAGTACTTGCTACATCTGCGCTGCCTCTTCGTGCCGCAGCCCCACCGCGGCGGCGGCAAGGGCGGCGGCGGATCGCTGGAGACCAAGTCGGCGCCGCCGGCGAGTAGCGGGTCCAGCCTCATCCCCCAGGACGGCCTGCTCGAAAGCAAGGAGACGGGTGCCTCGCTGGTGGGCGTGTACGACACGGGGCTGACTGTGACGGTGCCGCTGCAGCAGGTTGGAGCTTGCGACCGGGGAGGGGGATGTCGCGGCGCCGTATAGGAGGGAGAGCAGCGAGGAAAGGAGATTGAGGAGATAACAAGGAAATATTGTCAGGAAGAAAGCGTTTAGGAGGGGCGGGTCCGAGGTCAGGGAGGGTCTCCTGTTGAGTTTGGTCCTTCCTACCTACGTTAGGGCTAAGGGCACGAGGGTCCCCACTCCCGGCTCGTGCTGGCGGCTAGAGTGCCGCTCCCTCCAACCCCCCGACGTCCCTTGGTCTCAAACTTCCTCCACACCGCCCAGTCGCGTTTCCGATTTCGATCCTACGCGCGGCGCCCCAACCCCTGGGTCCCGGACCTCTCGCAGGCGATGCAAGCAGGCGGGGCCGCGGGGGCGTCGCTGACCGAGGAGGACCTGGGGCTCCAGCAGCACCTCCCCTGGAATGACGCCTTCCAGATCCAGCCCAAGCTAGCCAAGGACTTCAAGCCGCGCCCTCCCCGGACCTACACGGAGGCGCTGGCCAGGCAGGCGAGGCTGCTGCACGGGCCGGAGCGGAGGGCGTTCCTGCGGCTGCACAAGGTACGGTGCCGTACGGTACGGCAGCGCTGCGGGAGATGGCGGGGTGGATCAGAAGTCCCGTGAGATCGCTGTGGGCCGTGCGGGACCGGGCGCGTGGGCTCGGGATCAGGGCTCGGACGGCAGCAGCGAGCGGATGGGTTTCGAGGAAGACCGGATGGGTGGGTTCAGGTGGTTGGGGCGGAGGCTGCAGGCCGTGCTAGCTGCAAGGGAGGTATCCGGGATTCCTTGTTGGGCATTGCTGGGCGCAGGGCGCCCAGCTAGGTCAGCATTGGCGCTCGCATCGGCCATCACGAAAACCATAAGGCGGCATTACCGGCCTTCCTCCCCCTCGTGTCCCTCAATTTCCAACAGCCATTCAACCACCAACGCCCAACCTCCCCCCTTTTCCCCCCGCCCTCGGTTTGTCGGCCGTGGATTCGCGGATTCTCTTATCAAACCCCCCTCCTCCCACCACGTACCCGCAGCTGGTCAAGAAGGCGATCTTCGCAATTATAGCCGCCGCCCAGGCCTTCCAGCCTTCAGGCCAGCAGCGCACCACGCTCCCGCTGCCCGCTATTCCCGAAGACGAGTCCGCGCCAGGGCCCGAGGCACGGCCCCCCGCATCCGAGCCCCCCCAGTCCGCGCTTCCTCCCACATTCGCGCACGCCCTGGCCCTGCTCATAAAGCACCACAGCCCAGCTCACGTGGACTCCGCAGGGCTGCAGCCACTGGCGTCGAGCCCGGCCTACGTGGCATTGACGGGACCCAACGTACGTTCGGCCTTCGTACAATAAGCCAAAATGCCGCCGTAGCGCAAACCGCCGTTAATTTTGTGCTTTGTCGCGTTACCGCCTCATCGAGAGTACGACTTCAATTCATCATTTGTCCAGCGAAATATCACCATCGTCATCGTCATCATCGTCGTCACCACCGCGACGAGTGCTTGAACTAGCGCCCTGGCACTCTGTTGACGTCGTACGTTGATGTGGCACGTGTTGACGTCGTACGTTGATGTGGCATGTGTTGACGTCGTACGTTGATGTGGCACGTGTTGACGTCGTACGTTGACGTGGCACCTTCCACAGGTCGAAACGCATGTGGTCTTGGGCGCCGCGTCGCAGCTCAAAGCGGAGCTGAGTCGGGGCCACTACGACGAGCTGGACCGCGCACCGCTGCTGGTGGTGGTGCTGATCCTGGAGGCGTTCTTCGCCAACTTCACGTCAGGAGAGGAGCCCTCCTCGCTGACGCCCGAGTGCCTCAAGGCCGTCTCCAAGAGCTACCAGGTGAGGTCGTGCTTGCCGTAAACACTGTGCGGCAGCGACCCTGATTTGTTGCGTCACTTTGGAAAATTTGAATCCGTCTGGGTTTTGCTCCGTGGCACACCGCTGAACACCCAACTTGGAGGTCACCGTGCCCACTCCTCCCCACCCCACCCGACCGAACCTACCTCGCAGGACCTCTTCGAAGGTCACGTGCCGGCGCCGCCCGGCACACCGCCCGCCTCCATGAACGGCTCCGTGCCGGGCGCCAGCAGCGCCTCCCTGGAGTTCGCCCGGCAGGCGTACGAGATCCTGGAACCCCTGGATCCACGCGACAGCGAGCTGCTGCTTGTGTTCGCCACGATGCTTCGGGTGGTTGCTCGCGGCAGCGGTCCAGGCTGCGAGGATGCGGTGGTGGACGTTGGCAAGTGGGCAACAGGGCTACTGCTGGGGAAGCTGGGCAGAGTTGAGACGGTGCGTGGGCGCCTCTCTGCCGGGTTGTGTCTCGTGTTTTGCGCTCCTGCACCGATTGGGGTTCCGCTGTTGAGGGAGGGGCGAGGACGAAGGATGCGTGGAGCCGAAGCTCGGAAGTGAAGGAAGCTCGCGGGAGGGGCGGCCTCGCACCACGTGTGTGTTTTTACGCTTTGGCCTCCGGCACCCCTGACCCTCCCCCCTGGCCTTACCCCCGACAGGCGGAGGAGGCGGTCCTCTCCTTCCTTTGGTACCTGGCTGGGCGTGACGAGGCGTACGCTATGTTGGTGCTGCTCAAGCGCCAGCGCATGGCCGGCGCCGTCAAGCGCACCCAACAGTCAGGCGCGGTGGACGTGGCGGCGATGCTGCAGGCCGCCGCCGTGGCCCTAGCGGCGCCGCCGGTGCTCGGCAGCGTCCCCCTGGTCGCCGCCGCCCCCTCCTCCGCAGCCTCGGGCGCTGGGGTCCCCGGTTCGATGCTCTCGCAGGACGGGGCGTCTACGGACATTGGTGGGCCGATGTCCCCGGCGGCGGATTACTTGGACCCCAACAGCCCGCACATGCTACCCGCGCTGCAGCTGGCACAGCTGCTGTCGCAGGACGTGCAGCAGCTGTACAAGGTGACCTTCCGGGAGGCAATCGCGGGGATCTCCACGGTGGTATACCCGCCGCCGATAGCCACGGGGCGCATAGAAGTCCATGACGTTTGGCGGTGAGAAGGGTCAGGGGGGTCAGGGAGCCGGGGGTGTGTTACAGAGACGAACCGGTAACTCGACACGGGAAGTGTAGCTGGTGCATAGTCTTCGGACACCTGGACGCGCGTGCATGCTACTGGACTCGGGGGGGAGGAGGGGGGAAGCAGGGGTTTATGGCCGTGAGGCGCATACCCCGCACGCAAGCGGGGAGATGTGCGCCCGAACAGGGCGAGCAGAGGGTGCGTCATGACTAGGTAGAGGGGCTCAGTGCGCGGGGTGGCATCTCGGGAGCTTGAAAGCCTGGGCGGAGGGCGTGAGGTGAAACAACTGCGAAGCTTCCGTACTGGCGTACGTCGCTGTACGGTGTGTGACGAGAAGGACGCCGCGATGGTGTCCGCTGAAATGTGTGTACGAATTAAATTGGCCATGGCGTGGTACGGTGGGATGGTACTGCGGATTGGCCAGGTGGTACAGGTAGGCATCACGCGCGCGAGCGGTGGTGGCTGTGTTTATGCAAGCGCACGTGCGCAGTGCAGTAGGATGGGGCCACAACAGCCCTTGGTGGATTGACACGGTAGGACAGAGGGCACGACAATGAGTAGTCACTCAGGAGCGAGCAATTGTTTTTAGTGATTTACCATCTATGGGATGGCGTTTTCGTGGTCGGTTTTAGGCTAGGAGGTGAGCAGCCGGTTGATCGTACGCTTAGCGGCCACAAACTGTGCCGTACAGTTGGACAGGTTTTTTCGTGCGCGGTATCGGAGCAGAGCATCGTGCCGCGTAGGATCGAACAGCAATTGCGCCTGCCGTTGCGTTTTGTGCCAGAGGGGCTGCAGGCAGCCGCCAAGCACCCAAATGGGCTTGGCAGTTGCAACGAGAGGCGTCGCTTACATGTCTTCCGTTGAGGTGCGATACAACTCACATTGTGGCTCCGCTGAAAAATCACCGGTCGAAGTGTCACCATAGCTCCACACATCTACAGTGTTAATATAGAGACATGAAAGGCGAGGGAACAGCTGGTAAGGAAAGAAAGCAAATGAAAGCCCTGCCCTCCTCGGCCCTGCGCTGCCCAGCGATTGCGCCGAGAGGACACCGCCAAACGCGTACCGGCCCAGCTCCGCCCAGCCCGGCTCCGTTGCCATATCACAGCAAAGGATAAGCCGAAGAAGAACTGACCCCACCGCTGTACCATGGTCGCGCCCAAACGCTGGAGACGTCCGCCGGTGCATTGCCGCCGGCATTGAGACGCGAAAACCCGCGCAAGCAGAGCACGAGCAGACACCCAAACCCAGGAAAGCCCACCCATTTCGCGTAGCGTAGACGTGTTACGCGCAGACACGGAGGGCGGCAAATGGGAACGAAAGGCAAAAGGAGTAGGTAGAGGTAGGAGTGGCGAGGAGCGTACGACGGAAAGAGCACAGGCAGCAGGGCACTCAGAAGCCTATACGTCACCAGTGGAAGCGCCGGGCGAGATTGCGACGTGTGCACGAACTGCTAAAGTACGTTGTGCGATGGGCACCCGTACGGCGGGTCGTACGGCGACAGGGGAGACGTAAGTGTGCCACCAGTTGCGGCACATGTGATAGGCAGGCCAGTGCGCTCAGGGCTCTGCGCGAGCTCACCGCTGCACTGCCAGGTCCAATACCACGAAGCAGAGTTGGAGTCCGTGGATCAAGGTGCAATTCTCCGTAGGGTGGGGGGTGCGGCAGAGAGAGCGGGGATCAGCGGACGGCCCCATGCGAGGTGGGCGGCCGGGCTGGGACGGCCATCCTCGCCCCGGCCCACTGGGTGGCGCACGTCCAGTGTGCGATCAGACACGTGAGTGCTGCAGCTTATAGGGATCCCGGCCCCCCCCCAAGTCGCCTGCCGCCTGTTCACTTTTGCATCGAGTGGTAGTAACTTGTTCAGTGGGCCCCAGACCATGAGGTAGAGGACGAGCGGTGGCCTCTGCACACCACTGAAATAATGCATGTGCGTGCCATGTTTGCGCAGCAGGAAGCCGCCGCTGTTGTTGTAATCGTTACAGTGGGCTCCAGACCTTTCCAATCGTAGGGTGTTTTGAGGAGATCTGGGACGAGGCGAATGGGCAGTCTCGTTGCAAAGTTGGGCGTCTTTTGCAGGCCCTGCCCAGAAAAGGACAGCGGCGCCTGGATTGGCAAGTGGATTGGCGATTGGATTGGCGATTGGATTGGCGCCTGGACTGGCGCAGGAGTATTGAGTATGAGTGGACGGGAAGTGGGGCGTCCTACGTCATGTACACCACCGTGTTGGGCTTGCAAGGGTTCGTATGCTGCAGGGACCTCATTGAAATGCGTAGTCTGTTACTTGCGCCTCTGATGTAATAATGTAAGCTCATAGAAATGCCGTCAATCTTTGCGTCAGTCATGTGTGACCAGCGTTCTGGCAACAAGAGACGGTAATATTCCGGCGAAGCGAGCAGACTTCGCGAACCTTCAGTCCTCAGCCGAGCACCTGAACGCTTCAGCCACACGCCACACCGACCTCACCAGCGGAGTGCCGTACCATGCCCCAACCGCCGAGTACCGTAACGCTAACTACATCATCGCAACGACCATAGGTGTGCGTCTCGGCCCAGCTGCCCGGGCCAGCAGCCTGTCGTGCCCTAACAGAATGCACATGCGTCTGCCGCACAACTCCCTGCGCTGCGTAGGTGCCTGTGATGCAACTGCGCAGCTCCCTAATCTGCTGCCCCGCCCCCCTGCTCCCGCGCCCCCCAGCAAAGCCCCGCAGCTGGCCAGCCCCACCTCGACCCGAGGAACACAGCCACACCGCAGCCACACCGCAGTCCCGGAGGGCACCTTCCAGTGTCGCTAGCCCGGGCTTCACCCGCCACCAACAGCTACATGCATCAATGCTTGCAACGGCACACGTCTTCGAACCCCACCTCACTCGCTCCCTAAAACACTCCTCGTTCCCTACCTCTCCTGCTCCCCGTTCCCTACCTCTCCTGCTCCCCGTTCCTATTCCTAAACCTCCTGCTCCCGATTCCTTAACAAACCTTCGAACACTCCTTACCACGACCAACAGCGTAATCCTCGGACTGCGAAGCTGCGGATCGCGAGTGGTCGCGGTGGTGGTGGCGCCGTGTAGTATGTCCGACTCAAGTGAACCGGCTTGCGGCCAGGTAGCCCAGCCGTGGCATGGCTGGACATCAGCACCATCACGGCACATCTGCACCGCGAGCTGGCTGATAGGGGGCACCACCTGCCAGGCCTTGCTACTCGTCGGGCCGAACAAAAGACCCACAAAGACCCGCAAAGATCCACAAAGATCCACAAAGCAAAGATGGCGTGGGCGTGCGCGGTCCTTCCACCGAGGTTATGGCATATTTCCGAACCTTTATTTACCAGAGCGAAGAACTCCCAAGGTCGTGAACTCGTCGGCGCTGCGATGTCAGGGCGCGTCCCCCCGCCCTCGACCTCCGCACCTCCGTCCGCGACCTCCCCACCTGCAGCACATGATGCCAATACGCGCATCGACTTGAACACAAGCGCGCCACACACCTCCCGCGCGAGACCTGCCGCCTCCGACCGTGCGCCACTCGGCCATCGCCTGTTTCAAAACCGGCGGATTGAGATTCCGGATTCGTCACCCTGAGCTCCAGCGCCGGCCCTACTCCTGCTGCTGCTCCGGCTGCTTCGGCTGCGCTAGGGATGCCGCCGCCGCGGAGGCGCTCCCAGCTGCGCCCGCAACCTCGGAAGTCAGTCGCAGCACGCCGACAGCGCATGTGAAGCCGTGAAGGTGGGTGGTGTCGCCGACCCGGCCAATCTCGCCTGGGGCACCGGCCGGGGAGTGGGCGCGCGGGAGACAGCGGCGGGCGTACGGGTTAGATCCATTGCTGATCGCAGTGTGAGACAACAGAATCACAGGACCAGGCACCGGAATTTCAAGAGCTAGCATAACATGTGGATGCGACAACAGCCCCAGCCCACGTCAAATATCCGCCAAGGAGCTATCGATGCCCTTTGCTATTGCGTTTTCCTGTGTTTGTTTGATGACGGTTTGCTCCTGTTAACTATTTATTTGCAAGCGCGGTTCCTTGGGACACGTGTGGTGTATCTCCGAGTGGACAGGGCTTGGCAGGCAGCCCAGAACAGCCCTCGCTGAGCTGCGATGGATTCCTCGCTCCTCTACACAACAGAGCACTAGCAGTCGGTGTAGCAGCAACAGCTGTAGCAGCAGTAGCAAGAAGTAGGAAGCGGTAGCAGTGGCAGCAGCAGTAGCATCCTCACCGTTGCACTGGAAGCCCGCACAAGGCACGGGCACGTAAGTCGACATCGTGCGCGCGTCGTACGAGTCCTCGCCATACAGACCGGACCCCCGACCGTTGCACGTGAACAGGAGCATGCCGAAGGGGGGCGGTTGTTGGTCGGCCCCGCCTTGCATCATCGCCTGCAGCGTACCGTACATCGTGCCCGGCAGTCAAGGAGAAGAACATGAACCGAAGCTCTCCCGAAGCTGTCGGCAGTCCAACAGTTCAGGCCCGACAGCAGTCTGCGCAAGCACCTCACAAGACTCCCGCAACTCACTCACACGATCCCTGGGGCCTGGTGGGACAACCGGTTGGTACGACAATACGACACAGTACCACGGAGCAGACCCTGGAGGTGGTCCAGAGTCCTCCCCCCTCCCTCCTCCGCCTAACGCTGGGTGACACGCACCTGCAGCTGCTTCCGCTTGTAGGCCAGGCCATGCGACGTGAGGTCCTCCTGCGCCCCCTGCTTGTCGCGGACCTGGGGCCAGGGGGGCGAGGACGGGGCCGGGGACGGGGGGCCGGTCGCAGCGATGGGAGGGGTGCGACAGCAGCCGACTAGGGCGGCGGCGCTCCGCATGCAGGTCCGCTGTGGGTGCCGGTGGGCTGCGGAAAGAATCACGTGGGCTGCGGGGGGGTAGCACACACATACCACGTGGCCCGCGAGGAGTCCGTGGCGGTTGTACGGATACAGATAGATCCAGACAGACACGCGCGTGTTGGTGCTTGGCAGCTGGCACGGGTGGTGGTTGCGACTGCGGAGTTGGTTAAGGCTGCGGCAGTGGTTGCGGCTGCGGCGGTGGTTGCGGCCTCCAAGCCAAACCAGCGGCACCCACCATGAACCTAATGCGCTGCCCAACGCGCAGGTAATCGCCCACCACCAGGCACTGCTCAGAGTCAAAACCGCGCAGGGTGCGGATGAGGAAGTCCTGGGGACGCGGCCAGGGTTGGGCAGGGGTGGGCAGGGGTGGGGCCAAGGTGCGCAGGGGTCGGCAGGATGACAGACACGAGGCGGTGGGGCGGTCAGCGAGGATCAAGTATGGTGAGGTATGAGTAGCCCACTCATCATTAGTCAACCTCCGCTCCCCCGGCGGTTAGGCCGTGGAACAAAACACCTTCACCCCGCTCGTCTCCGCCCCTCCCCTGCGCCGACCAAGGGTTTCCCCTCCCCACTCTCTCCGTCCCCCCTCCCCCCCCATTCTGCGTTCCAAACACTTCTCCTACTAGCTGCTTTCCCTCATATGACCAACACGTGTTTCCAGGCTTCCCTCCACCCGAATGTGCAACCAGGCACACATATACACACACATACGCACACACGCTCTCCCTATACCTCTGCCTTGCGCACTAGGATAGGTAAATAGGTACATAGGCTAGGTAGTTGTAGGTGCTTCGCACCACGCCTACGCCGCAGCAGCGCGGCGTCGGTTGTTGGGACGCAACCGTCTTTCTGGCTATCGGAGCGCTGCGCGGCCGCCGGCTACATAATTGGACTTCTGGCTTCTCGTGGACCCAGTCTGGGCTTCTTTCGGTAACTATTGGCGCCCCGCACTGACTCCGGATTCCTCGGTCTCCTCGCGCTACGTATACTTCGCGGCTCAGCTCAGCATTTATAAAACACATACGCACACACGCACCTGCGGCTCCAGCGACTGCTTGAAGCCCTCGGGCGCCATCCCCACCGTTAGGTTGGACACGGTGCGGCGCAGTTCCACTTCGCTCATGCCACTCAGCACCGACTGCGGAAGTTGGCGGTTAAGGGACGCCCTGTCTCGATCTAAGGGTTCGCGACGATACAACTTCACGATCAAATCAACGACAGGCCGCCCAGCTCATGCAGTGCCTTTCCCAATTTCCTCTCCCTCCCCTGCTTCCACATGAAGCCCTCCCCCGGCGGCAGACCCGGCGGTTGATCCGGTGATTCTTCTGACGGTTAATCCGGTAGGGTTTCCAACGGTGGATCCGGTGGTGGATCCGGAGGAGCGTCCAGCGGTGGATCCAGAGGAGCATCCGTGGTGGTGGGCTCGCCTTCCTCCTCCTCCCCTTCCCCCGCACAACGGGTTTTCACACGGACACCGGTGTTCCTCACCCCCCCCCGCGCACCTGAAGCTCCACCTGGAACGCCTCCAGCGCCGGCAGCGGCCGCCCCTTGGCTACGTCCTCCGATGACAGCTGCATGATGCGGGTGGGGTCCCCTGGAGCGACCCGGTCAACGGTCCACGTGGTGGTCGTTAGAGGCCGGCAACCCTGTACGGCGAGCGGGCAGCACGAGCAGGAGGGGGTGAGTCCATCCGCCTGGCGCGGCACTGGCATCGATTGGGCGCCAATGACCCCCCCCCCCGGGGATGGAGTCATAGCCAGCGGGGCTGCTGCATCGGGGTGTGTGTTTTGCAGTGCGCGTGCGGCCTAAGCCTTGACGCGGGGGGAAATCGGGTTCCGTACACGGACACGTTCCTCTCCCAGCCGCAGCCCTCACCGCAGCACCGACCTCCCTCCTGCAAGGGCTCCACCGTTCTCAATGTGTCAGCCCACGACTTTATTCCGACCCTGTCGCAACGGTCGCAGCTGGTCGCAGCAACGCGCGGGGATGGCGGCGCATGTGTTTAGGGATTTACCCTAAATCCCTAATAGCGACCCATCCACCTGCGCGATCATGAGGTCCATCTGAACCTCCCCGTGAATAGACATGACGGCAGCGCCGCGCAAGTGCACCCCGGCACCCTTGCCGCCGGCGGCGCCGCCGGTGGTGCCGCTGGTGGTGGTGGTGGTGGTGGTGCGGCCAGTCGATGAGGGTTGTTGGTCGCAGTCAGCAACGGCCGCTGCGGGTGTCATCGCACTCGATGAAGTGCCACAGGCGGACCAGCTGAAGGTCGCGGTGGTTGAGCCGGTGAACGACGGGGCGGCACTGCTGAGACCTCCTGCGAGGGCACAGGGACAAACACCAAAACAAGTATCATCCTTGCTTTTACTTACCCCGCCATTTTTTTCGAGAAAGTGTAACATTAGGAGGCGGCAACGGCAACACAGGTGGCGGGATAGGGATATGGGCTCCAAGCAAGACGTGGGCTTCGAGTGGAAGGAGGTACAGAGGGCCCCCCCCGGGCCGGACATGAGGGGCTGCGGTAACCAGCTCCACCCTTCATTGCTCCTTGGTCCCAACACTGACTGACTACTCCCACCAAGCCGCCGAGCTGCTTAGATGGACTCGAAGACTCCGCAAACGATGGCTGCGTCAATCTGACTCCGTCTCTCTGCTTGCTCCGTGTCATGACCACTCGAGCCCCCAAGCTTGCTGCTGCAGAAATCCGGCTTGCGCTATGTTGCGTTGTTAGACGACTGGGTGGGGCTCAGCAGGAAACAGCCTCCTCCTCCGCCTCCCCCCGATATATATGGCTACCCCCCACGCACACCTATTTTGGCTGCCGCCCCACGCACAACTATACATGGCTACCTCCCGACGCGCACCTATTTTGGTGGCGGTGGGAAACGCAAAGTCCAGGCCCGCCAGCAGGTCCTGCACGGCGGTGAATGACGGGTCCGAGAGCACCACCAACGACAGCGGCGCTTCCGGAAAGGCGGGCACTCCGAGGAGGGACGACCAGCGGTCGGGTGCGGCGTCTGGGAGCCGGCGGGGAGGGGTGGAGGGGGACACCCGTTGGAATGGCACACAGCAGATACGGGGAGGGGCACGGCGGGTGAGGAGGGGGAGGGGCACGGCGGGTGAAGAGGGGGATGGCATAAGGACCAGGTTATACAGCGTGGGTAGGGGAAGGGGCACGATGGGCGGGAGTGCAAGGAGGCGGGAGGACACCGGAATGTGTGCGCGAAGGAGGGAAGCCGCACTTGGCGCCATCGCGCCATCTTGGAATGAGCGAACACCGTCTCGGCCTGCAGGGGTAGGATGACGGCTGCAGGCCGCAGAGTGACGGCTGCAGGCCGCAGCGTGACGGCTGATGACCCGCAGGATGCGGCCGCTGAGGTACGCGGGTAGGTAGGCGGCGGCGACGGCGTTGCTGCCATCATTTTGGGAACTTCAAAACGCAGCTTCGACCACCAGCACCACCACCATCGCCATCACCACCACCGCCACCACCACCACCACCAGCGCCGCACCGCCCCAGCCCAGCATCGCCGCCTCACCGCCGTCCGGCAGGTCCACCACGTCGATGTGTCGTACAACCACCTCGGCCTGCGCGGGGTCGTTGCAAACCGGATGCGTGTTGTGCGTACCGGCAGAACAGTTCCTTCAGTTTCGGAGCTGAGCGCAAACATCCAGCATATGCATAGGCATGCATGGGCTACGCTCAACGCATTTAGACGCGGCAATGATCACGCTAGCGGCCGGCTCACCTGCGGTATGGCAATCAGCGAGAGGCTCAGGGCGGGCTGCGCCTCCACCTCCTGCGCGCCATCCTCGTCCACTCCGATAATCCCAAAGCCCTGCAGACGAGTTGCGACAGCTCAGCTCAGCTCAGCTCAGCTCAGGTCCCCAAACAGCACAGTGGAACTACTCGTGGGTGGGCGGGGGAGACGCGGGGTGCGCCCCTCGCGAATCCGTACTCACAATCCGTCTTTTTGAATTCCTTCCCCTGCTCCGGAACCCCGTTGCTCACCGTACACCCAAACACGTTGCGCAGCCCCGGTAGCTGCTGCCGCAGCGCCTCCACCAGCAACCCGTAGTCCTACACCGGGGAACGGCACAGAAGAGGGACGAGGGAGTTCGGAGATTCCATGCGAGAACGAGCGGGCGGAAAATAGCGACCCTGACTTGGTGGCGTGGAATCGAAGGGACGATTATGGACCGAGCGGCGTCGTACAGTGCTCGTCCATTCGTACCTCTTCGTACGCGGAGGAAACGTACACCATGGCGACGTCGATCTGTTCGGGAAGAGTCTCCTGCTTGCGGATATTGGCCAGGCAGTCGTACAGGGACTGGAGCAGCAACGGCTTACGGGACACGTGGGAGCGCCAGTACGGTGCCACAGGCGTGATGGGGGGTGGCGTTGCTCCGGAACCGGCAGCGCCGGGCGGAGCACTGGCGCAAGTGATGACACGTCGGACGGGGAGCTGTGGTGCTGGGCCCGATAGCGGCGCGGCGCGTGATCGGGAACAAAAGCACGTTGCGCTGGACGCTGTAGTAATTGCTGCCTGAGAGCTGCTGCCCGGCGCTGATGTGGCTTGCCCACCGGATGATCGCGCCATGGCCCGAGGACAACATCCCGGTGTGGGCGCGTCAGCGCGCGTTACAGGCGGAGGCCGCAAGAAATTCGTCGCCATAGCTCTCATAATGTTTTGGATACTTTAGGAGCGCCTGCAGGCGGGGCGTTGAGGAATTGCCGTTGCAGGGTGTTGTTTGGAGGCACCGGAAAGCAGGCAGGTTCCAGTTATACGATATGTCGAGCACAGTTGCGAACCAACAGCTTGTCCTATATTGGGGGGGTTAGTACAACCAGGATAACCGGATGCCTACGAAAGCGTTAAGCGTACACCATGTCGCATTGTGCCCATGCAATGCGAAACGTCTTCTTCTACGGCGCCCCATCACAAAGTGTATCTCTTAGCGCACACTACGTTGTCATTACTTTGCGATGGTTAGGTACAGTCCCCCTTGTCAGCGAGGTAACCTTAGTATGGTCGCTTACACTGCCCCTGCGGTTTTACTATTTCGGCCCCATTAACCGTTTTAAGCTTAGGAGACAGCATCGGCCTTTATAAAGGCTGCCCCGGCATATTCTGAACGCCGTCGGTACTGGCGCCTCGGCGTCTCCTGCCGCATATGCCGCATCTGATTTGTATCGGATGACTCCCGCTTTCGGGAGCCTCCTTCGGCCGTTAGCAACTGGCCTAGGCGTTAGGTTCTTAGGTGTCTATGCGGGTTGCTCCCGCTGCGTGTGGGCTAAGGCGACTGACCTAGCACAAGCGAACACACGCCGTCACACGACGGCGAGTGTCGGCCAAGTGGCATACAGCGGGACATCCGCAGCGATGGCGCAAACAGATGCAGGAGCATTGACACCTCCTGATGCGCAACAGCAGCAGCAACAGCCGGAAGCCCGAGCGCTGGAGCATGGCGCCAGCGTCGCGCCGGCATCACCACAACGCTCGCCCACGGGGTTTAAAAAGACATTCTACAAGCGGAAGCTTCCCACACCGCCAGCCATAGAATTCTCATCAAGCGATGGTGCGCCTGGTAGAGTCGGGCCCAGCCGTGCTCCACTACTGCCCACCACAACCCGAATCCCTGCCGCGTTTCGTTCCCGCTCCTAGCGTTGCATCCCCCCCAATTCCTCTCATCCACGGCTTTCCGCCCTGATTTCGCGCTTTGCGATCAGCCCTGCCGCCTTGGGCACCTGGAACCGTACATTCCGGCCTTCAGGCCACGTCACCGCGCCGCCTCCGTTGCAGGCCGGCAGCTCTTCCAGGAGGCCCTTATGGACGGCACGATGGTGGGCTTCTTCAAGCTCATGGAGCAATTCAAGTAAGTGGGCCGCCTGCCGACCCGAGGGGTGCGGCTGGGTGAGGTCTGGACGTGCTGCTGGACCTGGCCGCCGAGGGCTGCGGCCTTTGCGACAGCGCGGGTCAGGTCGGGCCGGTGCTGGGTCGGTCTGGCCCTTGCGGAGGGGGCTGTGTGGACTCCAGCCATCTGGGGGGACGGGGCACGCGGCAGCGGCGGGCGATGTTGGAGGGCCGTTGGACTGAGGCGTGCCGTGACACCCGAGCTTGAGGTTGGCCTAGTGGGAGAGGGAAGCGGGGAAAGCGGAGAAGGCAGAGGAAAGTGGGGAAGTGGGGAAAGCGGGGGAAGCGGGGAAAGTGGGGACAGTGGGGAAAGCGGGGAAAGCGGAGGAAAGTGGGGAAGCGGAGGAAGCGGAGGAAAGTGGGGAAAGCGGAGGAAGCGGAGGAAGCGGAGGAAAGTGGGGAAAGCGGAGGAATTGGGGACAAGGGGGGAGCGTGGTTGAGTGGGGCCGCCACATGCGGTCGGTGTGGCGACGTGAGGATACAGCATGAGGTTCGACCCGCCGCAAACGCGGCCTCCGCCTCACACCGTTGCTTTGCTCGCCCACACCCCACCCTGCTCCCCGCACCCTCCGCCAACCCCCTCCCTGACCCCCTCCCTGACCCCCTCCCAGCACCCAGGACGAGCCCGCCTTCTGCGGCCTAGCTTCCCTCGCCATGGTGCTGAACGCGCTGTCCATCGACCCCCGCCGCACGTGGAAGGGCTCCTGGCGCTGGTTCCACGAGGCCATGCTGGACTGCTGCAGGTGGGGCGGGGGGTTACAGAAAAGAACCGTTTTGGTTCGCTGGCCCTGAGACGGGATCGGGATGCAATACGACTCCTCCAACCGACTTACAAAGTCCGGAACACCCGTCCGACCTGTCCACAGCCCACAAAAACCCTCGCAGCCCCGCTAATCGGCTTGGCGATAGCTCAACCCACCCCATAAACCCCCAAACCGAAAGCCCACCGAAAGTCCACTACACTCCAACGACTGACAGACCCTTCGCACCCTCGGGGAGTGCAACCAAGTAGAGGGGTTGTCGAAACTCCGACGCGGCCTCCGGCCCCCTCTCAGCCCTCCCTGGGCATCCTCGTGGCCCTGAGAAGCTAGAGCCGAGCCCCCCTCGTCGGATCTCCAAAACGGTCTGCATGGCTGCGACCCGACCAAGCGCATGCAGAAACACCCCACCTACCAGTCAGGGATACCGGTCACATCGCTTCCACAATCTGCATGCGCACCGACGCCGCAGGAACAACGTAGCCGTCTACCGCATCCGACTTCCACCTACCATGCGCCTTAATAGCCTCGCGCTGCGCGCCTCCCGCCGTAGCTGCGGTCGCCCCCCCCCGTCGTAAGCTGTGGGCTGAGAACTCCGCTACGTCGAAACCCAGCTGTGGGTATCCTCTCTGGACCTCCCGCAACAGCGAACGTAACCGATTTGTGAAATCCCCCTTTGCCAACCCCACCGGGCGGGCCCCCCACTGGGCCCCCTTGCAGAATAGCGGGTGCTGCTGGGCGGCCCCCGCCTCTAGGGCGTTGCTGACGTGGCGAGCCACTATCTGCCCGATCTTGACGCCGCTGCCCGAAACCCCCGCTAAGTGCACTACCGCCCCTACTCCTAGCTGGTCCGTCTTACTCCGTCGGATCACCAGCGCGAGGCCTCCCCCCGGAAGCTCCCTCACATCCCCAACCTGCAAGCCGGCCAGCTCACTCCTCCGCAGCATTCCGAAGAATCCCAACACCAGCCAGCAGGCATCCTGTTCCCGGCCATCCCCATCCGAGGGAGCCACCTGGACCTTCGCCGCCAACCAGTCTATCAGTATCCGCAGGAGCGAAATTGGCATTCCTGACTTGGCCTTCGGCCCCGCCGCCTTCACCCCGACCCTTGCTCGCAGCGCTTGAGTCAAAGTACGTTGCACCATGGGGTCCTGCCTGATATGCTGCGACGCCGGAATTCCTCGCGACCGTTGCCAGTCCGCCAGCGCTGACAGCGTCCCCTCAATGGTCGATCGCGACCATCTGCTTGCTGCGTGTACGATGAAAAGACACACGACCACCCGGTTAAGGTCCTTGTCTCTTCCGGGCGGGAAAGCCGTTTCCACGCTCGCGCCCAAGCTCTCCGTAACAAACTCCGCAAACCGCCGACGGTGGGCCTCGTAAGTAACTGCCGAGGAGCTGGCAACTGCGCTGCCTGCTAGGTTGACCACCTGGTCGACCAATCCTGCCACGTAAGGGCCTCCTTGCCCCGGCTGCAGGCCGGCTTCCGTCAACAGACAGTGGCTACACCAGAACCAGCCCCCTGAGTATGCTCCCGCCGCTAGCCCGAGGCAGCGGCGGTGCGCTTGGATCAGGCAGCCCTCACAGCGCAAAGTTCCGCCGTCTGCTGGTCTACTGCATACTGCGCACTGCGCCTGTCCCCCGTCCACTGCGGGTGGGCGAGAAAAGGGGTCACGGGATACGGAGCACCAAGAGGTCATAGGGGCACGGGTCCGCTTCTTCACCCCACGGCCACAAACAGAGTCGCCGCCCGCTGCGGAGCACTCGCAGGATCCTGAAACGCGAAGACTCCCTCCGAACGAACCAGGAGTGCCAGCCTCGGGCTCGCCAATCCGGAACCACCACCGTGGCCCGAGTGCTGCTGTCTAACACTACCGCGCGCTCGATGACTGCCAAAACTTCCCCGACCAGCTCCTGGGGCGGAAAAGCCCACAACACCTGACCCGCTAGCTCCGCCTCCCTTCCCAGGACGGAGTTCACGGCGCTGAAGAAACTCCTGCACCCGGGCTGTGCATTGCTGCCCCGCGGATCACAGCAGCAATCGACTGAGGGACTGTACCTTCCCCCGCCGCAAAGCTCTCGAAAAATGCTGGGCTTAAGCTGCAAATTCTGATCCCGGGCACTGCTGAGCTGCCGGCTAAGACGGTCTGCCCGCCCATTATCTACCCCCCTTATGTGCTCTGCTCTAACTTCGAAACTGAACTGAATAGCCAAAGCCGCGATCTGCCGCGCGATCTGCCTTCCCTCCGCAACACGAGTAGAACCCCGAGTAATAGCTGCGACTGCCTGCGTGTTGTCGCAGCGCACTAGTACCCTCCTGCCCGCTAAGGACGCCGCCCAAGATTGCAAAGCTCTCAAAACTGCCTTCAACTCCAGCCAGGCCACATGGAGGCCCCGTTCTTCGGGCCCCCATTCGCCTTGTACCTCCGAAACCTCCCACGCTGCCCCAAACCCCTTCCCGCTGGCGTCGGTGAAGACTATTGCTCCGTCTGTCCCCAAAAACTCCCCCCTAACTAAGTCCAAGTCTGCGACGACGCAGCGCTTCACCCCATCCCACACAGAAGAAACGTCCCCTAAGATGGTCAACCAAAACGTAAGATCGTCCGTGGCTGCAGCAGAGAGGCGGACGGTGGCGGGCGGGCGGTGGAGAGTGGAAAAGAGGTCATCATATACCGCTTGGAGAAACGAAGCACCCCAGCGGCAGGCTCGAGCAATGAACGTGAGCTTGCCGGCCACGGCCTGAAGCGTTTTCCGACTCACAGGACCAGTTGCAGCGTCGGTCAACAAACTCGACACGTCCTTAGCGTAACGTGAGCGCTTGTCTGTCGAGATCCGCATCTCCAAAGCTACCGTGTCAAACAACATGCCCAAGAAATCCAGCTGCTGTAACGGGACGTCCTTGCCACGGTCCTTGCTGGCTTTCCACTCGAGCCCAAGCTCAGTACCCAACTGGTCCAAAACCGCAAAGGCTCCAACCACATCCGCGTGGGTAGCTCCCAAGATAATGAAATCGTCCACATAAACGAAGATAATCACCCGTAGTCCGCGACGGTCACATTCCGTCTGGAAAATGGCACAAGCTGCTGTGGTGAGCTCCACGAAGATCGGCGGACTCTGGCTGGCTCCAAACGGTAGAACCACCCATCGCTGAAGTGCCCCCGATACTGGGTGCCGGAAAGCCATAAACCGCCGCGCCTCGGTGCACAATTTGACATGGTGAAACCCGCTCGCCAAATCCCGCTTGCCCAGAAACCCTTCCGATGGCAGATGCTGCAAGATGGTGTTGAGGTCAGGCAGTGGGCAAGGCAAGCGAGTCATGCACTCATTGACCCCCGACCGCGAAGGGTCGATGATGGGGCGCAGGCTGGTGCCATCCTTAACGACGACGAAGAGCGGGTTGATGACCACTGCGAAATCAGCCTCTGAGCCATGGAGATTGGGGTCGTACTGCTCGGTCTGACCCGACGCCAGGAGCTCGTCGAAATGCTGGCCCAGCCATACACGGTGATCCGGAGTCAAGGGATAGTTAGCGAGGTGGTGGGAAAACTGCGGCTGCGTGTGAAACACCCAAGCAGCCTCGTTGCGGATGGCTGGAGAGTCGAAACCATAACGCTGCCAGGCCGCCGTACGCAGCTTGTTGCCATCACGGCCAAACCACCCCGTCGCCGCCGGAGCCTCCGCTACCGACGACGGAAGCCAGTCCTCTGTAAGGCAGAGCAACAAACCAACAGAAGCAGACAAAACTCAACAAAACCAGGCCGCTGCACGAACCCTGGGCCCTTCACGCGGTGCCGACGGAAAACACACGCAGCACACTGCCCTGTCACCCTGGAGAAAGGGGCCCAATAACGCTGGCGCCAGCGCCTCCCATCACCAGGGAGGAGAGGTGGCCCGTCACATGGCGCCAATCGTCCCCGTCTCCCGGGGGAAGGGGCTCTTACCTATAAAGACGCCCTCGCTGTCCACTGCAGTTCCCGCTGTTTCTTCATCGCCGCACGCCACTGACGGCGGAACTAAGAAAACCCCCTCAGAGGTGGAACCTTCCCGGCTCCCAGCGGGCTGCTCTGAGAGCTAGGCCACCTTCGAGCCCCGCACGCGAGAGCTGTAGTCCGACCACGCCCGCTCTGCTTCCATCGGATCCTGCTGGTAAAGGACCGCCAGTGCCGCGCAGTGGCGGAAGGTGTGGCCGGCTGTGTTGCAGTGGAAACACAACGAACCTTGGCCGCCCCCGCGGTCACCTCCCAGCCGAGGCTGTTGAGCTGCCTGAGGCCGCGGAACCGGAGGAACCGGAACCACACTGGCGAGTCCTGCACCTGTCAGCTTAAACATTGATGCCCGCTGCGAGTCCGTAAGGCCCGCGAAACCCTGAACGAAGATCTTCTCCTGTTCGGTACCCTTCGTCATGACGTTAACCGCGTCCTTGAAAGGGAGAACGGCGGCAACAGCCGATACGCTGGCGAATGCCCCCTGTAGTTCCGAAACACGGCGCCATGCCTGCGCCTCCGCCGCCCGCAGAAGTTCCCGCCGCCGGGGGTCGTCACAGACCTGCGCCCGCTGATAGAAACTCTCCGCGTTCTCCTGTAACGCTGCCACGGAAGACTCAACCTTCCTTTTGAACTGGGCTGGGTCCCGAGCTGCCGACCGCATATCAAACACCCTGGCCATCTCGCCCATGAAGGAGATACTTTCTGCCGCGTGGGTGAACTCCTCCCCGTTCCCCAAAATCTCCTCAAGCGCTTTGCCACACCGGTCGCCTGCTCCCAACCGAGCCAGCTCGCCCTTCCCCAAACCGTTGGGTGGAAACTGAGCCGCTGGAAGCTGTAGCTGCATAGACGGAAGCGGAAGCTGCGCTACGTTTCCACTCTGGAGAATGTCCCCCAGCGCAGCAAGCTGCCGATCCAACTCGTTACTGGTGAGTCGGTTCGCCGCAGCTGCCTGAAGCGCTGGAGCCAAGGGCTGGCGAAACTCCCCCAACCCTGCTGGGACGACCTCGTTGCCTACCCCCGCCTGCCGAGGAACTCCCGCCATCTCACCTGCTTCACCCCCCGCCACGAGAGCCGGCGCTCTTGCTGCCGGAGGAGCTGCAGGAGGTGCTGCTGATGGCCCTGCTGGTGCCCCTGCGGGCGCGGTATATACCACCAGCTGCCCACTGGCACTCAACGACGCTGCCGACAACGCTCTTATCTTTGCTGATTCTAAGCGCGCCTTTCCCTCCAATGCCTCCAACCGGGCCTCGCGGCGCGCCAAAAGCTCCAAATACCGCGGCTGCTTCTGCTCGATACGAAGCTTATCCGAAAGAAGAGAGGCTTCCAACGAAGATATGGTTGCATCCAGCTGCCCCTGCGCGGCCCGCGTAGCCACCGTGGGCTCTCCCAAAGCGGCGACCGCTTTCGCGAAATTGTCATTCACCGCCGCCACCTCGGCCAGGCAAGCCTGAAGGTGCGCATCTTCCTCCGGAGTAAATATGGCACACTCTGGTGACGCCAGTCTAGCTTTCAAGGCCGCGATGCCTTCGGACAAGGCGGCGATCCCCGCCATGTCAGCGATCCCGCTGAGGGTCGAAAACACAACACCAACGGCCGAAAGACGAACGCTTTCCAGTCCAAACGACCACCAAGAATACCGTAAACCGACCACCAGCAGGCCTCCAAGGCCTCCCCTCCAAAAATACGGCCGACCTGGCCGGGCCCTATGCGCCCAAAAAGCCATTTTTCAGAAGAAGAAACCCGAAAAATATACAGTTACTCGGCTGCCGCAGGAGGGGGGGGGTTGCCTTGGGTGGCTGCTTGGCTGGGTGGCTGCCTGGGTGGCTGGGTGCTTGGGGTGCCTGCCTGGGTGGCTGGGTGGCTGGCTGGATTTGGGAGGAAACCCGGATGGGTACCCGGGTGGCTGCGATGCCCGGGTGGCTGCCTGCTGGGTGGGGCACCTGCGGCGCCTGCGGTTAACAAAACACCTGTGTAAAAAACACGTGAGAGGTTGAGGCCGTGATGCCCGGGGCGAAGCAGGCGGTGGGAGCCCGCTCGAGGGGCGCGTGTATTATCTGAGTGAGGGCACGAAGCAGTCGCCGCGGGGGTTCGCCGGGCCGCCACTGCACACCGCTGTCCGGTGGCCGGCCCCACAGAGCCCGCTGCACTGCAGCCAACACGTGTTCTGCCCCACCACGTTCTGTGCCGCTGCCCCTGCCCGCGCGCACCCCTCAGGTCTCTGGACCAGGTGAAGGAGGAGGGCATCACCTTGTACCAGGTGGGGGCGCAGGGCCGCGTCGGGCTGCGCATCGAAGCGACCCCCTGACGATTGGTTCGTCGTAACAACGCCCTCCCTGACGATTGTTCGTCGTAACAACGCCCTCCCTGTCGGTTGGTTCGTCGTAACAACGCCCTCCCTGACGATTGATTCGTCGTAACAACGACCCCCTGACGATTGGTTCGTCGTAACAACGCCCTCCCTGTCGGTTGGTTCGTCGCAACAGCGACAGCGATCAACCGGTGACACTGCTGCGGCGTTGATTGCCTGAGCTCCCGCGCACACCACCCGCCGTGTCAAGCAACCACGCCGTGCCAATCAAAGCAAGCCGCTAAGCCGCTAATTACCCGCATACCCGGTACTCCACCACCAACCCTCCCTCGCTCGCCAGGCGTCCTGCCTGGCCCGCTGCAACGGCGCGCGAGTGGAGCTTCGCCCGTACGGCAGCAACTCCATCGAGCAGTTCCGAGCGGAAGTGGAGGCGATATGCCGTAGCGGGGAGGAGCACATCGTGGTGTCGTACAGCCGCAAGGTGGGTTGGCACACAACCAACCATGGTTGCATCGTGGTGTCGTACAGCCTCAAGGTGGGTTGGCACACAACCAACCATGGCAGTCTCGCACTGACTTTCGCTGGGTTTTGGGAGAGCTAGCTAGGAGTTGGGAGTTGGTCCGGGGTCCGGCGGTGCGGTGAAGCAGAGCTGGCGCGAGTGGCCGGCGCCTGCAGGGAGGAGGGAGGGAGGGCGCGGACTCATCGGTTGAAGGTTGCGCCTGTAGCCGCTAGGGAGGAAGGTCACAGTCGCAGCAGCGGCCAAAACAACAACAACAAGGGCAGCACCACACCTACGACGGCCGGAGATGTAGGCGGAATCGAGACGGAATGTTAAGGTCGCCACATTCCACTGCCGCCCCTTTGTCCTCGCCAGGGCTTACCGTGTATCACTCATCGACCCTCAACAGTTTATGCATCGATCGTGCCGCGCCGAATGCTGGTTACGGTTTGCGAGGGCAGGATCCGTTCCCTTACCGCCCCCTTCCTTTCCCCTTCTACTTGCCACACAGCCCTTCCTGCAGACGGGCGACGGCCACTTCAGCCCCATCGGCGGCTACCACCGGGGAAAGGACTTGGTGCTGGTGCTGGATGTGGTGGGTAGGAGTGGGGTTGGGGTTGGTCCTGATGTGTCGCCGGTATGAGCAGTGAAGCAGGTATCGCTTGCGTCCAGAACGCGGCCGAAATGTCGTTTTGGTCCTTGTCAGGATTTCGGACTAACTCGCATATTGGCGGTGATATCCTGCTGCGTCGAGGCGCACCAACTGGAAACCCGCTTGCTGAAGTCCCCCGATCGACCCCGACCCTGTCGCTTGACAGACATGCCCCGCCGCGCTGTGATCTGCCCTCTTGGCCGCCGCCGTGACCGCCACCTCGCGCCTCCCTTCCCTTCCCTCTCATCCGCACTTCGCTGGACATCCCGACACCCTCTGGCTCAACCTCAGGCGCGGTTCAAGTATCCACCGGTAAGCCGTCCTGAGGAGCCCGCATCCCCTCTTGCCTCTCTGAGACGGACCCCCGCCCCGCATCCAACCCACCCACCGCATATGCGCGCCACGCGCTCATGGCTGAACCCCGGTTGGGCCCTCCCTGGACCACCAGCTTTCCCTTGCAATCCCGGTCGCTGCCATACACCTCCCCTGACCGACTGCCGCGACGAGCACCCTGGCGGCTGCGCCTCCGCGGATATCATGAGAGGGCAGCAGCTGCCGGGCACTTCCGCCTGCTCGGGGCAGGGTCTGTCGTACGCCACTGAATCCTTGCCAAGCATCACCGACTTCGCTGCCCCTGCATACCCGCCTAGCACTGTTTTGCGCCTTGCCTTGCCCCCCCCCTTCCGCCTTGTAGCCCCTCCCCCTGACAGCCTCCCCCGCCCTGCCCTCCCTCGAGCTCCGCAGCACTGGGTGCCGCTGAAGCTGCTGTACCACGCCATGTCGTACACGGATCCCGTGACTGGCCGCCCGCGCGGCTACATGCGCATGGCCTCTAACCCGCTGCTTGACTCGGTGCTCTTGACGCTGGACGTGCGGAGTGACGCGTGGAAGCCGGCAGACGACTTCCTCCGGCTTCGGGCGCCAGCTTTCGTAAAGGTGTGTCAGGGAGGCGGGCGGGAGCGCGGGGAACGACATCACCGGTATTTTGGCGTCGTGAGGAGGAGGGCAAGCAACTGTCAGTGTAGGAATGCGGTGATGATGCTGATGAAGGGGCTGGCTGGGTAGGATAGGTGGAACAAGTTGGGAGTACCGGTGGGGGCAATCTTGGGGGGGCCTCAAGGGAAGGGCTCTTGGGTGGGGAGCGCTCTTGGGGGCCCATCTTTGGAGCCCTCTTGGTTGGGTGTTGTCAACTTTGGTGACCGCAGCAAGTCACTGCAGCTGTATACTGCGTGATCTGCTGTGTTTATGAATCCTTCCCCCATTACCCGCACGGGGGCGCATCGAAGGCACTGGCGCAGCAGGGCGGCCTCAGCGGCGAGGATGTCGTACGACGGCTGGTTGACGCCATGCCGCTGGCGTCGCTAGACGCGTTCCTCGTCGCAAGATCAGGTGCGCCGCTGGCGGCGACGGCGACCGCGGCGGCGACGGCGGCGGCTGAGCGGATAGCTGCCGCTCTGAAGGATAGCGATGACACGTGTGGCAGCGGTGTCGGCACCGGCACCAGCACCGCCGCACGCGCTGCTGAAACCTCTTCCTGCGGGTCTCCGGAGATACTGGCGGCAGCTGTGAGGAGAGCTTCGGAGGTGGGCAACGCCGCCGCCGCCGACGCCGCCGCCGCCACTGCGTCCTCATTCGCGTCCTCATCGGGCCAGCGGGCGGGCGTCGGCAGTTCGACCCCGGCTGCCGTCATTGCCCCTAGGCGGCGCCACAGCAAGGGGCCTTCGCAGCACGCAGAGGATTTCGCTCAGGAGTTGATCGGCAAGAAGCACAGCGCAGGAGATGACACCGCCGCGTTGTCGAAATCGTGCGCCAGCGGCAGCTGCGGCTCCGGGATTGACTGCGGCAGTAGCACTGGCAGCGGCGGCGGCGCCGCCGCCGCCAGCAGCTGTGGCAGCACCAGCAGCACCAGCACCAACAGTAGCCTGATGGCTGCTGCTACAGCCGTCTTCACCGCGCAGGACCGCTGCATTCCGCAGGGGCAACGGCAGCAGCTCTTGGACGAGCTGCGGGTTATGCCGTTGTACTCGCTGGTCGCAAACCACCTAGCGGACGTCGCAGCTCGCGTCGGTGGCGACCGCCAGGGTCTTGCTCTCGGCTCGGCCCCCGCCGCGGCCTTGACGTCCGCCTCTGAGTCGGGTTCGGGCTTGGGATCCGTACGACAGTCCCCGAAGCGCCCGTCGACGCTGCAGCGGCAGCAGCGGGCGGATTGGCTGGCTGAGAAGGTGGTGATGGCGCTGCTGATGCTCAAGGTGGGCGTGTGGCCCGCCCAGCAGAGCTGGCGCGACCCGGCGGCTGGCGCGCAGTGGCATGCACTGATGGGGCTGGGTGGCTACAGCGTGGTTGAGGCTGAGGCGGCGTACCTTCGAGAGCAGCTCGAACACATAGACGAGGTGCTGCAGGTGGGTCGGTTGGCTGTATGCCTGGCCGTGTTTGTGGCGCTTGCTCCCGACCTGCTGTCTGCTCACTGCCGGCCGCCGTTCGCTCAGGCAGGTTGCGAATCGTCTTGCCCTGACCTCCGCCAGCTGGATGCATGGCCTCCCCCTCCATCAGGCTCCGGCCCCCAGCCTCGCTGTGATTCGCACCTCCATCCTGCCCCGCCCTGCCATCACCGCTGCGATTCGCACCTCCATCCTGCCCTGCCCAGCCATCATCACTGCGATTCGCACCTCCATCCTGCCCTGCCCTGCCATCATCACTGCGGGACGCCCGGCCCTTAATCCAGTCCTGAGCCCCTGCCCGCCGACCTCTCGACGATACGCAGAGTGGCGACATCGAGGGCACCTGCGGCGAACACAGCTCCCGACTGGACTGCGCAGCACATGGACATTAGCGGCGGCAGCACCCGCGTGCCGTACACTACTGAGCGTTCGCCGTGACGTTCTCGCGCACTATTATATGGAGGCATACAGTACTGTCTTACCTACTACGACTAGGTAGGACCGCACCGCGAGTGCTTACGGCTTAGGGTGGAATCCAGTAGGCCGACCCTGTGGGGGTGGAATGTTTGGGAATATGGTAGCGGATGGTGCAGCGTCGCCGCCTACTGAAGGCAAGATACGTAGCCCTTGTCGCCGACTTTTGGACACTGTGCTGGGTCGGGTTCTTGCGTGCGGCAGCGCTGTGCGCGGAATCGTGTGTCGCATTTACCGCCAGTGATGCTTGCATGACGGCCTGAACTTACCTAGGGGATGAACCTGGGCATTGTATTAGACAGCATTCAAGAGGAAACCGCATTGTAAATAACTATGCAGTGCGTACCCGCGCTTGACAGCCACAAAATGGAGCGGTTGGTTGTTGTAACGATTACAGTGGGTTCCAGACCAAGAGGTAGAACCATCGGGCGCATCGCCTGACACTGAAAAAGACGGAGGAAACAAAGACCGACATGCACCGGAACAAAGGCAAACCACCAGAACACCAAAGCGACAGGCTGTAGGCACACTGAGCAGCAGCCAGCACCCCAGGGGGAATTTGCACTAGAGGCTCCCCTATCAGGAACTGGCCACCAACCAACCTAACAACCCATCACCCGACGAACCAGTGAAGCGCCGCAACGATGCAAACATCGGAACCAGCCACCTCTCATCCCATAAGGCACGGATCCCAAACAGGGCTCAACACGCCTATAGAGCCGGAAAGTATGAAGCCCAGGAAACCCCGCTCCCCAATACAACCCAGGCCGATCACGAATCCACCAGTACCTCAGCCGGTTCCCCGCACACGAGGCGACTGGCAACAACCCGCAAGAAAGGATGCCGAGGCCCCACTGCATCCCAGCCTTTCTGGGGAAGCCCCAGCGCAGCAAAGCCCCTCAGAAGGGCCCAAAACTCCACCACCCCACGGCGAACGGCACGATCCAGAAGACCACTACCCGGAGTAAGAGGGGGACCACCAGCAGCGGTTGGTATTGCACAGCACGCCAATAGCATCAGCTCGTCGCCACCTCTTCGCGCGAGAGCACCCTCGGCCGTCGCGCAGGTGTTTCGGCTCGAATGGGGTGGTTTGCAAACCTTACGCGAATCGTTGCACGAGCATGAGGGCTTCCGTATCCTGCCGTATAACAACACCGATGCGCCCGATGGTTCTACCTCTTGGTCTGGAACCCACTGTAACCGTTACAACAACCGAAATGATCAACAATGAACCTGCAACGTGTTTAAGAGTATACCCTAAAGCCCGTACCGGTATGCTCTCCGCCAAAGATAGCGGTAACTTGTTACAATGGGCCCCAGACCGTAAGGTAGAGCCATCGGGCGCATCGCCTGACACTGAAGGTGCTTGCACATCTGACCCGTCCCGGCGAAACCATTCGAGCTGGGCACTCGGCAAGCCCTCGCGTCAGAGCCGAGCTACCTCCTATGGCGCTGTGCTAGGCTGTACCCCTACATCTCAGCGGGTAACCAATCTTCGCGGCTATTTCTGTACATTGAATCCCTCCAGCACACAATCACGCACATGCCGAGTTCTATGTACAGGTACCTCGCAAGGCGCACAGTGAGGCGCCAAAAGCCCAATACACAGGAATCACTATGTACACAGCTATGCACGTCGAGCGCATTCCTGCTTGTATTGCACGGAGCAAACCAGGGAGTCCTGCAAGCATCCGCCAACGGTTACACTCCTGTACTACACACCGGTCCGTCGAGACAACAACTACTCTCCCTGTGTCACGCAGCCCGCACGCATGTCGGTTCCATCCAGCGGCTCGCTCCGCCCGGGCACTCCCTTATTGCTACAGTACACGTGTTCACGCAGCACCAATCGTGCGCGTTTCCGTTAGAAAGGACCATGTCGCTTGATTTCACGACGTGGTGGGCATAACGGTAAACGTGCTCGTCACATATGATGTTGTATAGTGTGCGATCGAGCGACACTTTGCTCATTCACCGCAGCGACCTTGCGTATGCTGACTGCATGTATGCTAGACAATCTCAAGCTGGCTGGAGAGCTGCTAACCTGCCACCCCGAGGCATGCGTGTCCGCATACACGGTAGTACGATGTGCCCGATGGTTCTACCTTCTGGTCTGGAACCCACTGTAACAGTTACTACTACTACTACTACTACTACTACTTGTGACGTTGGGCTCCCGACCAAAAGGCAGAACCACGCGTTTTCATTGCAACAGCTCAAGCCAATGAAACAAGTACTAAAACTTCAACCAGTTGCGCAGTGCCCTTAGCTTCTGGCTGGCACCGTCACCCTGTACGGCACGCACCGCTGCAGTCAAGGCGACCGGCACGTGCCGCACGTGACTGCGCAGTAACCGGTCATATGGCCAGGGTTCCAGACGCAATCGCCCACACTTTTCCAATGGCCGCACATGACATCTAAATCCTGGCAAGCGGGCCGCGGCTCGCCGCAGATCCCACAGCTCATAGGACAGTTCTCCAGCATGTACCCGTGGTACATGGAATCCTCATCGCAAAAGCCCATAAAGGTCCAGGGCTTGCAATCCTCCACGAAGGTATCAATGCATGGTCGCGGCATGGGAAAGGGGCTTGGCGGCTGGCGAGGGGGTTTGGGGGGTTTGGGTGGCGATTTGGGCGACGGCTTGGGCTTGGGGCTTGGCGGCTGTGATGGAGGCTTGGGCACGGGGCTTGGCGATTTGGGCGACGGCTTGGGCTTGGGGCTTGGCGGCTGTGATTGCGGCTTAGGCGTAGGGTTTGGCGATTTGGGCGACGGCTTGGGCTTGGGGCTTGGCGGCTGTGATGGAGGCGTGGGCACGGGGCTTGGCGATTTAGGTGTCGGCTTGGGCTCGGGGCCTGGCGGCTGCGATGGCGGCTTGGGCACGGGGTTTGGCGTTTTGGGCGACGGCTTGGGCTTGGGACTTGGCAGCTGTGATGGTGGCTTAGGCGCAGGGTTTGGCGATTTGGGCGACGGCCTGGGCTTGGGGCTTGGCAGCTGTGATGGTGGCTTGGGCACGGGGTGTGGCGGCTTGCGAGAGGGTGTCGGTGGTTTGGGTGGCGGCTTGGGCGCTGGGGATGGCGGCTTGGGTCGGGGCGGTGGGTTGGGTCGCTGAGGTTGAGAATCGCTGCACAGCTTGCACGACAGGCGGCAGTTCTGGGCCATGTATGGCAGACTCAAAGGATCATCGCAGTAGCCCAGCTTGACAAAGGCCGCGCACGACGTCTCGACGTCCGTGCAAGGTCCACGTGGCGGCGGCGACGGTGGCGAAGGAGGTCGGGAGCGCGGCGGCGGTGCCTCCCGGAAGGTGCAGAGGCCGCAGCTCGCCTGCGGTTAGGGACGGACGTGTGTCGTAAGGTGGAGTGAGGTGCACGGGGGCGCTCCAGGGAGGGCAGTCAGGGCTGCTTGGGAGAAGCCCCCGCTCCCCTACGCCAATCCTCATCAGTCACGTCGTAATCACTCTTGCTTGGGGACCCCAGCTCCGGCTCGGCCTAGACGCGCCATCGGTGTCTTGGAGCACACTGATGGCTGACACGACGGTTCTACCTCTTGATCTGGAACCCACTGTAACCGTTACAACAACGCCGCCCCCTGCATGCTCGGCCTATCCCTGCTGTACGGCCACCGCATCAGCCCGCCACTACTGATCGCCCCTGCCGGCCACCCACCCGGCACCTACCTTGCAGTTCTTCTGCATGTACCAGAAGGACTCCGTTTCGCAATAAACGTAATCTGCGGCCCATGTGGGGCACCTCTTGATGTAGATGTCATCGCAGTTGGCCACAACGACGGGGCAGTTGTTGCCACCCACGTACGGCACTTGACCTGGAGCCGGCGGGTATGCGTCTATGACCCACCACGTCCAGTTCGTGCGACAAACAATGCAGTCGTCCGGGTAGCGCCATTGGTTGCTGCCGTACGCCTGCGTACAACGGCCCCGCACAGGCAACGCGAGGCGCGGGCGCAGGCGCACACAGGCAGGCAGATTGTGGAGGGTTATTTGGGTGAGAGTTCAGCGCAGCGATAACAACATTATGGACCAACATGAAGGCAGCAGGGTTAACGATCGAAAATGTGTTTCGAAAACAAGCTTGCCCTCGTCGCTCCCAGCCGCCCTGAATTGGTGGCAGATAGTACTTCTAGAGGCCACAAGCGGTCCCGATTGCTCAATAACTTCGGTTCATTTGTGAGCTCCCAAAGGCTCCCAAGGCGTGTCGAACGGCCGATTAAGTCGTTCAGCGCCCCAACCCCGACCCTCGTGCTTTGTGAACTTGTACTGGGCGTTGACAGAAGTGCCATCCACGTTCTTCATCGTGCAAGCTACATGTATAAGCACCATGTACCAAAATCGGCTATCCATGTTCTCAACGATGAAGTGGGTGCAAAGGGTACGAAATCGAGTTGTTGTAACGGTGACAGTGGGTTCCAGAACAAGAGGAACTCGGGTGTGCAGCCGTACGTACCATGTCCATCAGGTCCATGGCGTCAGGGTTTCGGGCGCGTAGGCTGTCTCGGGTCAGCAGCCGGTCCGCTGGCCCGATCCAGAGATTTGAATCGAAATAGGCGTTGCTAATCATTGCGAAATATTCGTATTGGTTTGCCATCACGTAAGCATCTGAGATGGTTGGCAGGCACAAGTCGCAGACGGGAACATGGTCGGCTACGCGGCAGTGGGCAGGTTAGGATGGCATACACACACATGGAAACGGTGGCATCAACCAACGCCACTATCAACTAACAGCGGCGGACCATCCATCCGGAGGGAGACGTCACACCCTCTTTTGGTACGCCCATTGTCCCATACCTTGACGAACACCCGCTGTGCCGGTCACGCTCGCTCACCATTGTTGTAGGCGCCCGACTGTTTGGCTTCAGCATGTCGCTGTCGTACCAAGCGCAGCTGGCAGTCGCTGAAGCCTAGGTTCATCACTAGGTGGGCGAACTCGTGGACGAAGATGCTTGTGTCTGAGGCCAAAACTCTGGGCATGGATGGGAAGGTATGGAGACGTAATCATTAAGTAACACGTGTTTACCACGGCGTCAGCACTTCAAAGAGCAGCAGCACACAGGCAAGAAAGAGCTGTCGATTAAGGCGTCCTCTGTTCGTTCGCTTGGGCAATTCGTTAGGTAAGTTTTTCTCCTCCCTCCTGCGTTGCGTATACGGGCTATCACACCAGCCCCCCAAAACACCTGCCCCGATCCCAACAGGAAGTGCTCAGCACCCCAACCGATCCCAATGTGTGTATTTGCTCTGCAATGTGCACGCAGCGACACTATGCAGATAGGCTTTGTTTGCCCCTTCATGGGACCCGGTATCCCAGATCTAAGACGTTCCTTCCGTCCATCCCCTCGGGCCCTGGGCGCAGGCAGGTCGAACGAACGCACCCTTGTGGACCGTCGTACGTGTCCAGCACATCCTCCTCACCACACGCCATCACCGGGTTTCCGAGGATGGGCCCCACACCTCTGATGGTCGCCCACAGGCGGCCGTCAAATGTCTGGCCTTTGCCATCTTCTCCGACCAGGGCCCTGAAGGGCGGCAGGTCTGCGAGGGTCTGCTTCTTGCCAATGATGGCCATTTTGGCGCCGTTGGCGTTGATACGGTCCCGCATCTCACGAGGCGTCTGCGCCAGCATACGCTCGGCAAGCAGCACCGTTTGCTGCACAGCGGCTTCGGACACCACGTCATACGCCTGCATGGTGGGCACAGGCCAGGGAGGTCAGACGAATGCTGGTCCTCCTCTCAGGGCAAGTGCGTGAGCTGCGGCGATGGCGAATGACAACGATGTGCATGATGGGGTTCATTCGTGGTGCGCGTATCGTGGTGCGTGTGTTGGGCCCAGCGCCATCCACCGGACGACACGTTGTATTTATTACAGTAGGATCTCCGTCCAGAGCTCCAGACCAAGAGGCAGAACCCGACACGTATATCCTTGAAAGAACCAACATGTCCCCCTTCATCTCTATTCGTTATTTCTTCCTTTGGAAGAAAACAAACCGCCCATCTTTCTCACGCATCTGCCACCTGCCCTGAAGCGCCATGCACATTGCCACCGGCCTTCCGACCCCTGCAGCCCATGCCTATATGTACTCACCCACACCTCCAGGCCGCCGCCTGCGGCCGTGGCCCGCATGCGGAAACCAGCATCCGTCGCAGATCTCACTGTGGTGGCAGCCTGCTTTTTGCGGGCGGTCTTGAAGGGCAGGCTGTTCGACTCCGACTCAGATCCCGGCTGCGGAACCGGAATGATTCGACCCGAGTAGTATCGTTCCAGCAGGTCTTCAACCTCTAAGTTTCGTCGGCGGGGTGTGTGATGGCGGCTCCCGCCGTCTGCGGGAACGTGGAGCAGAACGTTACTTGCGGTGTCCCGGGCGCCAGATGCATACATCGTCTTACCTAATGTTATTTTCGCTACAAGCGGCCCCTCTGTGACGCTCTCCAGTGCTCTGCCAGCGACTGCCGCAAATCTACACACGATGGCGAGCGCCAGGGCCAACGCCCACCACCGATTCCTCCATTTCGCTAAATGCGTCTTCATCGAGACAATAATGTTGTACGATTTATGTAGGCCAGGGGGTAAGGAAGGCGTGGCTCGTCGTGCGCCGCTGTGTATGCAACGAGACTTTGGATAGCAACACCAACTGGTGTCAGTCGGATACCTATCAGACTGACCTGTGTTTGAATTGAAAATACTTGGTAGAAAGTCCGAACCCTTTATGTATTTTTCCTAACCGCGCACGGGTCAGAAGCTGTGCCGTCGAACGAAGAGTGTACAGTAAAGGGAGGACCCGAGTTGGTAACGAGAACGTGGCGCAAGCTTGCTGCGACGATGTAGGGACTGAAGTAACAATTATATACTGATGTAACAAAGCAGCGCAATGAAAGGGTGCCGTAGACGCTATCGAGGAAACTAACGACGCTACCGACGCGAGTGAAGTCCACTCCGTCAGGCTCCATCGACCTGCAGTAATATGCTACGAAATTTGTGATGCATCCTTCCCGAACATTTTATAGGACAAGTCCTTTGGCATAGCCAAGTGACTCCTGGGGTCTCGCACCACGGCAGGCGCAGCACGGCATAAATGAATCATGCTATATTGGCGGGGGAACTGGCAGTTGCGTGCGAGTGTCAATAGTAGCGCCAGCGCGTAGGGCGGCGACCAGCCCCGGATCCGATCGAGAGAACTGGTCCGATGGGCAGTACCTGCAGGCCGTGCTAGCCGTGCTTTCCTGCAACCTGCTACGCGCGGTTTTACCTTGCGTCGGCCGCACATCTCGCCGGCGCCATTTAATCACTGCCGTCCCACGCAGCGCCTTCTGCTGCGTGGCCTCGACTGTACATACAGGAGAAACCTGCCGTCGCTCGCATCGAATGCTTGGGCATATGCCTGTGCGTATGCTCGGCGCTTCCGCCCGACCTCTGTCTGCTGTTGCCCACTGCCGGCCGCCGTTCGCTCAGGAAACATGCGGATCGTCTTCCCCTGACCTCCACCAGCTGGATGCATGGCCGCCACCTCCATCCGGCTCTGGGCCCCAGCCTGGCTGTGATTCGCACCTCCATCCTGCCCTGCCCTGCCATCATCACTGCGATTCGCGCCTCCATCCTGCCCTGCCCAGCCATCATCACTGCGATTCGCACCTCCATCCTATCCTGCCCTGCCCTGCCATCATCTGCACATGGAGATTAGCGGCAGCACCATGGTCGTGTGATTGTTACAACATAGCCGGGCTGACGCCGGCCGCGGGTAGCAGCTACCGTAAACGAAACGGGCAGTACTCTACCCCGGTCTGGAGCCCGCTATAACAGCTGCTATTACTCTAACGGCCTGGTGCGGGCGCGGAGAGGAATAGATGTGAGGGGCTGCTGTCCCCTCTGTTCATCGCAGTCTCCAGACACCCATGCCGTACGGTGTACATCAGCAGTATAGGTCCAAAACATTTCGCCATAGCAGCCTGGTGGGCGCTTGCCGCCAGCTCCTCGCGGCAAGTGACAGCCGCCTCCTAACGTGGAGGCGGCGCCGATCGATACTCGTACAATGAAAGGCCAAATAATACTCCCGTTTCTGTAACCAACAAATCCGATAACAAACATAACAGCCGAGGCAACTTCCAACGCGACCCAACGCGAGGGTAACGCGAGGTACTGTCGTCATAGAACGGAAAGGGTCTGGCAAGGGAGGGACGCGGTGTTTGCCTTGTTCACCGCTATTGCCTTTTGGTCTTGAACCAGCTTTAACCTACTGTAACTTGTACTATTATTGAGATGCCGGATTGGCAGCCGGCTTATGCCAGGTGATGGTCCAATCCCCGCCGCAGTGCAGTACGCACACGACACTGCTTGTTGTAACGGTTACAGTGGGTTCCAGACCAAGACGTAGATCCATCGGGCACATCGCCTGACACTGAGGAAGACGGAGGAAACATAGACCGACATGCACCGAAACAACGGCAAACCACCAGAACACCAATCGACAGGCCGTAGGCACGCAGAGCAGCAGCCAGCACCCCAGGGGGAATTTGCACTAGAGGCTGCCCTATCAGGAACCGACCACCACCCAACCTAACAGCCCAGCAACCGACGAACCAGTGAAGCGCCGCAACGACGCAAGCATCAGGACCAGCCGCCTCTCATCCCAAAAAGCACGGACCCCAAGCAGGGCTCAACGCGCATATAGAATATAGAACCGGAAAGTAAGAAGCATGGGAAACCCCCGTTCCCCAAGACAACCCGGACCGGTCACGAATCCACCAGTACCTCAGCCGATCCTCCGCACACAAGGCGACTGGCGACAACCCGCAAGAAAGGATGCCGAGGCCCCACTGCATCCCAGCCTTTCTGGGGAAACCCCAACGCAGCAAGGGCCCAAAACTCTACCACCCCACGGCGAATGGCACGATCCAGGAGACCACTACCCGGACACTGATTGTTGTAACGGTTACAGTGGGTTCCAGACCAAGAGGTAGAACCATCGGGCGCATCGCCTGACACTGAACAAGACGGAGGAAACAAATACCGACATGCACCGAAACAAAGGCAAACCACCAGAGCACCAAGTTGACAGGCCGTAGGCATACAGAGCAGCAGCCAGCACCCCAGGGGGAATTTGCACTAGAGGCTCCCCTATCAGGAACTGGCCACCAACCAACCTAACAGCTCGTTGTTGTTGTAACGGTTACAGTGGGTACAGTGGAAGTGTACGAAGTGTACGCCCAGGCCGCGGGACAGTTGCTGAACTTGAGTAAGGTTGAGCTGTTGCCAGTAGGCATTGAGGGCCCTAGCTTCCGAGCAATGTATAGGTGGTGGGCTTCATACCATATGTTGCCCGAGCGACACGGTGACTACTCAATAGTAATACGACACAGGCGCAAGCGCTGGTGGGCATCGTAGCCGAGGAACGCCTGTGATCTCTCGCTCCCTAACATCTGGGGCTCAATCCCGGACAATGAGCTGCGCCGCCGCCCGCTCTAGCGCTTCCAAGACGGTGTCCGAGTGCAGGCCCCCGTGTCATGTGGTACAGTGCATCCCGTATGTCCGCCGCGGCCGCTGTGGCCCGGCCAAAATTTGACAGGCGTCACCTTGCACTACGCGCAAACTTTGGCAACACCTTCTCCCACAGGAAGAACTTAAGAGCGGTGGAGGACTGCACGACCTGAAACCTTCCTAGTACTAGGTGGGATTACGGCACGTGCCCTTGCAGCTGAGGATGGAATCCGAGTAGGCTGGCCTCGCAGGGGTGTAGTGTCGGAATGTGTAAAAGGTATTCATGCGAAAGATGTATGACAATACGGCTCTTTCGGTGTCTGGCGATGCCTGGCGATGCGCCCGATGTCTCCACCTCATGGTCTGGGGCCCACTGTAACAGCTACTACTACGATAATGATTCGTAAATCTGGAGCTACGTCGCCACCTACCCAGCAGTGTAGGCCTTGTTGGCGATTGACTTTTACACAGCAGGGGATGAGGGACAACGATGGTGATCCGGGTCCAGCAGGCGTCCCTGGCTGCTGGCTCCGTCACATGTCGGAACCTGCGCAGCCTGCTGTGTGTAGCTAGCACACTTGCGAAGGGAGAAGATTTCCTTGTGGAGCCCAGGGAAGCCAGCCGATGACTAGGACAAGGACTGCGTCAAGAGCCTGCCAACTCTGCTGAGACCTGCCAGGATAAGGCCCTGCCGCAGGCTATGCGGAACATTCGACAATTAGCAGAGGACTCGCGGCGCTAGGTTAACGCAGGCCGGGCTAGGACAGAACCAACCCTAAGACAGCCATAGCGGCGAATCGCCGAATGCCAATCCAGGGAGGGCGCTTCGGTGTGGGGTATTGGAGTTTTTGTCCCGTTTGCGGGGCTTCGCGGCACTTGGGGGCGAGGTTGGTCCTCACCACCCCTTGCTGCGAGTCGTGGAGGGTCAGCTGGCGTGTGTTGGCCGCCCAGGGGGAAGTAGCCCGAATGGCCCCCCAATCGATCTGTAGTACACCCAACTGCAACCCAAGTAGCCCATTAGCAAGAGAAGCTGGCAGAGCGCCTCGAGCAGAAAGTCCCCACCAGAGACCCAAGGTGATCCCCACCCAAAAGGGGCCAGCACGCAGCCCCAAAGGAGGAGGAGAAAACGGAGCTCCCGCAGGAGCACCGGCCAGCCGGGACCTAATCCCGACCCCTCAGAACCTGTCGCCGGGCCAACACACACAAGCTGACCTTGGGCAACCTGAAGCAATGGTTGGTGAGGACCAACCCCGCCCCAACCCTTGCTTAGGACACCACTCGCTGCGAAGCCCCGCAGGCGGGAGCAAAACTCCACTACTTCACACCGATCCACGAAACGACACAAGGGGAGATGTCCTCCGACGCCCCAAAGCAGCCGATGTACACCGCCGCCAAGCCTCCATCGCGCTGACAGCCGCTAGCACCACGACGTCCCAGACACATTGGTGCACCCGCGCAGGGGCTAACACCAATCCACACTTGACCCCGGGACACAATGCAAGTGCCTCGCCTTCGTCCGTGTTCGTATGAGAATCGTTACACGATTATGAGGGCTTATACAGTCCACCGCGTATCAACACCAACAAGAATAAACCTGCCACATGCGTTCTTGTGTTGTTGTGTAACACGTCTTACGACGCAACCGATGCGTTGCTTTATTACGGCCTAGTACCTACATGCCTAAGGCGTTGTACCTAAATTAATTGACTTGGGGCCTGCCAAGCCCGCAAGTCAGCGCCTTACCCTCTGGTATCGTAAAATACCGGTGGTAGCCAAGCCACTCAGCAGCTACCGTACTTCAAATCCCTCCAACGCAAATAGTCGACTTTCTGTACCCTGCAAGGTGCATAGCGAGGCGCAGAAACGCTATATTGTTCGCAAAGGCACGATAACGAAGGGTGCATGCGCGGAGCGGACTACCTGCTTGCCTTCAATACACGGAGTACACCAGGCAAGGCCACAAACAGCCGGCGACGGGTTCGGTTATGTATCAAGGGGCGTGCGACTTGCAGTCCTCCCAAATAACCAAGTGTATTAAGAAGCTACATCTCGTACGTCAAAATGCCAAGGCGAGTATTCTCAAGTGTATGTGCAGCAGCGGTACCGATTATCCATTATCAATGTTCAGCAATCCTTTTTGATGCTGCTGCTGCTCGCCTGTGCGCCGGATGTAATGGCGCCAAGCACTCCGTTTCTCTAGCTCTACACATGCTCACGCATCGTCACTCGCACTAGGAACTACAACCGGCTACAACGGACATCGCTTACGTCCTAACTGCCAAAGCGAGTAATGGACCCACTTGTGCTCATGTGCTCACCTATTGAACAACATCAAGGCCGTCAGCGTCTGGCGATGTGCCCGAGGGCTCTCCCTGCCTTTTTACCTGGAGCCCACGTAACAACTTTTACCAATCCAGCTGCCATGGTAAATGCGTGGGACAACACACTGATTGGCACATCGTTGCCAAGCCAGGATGTGTCAGGACTCGCAACATGTACGGCATGTACGGCCGCTTCAAGCCGGCTGGCACGTGACCGCGAAGAAAATCTACCCCGCATGCAGCCAGCAGGATTGCTAATGTGCTCGCTCGCGCTTACCCAAGGGAAGCGCACATGCATCCCAAGCGGGCCTCCCGGCTCGCAGCAGAGCTTACAGCTCATAGGACCATTCTGTACCATGCAGCCTTATAGTAACGTTGTAACTGGTGTTGGGAACCACCATCGCAATGACATGCAAAGATTCTCCAGGGTTTCCAGTCCACGCCATTACCTATGCACGCTGGCGGCTTACAGTTTGATTGGCGGCTTGCGAGCTGGTTTCGGTAGTCTGCGTGGCGACTTGTGCGCCTGGCTTGGTAGGTTGGGCGACGGCGTCGGCACGGGGCTTGGCGTCTGTGATGGCGGGCTTGGTGGGTTGGGCGACGGATTCGGCACGGGGCTTGGCGGCTGTGATGACGGGCTAGGTGGGTTGGGCGAATGCTGTGGCACGGGACTTGGCGGCTGCGATGGCGGGCTAGGTGGGTTGGGCGACGGCTTGGGCAAGGTGCTTGGCGGCTGTGATGACGGGCTTGGTGGGATGGGCGACGGCTTCGGCACAGGGCTTGGCGGCTGTGATGGCGGGCTTGGTGGGTTGGGCGACGGCTTTGGCACAGGGCTTGGCGGCTGTGATGACGGGCTAGGTGGCTTGCGCGACGGCTGCGGCACGGGGCTTGGCGGCTGTGATGGCGAGCTTGGTGGGTTGGGCGACGGCGTCGGCACGGGGCTTGGCGGCTGTGATGACGAGCTTGGTGGGTTGGGCGACGGCTGCGGCGTGGGACTTGGCGGCTGTGATGACGGGCTTGGTGGGTTGGGCGATGGCTGCGGCACGAGGCTTGGCGGCTGTGATGACGGGCTAGGTGGCTTGCGCGACGGCTTGGGCGCGGGGCTTGGCGGCTGTGATGACGGGCTAGGGGGCTTGCGCGACGGCTTGGGCGCGGGGCTTGGCGGCTGTGATGGCGGGCTTGGTGGGTTGGGCGACGGCTTTGGCACAGGGCTTGGCGGCTGTGATGACGGGCTAGGTGGCTTGCGCGACGGCTTGGGCACGGGGCTTGGTGGCTGTGATGACGGGCTTGGTAGGTTGGGCGACGGCTGCGGCACGGGGCTTGGCGGCCGTGATGGCGGGCTTGGTGGGTTGGGCGACGGCTGCGGCACGGGGCTTGGCGGCTGTGATGACGGGCTAGGTGGCTTGCGCGACGGCTTGGGCACGGGGCTTGGTGGCTGTGATGACGGGTTTGGTAGGTTGGGCGACGGCTGCGGCACGGGGCTTGGCGGCTGTGATGACGGGCTAGGTGGCTTGCGCGACGGCTTGGGCACGGGGCTTGGTGGCTGTGATGACGGGTTTGGTAGGTTGGGCGACGGCTGCGGCACGGGGCTTGGCGGCTGTGATGACGGGCTAGGTGGCTTGCGCGACGGCTTGGGCGCGGGGCTTGGCGGCTGTGATGGCGGGCTTGGTGGGTTGGGCGACGGCTTTGGCACAGGGCTTGGCGGCTGTGATGACGGCCTAGGCGCGAGACTTGGTGGACTGGATAACGGCTTGGGCGTGGGGCTTGGCGGCTTGCGGGAGGGTGTCGGAAATTCGGGCGGCGGCTTGGGCGCTTGAGGTTGAGGATCGCCGCACAGCCCGCAGCTCCGGCGGCAGTCCAGTATCATACTTATACGATTCAGGGGATCATCGCAGTAGCCCAGCTTGGCCTTGGCCGCGCACGATGTGTCGACCTCCGTGCATGGCTCGCGCGGTGGCGGCGACGGTGGCGAAGGAGGTCGGGAGCGCGGCGGCGGTGCCTTCCCTAAGGGGCAGAGGCCGCAGCTCTCCTGCGGCAAGGGATGGATAGTTGGAGTGGTCGGGCCCATGACGTATAGCGCGTCATCACGGAGGGCAGGGCTGCGCACGTAATTCCCGCTCTCGAAGCCGCCTATCTTTAGGAATTCTTACATGGACATCGTTTGATCGCTCTTAGGAACCGGTTGCGGGTCTGACCTACATGCTCAGATGCATGCGGCAGCAGCGTGTTAGGGCGCTCGCACAGATCCCTTTCATCCTGTCTCGGCCTACCCGCCGCCGTTCCGCCACCGCACCAGCGCCCCGCTGATTTCCCCGTCAGGGCGCCTACCCTGCAGTATGTTCTCGTGAAGGAAACGACCCCCGTGTCACAGTAGCCGTAATCTGCGGCCCATGTTGGGCACACGACGATGTTGTTGTCACTGCAGCCAGACGCCACGGCGGGGCAGTCGTTGGCACCCACGTACGGCACGTGACCTGGAGCCGGTGGGTATGCATCTATGTACCACCACTGCCAATCTGTACGACACGCAATGCAATCGTCCGGGTAGCGCCACTGGTTGCTGCCGTACGCCTGCGTGCAGCAGCCCCGCCCAGATGACACGAGGCGGCGCGGGCGCGGGCGCGGGCGCACAGGCAGGCAGATTGTGGTGGGTCATTGTGGTGCAGGGGTTCGTCCAGCAATTTTCCAGCGGATCCACAAACGCCACGGGACAGCATCAGGGCGGGGAGGCGTCTTTTATGCGGGGTACCACTGCGTTACGTCCGCAGGCTCAGTCCAACAACCTTGCAGCTGCCTGTTGCCCTGGAGTGATGAGTGAACATGCGTCGGGCGGCTTGCTTGCAAGGTTAGCTTAATGTCGCAGATAGGAGGAACATCGAACATCCATGTTGGCAACGCGGGGTATAAAGGGTCCGAATCCGAGTGTGCAGCCGTACGTACCATATCCATCAGGTCCATGGCGTCAGGGTTTCGGGCGCGTAGGCTGTCTCGGGTCAGCAGCCGGTCCGCTGGCCCGATCCAGAGATTTGCATCGAAATAGGCGCTGCTAATCATTGCGAAGTATTCGTACTGGTTCGCCATCACGTAAGCACCTGAGATGGTTGGCAAGTTACACGTTGCAGACGGAAACACGACCGCACGACATTAGCAAGATAGATGACCGCATATATGAACCGATGACCAACGCCACCACTCAGGCGAGAGCAGTTGCACGTAAATAATATACAGCGATGGAAGGACGGATCATGCACATGGTCGAAAGTGTGCCGTCTCAATGGCCGACGAGCAGGAGCGACATGCTAAGAGCCAACGCTAGGATCAACTCGTAGTGGGTCTACATCCCTGCCTGCTGGTAAGCCCATTGTCCCATAACGTGACAAAGCCGCTGTGCCGGTCACGCTCGCTCACCATTGTTGTAGGCGCCAGATTGTTTGGCTTCAGCATGTCGCTGTCGTAGCAAGCGCAGCTGGCAGGCGCTGAAGCCTAGGTTCATCACCAGGTGGGCGAACTCGTGGACGAAGATGCTGGAGCCAGAGGCCCAAGCTCTGGGAACGGATGGAAATTTACGGAGGTGTGCGTCATCAGTAGTACGTATACCATAGAAAGAGCTCATAACACCCCGCACCGGAGAACAGCGCCGTCAAGGAGCAGCACATGGGCACACGGCTGCTGTTCGTGAAGGCGTTCCCTGTTTGCTCGCTTGGGCAACGCAGGTAGACGTAAGCGGCCCCTGCCCCACAAATCACTGGTCGCAAAGATGCAATGCCGCAGGCACGTGGTACCTATCACGCGTTTGGGCAACATATGCGGTGTCACGCAGCAAATGCGCGGGACAGAGGGGTGGAAACGGAGGAAGAAAGGGGAGGAGGAGGAAGAATGGGCCCAGCCAGTGACCGTCAGCACTCAGCCCAGCAGCCGCCAGCATCAAGCCGGAGAGCCACCCAGATCCGGAGCGACGTCGTACACAGCCCCGGGCGAGCGACCAGCCCAAATCCCATTAGGGGCTCAAGGCCCCTGTTCATCAGCTTGAATCTCGAACTGCTGTTGCTTGGACTACTCGCCGCAATGCGCCGCACCCCGCCTGCCGTGCGGGTGGCATCCAGAACCATTTTACCGCGACTCGCCCGGCGCAACGCAATACACACGCGCAGACTTGGTGCTCCTTCCTCCGACCCAGTCGGTCCCCCAGTCTCCCAGGCCGTTCCGTCCGTCCGCCTCTCGAGGCCCCACCGCCCACCCCTCGGGGCCCCACCGCCCACCCCTCGGGGCCCCACCGCCCGCCTCTTGGGGCTTCATCGCCCGCCTCTCGGGGCCCCACCGCCGGTCCATTTGAACGCACCCGTCTGGACCGTCGTACGTCTCCAGCACGTCCTCCTCTCCAACGGCCATCACTGGGTTGCCAAGGACAGGCCCCAGACCTCTGAGTTCTGACCACAGGCGCCCGTCAAAAGTTTCGCCTTGGCCATCTTCTCCGACCACGTCCACAAAGGGTGGCAGGTCTGCGAGGGTCTGCTTCTTGCCAATGATGGCGATTTGGGCGCCGTGGGCGTAGATGCGGTCCCGCATGTCACGAGGTGTCTGTGCCAGCATATGCTCGGCCAGGAGCGCCGTTTGCTGCACAGCAGCCTCAGACACCACGTCACAGGCCTGTGTGGTGGGCACAGGCCGGGGGGGGCCGGATGCTGGTCTTCTCATTCGAAGACGAATGACGAATAACAAGGAAGCACGGGAACAGGGTGCGCATTCACACAAAGCGTATGTGGTGTGTGAAGGGTGCGTTACACGTTTCCGATGTGTATCCCGTGATGCCAGGACGACGAGGCCACGATGTATGCGTCGTTTTGTAATGAAGCGTAACATTTATTTACCCGCGTGCCAGGCACTGTGGAAGCGCTTGGCAGCGTTCACCATTACGCTGATGATGACTAATCACGTAGCTGGTTAGTCGGGCTGCTATGACAGCGTATCAGGGCGATGGATGTGAAGGGGACCGAGGGAGGCGAACTGCTTGTCAGCGGCCTTTGAATTGCCATGCACGGCGCTGTGCTCCGAAGCACCGGTATCTGCTTTTCAGTCACTGCCGGGATGACGGCTTAGGAACCTTCCTACTCCCCTGGATGGCTGCCCTATCTACAGTAGCTGGCGCGGGATTTCCGGCTCTCGGTGCCACCTCCTGTGTCTCAGGAGGCCTGGCGGGGGCGCTGTCAGGTGCCATCTATTTGCGCATTTCTTGGAGAACATTCGCTTGTAGCTGGCGCGTTGGCTCCCTCAGGAGGTTTATTTGAGCCAGCTGTAGAGCCAGTCAAACATTGGCCGCACCTCGTGTCTTGAGGGTTTTAGGGTTTTGTGGCCCAGCCTAAATGTGGCCCAGCGCCATCCACCTGGCACGTTCTTCATTCCGCCCAACTTGCCCACACATCCCCCACCTTTCCTAAAGTGCCATGCACATTGCCACCGGCCTCCCAACCCCTGCAGCCCATGCCCATACGTACTCACCCACACCTCCAGGTCGCCGCCTGCGGTCGTGGCCCGCATGCGGAAACCAGCATCCGTCGCAGATCTCACTGTGGTGGCAGCCTTTACTAAGGGTAGGCTGTTCAAGTCCGACTCGGATCCCGGCCGCGGAACTGGAATGATTCGTCCGGAGTAGTATCGTTCCAGCAGGTCCTCAACCTCTAAGTTTCGTCGGCGGGGTGTGTGATGGCGGCTCCCGGCGTCTGCGGGAACAAGGCGCAGGATGGCACGTGCTTCAGGCTAGCGGTCTCGCGGGCGCGATGCAAGTTTAGAATATCGGAAATAGCGTAAGTCATCTCACCCGACGTTCCTATCCGTGCGGCACCTTCCAGGGCTCTTCCAGCAACGGCCTCAAATCCACATATGAAGGCGAGCACCAAGGCCGATGCCCAAAACCGTTTACTCCATTTCCCTAAATGCATCGTCTTCGAAACAACTTGAGGCGATGGTATGCGGGCCGGCGGGTAGTGGAGGCGTAGCTAGGCACCAGTTATGTAAGCGATAGCTATTTATGGGTATCCTACTGATACGATGAAAACCGTTTAATATTACTGAACGTCCTAATAATCTATACGCTTCCGAGTGCGTCGGAACCTATTACGGCACCAGCCCTTGCCCGCCGTATTTGCAACGGGCAAATGATCGGCTTGGAAGTGACAAATGACGTTGTTACTTACCACCCTGGCATGAAAAATTCTGTGTTGGATCATGAAGTGAATGCAGTCAATGCAATCGCAATCCATGTTCGTACACGAAGACGATCCGGACCTGTCCGAGCTCCCGCAGTCTGTACGACGGATATCCTGATTGAAAGCCTGTGACATTGCTTGCGTTCCCAGTGAAGCCACCAACTGGGTGCTATTGAAGTCAAGCTGAAGGGTTGAACCTTGAACGGACGCGCGCCGTATGAAAGTACGGATGTAATATTGTAAGTTTGCAAAACATTTGAGGCTCAACCTTGATACGGAACCTACAGAAATATAAATATACTTACCGGCTATTGTCAACCTAATACCCGGACCGGACGAACAGTCGCGTCGATAATATCAGTAGCAGTTTGGCCCGTTTGCTCGACGACGATGAGTAAGAAACGGGCAACTGACTCGACCGCACGTATCCAAGAAAAAAAGGGCTTTATCAGTGTTGACTCCTTTGGGGAATCCCCGGGTCGCTTAGCAAGAACGGCGAAAATCCGCCTAGGAACGTCCGAAAACCCCAGGACATTGGAGTCTGCAATGGGCAGCTTAGCGGTCTTCGAGCTCATACGTATATACAAAGCGCATGGGCCGCGCTTGCCGTCTGAAGCCTCCACGCAGGCCTTCCTGAAGGCGGTGGGCTTTGACATTGTCATAAGGGCTGGGTCATCGAGACAACAAGGCCGCGATACATGCACATCTTTGTATACGATCTATTTCCTATGCGACCTACTAAAAAACATTGCAAGGCTCAGGTAAGACCATTTCGCATAGAATTTAGCACAGACAAGTGCATGCCTCCTTGCAGGAGGCCCCCGTAACTCCCTGCATCGATGTGCTGCTATGAACACCCACTTATCTTGCTGACAATGTTGCTACCCTGTGTAACCCACGCTTGTAGTTCTCCACCGCGTCGGAGCCCCCAGACTCGGAGCCCCCAGCCTCAGAGACCCCAGCCTCAGAGACCCCAGCCTCAGAGACCCCAGCGTCGAAGCCCGCCGCATCGGAGCCCGCCTTGCTGCGTTAGCAAGGAAGCGTCATGGGCGGAGCCGATGAGATGGGCGACAAAAGCGAGGAGGAGGACGATGAAAGCGAGGAGGAGGAGGACCCATTTCTGTCCCCACTGTCCCAAAGGGAGGGACTGACTTTCTGTACCCATTCACCCAAACCTGACCAAGATTATAGAGGTTTCCGCTCTTGCCACAAATAATTGTAAATCGAGCGAACCTAGCACAACCCCACGAACAACCTAGTCAGCCGCAAGCCCTTCCCCGGCCAAGTCCGGGGCCGTCGACGAGACCTGTGCCCACATGTTCTTCACACCTGGATCCATCTTATGGCCTCGCTGTTGGCAAGGGCGGACTATGTGAACTAGGAGATTCGTCTAACATTGCCCCCATATCAACTCGATCCTCTCTGGCCGAAGCCATGGCCTGCCGTGGCAGCAGCAACCTATATCAGGGAACAAGGCTGATGCCCCATGAACCACACCGATTCACCCCGCAAACTAGTATCTCTACCGTGTATTCATAACGGCTTGTCCGGAATGGCAGGACATGGGTTGTTCTCTTACGATTGCGTGGCATTGTCGGCACCCGCAGGGCCCGTGGAGTTCACAATCGTACAAGGCTCATTTGCGGAGGATGCGCTCAATTCATCTAGTTTGCAGTCGGTTTGTAGCTTCGACTTCACCGCGGTGCTCGTGGTGAAAGTGAAGCCCACATTTGCCGATAACTAGTGGTACCAGCCGCTAACTAGCGCAGTAGAACTGGCAAGGCTCAATATGCAAAAAAATGCGACATCACCGACTGGGAGCTCAACCGTTGTGTGGGCAGTGCTGACTGACCTCCGCATCTGGCGCTTCGTGCGGGTGGAGTTGTCGGGCGACGCTGGGCGACGTGTCCTACCGGTATGCGTCCAGGTGTAAGGCCACCTCAGCGCCGCTGACATCCAGAAAGCAGCTTGGAAATGTTATGGGGATGGCCATCGTACAGGTAGGTGAGGCTCAGGGTTACTGCATTATGGGATGTAGCAGGACAGGGTATGGCAACAGCAAGTACATAGCAGCAACTTCCAGCTCCTGTCGTAGGTGTACCGTTGCTGGCACACGGGTAGCAATGCTGAAACGACTCAGCTGTTGAAACCGCTTGTCTTCAGGGTTGTCCATAACAGCATGCCGGAGTGGCGAAAAGACCCGGTAGCATGACACAGGAAAAGGAGGGAGCAGGGCCGATTTACCATGTCACCTTACATGTCGTAGATGCACCTGATCATGGTGTTGGTGACTGCAGGTACTTGCGATCCTGCACCCCGTTTTCTACCCCAATCGGGAGACAGAGTCGATGGGCATCCGCCTGAAGAGGCGGAAGGCGTGGTTGATGTAGGTCTCACCGCCGTCAGAGCTGCAGCGCAAAGACGAGAAGATAGCACGGCGGCGAGCACTGCTAGGACAACGATAGCCACCAAAGACAGCCCTAGGTGATGGCAAAGCTGGGTTATGCCGTATGGCTGGAAAGTACGATGTTGAGGCGGGGCCGTTAGGCAGAGCAGACAGCCCGTGCAGAGGAGAGAATGCATTATGAGTATGAGGGAACACGCGCAGGCTAGTTGGATCCGCTGGGCGCTCCTTTTCGTTTTTGAACCGCCTCTCCCAAGGGAATGCTGCTCACTGTAGGTGAACTACATGGTTCTACCTCTTGGTCTGGAACCCACTGTAACCGTTACAACAAAAAATGTATGGAGACGTGGCCTACTGACGGTTCGACTGATAGATGTGCATGAGACCCAAGGATAGGTTCCGTGGATGGAGCCAGCAAGGCCTCCAAGAGTTCTGACCGGTGGTGACCACTATGGTGGCGGTACCCCCGGTACAGGACATTGTGGAAACACCGCTGGCCCCAGGCCCTTGGCGTTGACTTGTGCCCCTATGGGGGACCCACTGTTATCAGTCGTACAGCCTGGAGCGGCAGGAGGGAGCCCCAGAGCTAAAATATGCGCACCAGTTGTGATGGTATGCTGGGCGTTGCACACGGCCGGGATGACTCGAGGGCACGCGATGGGCTGGCGGTGGTACTGCATGTTGGCTAGACAGCTGCATGGGGCTGAGTCAGCACATGGGTCGGCGGTGGTGGGGGGCTGCCGTGAAGCTGTCCAGCGCAGCCAAAGCTCCCGCACTAGGGTGGCCCGGGATGGCGGGAATGTTTGGAGGCGCTAGAAGGCCTGCTGGCGGATATCCCCTCCCCGTGGCGGCAAGCTGCCCTGGTGAGCATGATGGCGCTGTCAGCCAGCCGACCAACTGCCGTGGGTACTCCGACCACCGCAGAAGTTAAGATGATGCTGGCTGCACGTCCAGGCTAGCGGCTGGACGGGTAACCGGCATTCCGAATGCCTATGGTTTCTCCACATGATGGGCAGGTAAAACATTGGGCCCATCATCGTGGCCAGCGGGCAGTGCTATGTCACCATTTGCACCATTAGGTCTTAATCGCCTGGCTGGCATAAAATCCGCATAAGAGGCGGGCATTCTCAAGAGGTCCAAGCCATGGCTGAAGTATGATGCAGCCGTATGGAGGTGGCTGGATGGACGGATCATCGTAGGCATGCACGACCGACCCTGTGGTACTCTATGGACATGGCCGAAACACACAAAATGACATACACTAATAGAGCCGAGACCATAGTCCGGCCGTGTTGACAAGCCCTGCAGAACGCTGCAGAGCCAGGTGTCAGACGGCTGCGGTCAATGTGACGCGCCCTGACGCGTCGCTGGGTGCCTGGCACTCCTTGCAAGCCACGACCGTGCACATCCAGCATCGTTGGTGCCAGACACCCGGACATACGTAGGGATTGGGTTGTTTCAGACGAGTCAGCGGGGTTGTTTCATGGCGCAGTCTGAAAGGTCGACGGCACCTATTACAAGGTCCTCGCGTGCCCTCGTCCAAGGTGGCAGACAATTATTAACTGCACAAAGGCAACCGGCCGGCCCTCTTGCTATCATCTTTGATAGCTCTATTCAAACCTGAAGGTATAAGATATCTGTAAGCGCGTCCGCTTCGTTACATCTGTCACGGTAGGACCAACGGCAAACAACCTCGCCATGTTGGGCTTACTGGATTGGATTTTGTAGAGACCATATAGCAAACCCGTAACGGTTTAGGCCTCTACGTTGCTCGACTGGACCTGAGGCCTTTGATTCCGCGGACGGAATATCACGTGGGACGAGCAATCGGCCTAGTCGTGGACGGCAGGTGCCGCCACTTACATGCCAAGGTCTATCATCGCAGTCATATCTTGCAAGCTGCTGACCCATACATTTGGTCCGTCACTTGTTTCAATATCATCGGTGGCGGACTGATGGCGCGAAATGTCGCCATCGGGCTTGTTGCCCTGCTAGCTGCTATTTCTGTTGCTCAGGGCGCGCGTCAATCAATCCAGAGGGATATTGCTAAGTCTAGGGACAGTGCGTCAGCGAGCTATGAGCCCAAGAAGTATAAGAACACCAAGCCCCTTATCGGCGTTCTGACGCAACCGTGCCACGACTGCCCTGGACAGTAAGCGCGAGCAGCTTTTTACAATGCGGTTCGCGTATAGAGCTGCGAGCTGAATGTCATATGGTGTGCCTTCAGGTCCTACATCGCGGCGGGCTACGTGAAGTGGATTGAGTTGGCCGGCGGCCGCGCCGTGCCCGTCAGGTAGGTGTAGGCTTTGTTTATTATGGTTGAATTCCAAGCCTCTTCGGGAGTCGTAGGCAAAGTTTATGCGCGGACGCCGTCCGCAATGAAACGCCAACATCCTCGTGAGCTGCTTTCTTAATGCCGCCGTTTTGCCCTTCAAGGTTCTATGCCTCGGACTCGGAGCTTCGCCGCCTGTTCAACTCGCTGAATGGCCTTGTCTTTGCGGTGAGCCTACTTCTGTTGGGGGACCCACACCGTTACTCGTCCCGTTGCCCTCCTCTTAAGCTTCTGGTTCCTCGCTGCCTGACCGAGGTTAGGATTTGACTTCACTAGTTCATCCTGTGCCATTCCCCTCTCCATCTTCACGGCCGTGTATTCGTAGGGTGGTCTTACGTGGCTATGGCTCGACTCGCCGTACGTCATTGCTGCCCGCAAGCTGTTCAACTGGGCGCTGGAAGCCAACGACGCGGGCAACGTCTTCCCGGTAGGCTCGTTGCCCATCTTTACCATGCCTGCGGTGACGGCTGTAGGAGGGTACGAGCGTGGGTCCTCAGCCGGCACTTCTGCTGCTCACCTGCCATGTCCCATCTTCTGAATCCATCCCCCCATCCAATCGTACGACCCAGATCCACGGCACCTGCCTGGGCTTTCAGCTGCTGCACATCCTAGCGTCCAACATTTCGCGGAACGACCTGCTTGTCGACACGGATTCCGTGGCGCACCCCACCACCCTCAACTTCCAGCCGGCGGCCGACACGAGCCGCATGTTCGGCGATATGTCGGTGAGTGCCCTCAGATCCCCCGGAACTCTCAAAAGCGTCTCAGATGCGCGACAGTTTGTTCGTGTGGGTCTGGGCAGGGGGAACTTGGAGGATCGGAGGGTCCTCGCAGGCAAGCTGTGTCACTGCAGGAGGGGCGGATTATGCCGGTTGGGTGATTTGGGGAATGGCAGGGGAGCTGAGGTAGTTAGGTACCGTAGGTGCAAGGCAAATCCCGCAAGAACTGCTACCAAGGAAGGGTGTAATAAGGCCAACGCGGTTAGGATAACCTCGGTACATGCAACCGCCAATGTTACGCTCGGAGATTGGAGGATGGCTTAAGCCTTTACGCATGATCTGCGCACGCCTGGCCCCTTTACATGATGGCGTTTACTTTTGCGGCAGTGGGTCAAAAAGGAACCAACAGGCGGGTGGTAAGCGGCAGCTCGGTTCGTTGGGGTTACGGATCTTTGGATTCTCCCCTTCGCCGCGGCCTTCCCTTGTGAGTGTGAGGAGGATGATCAGCGACCAGCCTCGGTGGCCCCACGGGACATCCGCAGTCGATACCAACTCGTTACAAACCGTCAGTAGTGCTTGCCGGCGAAGGCGCACGGCGATGCCAGCAGCAGCTACGCCGGGCGGAAGTACCCCTCTTGAGCCTGGGTTCGTGTGCACCGCCCTGCTCCCTGCCGGCAAACCACGGGGCTGGACGCATGGGCTCGCTCGTACTCGCGCTACCAGCCGCAGACTAAGTTGGCTGGGTGGGGTGGGCGCTGGGGTCGTGCCATGGGGTTCTGGTCAATTCCTCAGGCCTCGGCCATCCGTCCCCTCCGCCCCCTGCCTGCTCGATGCCAATCTCTGCCCACTCTGCGTCCATGCTTGCGGCGTGAGTGTGGGTGCTTCTATCTCACGTGATGCTGCTGCGCACAGAGCCCCATAGCGACGAGCAGCTGCGGGAAGGTGGTAAGGCCCTCCGCATCCGGATTCAGCCGCTCACCCCGTTTGCTCTACTACCATGCCTTCCCCCACTTTTATCTCTGGCAGCGAAACTCCTCGCCTCTTGTCGGGCATCCTTCCCTCGGACCCTCACCCGGCTCTCTTGTCGGCGTCCGCCGCCTCCCCGCAACTCCTCACCGTGCCGTGCCGTGCCGTTCCCCCCCTGTAGCCCGACCTGCGCGAGAAGCTTGCCGACCCCAAGTTCAACATCGCTCTGGAAAACCACATGTACGGCATCCCGCCCTCGTTCTACGAGAAGTTCCCGCTGCTGCCCAAGTGGTACAAGGCGCTGACCACCACCATGGATCGCAATGGCCTTGAGTACATCTCCACCATGGAGGGCGTCAAGTACCCCTTCTTCGGTGAGTACGATGACCCACCCTTCCTGTGGTGTACGCCGCAGTAGCCATACTGGCCCTTACGGAGTACCGATTCACCTGGTCCTTGGTTACCTATCCGGACGCTCCGGAACCCTCCCGCCAGCTGTTGTCCCTATCTGGACTCACCCTGCTTCACGTTGATGTCGCTGTCGCTGTCGCTTCTGTTGGCTGCTGCCGCCGCAGGCACCCAGTGGCACCCGGAGAAGCCTCCGTTTGAGTTCGGCATGGAGGAGGTGCCGCACAGCATCGACGCCATCCGCGTGTCGCAGCATCTGTCTAACGTGTTCCTGGAGCACGCGCGCCAGTCGCCCAACAAGCCCGAGTCCAAGGAAGAGGAGCTGGCCATGCAGATATACTCCACGGCGCCCATCTTCTCGGCCCGCTTCGAGGTGCGGGATGCTGGGAGGCGGGCACTGGGAGGCGGGCACATGGGCGTTGCGTGCGGGTGCGGGTGCTGCAAAGGTGGCCGTGTGGGGCGATGTCACGCACGGTTCGGCCACGGATGATGTCTACACGTTATTGCGAGATTGCCTGTACATTGGGGTAATGTAGGAAAGGAGCTGCTGCTGCCGCTTCCCTTCTGATATGGGTTTTTTGGCTAGCTGTGAAATTTGGGTAGCTGGACGGCCGTCTTCGGTTTCGCGGCTGGGGTACCGTTGGAGCGGAGCCGATGCTTTTGCTGTCTCGTTCCTCGCCGCTGTCTGTGGCATGTTGTGAAATCCTGACCGGCTGGATGGATTCTGCCTCGCAGGTTATGGACGAGGAGAACTATGACGGCCCCGACATCACATACTACTTCGATACCCCGGACAAGCCGCCGCACGGCCCGGATGACGATGAGGGTGGTGATAGCGGACCCACTCGCGCGGACGCTGCAAATGAGGGGTTGGAGCGTGAGCAGGATGCCGAGGAGGAGAAGAGGAAGAAGCACTTCAGTTTCTGGAGCACTCAAAAAGGCATCTTTTAAATGTATACGGCATGGCGAGCAATCTGCAGGTGCCCAATGACCCTCGAACCGCACCGGGGCACGTGAGGAAGCCTTACACGGAACGACGAGCGGATTTTTAACCCTGCAAGCGCTGTTGTGCCGACTGTACTACTGACAGTTTCGTTGAAGATTGAGCCACGTCGCTCCGAAGTATCTTGGGACTGGGCGAGACTGCTGCTGCGAAGATTTGATGCAGTTGGCGCTGCCGTACGATATAGCGTGGAAGAGGAAGCGCGTGGACGTGACCGATAGGGCAGGTCCGGAGAGCGGTGCTGCGGATGAGGGCCCCGCAGAATGTTGTACATGCGTAGGAGAGCTTGAGGCTCAGATGTCCGGCCATTGGAGACGACAGCGTACAGTAGGCGTTGCGTGCACATGCGGATGCGGCCACTTAGTTGGCTGCGCCGGAACAGTCGGGAATGGACCCGTATCAGGTGCCATGTGCACGATGAGGTTAAACATTGCCCCAGGGGCCGTGTACTACGGTGGCCAAGTCGTCCTTGCCTGTAAAAAAAGAAGCTATTGCGGGGGGGGCCCAGTCGTCAGGAATGGCGGAGGCTGTGGGCGCTGGAGCAGGCGCGTTGTTGCTGCTTCTTGGTTGTGCTGAGTTAGCAGTATGATTTGTTTGCCGTACTATGTTTGTGCCTTGCGACGTGCGTGGTCTGCGTACACGCAGGGGTTCGAGTCTGAAAAGGTTGCTGGGGACGGCTGGGCCCACGGTAGCATCTCGCCTGTGTCAATGTACGACCAGCGTGGAGCCGATCACCTAGCCACGAGCTTGCGATTTGCCTACGAGCTCTACCTAACGGAAGATGCGCACAATCATGCGCCCTGTAACAGATTCACGGCGCGGTCAGGATGCGGGTGTGGAATCAACGCGAATTACCTGCGAACAGAAGCCTCCCACCTGAGGCCTAAGAAAATTCCTTACACACCAGACCAGCACCCAATCCGAAGTAAGGGGGAGCAAAAAGGGAGCTCCTGCAGGAGCACCAGCCAGCCGGGACCTAATCCGACCTTTTGCAATCGGGTGCTGGGCCAACGCACACTCGCAACAGACGAAGGTGGGGACCAACCCCTCCCCACCCCTAAGTCGGGACCCCTAGTGCCGCGAAACCCCGCAAACGGGACCAAAAGTCCACTACCCCACGCCGAATCGCATGACCACGCAAACTGATACCAGGGTTTGTTCCGGTGCTCGTCGGTCTCTGTCTCCTCCGTCTTCCTCTGTGTCCGGCGATGTGCCCGATGGTTCTACCTCTTGGAACCCACTGTAACCGTTACAACAACAACGACGCGCCCACCCGTACAGCCAGCTGGTCAACGAAACTTGAGCCACCGGGCAGCTCCAGAAGTGATGCTGCCGAGGGGCAAGCCCGTTTGGCACCGCACCAGAGTACTCACCACAACCGCACGGAGAGGCCATCGCGCCCCGCATGTGGGAGTTGTCAAACAGAAGAGTCCCATCAACCGTGAGCCTCCACCATCCCTCCTTGCGGGCGTTCTCCCAGCGCAGGCCCTGCAATAACCTCCGGAACGCGCCTTGAAGTGTCGACACAGCCAGGTGTAGCCCAGCGGCCACCGCTGTCCCCCCCAGTGCCTCTCGAACGAATAGCTCATGCATGGCAGCACGAGCTGCCACCATTTCCGATAGTTTGCATGGAAAATAAACAAATGATTAATGTGCATGATCGCAGCCACTCGCACCGACATACGCCGGACCGAACTAGGTGTCAACCTTCCTCCAACCGCCAGCCGAGTCGCGCACCCAACATCACCTCCACGTCAGTCATGGTCGGGTGACCCGTACCCGCCGGCATCGCTCTACTCTCCACCGCGGCCATCCGCCATGGGGACGGGAGGTCTACCCACAGGCCTTCGAGCGCCCCCATATACTCCCGCCACCGTCTAAGCTCCAAGAAAACCTTCGCCTCCCTTGTGCGAGGGCAGAGGCTGCGCTAGACGGGGTGCGGTTTTCCGTGGGAAGAGTCGCTTCAGCCACAAATCGGACCGCCCAGCATACCCACCATGCCCGCGACCCCTCAACGGTAGGGCACTATGTGTGCTATGTGCGTCCCGAACAGGGCACCATGTGCGTCCCGAACAAGGAATGCACCGAGGCAAACGAGGCGGATAAGGCGGATGCGGACGGTGTTACGGTTGCAGGATGCGGTGCCACGCCCCAGCGCCGGCACGTACGTTTCACCGGCACTGGTTCCGGAGCCAGGACATCTGCGTTTCCGCTTGTATGCTGTTGCCGTAACTACAGCGCCTCTGTTGCTGTTAGGATTGATTGCGTCATGGATTCGGTTGCCACTCGTTCCGACAACGATGGGGACACGTGTGAATCTCGCGATTCAGGTCGGGCGCAGGGCCCTTCTGACCAAATCCGTTGGTGCCGCAGAAGTACTTAGCGGAACCACGCCTCATTCCTCGGCGTGGTTCTTCTGCTTGGTTGTGTTGGTTGTGTTGGTTGTTTTGGTTGTGCTTCTACACAATGTAACACACCGCGCTTGAAGAACGCCCGCGGCTCCTTGCTGCGTGAATAGGTCACGAGGTCGACGCAGCCGCAGTCAGCGCCGCCTTTACGTTTGGAACTTGAGACCCTGCAGCTTGGTAACCTGCAGCCCGCCTGCCAGCAGCGCCAGTCCGCGGGGCTGTGGTGCCGCGCGCCCGCGCCACCCAGCATCAGGTCGAGAAGTGTTACACCTGGTGTCGGCGACAGGTGATGCCTGCTGTGGGGCATGACAGCGGGGCACCAAGCCAGTTACTGAGGCACGGCTGGTCGGATCCCCCCTGCAGGCCTTGTCGTACCTGGGTTGCTGAATACAGTGGGACGTAGTGCAGGATGCTCCGGTATCGCGTCGCCCGTTGTCACAGTGGTCATTGACCGCAGGGTGGTGTTCGGACCTGACGACCTGTACGTCTTGGTACGACGTGCCTCTGGAGCGAAGGCTGACGGATTTCGCGTGAGGCGTTGCACGGCGGGCCAAACGTTCTGTGGGAAAGATGCGTGTACGAGAGTCCATGCGTTTTGGGAATTCAGGCGATGTTGGTGGTTCCATGCGGAATTTGCGTGGAATTCCGTACATTGCACTCGAATGGGGGACCTCGCCCATGCACCCATCGCTGCATTCACCACCGTATAGAACACACAAACACCATCCTCATTTTCGTCAGAATCCAACGCTCCACAGTGAAGGCTTAGGAATGTGCGCGCCAAAATAACTAGCAGATACAACCTAAGTGGATCCCACAAGCCAAGGTAAAATGCATACGTTTATCTGATCAGATATATACTGCAACACGAGCGGTAGCCAAGCCATTATGCCGCCGAGGAATCGGCCGGTGCGGCGTTCAGCCGCTGGTGGATCCACTCCCGGGTTCTGTACTCTCCACGGCATCGCTTTGCGCATAGCGCGTGGTGAAGACAACCTTACGCCAGCAGAGCTCACCAAGGCTGGCGAGCAGATTACAGTATTAGCAAACACAGCCAGCAGGGGCGCGTCGATGCTCCTTGTGGATCTTGGCAATAAGACGGTCGTTGACTTGATCACCTTGCTTGGTCAGGCGCTGCGGCGTTCGGGTGCCGACGCGTCTCCGGACGTGGACGAAGGCACGCGAGCGTGCTACCGCAAACTTCGCGTTGCCCTTTCCGACCAACTGTCCAAAGTTATACGCACAACGATGAGACCGGACATTTCACGGCGGCAGATGCTGCTCCTGAGCCTGGTTCTGCGCACCCATGTCCTTCGCTGCTATGCCCGGCTTCTGCTGGGTGCTGCACAACAGCTCAAACAGCGGCCCTCACGACGGAACGTGGAGGCCGCAGAGGAGGTCCTAAAGGAAGCTGACGACCTGCTGTGGTCTTTGGGATTTGCGTGCACAGTCATCCGGTGGGAGGCGGAGCTACCGAAAAAGCCACGTGCGGCCGAGGACGCTCCTTTGGATAAGACCGTGTTGCGCACAAAGGAGCAATTCCTGAAAGCACTGGTTTCGGAGTTGCAAGCAAGCCAGCTGTTCGAGGCCTGGGCGACATGCTACCTGCAGCTGGCGTCCTGCGGGGGATGGAGCAGCAGCCAGGCAGTGGCCATGCTGAGCCGCTTGGCGACCAACATCAAGAGCCTCCGCGACGAGAAGGTCACCGCCATGCTGGGCAAGCATTGGCTGGGATCCTCTACATGCCTCCAATACCTCTTGACTTCGCACTCGGTGCGGTTGGCAGTCCTGCTAGACGGCGGCACAAGCTACGGCCTGCCGGCGGATGCGCCCGATGTGCCGGCATACAATGCCAACAACCTCCTCATCCGCAGGAATAACGGCGGCACAGTTGACGTATCCTTGCTCCTGTGCGCCCTAGACTCCTGGTACGACGAGCTCGTCTATGGCTTCCCGTATCCAAGGGCTCCCTCTGCAATCTATGCCTTGCCGCCTTTCAATACGGCCGCTACGGTGGACATCTGCATTCGCGTCGCCAACGCAGCAATCACCTTCTGGCGGGAGCCGCCCACAGCAGAGCGACGGCGCTCCGGCCTCGCGGCTCTGGAGCGGTACGGCTGTCCCCAGCTCGCAAGTGCGGCTCTGAAGCTCGCAGACTTACTGATATCAAAAGAAGCTGAACGCGATGGCTTCGTGGCTTCGCGATCCTACGCGGCCCGGCTTCGGGCCATGTGGCGCGCCTATGTACTCGCACTGGAGGCGGCCATGGATGCCGCGGTAGATGCGGAGGCGGCCGCGGTGGGCGAGCCGGCCGGCCAGGAGGCGCGCCCGTCGGCGAGTCAGGAGTTTGGTGGCGGCTGGGAGCACCTCCAGCCACTGCTATTGAACAGGAGGCCGGCGATACCCGACGGTGCGTTAGTGTGTTGGAACAGCGTTTTGGTAGTGATGTTGGCTGTTGGGAGGGTGCTGCAGGGAGGGGGCGTTTGCGTGTTGGGAGCATGCGGCCTGAATCACGAGGATGTGTAATGGCGGGTGAGTGGAGTGGTGGACTCGGGGATATCGGTTACCCTTTGTGATTTCGTCGGGGGCATGGTGTGGTGGTCAGTGGCTACGGAATCAGTCTGTTGAGGCCCTAATGGTACATGATAGCAGCTCATGATTTAATCTCACGGTCATTCTTATCTTGCCATTGTTATCCGTGGCAGCGCTAACGCATCCGCTGCCCTCCGGAAGACCTGTACGGCGTACGCTGGTTGTGGCAGCTACAACCCCTTAAAGCCCAAAACTCTTAAACCCTATGAGCACTGGCTTCGCCGGTTGCATATGACCGCTTCTGAGCCCGCTTCATTGCTCCCGGCCGGCCTCCCGCCCTTCCTCGCCGTACTCCCACTATCTGATGGGTGGACGCAGGCGTGATACTGGCCGCGGCTGAGGCCATCCTATCCTCAAACGCCATTCAGATCTATGAGCGCAGGCTACGGTGGCGCATAACCGGCGTCCCGTGGCTCGCCGACGCGCGCACGTGGTTCCGTTTGCTGCTTGTGGGGACCCCAGAGGTAATCGTGTCTCTGGTTGCCACGATAGCAAAGTGTGCTAGGCGCTGCGCGGCTCAGGTGAAGGGGCTGCAGCCGTGCCCCCCAGGGACCACTTGGAATAAACTGGCGCAGCTCAACCCGCGCGTTGCGGAGTGGCCAAAAGACTTGCTTCTTTCCATGGCTTCGATTCACGTCATGTTTGAGATGAGCCTTGTGGACAGCCTGGCTTGCGCCCTGGCCAGCGGCGGCGGCAACGGTGGAAACGGCGTCACCAGCGGCAGCAGCAACGGTGGAAACGGCGTCACCAGCGGCGGCGACAACGGTGGAAGCGGCGTCACCAGCGGCAGCAGCAACAGTGGAAACGGCGTCACCAGCGGCGGCGACAACGGTGGAAGCGGCCTCACCAGCGGCGGCGGAAGGGACGGCAAGGAGGGTGTCGCCACCGCCGCGCTGGCAGACCAATGTATCCTGTTGTGGTCATTTGCGGCGGTGAGGCTGGTGCCAGCCGTGGCCCTGGCCCTGCGGTGCTACACGGCCTCCCCCATCTGCTCCATGTACACTGCGCAGTCGCCTGCATCCAAGTACACATGCCCCGACACGGCCGCCTTGGCTGTGCTGCATTGGTGCCACTTGCTGCTGGGAGCCTTCATGAGGTCGCAGGATCGATCCGCTGCTGCAGACGATGCCGCGGCGGCTGCAGCTGCCGCAGCTCAGCAATGGCGCAGCCTGCTGCTGCAGGATATCAACCTGGTGGAGGTGCTGGGCGCCGTGTGCAAGCGGATAACAGTTTGCAGCCGCTCGGTGCCGCCATTAACCTCTGACCTTGTGATGCCCTTCAGCTGGACGCTCAACGCAGCTTGCATCGCCTTTCCGCATGAGTTGCGGGAGGCTCTGACTGCCTGGCACGTCTCGCCGCAGGACGCTGGGCCTGCCGCATCGTCCCCCCCACCGAAGGGTGGTCATGCAGCCGGCAGGCGTGACAACGCGAAAAGCGGCGGCAGCGGCCCCGATGCCAAGCCTGACGCAGACTGCTATGGTGGGCTCACCATGTCCGCTGTCATATCCGTCCTCGGACCCCGCGGGTACTATCCGGACGCAGCCACCCTCGACAACGTGCTCAAGGTGGCTGGGCCTTGGCGCCAGCCGCCATTGGAGGCCAAGACGGACATAATCTGGGTGTCGGTTCCTGCAGTGGATCGGCTGGTGCCGCCAGCGGAGGTCCGCAAGCTGTTGTCGCTGCACTGCTGTGGCAACCCCGAGTGCGTGGACCTGACTGGGCCAAGCGATCGGTCGCTAGCCCGGCGGCGGTGCGGGGGCTGCAACCGCGTGGTGTACTGCACCCGGGAGTGCCAGGTGGCGCACTGGCAAGGGGGGCACAAGGCCGAGTGCGTTCGGGGGGAGGTGGGCAGCTCGGTGGCCGGATAGCGGGGAGGCAACGGCGGGGGGTGAGGGAAAGGGACGAAGGCAGGTTTGTAGTGAGGGAAAGGGACGAAGGCAGGTTTGTAGTGAGGGGCGGGTGTAGCAAAAATGGTTACAGCTCGGGAGTGCTCTCCCGAGGTCGTGGTTTCAGATGCAGGAAGTGCAGATAAGGTGGAGCACATGGTTTTGTATAATAGGAGGTGTGTAGTAAGCCAGGAAGATCCTTGGCGAGATGTGTTCCCAGGGTGTAGGCAACCAGGCACGCCATTTATGGTTCGTTGGTGTTTAAATGCAAGAAGCTGTCCGTGGTTTCGAGGATGCCTGATCCCCGGAATGGGCAAATATGCGCTGCTGCTTTGAACAATGGGGCTATGGGTGGGGCCTCCATTTTTGCTGGCCGACAGTGCCGGACAGTGTGTAGTTCGTGTTGGCCGGACGCACGGGAGTGTTCCCAGATGATTGTCCGCAAACACCGAAACATGTTGTTGGCTGAAAACTCCAGGGGATGACCTGGACGTACAACAGAAGCCGGCCGCAGGACTCCGTGTTGGGGATGCACACACCGCCGGCTGCGGTGGTTGTCGGTTTGTACGACCTCATTGGGTTAGCGGTCGCCAGTATCTGTGTCCGCCTGGATCGGCCACCAGGGAGTGCCAGCATGGTGTGGGAGGTGGCCTTCGGGGAGGACAATTCACCGTAGGATACCCTTATAATGAATCAAGGCACACGTAGCTTAGGCGCGTTCCGGCACGGGCCGTACGGTACGAGCTGACACAAGCCGGCTGAAGAAGCAAATGCCAAGTCGGCGGCATACTAGGCGCACGACATGGCCAGCGGCATGTGCCTGGCCGAGCAATACGGGCTGAAGGGTTCATAGGGTTCCCACCCCCAACGCCTCATGGCGAGCCAACTGCCCAATGTGTACCAACCGAACCCACACTAGGGCACCCGTCGGCCACCAATCGGCCTCCGTGTTGGAGCAGAACTGTGGGGACGGAGGCGGATTGCACCCTTTGAAACCTCCGAAACCACTCGACAGGCCACTAGCCGGGGGGGGGCCAGAAGCAGCTGCGACCACACCCTCCAAGTTGAACCTTCTGGCATTTTTTAACACCCTGCAGTTCAAAAACGTATCGGCAGTCTTCCTTCCTGCGTTGATAACGAGAGGACTAGATGGGGCAACGAACACTGCAACGCACTGCAACACATGCCTCCATCAATCACCACTCCGCGTGTTCCAGCAAAATGTACCCATGCAAATCGTACCGTTGTGTTGCAATAAATAGTGGACGCACACGGACGGTCCGGAACCAGCAAAGCCTGACCGTCCCCTCACCTGCCTACTTCCTCGCCTTATCGAACATTACTGGTACATAACATACACATTCTACATTCAGTACTACCGCACCCTCGTGGCCTCAGCCTCACAGGCATGCGGCCCCTCCTGGGCTTCTAATCATCCTCCCTCAAGCCACATCCTCACTCAAACCACATCCTCACTCAAGCCGCATCCTCACTCAAGCCGCATCCTCACTCAAACCACATCCTCCCTCAAGCCACATCGTCCCTCAAGCCACATCGTCCCATCCTCGCTCAAGACACAGGCGCTTGGTCGAGGCGCTTGGCGGCTAACTGGCCAGGGGTAGGGCGCTTCACGTCCCACGCCAGCCCCACCAGCTCCAAGCCCCGGATGACGTAGTACGACATGTCGACCTGCAAGTGAAGTGAGGTGAGATGACGTGCGGTTGGGACGGAAAAGTGGGGGGGAGCTGGATTCGAGGAACAAGCTGCGAGGGAGCCGGACTCGGCCTCACAGGCATCAGGTGGCGGCAAGGTCCATGACGATTACCACCGCCGCCACAGCGAGTGTTTCGTCGTCGTCGCTACCGCATTTGTGCGTGTATGGGCCCAGTTGTGGGCTCAGGAGTGCTGGTCGGTGAGGGCGGCTGTGCCGCAGTGAGGGTCTGACATGGCATGCACGGCAGCATGCGGTCGGCACTCACCTCCCACCACTCCAGCCCGTGCGCCGCCGAGTATTCGAACGCGTGGTGGTTGTTGTGGTGCCTGATCGGGAAACGCAGGGGCCATGGGTGCCGTGCAGTCAAACGTTTGGTCGTAGGGAAACACGCCAGGGTTTGCGGGGTTCGTAAGCATACGTACTGTAGCAGCCTGGTTGCAGCCCAGCCCTACCTATCCCACGACTAAGCGCAAGGTAGCGATACTCACCCGTCTCCAAACACCAGTAGCCCCACCAGCCAGTTGTTCCGGGAGTTGTCGTCTGACTTGTACCTGCACACAGAACGTTTTGGCAAAAGAACCATACTTGTCACGTGTCAAAGCCTACCTGCGACGAGGGCCTCGTCACACGCAACGCTGTGTTAACCAGGGTCGATGTGCAGTTTAGCAAGCGCACAGGGACGCAAAAAAAGGCGTGTTGAATGGGATGCACCGCTTACGTCACATGCCGTACACATCCCTGCTGCAGGGGACTAGTGGTGGGTAGCTAGGGTGGGAAGAGGATGGGCAGGGCTTGCTCCAGGGAGGCAGCAGCAGGGCCTGCTCCAGGGAGGCAGCAGCAGGGCTTGCTCCAAGGAGGCAGCAGCAGCCGCAGGTGCAGTGTGCGGGAAAGGCTGCGCTAGGTTGGCATCACGCGCGCCCCTGGGGGTCACGAGTGGGATCATCTGTGGAATCATTACCACAGTAGGCCCCAGTTGGGGTCATGGTGCTCACCGCTGCTGACCCCAGATGTGCACCGCGCTGTTGACCAGCCACGTCATGTGCCTGCCGGGGGGGTGACGGGCAGCGGGCGACGGGGAGCCATTTTCACGCGCGGCCCGGGCCTAAACACCGATGTAGACCCACCCCTGGGGCATCCGCGAGTCAAGTGGAACCACTTACATCGTGAACAAGACGCGGATGACGAAGCCCCAGATGAGGTACGGCACCCCGCCCAGGGCGAACAAGAACGTCGCCTGGCCGATCTGGTGGTACATGTAGGTCGAGCGGAGCCAGCTGTAAAACTCCGGGGACTCCTTGTAGAACCAAGGGGGGGAGAGGCTGTCCTTCATGTTGCCGTTGGAGTCGCGCCTGCAGGCGTGCAAAGGCCAACCCAGGTGAACAGGGGCCAAGGGCGGCGGGTCGTGAGAGGGCGGGGAACACGGGCTGGGATGCAGGGGCTTTGCGAGTAGAAACCACGAGCCGCGCGAAGCCCAGGGAAACCACGGACTCGGAGGTCGGTACCGGAGAGCGTGTATGCTGCGGTTGGTCCCTGCTCATGTGGCCAGGTTCCCCAGCCCCCGCCTCCATCCTCCGACCCACACCTCCGAGCTCCCCCAGCACCCCTCGCCACCTTGTGCTGTTGAGGCTCTCGTCGAAGAGCCAGCCCATGTGGGAGTGCCACATGCCGTCGCGGGGGGAGTGCCGATCTGCGTCCGTGTCCGAGTGCAGATGGTGCCAGCGGTGCATCTTGCTCTGGGGGGCAGTCGCGAATGGGGTCGGTCAGGGAGGGAGGGAGGCGTCAGGCAGCGACAGGAGCCAACGGTGCCAACGGTGCCAACGGTGCCAACGGCGCCAAGGAGAGGGCGAGTCAGGGTTGGAAGGACGGAGGCATCAGGAAGGCGAGCCACGAGAGGGAGCGGACACAGCGAGGGCGTAATCGAATGTTCTGAGCTGTTTGATCCTGATGCGGCCAGGAGGCATACGGAGGTGGCTATGGTGCAGGAGGCGCCACTGCCGTGCACTGGATGAGTCCGCTTTACGGCCACGTGGGTACGGTACCGGTAGTACAGGTCTCCGGTACGCACTACTGTACCGGCATCCTGGACCGAAGCTGTGCTGCTGGCTGGGGCTGCTGCGGGCCCGGTGCCGCTCCGGAGCTACAGCCATCGGCCCGGGTCCCGCAGCCCACTCACCCACCCCATGGGTTCACTGGCCCCGGGTCCCCCAGCCCACTCACCCACTCGACTGGGTCCCCTTCGAACGCGAGCGCGCCGCAGTATGCGAAGAAGTACTCGAGCGGCTTGGCGCAGCGAAAGGACTTGTGGCTCAGCTGGCGGTGGTAGCTGATGCTGATGCCGAACATGCCCGTCAGGACGTAGCTGCAGGAGGGTCACGGGCGCGGGAACAGCAGGCAGAGGCAGGCGGCGCTGGGAGGCGGGACTCAGCAGTGCCTGGCTGGGGCAGGCGTGGAGAGCAGTGGGTGTGTACAGGGCTGAGAGCTAGGGAGCAGTGCCTGGCTGGGATAGGCGGGAAAAGCAGTGGGTGTATAAAACGCGCCACACGCACCCATCGCGCCAGCTGCAACACACGGCGCACCCACTCACCCCGCCAGGCACACCTCCAGCGCGTCCCAGCTGAACGTCAGTGGGCCGCCTATCAACGCCACGAGGTGCATGGCGGAGAAGAAGGCCAGGTATCCCACCTGTTCCGACAGCGCACAGGGCGGTTGTCCGTGTGGGTTCATCAAGTGGCACCAAAACATACACGTGGCAAGCCTGGCTCACGTCTGTATCGGTGTAGGTTCGGTTGAAGAAGTAGGGCCTCAGCTTCTGCACGGAGAGCTCGCTGAGCCAGGGCTGGTACCTAGCGTAAGGTGAGCTCGTCAGCGTCTCCGGATCCAAATCCTCTGGCTTTGCCAGCTTTAGGCCCAGAAGCGACGTGAAGGCCTGGGTCGAAAGAAATTGAAGGCAGAGCGGCGGTGCGCGCAAGTGAATCCGCGTTGCGGTTGGGCGGTCATCGGCTTGCAGGATACGCACCTTCGCGAAAGCCTGCCTGCTACCTCCCGATTTGCTGACACGCTCGACGACAATAGAATCGTTATCGTTCACCGCGACTTCCGCCTGCTTCGGCCGTGAGCGTGCAAGCATGATTCGGGAGGAGCGGGTTCCCGATGGAAACGTCGCATTCTTTGGACATTTATCGGCAATAAGGACTGGCGCTGTCCTCACGTCCGCAGACCTCCAGGTGGGTCTGGCTTGCAACTGGCTGCCTAGCATGGTATCTGCACTTTGCTAAGATAAACGCGTTGGGGGCCCTTCTTAGCGAGGGATGGTAGCCTAAGAAGCAAAGTGTGTAATGCTTATAGAGCACTCGCACAGTGTACAAACGCCTGCCCGTGAATAAATAAGGCCTAGCTACTCCAACCGAAACTGCTCAAAATATAGTTACATGCTCAATTTCAGGGGGCCTTAAGCATAACCCTGTCCAAACGCCAACCTTATCTTTACGCAATGCAAATGTCACGGCATGCAGTGAACGCGGCCACCGGATTCACTCGGCTCCACTCGCGACGGGCCGGGGATGGACGCTATTGCCTTCATGATCTGCCAGCTGAAACGGGAGGCAGACTTCCCTGAGCGGCACGAGCGGAGCCCCAGCAGGCTCCCTTCATGCTTGGGGACTTCGTACGCTTTTGGTTGCTCCCCAGGATACCCCTGGACCTGCCTGGACACAGGAGACATAGACACTAGCTACAGCTAGCTACGCCAGCTGAAGGACACTGACTGGTTCGCAGCTGTAACTGAGGCAAAGCATCCTCCACCTTGCGCAGGACACGAACTTCGACACGAAGGCTTACAAAACAATAAGTTGTGACGGACAATGTAGCCAGGCTTCAGCCCGAGTGTCGCAGGAGCCGTAAGACGTGCGCTCATCCGCTGCTTGCTCCTCCTCAACCCATTAACGTCATTCATTTCCCCATCCCGCTGAAATGAAGATGATCCCAGCCCGCCATCTCAGGATCAGGAATCCCGAGGATGCCGTACTGCCCGGCCGCACCGCCAACTCGCACGCCCCGTGTTTCTGCTCGGGGCCTGTGGCGGTAGCGCTGTCCTGGTTACGGTTGGCCTTTGCTGCGGTTGTTATTGTCGTTGCTGCTGCTGTCGCCTCAGAACTCGAGCCACTTCTCGTAGTAGACGCAAGTCTGCGATGCAGGGCACCACAAGGTTAGCTCCCGCTACGCGGTGTGCCGTGTGCAACTACTACGATGCCCCACACGGTCTACATCTCTAGACCCATCCACGCGTGCCGTACCAGCCCAACAGACACTCACAACCCACAACACATAGCGAACAGAAACGCTTGGTGCCTACCTGAGCCGGTGCCCCGCCGCCCCCACCCCTGCACACAACTATGCGCCCACAACTACGTGCCCTCAGCCAATGCGCCAGCGATTACACCCATGTATTGTGACCAGTCTTTCTGCCCCCCCACCCCCGCACACCCCACTCCCACCTGCGGCGAGATGAGTCCGCCGTCCCGGCACTCCCAACTCCCAACTCCCAACTCCCACCTGCGGCGAGATGAGTCCGCCGTCTCGGCACTCCCCCACCACGGGGCACACCCCGCACGGGACGTCCGTGAGTGCTGTGACGTCCGGCACCCCCAGCACCGCGGGCCGGTAGTGGTCCTCATTGTCGTCCTCCCCCTCCGGCTCCACCTCGTCCACCCGGCCGTCGTACACCAGCGTCATCACGATGGTCTGGATGTCCTCGATCCGCAGCTCCACCTGACGCGCGGCGTGAGGCGGGCGCAGGGGCGAGGACCAGGGGCTGAGAGGAGACCCGTGGGTCGGCCGACGCTCATCGGGAACGAAAGCGGCGAAAGACGAAAAGGTGAATGCATCTTCACCGGGGGGGGACCACGGCCCCCTCTGACGCACCGCGTGGGTGGGAAACGGAGGCCCTGGCTCCGACACATACACATACACATACAGCACGCCCGCCACTGCCACCGACACCGACACCGACACCGACACCCCGGCCTCGCATCGCCGCGTGCCCGACCCCTACCGCAGCCTGACGTGTAGCTCCTCGCCCCCTTACCAGTACGGCCACTTCCCCGGGCCGGTGGGACTGCGGGCTTCCTTTCCTCCCACCTACCTACCTTTGAGAACCCCTTGGCGCGGATGAAGGCCGCGATGGCTCCCAATGACGCGTCTCCCTGCCGCTTGATGAACGAGAAGCAAGCGTTTTGGAGCACGCTGATGAACTCGGAGTCGAACTGGTTCTCGGTGTACCTGAGGAGGAAGGGGAGAGGGAGGGGGAAGAGGGAGGGGGGGTGGGAGGGGTGGGAGGGGGGGAGGGCATAAAAACCGGTTAGAGGGAGGGGGTTTGGGAGGAGGAGAGGGAGGAGGAGAGGGAGGAGGAGAGGGAGGAGGAGAGGGAGGAGGAGAGGGAGGAGGAGAGAGGGGAGGAGAGGGAGAGGAGAGGGTTGCAACGCCCGTGACAGATGGGCACACAGCGGGTAGGCCGCTGACGTCCACATGGCTGCTGACTGCGAAGGTTACTGCCTCTGAAGTAGCGGCGGGGGCAGCACCCGTTGCAGCACCGGTTGTTACAGTTTGTGGCAGTTGTGGCTGTCGTTGATTGGCGTACAAATTCACCCCCCCGGTCCTGGGGCGTCGCCTACAGCGCCCCCACAGCTGCTGCACCCGTGCAAGCCACCCCCCTGGCCCCCGGATCCTAACCCACCACCCCCAGGCCCCCTCCCCCCGGGTCCCACCAGGCGCCCCCCGTGAGCTCCCTGCTTGGTTCCAGCTCCGCCAGCATGTACACCTGGGGCGGGGTGGGATGAGGAGGAAACCCCACAAGCGGACCAACGAACAATAACGTCCACAGGCGGACCAACGAACAATAACGTCCACAGGCGGACCAACGAACAATAACGTCCACAGGAGGACCAACGAACAATTAACGTCCACAGGAGGACCAACGAACAATAACGCCCACAGGAGGAGGACCAACGAACAATTAACGTCCACAGGGGGACCAACGATTGCTAACAGGTAATCACAGATAACAGCAGGAGACAGGTATCGACCGGTGCAGTGGCCGGTAGAAGGTAGCGGAAGCGGGATTAAAAGCTGCGGCAGGAGGCAGTTGTTGAGGGAACCAAAAGCGCCCGGCCCGGGTCCCCGACCCGGCCGTATTGCTATTCCCTCTTTTTCAGGGTTTATGATTGCTGGTCGCTCCCCAACAGCAGTGTTGCCGGAAGGCGGGCCGAAGGCTCTCCTCGCCGAGTATGTGTCGCAAGGTAAACCGCCGCCAAGGCTACGGGTCCCTTAAGGTGATCCCCCACCGCCACGAACACCCACGTCGGTACGGCTGCCGAAGCTCACCAAGCTGCACACCGCCTCCCCGCGCCCCACCCCGCCCTCCCTCCGCGCACCTTTCTCGACGGGTTGTTGACGTTCTTGACGCTCTTAACCAGCCGCCGCCCTTCAAGCACCTGGGGCAGCAGGGGGGCCGGGTGTTCGTAAAAACCGGGGCCGGGGGGGGGGCGCAGGACGGGCAAGGGGCAGAAGCAAGTGGTCAGTGTGGGGCTCCTGGCCCAAGCTCCCGCTGCCGCCACCGCCGCCACAGCAGCAGCAAGCGGGGAGGAGGAAAGCTACGCGGCGATAGCGCCGGTGCAGGGGGCGGTGCGAGGCCGGGCGGGAGCGAGCAGTCCGTTAGCAGTTGCACAGCGCTCAGCACCCGCTCCCTGCCCCCGCGGTTCCGTCACCCCTCCAACCCACGCCTCCCTTGCCTTGAGGATCTTGGTGATCTGCGGCTGCGCCAGGTTAGTCCGCATGCGCATGTCCTTGGTCCACACGCCTGCATGCACCCACGCAAAAACGGACAGCATCCGCGGCATATGCCTTCGCGCTGGTCGTGTAAGCTTGGCACACATACAGCCATCACCAATGACACGCGGCTGGTGCCGTACAGCTGGTGGTGCAGCAGCAAACGGGACGCACTCACCACCTGGTCATAAGGCAACACCCTTGCCATGCCTTGCGTGTTGTCGTACTCTCACAGCCGGCAGTCCCCGCAGCCCCCGCAACCCGCTAGGACATATATATACATTTTATTGAAAATATACATGAACACATAAGAACATATGAGAATGTATAAGGACACGGCTTCCTAGTCCACTGGCTTTCCTCTCCCCCCACTCACCCGTGTTCCCTGCCGCCTTGATGCACTGGTACAGCAGCAGCTCCTCCGTCGATAACCCCTTGAACCTGGACAGGCAACCCGTAAGGTTTTGGGGCGCGTGTTACCCAACCTGGGTCAGCTGGGATGGTGCCGGTCCTCGGTACTTCCCGCGACTGTCATCGGACGGACGCTGAGGTAGTCAGGCGGGCAACGTAAGCGGCGGAGACCCCTCCCCTCTCCTCCGCTTGCCCCTTCCCCACCCGCACGCGCGCACATCGCTCCAGGGACCCCCCTCCGAAACCCGTTTCGACCTCCTCGCGCGCGCCCCCCCATCGTGCCCTGCTCACTTGGCCGCCTCCTCCGCTGCGACCTCTTTGTACACGATCTTGTTGTTGCTTGTTCGTAGCAGCTGAGCGCGCGCAGCGTGGGGGAGGGACGGGGGATGGGGAGGAGGCCTTTGGAGCGGGGAGTGCACAGGACATCAGCGGGCCCGGCCACCGGGCGGGTTGGAGGAAGACCCGTGGATGCCCGAAAAAACCGTTTAGAACAGACCACCGGGAGGGTGGGGCCGGGCTGTCACCCGCCGCTGCCCGGCATACCCTCCACATCAAATGAGCCACTGCCCGGGGAGCTGCGGTGTTGGAGTGCGAGCATACCTCCCACCATGTTCGAGGTAGTCGGTGAACCTCGAACCCCTGCGCCCGTATGTGGTTCAACAATGATGTATCATCGTTGTCCCCCTGCGCCCGTACGTGGTTTCGCCCACGGTCACCACCCTTTCTCCGCCTGCAAGGGCACGCTTGTCACTGCCTGCCCCCTGCCCTCACCCCCCACGCATCGCCTCGAACTATGAGCCAGCTACACTTCCCATGTCGTATAGTCGGGTCTTTTTGCCACCCTCACTCTGAACCCGCCCCAGCTGAAGCGCCACCCTCCCTTGACCCCTCCTCCCCCTTCCCCTCCCCCTCTCCCCCTCCCCCTCCCCAGGGCCCAGCTCCCGGTGGTCCACCTGCAGCCGGTTGGATGCCAGCAGCTGGTTGATCGCATGGACCCGCTCCTCCAGCCCCATGTGCGGCAGGGCAGTCTCCAGGGCGTCATCGGTCATGCCCTGAAGTGGGGCAGCGCGAGCTTGTGTATTTGATAAAATATTAACAAGAATGCGAAAGGGTGGGTTTGTGAGTGTCTGCGTGTGGCGGTGGCGGTGGCGGTGGCAGTGGAGATGGGGGGACAGTCGCTCTGTGGCGCAGTCCTACGGACCCTCGGCACAGGTCGCGAGAAGGTGTATGCCCGACCCAGGCGGTATTGCTCCTCCCCACTCCGGCCTTGTTCCGCCTTTCCCCCCTTACTTCTCCTCCATCCGCCCAACCTGCACGGCGGCCCCAAACCCCTCAGCACGCCCCTGGTTGCTGCCCGCTGACCTGCGGATGCTGCCGCAGCAGCTTCAGAAGCTCCTCCTCCAGGGCCTTCTCCGCCTTGGCGCCAGCCATGATGCTGCCGCTGCGGACCCTCCACCCAACACTCCAGGATGTGGTGTTTCTAGCAAGCCGCTGTTATCTCAGCAGCCCAGCTGCGGCGGCCTCTGCGCACGTCGCCGCAGTGAGAATCCACTCTTTGCTAGCCCGGGCCGGATTGCATCCCTGTAACACTATCGCATCTTGTTCAGATTAAATATACTTAATCAGCGATCGGTACTCCTCTTTTGCCTTTGTGCTTTGCCGATGGTTGGGGCGGCGGGAGCGCAACGTGTGAGCTTCAGCATGCGCTTCTTGCATACATAAATCGATAATATGGATACATTCGTGTTTGCGCTATGTTCATCGGCTATTCTGCGGCGGCTTCAAGCATTTAGTACGACGTCGTTGGGGCCCAACGTAGACGGACTACTCTTCCAGATGCCCCAAAGCATCTGTTAATCGCGTTGATTTATTGCCTTGAACGGAGGTCTTTACATATATCAAGACCCCGGCCTGCGAAGTGGCACATCCTCGACCGGGAGTCCGGGACACGAAAGCGACGAAAGGTTCTCCACCACTGTTACATAACTAGAAAACACTTAGATATGGATACGGAAGACCATAAACGAAAAAGGAAGCGGAGTCGGAGCAAGGGCGGCCGCAGCGAAGAGTCGGGCGGCGCCGGCGCGGACGCTGGTAAGTCCTCCGCTGGTCCTTCCCTCGATAGGTTAGCGTTATCGACTTTGGACAATCATGAGTACTATCACGGCGACCCACCTGCTCGCCGCCGCGAAGTTCATTCCGTTACGATTTCCCCCAGCTTGACCGACTTGTCTCCACGCCATTACATGTCACAGGAACCCCCATTCAGGAAAAACAACAAAAGCTGCCGGTGAAGGGCAAGCCTCAGTCAGCAGGCAAGCCACAGCAACCGCCCGCGAAGGCTGCGCCATCGCAGCGAGCAGCGGCTGCCCCAGCAGCAAAAGGCGCGGCCAAGGGGAAGCAAGTTGCGTTGCAGCAGCCTAAGCAGCAGGTGGCGCCTCCATCAAAGGCAAGATGTCCCATCCGACGGGGTGGCTGCTGGTGGATTAGCGGGTTTCTGTGCGGCCGGCGTGCGGTGCTGCAGCTACCGCTAGTAGGGGCTTCATCGCAGGCGGCCAACAAACAGGGGTCCAGCAAGGACACCCGCGTACCGACACATGGAAAAGCGAAAAGCAGAGGGGCGGTTCAGGCTCGATAAGGGCGTGTACGGCCCCGAGGATCTCGAGCTGCTGCTGAGCCTGCTACTGGCCATCTGCAGTCTTCGGCCTCTCGCCCACGATCCCCCTTGCGAAATTCGAGGTGGCAAACCCCCGACCTGCATCTAGAGAACCACCCCCGGCCTTGTGCAAACGGCACCTGCTGAACCCGCTGACCCGCTGACCCAGCCACGAAACCACTCATTTTTTCCTACTCGCTTACAAAATTCTCTCCGCCTATCGGAACCTGCCTGATACTGGAAATTCCAGAAGGCCAAGCTCGGCAAGGGTCTGCCTGCCTCGAAACGGCCAGCGGCCGCCGCCGATGAGGACGATGAGGACGAGGACGACGAGGATATGCCGGCTGCAGCGGACAGCGACGGTGATGAAGGCGCTGAGGACGTTGAGGGGTTCAACAGCGAGGACTTCGATGCCATGATCGCGGGGGGTGATGAAGAGGACGAGGAGGGCGGCGAGGACGAGGAGGATGAGGGTGAGGACGATGAAGGCGCTGACGGCGAAGGCGAAGACGGCGACGGCGTTGCGGTGGGGCAAGAAGACGGCGCTGATGGAGGCGGCGCGGACGAAGACGACGAAGACGGCGAGGAGGAGGAGGAGGACGATAAAAAACGCAAAGGGAAGCGGAAGGTGGGTGGTTGCTTCGGAGGCAGTCGAGAGCCGCCGTCGCATCCAGGCAAAACACTTGCGCGCGGGAAGGGCCTAAGCGCGCCGGGTACGGCAGTGGGGTGCTGGTGCCTCCAGGGGGGAGCTGCTGGGCCCTGGAGTCGTTCGGCGGGCTGACGGAGTGATGAGAAACACTACAGCACCTGACGCTGCTCCTGAAGGGGGCTACCGGCTGAAGGCTGTCTTCAAAGTTCTCTGACCGTTCGGCTCCGCCGTGATCGCACAAAACGCGCAAGGAGATTCGAGTTTGGTTGGAGGCCGCCTTACGCGCCGTCGCTGCATGCGGGTTTTGAGCAGAGCCTCGGGTAACCCCGCTGTGTTTATTTGTGTGTGTATATGCCAGCAAGCTGAAAGGGGTGGTATAGCCCTGGGGGATACGGGGATACGGGATCGTGGGGTTTACGGGCTGGGGCTTGGCAGAGTGATGAGAAACATCACAGCACCCGATGCTATTCCTGAATGGGGTTAGCAGCTGAGGGCTGTATTTTCAAAGTTCTCTGACTGTTTTCGACGCCGCGGCCACCAGAACACCAGACAAAGCGTGTACGCGTCCCCGGGCGGGATCGGCAGGGATGGGAAGGGGAGGGACGGGGGAGCGGGGCGGGGCAGCATTCGCTGGGGTCTTCGGCGGCAACGACGGATTCCCATCTGGTGAGTCGGAGTGATGAGAAACATCACAGCACCCGATGCTACTCCTTGATGGAGCTAGCAGCTGAGGGCTGTACTTCAAAGTTCTCTGACCGATCCTCTCGCACGGCCTACGGCCCGCGGCGCCGCAAAGCCGGTGGGGTATGCGGCAGCAGCTGGTCTTCTCCGCACAGCTTCTTCGCACGGCTGCGGAACGCACTGGGGTAGCGGGGAGGAGTCCCAGCTGCAAGGCAGTGGACGTGTTTTACGGCGGCGTCAGCTGCAAGGCCGTTGGTCTGTTGTACGGCGGCGTCAGCTGCAAGGCCGTTGGTCTGTTGTACGGCGGCGTCAGCTGCAAGGCCGTTGGTCTGTTGTACGGCGGCGTGAGCTGCAAGGCCGTTGGTCTGTTGTACGGCGGCGTCAGCGGCTTGTCGTTTCTTGGGCCTTGTCCTTGCTGGGGCCAGTGCTTTCTTTGAGGGTGGGGGTGGGCGCACGGGTTCGGAAGGGGGGAGGATGTTGTCCCAGGTGTCATGCAATGCCGGGGGGCGGCAATTCAGCGCATTATGCTGAACCAGCCTCGATCAGCCCGACCTCGCAGCCTGTGTCTATCTGTCGCTCGTCCGTCGCTGGTCCGTGGCTCGTCCGTAGCTCGTCCGTCGCTGTTGGTCCGTACCAGGTCCATCGCTGGTCCATTGTGCCGTGGCCTTCCTTTCATCCGCCCCTCCTCCCCCTCCCCCGCCCTGCCGCAGTCCGGCTCTGACGACAAGGACAACGTGAGGGGGCTGCGAGACGGTGTGGAGGTGGAGCGACAAACCGCCACCGTGGCGGGCATTATGAGCGCCTCGGAGTTCTCCTCCCTGGACCTGACGGAAAACACCAAGAAGGTGAGCAGCCGCGCCGGCAGCCGTTCGCTGGCACGTGTGCACGCACCTCCCTAAAACCCTAGCTTGCAACCCCTAAACCCTGGAATGCCCCATACTCGAAACCTGATCCAAGGCACATCGCCGTTCGTGTGTATGTATCTCTTCTTCCTCGTTACTCTCGGCCTGCTTCAACCCAAATCCACAATTCCCCCCTCCCCACTCCGCCCCACTCCTCCCCCACCAGGCCGTCACCGATATGGCCTTCTCCCACATGACGGAGGTGCAGGCCAGGACCATACCGGCGCTGCTCACGGGCAGGGACGTGCTGGGCGCCGCGCGAACAGGTACGTACGTACGTTTCGTACGTACATATCGTACGTACGTACGGCGGTTAACCGGCTGACGGCTGACAGTTGACGGTTGACAGTTCAACAGCCTCTCCGCGCTGGAGACTCCGCGCCCGTCACGCCTCGCCGCCCGCCTCCTCCCGGCCGCAGGTTCCGGTAAGACGCTGGCGTTCCTGATCCCCTGCGCGGAGCTGCTGTACCGCGCCAAGTTCATGCCGCGCAATGGCACGGGGGCGGTCATCATATCGCCCACCCGTGAGCTGGCGCTGCAGGTGGGCGCGGCGGCGGCGGCGGGGGGCCGTCTGTGCCCCTGGGCAGCGGGATATCGGGGCGACCGGGGACGTAACCTTTCATGATCCAGTGCTGCACAGGAGCTTAACACTCTATGTTGAAGTACCCGTTTCGGTTCGGGACTCTGAAAGATGATCGAAGACAATTGTCGGGGGGGAATCCAGTGAATTGGCGTAGGTGAAGAGGGGGACGGAGGAGTGGAGGGCTGCGCTGGGGAGGCGCTGCGCCCGTGATGCCGTGACGGCGAGATGCGGGGGCGGGTGGCGGACTGCTGCACCGGCGGGCGGGGAAGTGCTAGGGAGGAGCTCTTTCCGGTTCCCAGCTCGGAGTCGCAGCCAGGCGGCGTTGCTCTAACAGCGGTGCCGGGTGCCAGTTGCCAGGTGCCGCATGTTGCCAGCCCAATGAGCCGGTCCCATGGGTCCGTGACTAACCCCACTGCAAACCCAGTCACAGGTCCCTGACTAACCTCGCTGCAAACCCAGTCACATGTCCCTGACTAACCACGTTTTCAAACCCACCACGCGCCGTGGGGTGTCCTCCCTTGGGGTTCCAGATCTATGGAGTTGCGCGGGACCTGCTCAAGTACCACACTCAGACGCACGGCATCGTGATGGGAGGGGCCAACAGGTGGGGCACTGCCGCGGACGGGGCGGGAGGGGGGGTTTCGGAGCCAACAACTCCACTGACCGCGGTACGGCACCTAACGGTGCCGCAAGCTTCACAACGCCACGCATCCCAACCTGTCCTATTTCGTTTTCCTGTTTTTGGATTCCCCACAATCTCCAGCAGTGCCTTCGGCGACGATTCCTCAGCTTGGCGGCACTGACCTCGCCGACCGTCCCCTCAATGACCCCCACCCAAGAGAACTGCCCCAACGCCACGTCTCCTTTCCCTCCCAATATTACGCATCCCTTAACCTTACACTGCTTGCCCGCCCGCCTGCTCTCTTCCCCTCCCTCCCAGGCGCACCGAGGCCGAGAAGCTGGTCAAGGGCGTCAACCTGCTGGTGTCCACACCGGGTCGCCTGCTGGACCACTTGCAAAACACCCGGGGCTTCGTGTTCAGGAACCTGGCGTGTCTGGTCATCGACGAGGCGGACAGGATCCTGGAGATCGGGTTCGAGGAGGAGATGCGCCAGGTGGGATCGGTGGGGTGGGGTTGGGTTCGAGGAGGAGATGCGCCGGGTCGGGTCGATGGGGCGGCAGGAGGTTCGAGGAGGAGATGCGCCAGGTGGGGGCGGTGGGGTGGGGTGGGGTTCGAGGAGGAGATGCGCCGGGTCGGGTCGATGGGGCGGAAGGAGGTTCGAGGAGGAGTTGCGCCAGGTGGGGGCGGTGGAGTGGGGTGGGGTTCGAGGAGGAGTTGCGCCAGGTGGGGGCGGTGGGGTGGGGTGGGGTTCGAGGAGGAGTTGCGCCAGGTGGGGGCGGTGGGGTGGGAGGGGATGGTACGTGGTTGTATGTGTGTGGGGTTACCGGGGGGGGGTATGCAAGTGGTGGGAGGGGGGACAGTTTTGTTCTTGTAGGGAGCTGCCGGTGAGGGCCATGTTTGCGCCCGCAGTGCGAAAGGAGCCTACCGTATCTTGGCATATCTTGACCTCTGCTCCGGAACCCCATCTTGCGTTGTGTTATCGCGACCAGATCATCAAGATCTTGCCGAAGGAGCGGCAGACGATGTTGTTCAGCGCCACTCAGACGACTAAGGTGCGGGCTGGGCTGGACGGGGCTGCATGAGGGTGAGGATGGAACATCCTGGACCGTCCCGTGTCTTGAACCGCGCCGCCGTGCCATTTGGGAAACCGTGGTAACAGCAAGGGTCGCAAACGCACGCGCACAGCTGCAAAACAAAAGGGATAAGACATACAAAGTCTAAATGCCTAACGCGGCCGGAGGACCCACCTGGGGGGGAGGGGGGCTGGGCCTCCACGGTAGTGGATGTGGAGTGTTGCTGCGGGAGGATCGGGAGGAGCTGAGGGCTGTGCTGCGGTTCACCGCGGTGTGCCGCGATGTGCTGCGGTGCGCCATGGTGTGCTGCGGCATGCTGCAGCTTGCTGCGACAAGCTGCAGCGTCCTGCGGCGTGCTGCGGTGCACCGCGGTGTGCTGCAGCATGCTGTTGCGTGCTGCGGTGTGCTGGGGTGTGCTGCGGTGTGCTGCGGTATGCCACGGTGTGCCACGGTGTGCTGCGGTGTTCCGTGGTGTGCTGCGGTGTGATGGGGTGTGCTGTGGTGTGCTGCGGTGTGATGGGGTGTGCTGTGGTGTGCCACGGTATGCTGCGGTGTGCCGCAGTGTGCTGCGGTGTGCCGCAGTGTGCTGTGGCGTGCTGTGGCGTGCTGCCTATGCGCTGTGGTGTGCTGCGAGCTGCGGTGTGCTGCGGTGCGCTGCGGTGTGCTGCGGTGCACCGCGTTGTGCTGCGGTGTGCTGCGGTGTGCTGCGGTGTGCTGCGGTGTGCTGCGGTGCACTGCGGTGTGCTGCGGCGTGCTGCGGTGTGCCGCGGTGTGCCGCGGTGTGCTGCGGTGTGCTGCGGTGTGCCGCGGTGTGCTGTGGTGTGCTGCGGCGTGCTGCGGTCTTCGGTGCGCCACGGTGTGCTGCGGTGTGCTGCGGTGCACTGCGGTGCGCTGCGGTGTGCTGCGGCGTGCTGCGGTGTGCTGCGGTTTGCCGCGGCATGCTGCGGTGTGCTGCGGTGTGCTGCGGTGCGCTGCGGTGTGCTGCGGCGTGCTGCGGTGTGCCGCGGTGTGCTGCGGTGCGCTGCGGTGTGCTGCGGTGTGCTGCGGTCTTCAGTGCGCCGTGGTGTGCTAGACTGCGGTGTGCTGCGGTGTACTGCGGTGTGCTGCGGTGTGCTGCGGCGTGCTGCGGTGTGCTGCGGCGTGCTGCGGTGTGCTGCGGTGTGCTGCGGCGTGCTGCGGTGTGCTGCGGTGTGCTGCGGTGTGCTGTGATCGATGTGGGATCTCGCAAAGCTTGTAGCGCACTGGTTGCCGCTTTTGCCGCTGTTACCCGCTGTCCGTAACACCCTGCGTGTCGCTCTCCGCCTGCCCCACCTGCCGCCCAGGTTGAGGACCTGGCCCGCATCTCCTTCAAGCACAAGCCCCTCTATGTGGGGGTGGACGACGGCAGGTCGGTGGCCACCCGCGAGGGGCTGGAGCAGGGCTACTGCGTGGCGCCGGCGGACAAGCGCTTCCTGCTGCTGTTCACCTTCCTGAAGAAGAACGCCAACAAGAAGGTAGGAGGCGGATGGGCGAGGCGAGGGTGGCCCATGTCATGGGCCCAGCTAGGGCCAGGACTAGGCTGGGCGCAGCGACCAGATGAACCGAAGCACTATCTTGGGATTTGTCTTTTCGAGGGGGTACGGTAGGACGTCCGGGGGTACCGAGTGGCGTTTAATGGTACTGTCGTATGTCGCGCAGCTGCCTCTACCCGGTGCCCCTCCAGTTCGTGTACGTGCGCGTGGTGTACTCACCGCCCTCCTCACCGCCCTCCTCACCTCCCTCCTCACCGCCTTCCTCACCGCCCTCCTCGCCGCCCTCCTCGCCGCCCTCCTCACCGCCCTCCTCGCCGCCTTTTCACCGCCCTCCTCACCGCCCTCCTCGCCGCCCTCCTCGCCGCTCTTCTCCCTCCCCCCTTCCCCTCCAGGTGATGGTCTTCTTCAGCAGCTGCAACAGCGTCAAGTTCCACTCGGAGCTGCTCAACTACATCGACATTCCCGTCAAGGACATCCACGGCAAGCAGAAGCAGCAGAAGCGCACCACCACGTTCTTCGAGTTCTGCCAGGTGGGTGGGTGGAGGGCTGGTTTGAGTGGGTGGCTGGCTGGCCGGTTGAGTGGGCAGATAAGAGAGCGGCTGTCTAGGCTGCTTGGGTTGGAGTAGATTGTTTGCGCCCGCCGATCACTACCACCACCCTACACTCGCCCCTCTGCCCCCGCCCCCATCCCAACCAACTAACCAACCAACCAACCAACCCAGGCCGAGACCGGCATTCTGCTGTGCACTGACGTGGCGGCTCGTGGTCTGGACATCCCCGCCGTGGACTGGATCATCCAGTTCGACCCGCCGGATGACCCGCGGGAGTACATCCACCGCGTCGGACGTACGGCGCGTGGCAAGGAGGGTCGCGGCCGCGCGCTGCTGCTGCTGCTGCCCGAGGAGCTGGGCTTCCTGCGCTACCTCAAGGACGCAAAGGTGAGGCGGTGGGGGGCCGGGTGGATATGTGCGGATGTTGCGAGGAAGAAGCATGTACTAGGGAAAACCGTTTGGGACATGGGTGGGTGGTGGCGGTAGGGGTGCGTGTGCTCGCGCGTTAGCGTCGCGACTGGGATAAGGTGGCGGATGGGTGGCTAGCGACTTGGGTGTGTGGGTGGGTAGAAGGTGGGTGGTTGAGTAGGTGGTGGGTGGGTGGCGTGCAGGCCCAGGCCTCAGAAGGCTTGGCTTGCGTTGGTGGCGGCACAACAGCGAGGGAGCAGCTGCTTAGTACGCACGTGCCGTACGACATCCCCCCGGCATTCAGGGTTTGACGCAGCCAAACCCCACCGGGTCTTCTCGTGTCACCCCCCCACCCCCAGGTGCCGTTGAACGAGTACGATTTCCCCTCCTCCAAGCTGGCCAACGTGCAGTCCCAGCTGGAGCGGCTGGTGGAGAAGAACTACTACCTGCACCAGTCCGCCAAGGACGCCTTCCGCTCCACCATCCTCGCCTACAACTCCCACTCGCTCAAGGAGATCTTCAACGTGCACCGGCTGGACATGCAGGCGATGGCGCGGTCGTTCGGGTTCTCGACCCCCCCCAGGTGCGGGAGGCCCGGACCGCGCAGCGGGGAGAGGAGGGGCAAGCAGCGGTGGGATGGGAACATGGGATGCTGGGGTGGGTGGGCACCGCCCTGGCTTCCGCGCCTCCCTGGCCGTCTCTGCGGTTGTCACCAACGCGGCTGTCGACGCGGCTGTCGCTCCCCATCATGGGCCCCTCCGCTGACCCCTCTGCGCACGTGCCCACCCTATCGCTCCGTCCTGCCCCCACCTGCCTTCCTCAGGGTCAACCTGCAGCTAGAGAGCCACTCCAGCCACACCCGCAAGGCGGCGAGGATGGGTGCTGGCGGCAAGGGAGGAGCCGACTACCGCCGTGGCATGGGCACAGGACACAAGTTCAGCGCCACCAACCCGTACGGCAAGCGGGACGCAGGCGACAAGCGCCAGTTTGTGCGCATTTGATTCGGTCGACTGCTACGAGTGTCATCCTTAGGAGCTGTAGCAGCTGTTACGCTTTTTTTAGGCTTGTATCTCCTTCGATCCTGTGCGCCGTACCATTCCATGGAGTTTTGCGTACTCGCGCTGAGGTGTAGCGTGATTGGTTTTGAGTTTGGGACCCGTCGTTTTTGGACCCATGTCTGGCAAGGCCTAAGGCCATGTGCCGCGTTTGTGGTGGAATCAACGGCAGGGAACGGCCAGCCAGTGTAGGGCTGCGGCTCTGGGACAGGAGCGCGGAGCTGTAGGGTGATGCGGAGGGTGCTGCTGAAGCACGTTGTATATTTGCAACGAGGTGTGTCTGGCTACAGCGCTGCGGCGTTCGTCACGAAGACAAGCGATGTGACTGCTACTGTAGGGGGGTGGGGTGGGGTGAGGTAGGCAGCGCAAGGCAGTAGGGGACATCATGGCAAATGAGGCACCGCACCGAGAGGACTCACCGCCTTATCCCACGTACTACTGCAGCAGATTAGTGTCCGTCATCCACCTAGCTCACGGGCGGTGTTGCAAGTGGAGGACGGCACCATCTATCGACTTCTTGCCCCGACAAAAGTTTAAAATCCCAGCCAAAGCGTCCGGGGTGTATTACGTAACATTACATTCCGTGCGCATTTCAAATCGGCTTTAACAGCGGTATCGGCAGGCGGTCCCTAAGCAGTAGTACATATCCTCGGGTTCTGTAGCCCACTGTAACACTTACTTCTGCCGGAAGCTCGGTTCTTGCAGCCAGCGCGGGCCACCCTCGGTCCGCCGCTCATGGCACATATGAGTGGGAGACATGAAAGGGAATGAGCGGGCTATACGAGGTCGCTCGCTCTCAACGCCAAACCGTGACTCGCTCCCTGCGCAGTCGACAAAGTTACCCCCGCCTCCCCAGTGCCCTCCGCCCTTCCCACAGCTCACCTGCACGGTTCCCTCGTCCTCCGCCAGCCAAGCTCACGCCCGTGGCCCCTCCTCAAACACCCTACATATTACCCGTCGCCTCCTTTCCGTCCGCCGGCCATGCCTTCGTTCTAAGCCCAAGCCCTCCCGGGTCTGAAGCACCGAACATATTGCGCACCCGCATCCACGACAACCGCCACCCACTTTACTTCGTTGGGGGATGGCCATTAGTTCTTAGCGTCAATGCTACTGCCATAAGTCGGGACAGAATGGTTTCCGGCGCTCTCACCCAACGACAGGCCACAATCCTGCTGTCCCGTTCCCGCAATGCCCGAGGCATCCGCGGTCAGCATCACTCGTTGTCGCGACACAGCGCGCAACTTGCAATCCAGATGCCGGTTCTGCAGTCGTCAGTTGTGACACCTAGTCTGCGTCTCTTTCGGTGTCAGGCGATGCGCCCGATGGCTCTACCATATGGTCTGGGGCCCACTGCATCAGTTTTCTGCTACCCAGCGTGCACCCTCCTGCACAGCACGCTATGTGTCATGACGCCCCATAGGCGACGGGCGCGAGGCCTTGAGACCTTGGTGATGTTCGACAATGCCGCGATAAAGGCCAGCAGGTTCCATCGAAAAATATGAGCTGAAGCCTAATGCGTCTCATCGTAGCCAAATGATCATGTTGCTTCAGGAGTGCGGGACAAAAGGCTTTGCCCGACCCGCGGGTCAGCGCCCACCTGCGTTCGCGCAAGCCGTACTTGCTGGGTCCGATTGGCGTCCGAGGAGGCTAGACGCAATACGCAATGCCGTGCAGCTGCCCTTCGCGTGGCACGCGCTTCAAGCCTCCCGGCCTTCCAACCCAGGTATGTAGGCGTAGGATAAGAGCTGGGCCTTCCGGAATTCTTCCATCTTTCAAAACTATAATGATGCCACCGTAACGCTCGATTTAACGGTGCGGATCTCATTGAATTATGTTTTCAAACGGCTTTCCTGCTGTAGAGCCACAGCATCTAGCAACGCCTGCGGCAGCGGATGGCAACAGCAGCAGCTTCCCAGCCGCGGGCGAGCGCAACGCGCAGCAAGCCGCACCGCCCCTTGGCACCGATCCCGGTCCACGTCCTTCCCTGCTATATCAATTCTTTAGCGGCAGTAGCGGCGTGACTCCACACCTCGCGCCGCCCATCCGTCCCGCTCGTGATCATGGCTGGGGCGGGGAGGACTCAACAACCAACAGCTCCAGATGGTGGCCACAGGCGGCAACGCCAGCCATGCCTGCTACTGCCAGTGAGGCGATTGAGCGAGGGGCGAGCGGCCGGCAACGACCGTCAGGCGCGGCGGCGGCGGCGGTTGCGGCGGGGGTCATGCAACGGCGCCCCGCAGGCGATGAAAACAGCAGCGGCGCCGATCCCACCGGCACTGGAGCGGTGCCTATTGCCTTCTTCTCCGGCGCCATGTACCAGTCCTCGCCCACGACGCAGCGGCGTACGGCAGGCAGGCGTACGGCAGGCAGGCGCGCGACGGCCGCTGCCGCCGCCGCTGCCACCGTAGACGACGATGATGGCGCCAGCGGCGGCGGCGGCGGCGGCGGCGGCGGCGGCGGCGGCGGCGGCGGCGGCGGCGGCGGCGGCGGCGGCGGCGGCGGCGGCGGCGGCGGCGGCGGCGGCGGCGGCGGCGGCGGCGGCGGCGGCGGCGGCGGCGGCGGCGGCAGCGGCGCCAGGGCGCCGGCGGAGCCGCGCCGCTTGGGGGCGCAAGAGGGGCCGTGGCTACCAGCCGGGGATAGCGGCTGGATGCTGACGGCAGCGGCGACGCCGCCGCCACCACCTCTAGCACCGGTTGCTATCCCTGGAGTGCCCCCAGGAGGCTTTCGCGCCGGCGGCAGCAGCCACCGGCAGACCGTCCGCCAGTCGCCGCCGCGGCCACGGATCAACAACGAGGACCCGGGTGAAGTGTACACCGGATGTAGCAGCAGCAGCGGCAGCGGCAGCGCCGGCGAGGCGGCAGTGTACAAGGACCACGTGGTCGTGATGGGAGCGTACGACACGTACGGAAGGGTCCCTCTCCGGGGCGGTGGGGCCGAGGGGCCCGACCGCAAACGTGACCGCGTCCCGCGGGTCGCGAGCGCTGGGACGGTGTACGGCATTGGGACGAGCCAGGGTGGCGCCGTACGGGCACGCAGGACTACTGCCAGGTACGTCCTGGTGGCTCTGCTCGCGATGGGCGTGATGATGTTGGCTGTGGTGGGCCTGGCCATGCGTGGCGGGCGCTGGCCGCCTGACGTCGCCGTGGTAGCCAGCTCCGCCGCCGCCGCTGCCGCCGTCGATGCCGCCGCCGGCCACAACCTCATAGGAGGCGGCGGCGGCGGTGGCAGTGGCGGCGGCGGCGGCTGGGGCTCCGTCCCTAGCTCCACGTCCGCTCCGCGGCGCAGCGCCCTGCTGCCCGCAGCAGAGGACCTCGTAGAGCCCGTGGATGACGTCATACACCCGCTCCCCGCCGGTGAAGCACCACCAAAGCTACCGTTACAGCCGCCAACCGAGCCTCAACCGCAACCGCAACTACAGCTGCAACCACAACCGCGGCTAACGGCGGACAACACACGAGCGCCTTCGATAAAGGTGCAATACCACGTCGACGAGTACGGCACCCTCCCTGATGACGGCCCTTCGGGCGGCGCCGTACTGCTCCAGGGCGGTGAGCCACCGTCAGCGCCAGTCACGGTCCCCAGCGGAGGAGAAGCGTCTCAGCGATCTTGGTGGCAGTGGTTTGCCTCGCGCCTGGCGCCGCTGTTCGCCGATCCACGAGGTGGCGGCCGCAGGTGGTACGGCGGCGGCGACGCACTCACATCTGGCACCGCCGCCGCGCCGCCACCAGCCCCGCCGCCGCAGGCAGAGGAGTTCGCTCCGCTCGACACCGCGGCCTTGCACGCGGTCATCAGAAGTAGTAGTACGCGCACTGGCAGTAACACCGGCGGCGGCGGCGGCGGCGGCGGCGGCGGTGCTGACCTGGCGGACGGCGACGGTGGCGGCGGAGGGGAAGACGATGAAGGGGACGGCGGCTCGGACGAAAGCCGCCCCCAGAACAGCTTAACGGTCGCTCTCGGCGGTGCCATCATGCTGCACCACGCCGCCGCCGCCGCGGCGGCGGTGGCGGCGGCGGCAGCCGGCGGCTCGCCATCGGGCACCGGCCTGGACTGGGGCGGCCGCCTGCCGCTGCCGCCTGTCCTGCCCCAACCGCCCCTCGCACAGGCCGCCTCCCAGGCGGCACGGACGCAGATGGACTGGGACAGGATCTTAAGCCAGCCGGTGAAGAGCGTTGGCGGCATCGGCGGCTTCACGAGTGGCAGTGACGAGGAGGGGCTCGGCGCCGGCGGCTGTGCGCCTGTTGGGTTTGCAACCTCAAACTTCACGCGCCTCAACGACCTGTCCAATTCTACCGATAACCCGCGATTCATCAACATTGGTACGGCGAGCTGTGCCGTGCTGCGTTAGTGCCGTCGTACTATGGAATGGATACGGCTCATGCTGGCGCTGTAGGGCACATGGTGGATCACTTGCGTCGTGTAGATCATGTGCGCTTACAGGGGAGCGGTCAATATCAATCAACACACGGTTATCTTTGTATTTTTGTTAGTTTAACTTGAACGTGAACGTACTCCCGCTTCCGGCTGTCGGTACGACAACGACGGTTGGTCAGTACTGCCCCATCCCCTCGTTCCGCCCTCCCTCTCTTCGGCCTTCCAACTGCAACCGACCTGAGGTTTTACTCCCGTCCTCGAGCCACAGCCCGCAGCCTGAACTGCACCCCCCAATTCCTTAATCCATTTTCGCCTTTGTCGACTCACCGGGTCTTCTCCATTGTCGACCTACCGTGTTCCTCTCCTCCTGCCTCCCAGGCAGCTGGCGCCTCAGCAAGCCCACCGAGCCCAGCCGCCTGGCCAGCAACCCGCACCCAGCCGGGGGCCTGGAAGGCGACGCAGCGCTCTTCGTTGTAACGCGTTACGGCCGCCTGGAGCTGGCTGACGGCCGGCCCTTCCGCATCACAGGACTGGATGCTCCGCAGCTGATGGTCTGGGCGGCGCAGCAGGCGACGCGAACTCGGGTGCGGCAGACAGATCGGATAGATCGGATGCGATAGAGATACCCAGGCGCCCGGTGGTTCTACCTTCTGGTCTGGAACCCACTGAAACAGTTGCTACCTAGACCTGCTCCCATGAATGCTGCTGCTGGGGGTTTTACTGGAGGTTTGCTTACCCGCCACCCACCCGCCCACTCGCCGCCGCCTAAACGGTGTTTCTTTCCGACACGCGTTTTCCTCGCAACCCACCCATCCGCCCACCCGCCGCCCGCCCCTCAGGCTCGTGAGCTGCTGGCCTCGGCTGCCCGCATGGGCCTCAACACGGTGCGCTTCTTCGCCTTTGTGGACGGAGCCGCCAGGCCGGGGGCGCTTCAGCCCATGCCCGGCATCCTGGACGAGCATGCCATGAGGTGGGACGAGCTGGCACGCCCGCCGTACGATGAGCCGGGCAGGGCAGGGCAGGGCGGCAGGATGGGGGAGGTTTTCGCATCTTCAAACGGGACTGCATCTACATGTCGCGGTGCGAATTCAGCCGCTCGGCTCCGGAACCCCCATCCATGATCCAACCCGTCATCATAATGACTCAGCTAGGAGCATCACACATCTTCACTGGAAATTGCGGCAGACCTGACTCGCTGCCCTCCTAGCTGGTATAACCCATCACGGTCAGCAGAAGCCCATACGAATCGCAACGCCCTGCCGATGCCCGTGTCCTGATCGGTGGTGGGACGCGCCCGCTGCAGGGAGGGTCTGGACTGGGTGGTGGCGGCGGCCCGGCGCTACCGACTGCGGCTCATCCCCGTGCTGACGGACGGCAGCAGCAGTCGCTACGGCGGCATGTGGCAGTACATACGGTGGATCAACCCAGCCGACACGGTGACCGCCTTCTACTCCGACGACACCTACAAGGTGGGCACGTGCGACATCCGCTCACCCTCCTCGGACCTACCTGCATTACTACCTGCCCAACCTGCCCAACCTGCCCAACCTGCCCAACCTGCCCAACCTGCCCAACCTGCCCAACCTGCCCAACCTGCCCAACCTGCCCAACCTGCCCAACCTGCCCAACCTGCCCAACCTGCCCAACCTGCCCAACCTGCCCAACCTGCCCAACCTGCCCAACCTGCCCAACCTGCCCAACCTGCCCAACCTGCCCAACCTGCCCAACCTGCCCAACCTGCCCAACCTGCCCAACCTGCCCAACCTGCCCAACCTGCCCAACCTGCCCAACCTGCCCAACCTGCCCAACCTGCCCAACCTGCCCAACCTGCCCAACCTGCCCAACCTGCCCAACCTGCCCAACCTGCCCAACCTGCCCAACCTGCCCAACCTGCCCAACCTGCCCAACCTGCCCAACCTGCCCAACCTCACCGACCGTTCCCACTCGGTTTTACTTTTCGAGTGCCTACCTCCGGGTTTCCTCTATTACCCAGCCTGCGCACCCCCTCGACCTCGGTTTTCCTTTCGTGCACGGGTTTTCCTTTCAATCCCCTCGACCTCGCCGCCGGCCCCTGCCGCTACCCTTCCCTCCCTTCCGCCGCCGGCCCCTGCCGCTACCCTTCCCTCCCTTCCGCCGCCGGCCCCTGCCGCTACCCTTCCCTCCCTCCCCCCTCACGCCCCCAGGCCCTCTTCTTCGACTACATGACCGCGTTGTCGGTGCGCAACAACTCGTACACGGGCATGCAGCACCGCCACGACCCGACCATCCTGGCGTGGGACCTGGCGAACAGGTGGGCCGAGAATGCGAGGGTCGAGTATGCTGCCGGTGTACCGCCAGCGTACACCCGGTGTACCGCTGGTGTACCGCCGGTGTACCGCCTGTGCGTCCGTCGGGGCCTGACGGGTGCGGCGGACGAGTGGTGTGGCGCCAGCGCGGATACATACACATAGGTCGGCCAGTACCAATCTTATGGTCGGGGCGCACTGTAAGAGTTACTACTGCCAAAGTATCTGTGCACGGCACCTAACGCTGAGAGACTTGGCGGCCCCCCCTCACACACACGCGGATGTTGCCTCATCAGGCCCCGGGACCCCGGCCGGGTGAGGAGCGACCACCTCCAGGTGGGCAGCGGGGCTGGGGTGGGGCGGGACCAGGGGGCGGGACCAGGGGCGGGACCAGGGGCGGGACCAGGGGCGGGTTCGCGTGCCCTAGTGGGCTCGCCGTAAGAATCAGAGACCTGCCATAGTTCCACACGCGTCACCTTCAGTGTCAGGCGATGCGCCCGATGGCTCTACCTGGTGGTCTGGGCCCCACTGTAACAGCTACTGCTACTACGCACGACCCCAACCCCAGCCCCATACCTCACCCGATCGCTCTCGGAATGTTTTTACGGTCGTTCGGTTCGGACGCAGGGTTGGCTGCCGTACATGGCAAACTTCCTTCGCCGTATGGATCCCAACCACCTGATCTTCGCGGGGCTGGACGGTTTCTTCGGTCAGCACTCGCCACACCACATGCCGTACAACCCGCCGCCGCACGTCTGGGCGCCCGCCGGAGGCCCCAAGCCGCCGCCAGCCGCAGCTTCCCCCGGCGGCAGCGGGGCGAATGCGACGAGCATAATGGGTGGCGTGGGCAACAGCGGCGGCGGCGACGGTGGCAGCCTCGGCGACCGGTCGTGGTGGGGGGGCAGTGGGAGTGCCTTGGGAAGCGACCCATGGGACGCTGTCTGTGAAGGCATGGACTTCGTCAGAAACCAGGCAAGAACCGTATGGGGAGTGGCTAGGAAGCAGCAGGCGATTAGGTGTCAAGTAAGGCTGGCTGCCAATTGGTCGGTGCGGCGAGCCCGTGCTTGAGGTCTTCATAGTGCCAGAAGTCATCCAAGCTGCCGTACAGTGAGCTGGTAACGTAGTAGTAGTAATTGTTACAATGGGCCCCAGACCAGAAGGTAGAGCCATTGTTAACGTGCTAGGACGTGCCGTTTAGGAGCGAGAGACTGTGACCTGGGAGCCGGAGCTGGGGACCGGTGCTAGATAGTCAGGTTGGCTCGCAGCCGGGAATCAGATCCAGATGCTGCCAATCAGCATGCCCTCAGTTCCCCTCCCCCTGCGTAGATGAGCAGGCTTCGTTTCAGCTGTCCCCCCAGCTGATACAAGAGCTTCAATCCCATGACTCACCATGTCGTACTGTGTCGTACGCCCTTCCAGATGATGCCCGAGCTGGACTTCTCGGCGGCGCACCTCTCCCCCGACGACTGGCTGCTGTGCGGCGCCGCCTGCAAGCTGCGCTGGTCGGCCGGCTGGGTGGGCGCACACTTGAGGGACGCGCTGAGGTGAGGGGCAGGTTGGAGGGAGGGTCGAGAGAACTGGAGGGCCAAAGAGACGCAAGGGGGGTGCGAACGCGAGCACTGAGGACTTGGGAGGCCAGTGGCCGGGGGTCAGGGGGGCCCCGACTGGGGGCTGTCCGCGATGGGAGGTCTGCTGAAGCGCTGCTCTCTGACTTCCGTGCCCGCTGGGAGCGCTTCGGAGCACCCCATTGCTAGATTGCTTCCGACATGGCAACGGGGGCCTTGCTTGTGGGGTTGCTTTATGAAGGAAGCGTTACTTACTGCCCGGTGGCGCCCCGCCCATTCGTCTTCCCACGACTCGCTCCGCCAGGGCCCAGAAGCCGCTGCTGCTCATTGTGAACACGGGTGGCGGCGACCTGGCGGAGGACTCGCAGGAGGAGGTGGGGCCGGAGGCCGCGGCGGCGGCGGCCTACCGGCGGCAGTTGCTGACGTCAGCGTTCGCTGCGCTGGAGGCGGCAGACGCGGCGGGGCTGCCAGTGGCGGGTACGAACAGAATTCAAGCTCGCGGAGTGTGGACTGGGCTGCGAGCGTGTCGCGAAGCGTTTCCAGTTAGGGAAACTGTTAAAACTGTCTGTGCTTCGTTCCTTGACCTTCCTTGGCCTTCCTAGACTTCGTCGATTTCCTAGATTTTCCTAGACCTTCCAACACCTTCTTAGACCTGCCTAGATCTTGCGCATCATGGTAATGAACCTTTATGATGATGAACCTTAATTTTTCTAGATCTTCCAAAACCTACCTGAACCTGCCTTGATTCTCGCGCATCATGACTTGATCATAGGTTTCATGCAGCGCCTGGCACCGCCCCTGCCGTGTGCTGCCATGCCGCCCAGGTACCCTCATCTCAAGCCCCTCCCTGGACTGGGGCGTGCTGCCCCCACCGGCGGCGTCCGGCAATGAACCAGTTGGGCGGGAGGCACGCAAAGGCGGTGTGGGGGATGGTGCCGGTGATGTTTGGGGCGTTGTGAGATCTAGCGCAAGTACAGGTTCTGGATCTCAATTCGGCGGTGACAAGGGCGCTGGTCAGGGTGGTGGTGCGACTGCAGGTGGCAACGGCGGAGGCGTTGCGGTGGGAGGCGGCCGCCGCCAGGTTGCGGCTGTGCCAAGCGGCTGTGCTGGTGTCGCCGACCCGGGGGCCACTAGGCTGGCCGAGCAGCTCGAGTGGAGGCGCTTCATGAACTGGGAGGCAATGGCCAGCTGCTCCAACAAGCGAGCCGCGGAGCGGCTTACGCAGCTAGGCGCAAAACCGGCAGACGCCAGGCCAAAGAATGCGACGACACCCCCCCCTGGTGGTCAGTCCTCAGCTCCCTCGGGTGTTGCGGTGGTGCTGCTCGGGGGCAATGGGACCGCGAGTTTGGTTTCGGAGCATGCCGCAGCACTGCAGCGCCGTACCAATCGTCCCACCCCGTCGGCTTCGGCATCATTAGCGGATGTGTGAGTATGTATGGGGCACGAGGGGTGTTTGGTGCTGAGGTTGGGGAGGTTTGGAGCCACGTGTAAGGTCTCGTGTAAGGTCTCAATTGAGACGGTGCTGAAATACGACGGTGCGTGGGATTGATGTGGGTCAGAGCTATAATGCTTTGATCGATAAAGCGACGCCCAGCGGTGGTCTCAACCATATATATATATATATATATATGGTACGAGCGGAAATCGGATTGAGAGTGAAAAGTCTTCCTCAGGGTGAAGGGCCTTTGAAACCAGCTAAGCGGCCGTATTGTGTTGTATTGCGTTACAGGAGTAAGGCCCCGAAGCCCTTCCAATAAACCAAACCGAGGTCAAAGGGCGCCAAAGCGGCAGTAAGCTGCAGTTGTACATGTTCATCTCTGGACCACGTGGCGGATCCCGCGTTAACCGGACAACGTCCAGGCAACTGCTATCCGTGCCAATGCGTTTGCACTGAGGAGACGAGTGCGCCTACCCCTTGCATCCTTAATGCATTACCGGATCTCAGCAGCATCACTATCCATCGTTCTTGACTCGTGTTCAAGTTGCCATGACACAACGGGTGATCGACACAGCGTGTGCGAACACGACACCAGAACCCGTTGACAGTGGGCAGCAGAAATGGCAACGACTTCGGAAATGACAGTGCGGCAGGGCCATTATGTACGACGTACCGACAAGTTGTAAGGCCCCGGAGCAGCTGGTATATGCAGGGAAAGTGCATTCCCACCACCACAAGCATGCCTTTTAAGCGCTAATAGCCACATATGGTAGCGGAGCCGGCACCTGGGTTGCAAGTTGCGTGCGGTGTCGTGACAACGTATCTTGTCCCGGCGCGCCTCTTCTTGAATCCTGTGCGTGGCAGCTGCCGCAAGGCGCATCACAGACTCCCATGATAGTTAGTCCCTACTTACCGAGTTGTCGTAAAGGGTCTCCACGTTTGCGAAAGTGGTGCGTGCCCTGGTGCTTGACGGCGCTTGGTATAAGGCCACAAGTATAAGGCCCGTGGCTAATTGCAACACATATCGACCAACCAAAGATATTATACCGGTATTGGACCTTTAATAGTGCGAAGCTCGTATCGTCGGAAGACAGGAAGCCTCACGACGTCGCATCCAGTTGGCAACGACCCTTTTTGTACGATTAACGGCCTAAGCGCGTAGCCGTTCCTACTAACTTTCGGGGTAGAAGGAAGTGATCAACGCGTATGTAGTAATCTTCCTGACATGTGAGCCAGATGACGGCATCCTATTGTGCAAGAGAGCAAGTACAAAATTTGACTTTACCTTCCCCTAAGTAATTGGTTCCCAATACGTCTCACCGATGCAATAAAACTGGCGGTTACGAAACGTGTGGCGATCTTATATAATTATAGCGTGACGCAGTTAGCTTAAACAATATGAACAGCTCCTATGTCGCCGGGAATGCAGTATAACTCAGGATGCTTATGCAACAATAACCATAACAATGGGAGCACGGAGCCTGGAATTTCGACCGCTCGGCATCATTGCAGCTGTCCTTCCGTTCCTTATTTTCGCGCTTCTGCTTCCTGCCCGGACGGCGTCGTCTCAGCAGCCTGACCAGATAACGTTTAGCGATTACAGCAGCGACAATGGCGATTACTCTACCCCAACCCCAGTTTCCGCGGTGGAAAGCTCGCTTGCCAACTTCACGCGGGGCCTCTTGGAGCAAAAGCTGGGCGTCTTTGGCCAGGGAATGCGAATAGAGAACGGGCGCTTCGCGTCGCATCGATGTCAGGTGGGTTCGCGAACCCAGGTCCTGCACACCGAACGCATACAGCCCGCTGCCCCGGCCCCCGCAAAGCGCAGACCGGCCACCTCCTGGCAAACGCAGGTGGTGTACCTGGGTAATCCCGACTGGACCAACCTGAAGCTCGACGTGCGCTTTGTGGACGGCTCCCTGACGACTTGTCCACCTGGGCAGCAGCCGCGAGCAGTCTTTGCGTACGTGGATGGCTATGAAGTGCCAAAAATCCTCAGCAGCGCCACATTCGCATCCACAAAGACGCCATGGGTAGCCGTCATCTCCAAAACCGGCAGCGCGGAGCTCTTCGACACTACGGACGGCGGTGGCAGCAAACCCCCGCCCAGTACGGCAGCACCTCCGCCCACGCTGCCTTCAGAGCCAGAGCCGCAGGACGGAGGTCAGGTCGCGGAGCAACCCTCGGGCATCCTCGGACGCCTCCGCAGGCGCCTGATGCAGCTCAGCATCGGTGGCAGCTTCACTGGAATCAGGCTTTCGAGTGGAAGGTACGACACTGCGGTCGTACACCGCGGTGCTCTTCCTGGGACGCGCAGCGCGCTGTGCGCACCTCCTCTCCGGCCCGGACTCACCTGCCGCCATCCGGCTCCGTAACCAGCCTGTGGCGCCAGCAAAGACAGGGGCAGCCATCCGCCCTAGAGTGTGCGCACCTCTTGTGCGGAGTTTTGGGCAAGGATCAATTGGAAAGTCGCGCGAGACCAAAAGGGAGTGGAAAACGTGATAACTAAAATAAATAATAGGCAGATAGGCTGCATGTGACGGTTATGAGAGCTGGTGGTGGTGGCGAGAGCTGGCCGGCTCCTTCACGGTCCCACCCATTCTGCAACAACCTTCCAACCTACCCCCCACACACACGGCTAGCACCCAGCTGAGTTGTCACACTTACCGACACGCCAGAACCCACCGGCGCTTCCCCTGCAAAAACACACAGGCTCCAGCACCCACCGGCGCTTCCCTTGCAAAAACACACAGGCACGCCAGCACCCGCCGGCGCTTCCCTTTCAAAAACAAACAGACACGCCAGCGCCCACCGGCGCTTCCCCTGCTAGTCGGCGTCCTCCACACACACTTGTCCGCACCCGCCATGTGCTCCCGCCTGTGCCCCTCACAGGCAAACCTTCCAGGACGCGTACGCCGACCTGCGGGAGAAGGCGGTGGCGACGAAGGCGCTGCTGGACGGCGGCGACAGTGCGGTCCCCGGCCCGGGAGGGCCCCTCACGCTCCCCGTGTTGGTCAGCGATCGGATCCCAGGCGCGGTCGCTTCACAGAGCAGCTACGAGCAGGGCACGCTGGTGGAGGTCGTCGATGAGCATGGTAGGGCCGGGGGGGTGGGGGGCAGAGAGGAATCCCCGTGGGGCCGCAGGGGAGATGGCCAGGGATCAATCCCGCGACCCAGGGCAGGAGGCGGGGCGCGCAGCTGACGCGGTCGCCACAGCTTGTTGTGCCTGTGCGGGAGAGGATGGCGGGGAGTGGCGGGAAATGGGTTTTGCGGCGTACTGCGGCAGCTCCCGACTCGATGAGACCGCGGCGACGATGACGGCGACGGCAAGGGATGCGCACAAAAAATGCTCGGCTGGTCTAGCTCGGCTGGTCTAGCTCGGCTGGTCTAGCTCGGCTGGTCTAGCTCGGCTGGTCTAGCTCGGCTGGTCTAGCTCGGCTGGTCTAGCTCGGCTGGTCTAGCTCGGCTGGTCTAGCTCGGCTGGGGTGGGAGACCGGACTCATGATCGGGGGACGGCTTAGAGCGGTCGTGAGGCGGCCAGCCAGCCAGCACCTGCTCCGTCATTAGCACCACGCGGCCTCCTGTTGAGTTGCCGGTGTCTTTCCCTACCACTGGTCCGACGCCTCAGGCGGCGACCCACTCGCCAACTCGAAGGTCCTGTCCGACTTGGCTCGCGTCTACTGGGCGCCGGAAGCGGACTGCCAGCTGGTTATGGGCGCGGACGGAAGCCACGCGGCGCAGAATGGGGCCGGCGTCGACGAGCAGGACTCCTGTTACGCGACTCAGCTGGTGGTGTACGTGTACAACCCCTGCGTGAATGCGACACGTCGCGCGGAGTACACCACGAACTCCAGCACCGGCGACGGAGGCGTACCCACATCGACCCCCACCGCCAACGTTACGGCCAATGACACCCACAGCGGGGCGCCGTTTCAGGAGCGGTTGGTCAACATGCTGGAGGCTGAGTTGACCAGGCAGGCCGCCGAGCAGTCGATAAACGAAAGCTTGGGATACGTCCAGGTCTTGGTGTCGTACACGCCGTACACCAGGTGCGCCGGGCGGCTCTGCAGCCGCTGGGCGGCTTATGGCGATGTGGGTCAGATCATTTGATATCAGATATGGCGATGTGGGTCAGATCATTTGATATCAGATATGGCGATGTGGGTCAGGTCACTTACATGACGCAAACGCCAATGACGCCGTGTTGGCCGCTGCCCGCAACGCACCAACGCGTGGTTCTCATCGGCTACTTTGCTCGCTCGTTGTCGCCATTTCGCGATGTAGATATACGTGACCCCCTCTTCCCGCCCAATCCTATCGACCCTCCCGCCGCAGATGTGTGCGGCCCGGGGTCGACACTCTCTCGGACGTGTCGGTGCAGGTGCGCTGGGAAGGGCCAGGGACCTGGGCTGAGGGCGTGGGGGCTGGTCGTCGACCGTGTATGATGCTCAGGGCACCATCTGTATGGTACGGTCTCGAAACAGCCATCGTTGCGTCGTCATCTGCTACGCTGCAGTGCAGACAAGACAAGAAAGGTCTCCCTCGTGGCTCCCAGTACCGCTCACGTGCAGTGGCTGCTGGCATAAAGAAGGGCTGGCCGTCCTCGGTCGTTGGTCATCCTGGATGCACCGTGATTCCACATTGGCGATCTCTGCGCGAAAGCTGCGTCCAGTCGGCACCGCTTGGTGCTCCTCCCCCGCCCTGGAGGACGCAAACCCTCCCCCTCCCTGGAGGACGCACATGCCTCCCTGGAGGACGCATACCCTCCCCCGCCCTGGAGGGCGCAGACGCGCACCTCTCCCCCTCCCTGGCGAATGCATACCGTCCTCCTCAATGCCCGTGTGCCATGCGATCCCGACCGCAGTCCCCTGCCGGCCCCTCACACCGCCCTATCGCTCCTTGCTTCTGCCTCCCCCCCGTCCCTACCCGCCGCCAATCCGCAGGTGATGCTCTTCTCCGCCCTCATCTTCGGCTGGCTGCTGCTGTTCCTCATGCTGCCCTCCTTCTACCGCCTCTTCCTGGAGTTCCCCTTCCGGCTGCTGGTGCACGGCGTGCGGTGGGGACCTGGGGGAGGGTGGGGGCTGGGAAGTGGACCCACTCGTGGACACAACGGAGCGGGGGTCGGGGGTTTCGAGGAAGACCCGTGGATGCCAGAAAACACCGTTTAGAACAGACGGGGGTTGGGAGGGCTGTTTCGGTTGTTTATGGGGCCCTGCTGCTACGTTCCTGTCGGGGACGGCGTCTGTGCTTTCCCTCAAAGCAGGAACTCCCTCGGTGACCCCCATGTTAAGATGGCCGTGCAGTCGGGTAAACGGGTCCTTGCAGCAGAGGTCCGGTCGCGCGATCTCCCATCCTGCAACCAAACCAAACCAAACCGACCCTGCCGCAACCGCCGCCACCACCACCGCCACCACCGCCACCATCACGGCCACCACCAACAACGCCAACCCCACCAATGCCACCCCATCCTCCTCGCCACGACGCAGCAAATTGCTTGGCAAGGACGACAAGCTGAAGCCCATGAAGCCGGGGCTGCACTCGCGTAACGCCCGCCGCACGTGGCGCCTGCACCGCCACGTGGAGGCGGTTGTGATGCCGGTGCTGAGGCTGCGGAAGTACCTGCTGTACGCGGTCATCACGGTGCACTATTCGGACGGACAGTCCCGCTGGCTGCAGGTGGGTGGAGGGGTGGAGGTGGGTGGGTGGGTGGAGGGGGTGGGTGGGTGGGTGGTGGGTGCCGCTGTGGAGGCGGTATCGCTTGCATGTCCCCACTTAATGCCCGAGGCAACATGTGTGCCGCCATGCGTACTACCTCCCCCTCGGCCCCTACATCCACGGGTTTCCCTCGAACCCCTCCCCCGAGGCGGATGATCTTTTACCCCCTCGGCTCCCTCTCGGTCCACGGCTTTCCGCTCCGGGCCCCCTGCCGGCTAGTTTTCGCTACCCTCCGTCTCCTACGTCGTGTAACCGGGTCTTCTTCCCACTCCCCCGCCCGCCAGTTTTAAACGGGTTTTCTTTCGTACACGGGTCTTCTCCCCCCCGGCCCCCCCGCGCCCCGCCCGCCAGGTCAGCGTCATCAGCACCGTGTCGCTGTGTATCGCCATGTCCGTGTACGCTCCAGGAATAGCGCCGCCGCTGTCGCACTTCGTGCCGCCGCTTGCGCTGCAGATCACCCGCACCGGCACCCAGGTGGCGGCCCTGCAGTACTTCTTCGACGTGAGCGGGGCTGGGGGAGGGTTGGAAGGAAAAGCCGTGTCCCAAAGAAAAACCGCTGGGGGAGGGGGGAGAGTAATGAGAGGAGGAAACCCTAAAGCCGGGGAGGGGAGGAGGGGAGGGAGGCAACTGGGAGGGATGGACCTGGGGCTGTGGGGCCTCAGTCCCGCGCCTGCTTGTCACATGCCCGCACGCCGTGGCCTTGCCTCGGAACCCGATCGCCGAAGAACCCCCGTGTCCCCTCCCTCCCCCGTGTCCCCTCCCTTGCCCGCGCGCACTCTTGTCCCGGTGCTCCCCCCCCGCAGATCGTGGTCTTCTCTTCCTTCATGGGCACCCTAGGCTACCTGTCCATGCTGGCAAACTACAACTCGCCCACGAACCGGTGGGTGGGATGGGTAGGGGCGCCGGCTTAATGTGGGTAGGGGCGCTGGGCACCAGTTCGCGTGGGGGTGCTGGGCACCAATTCGTGTGGGGGCGCTGGGCACCAACTTATGCAGCAAATCGCCTGCCGCTGTGAGCCGGGAAGGCTGGGTAGCCCCGCCAACCCGCAGCCCGCCGCCCGCCGCCACCTCCACCTCCACCCCCCCCATCACGACCACCTCTCCTGCCCCACCCCCACCTCCCTCGCCCCAGGTACTACCGCGTGCAGTGCGTGCTGTCCGCGTTCTTCATGCTGCTCCAGGACCTGTTGGTGGTGCTGCAGCTGACCAGCACCCTGGCGCAGTGGGACTACCTGGACCCCGCGTGGCCCTACCTGCCGCTGGTGGTGTTCCAGATCATAAACCTGATGGTGGCGAACGTGCTGCAGGTGGGCAGCAGGCGGCGGCGGGGCCGGGCGGGCGGGTGGGGCCGTGCCGCCCGCGGAGAACCTACCACTGGGAGGGGGAGGGGAAGTCCGTGAGCGCGGAGCGGGGGGGGGAGAAGAAGAAGGCTCCAAGGGGGAGCGGTCGGTCGGGGCTGCGCTGATTATAATGGGCAGGACGGAACCATCGCAGAAAGCGAGTGGCAACGTGCGAGTGACAGGGGGGGTATATGAGAGGGGCGTGAGGAAACGCCGTGGACTAGGCCGTGTATGAGGGGGCGGCGCGGACCGGCGGCCGGTATGGTGAGGAGGGAAGGAGTGTCTCAGGTCGTTGGGTTTTGCTGGCTGGGGTGTGGTGCGGTGCGCTGTGGATTGGGGTTTCGCGGGTTTGAGCCAGTGCGGCGATGGTCATGAATTCAGATCCGATCCACTGCCGTGTCGGATCGCCGGGACGGGGAATACACACCTGCTGTGCCCCCCGCCTCCCGCCCCAGGTGGTGATCTTCAGCAAACGACACGACCTGCACAACCGCGCCGTGTACGACGCCTACGTGGCCTCCAAGGCGGTCAACACAGCGGCTGGGGCGGAGGCACGGAAGGCGGAGGCGGACGTGGCAGAGCGTGCATCGCACGAGGGGCGTCCATCCAGCTCCAGCCACGCCAGCACAGCCGAGGAGCGGGACGTCGACGTCGCGGTGGACGGCGAAAGCAGCCACCACTGGCGGAGCCAACTCCGCGGCCCCGACGGCGGTGGAGGCGGCGGAGGCGGCGGCTACATCAACATCAAACGCCACCGCCAACGGGCCGCTCAGGAGCAGCACGGGCGGCAGCAGGCCCCCCACCACCACCGCCACCACCACCACGCTGCCCACGCAGCCACGGAGCGTAAGCCCCGAGGCAGAGCCGACTCCAACGACAACGATGACGACTACGACGACGAGGCTCATTCAGCCCTAGCTCCGGAACCGCCAGCTGGTGCGGGTGCGCAAAGCGCCTCCGAGCCGCCGCCGGCGCCTCTGGCTCCCGTCCGCGCCGCTCGGCAAGGCAGCCGCCGCCGCACGGCCGCCGCCGAATGGGAGGCGCAGGGCACCGCGGCCGCAGCCCCGGTCGCGACATCAGCCAGCCCGGGGGCGGCTGGTGGACCCGGGTCGCCCGTGCGCCCGAGGCGGAGGCTTCTGGACGGCGGCCCGGGGCCGCTTGCCGAGGGCCTGGAGGAGGACAGCGGCGGGGGGAGCGGATCTGAGGACAGCGACTTCGGCTCGAGGCCCGGGGCGCGGCTGCTGGGAGGGCGCGGGGCGGGGAGGGGGAAGGGCGGCGTGAAGGAGGCAGCCGCGCGGTCGGGTGTGGCACGGAGGTTGCTGTCCGCCTCCCTGGAGCGCAGCGGCGGGGGTGAGGAGGGCACCCGGCACCTGGGGGCGGTGGAGCTGGTGAGGTACGGCAGCGGTCGCTCCGGGCTGAGGGCCGGGGGCGGCGGGGCGGCCAATGGTGGCGACACCGACGGGCTGCTGTCCGGCACCGAAACCGAGACGGCTCGGCGGCTCTTCGGCGGCGGGCAGGCGGGGGTGGACGAGCACGCGGGCGTGCCGTACTACAAGCGGCCGTACAATGGGCAACGGCTGCATGGGGCAGCGGAGGCGTCGGTGTCGGCCGCGAAGGCGAAGGACGTCAGCGGCAAGGTGAGCAGCAACTACGCAGCCCCCAGGGGGGTCCCTCGCCACTCAGCCAGGGGTAGAGTATGGATGGTAGGTCCCCTGGGCCGGACTCGTCGCCGTATCCCGCTATCCCGCAAAACCCTAACCCCAGGCCCTCTACGCTGCATTCCAACAACCCACGTTCGCCGCTCCCCGCAGCCCGGCCGAAGCTCGAGGGAGGGCTCTAGGAGGCCCGCGGCAGGCACCCCGCCCCCCGCCAGCGGATCCAAACCGTCCTCCCTGGGGCTCAAGGCCCGCATGCCCCTACCCGCCAAACCACCGCAGCGGCGTGCGGCAGCCACCACCACCACCACCAGCACTGCGGCGGCCATTGCCGCCGTCAATGGATATGGCAGCGACAGCGACGGCAGCAGCACGGACACGAGCCTGGGCGGCAGTAGCTATATGAGCGAGGGGCCGGGCGGCTGGCGGGGGGTGCTGCTGCTGCCAGCGGCGATGATGCGCCGAGTGTGGCGGCGACTGCAGGAGGGCCAGGGCTTCAGGTGGCTACCCGGGGGGGAGTTCGGGGCCAGGGCTCCACATGGCTAGTACCTGTCGGGGGAGTGGTTGGGGTCGGGGCTAGGGCTCCACATGGCTAGTACCTGCGTGTTGGGTGCGCTGTACGGTGGGAGCGATGATCCTCGAATCATGTTGTGTTGTGCCGTCCCCGTTGCGCTTCACATGCACCGAGCATCTGTCGTACCCGCATAGGGGCACCAGCACCATTAGCAGTAGCAGCACCATTAGCAGTAGCAGCACAGTAGCAGCACCAGTAGCAGCACCAGCACCCGTAGCAATAGCAGTAGCACCCACCTCACACACACTGACCGACCCCCCACCAAACCGCCCAACCCGCCACCATGCAGGTACCCCGCCTGGCTGCTGGCGGCGCTGCTGGTGTCTGCCTACATGGTGGTCTTCCACTACGCACGGGCGCTGGAGTGGTCCAGCGCTGTGAGCGACTGCCTCATGGACCCGGGCACCTGCGCGACAAACACCCTGGGCAGGTGGGCGCGCTATATCTTGTATCGTGTCGTGTGTTAAGGTTGCAGTGTGGGTGTGCTGTGGCGGAGCGCTGAGCCTGCCGCGTGTCGCGGGACGTTTTGGGGGGGGGGAGGAAAGCGTAGAAACGAGTGGAGGGGAGTGGGTTAAGTACCGGCGTGAGAGCAGCGGGACAGCAGCACGCATGATATGGCAAATGGAATCTACAAGTTCCATTTGCCAGGCGCTGTCCTGTGATATAACATATATATCACAGGAGGCCCGGGAGCCCATGGAGCCCATGGGGAGCCCGCCTGGGTTTGAATATATATATGTGTTATATCACAGGACAGCGCCTGGCATCCTCTGATCCCCGCCTGGGTCCCCCCCCCCTCACATACACGGTTCTTTTATTGTAACCCCCCCCCCCATACACACGGGTTGCTTTTCACACTCCTCCCGCCGCACCCTATGCCTTCGGCCCCGCCCCCTTCCTCTTATTTAGTACTTCCCGACGGTTCTTTTTTGCACCCCCCCTCCAGGTACTTCAAGTTCGTCTCTCGCGTCTTGAGCCAGCAGCAGCAGCAGCAGCTGCGTGACTCCCTGGACCGCCTGGTGGGCACCCGAGATCATCTGCTGAGCTACCTGGCCACGGAGATGGGCGTCGGCGGCACCAACGCCACCGCCAACGCCACGCTCTACCAGTTCAACAAGACGGAGCTGATGGAGGAACTGTGGGTGAGAGGGGCCCGGCCAGGCTCAAATAAGGGAGCGCAGTGGTCGAGTGGTCGAGTCTGGGGTGCTGATGCGTGCTAAGTCGACGGCGCAGGGTTTGGGGGCTGTCTCCTTTGGAAGGTGGCGCAAGTTTGGACGAAGTTAGTTGTTTTAGCGATGCAGGCAGAGAGACACGATAATCAAGGTTATTGGGTCAGCCGTGTGTCCCCTTCCCCTGGACCACCGCCTTCGTCGTGCTCGGTTTGTCGGCCGTGGATTCGTGGATAATTCTTTACCCCTCCCAACACTACGCTCCTCCGCTCCGCTCCGCTCCGCTCTGCAGCCGAACATCACCACCAGCATCAACAGCACCGTGGAGAGCATGTCCAGCGCCATTGCGCAGTCGCTGGTGGAGAGCGGCTTGGGGGACGACAACGAAACGGCCGCGGCGGTCGCCAACATCACCCCGAGTGAGGGCTCAGGGGTTCAACTGGTACCCACTCGGGTTGCTTGGGTTGCTCGCCCTCGTTGTCCAATGCTGGCCCCCCTTTCTGGCACACTTCCCCCCCAAGCATGCACACGCTACATTTCCCCAGTCGCGTTATCGGGTCTATTATTGTAACCCCCCAAGCAAACGGTTTTTATACACCCCCCCAAGCAGTCGGGCAACATGCTCTTTCTTGCAACCCCCCAAGCAGTCAGCAGCTCAGCACATGCTTGCTTGTTTTAAACGCACCCGCGTTACTCGCCCTTGTTGTTCGCTGCTCGTTGCTGAGCCTTCGCGCCGCCTCTTGGCGATTCCGACCACCCATCTCACGGTGGGCCTTACGCGTCCCCGCCCCACCCGCCTACTCGCGCGCCACCGTCAGACATCAGCGCCGTCATCCAGTCCCAACTCAACGACGCATTTAGCAGGTTGTTAGACCGGGCCAACAGCGCTGGTGTCAGCTCCGGCAGGCAGAAGAAGGCCGCGTTCAGCGCGATCAACTCGACAGTGTTTACGCTGTATGACACCATCAACATGACGTCACGCATCATCACGCGCGGGATCCAGATCCAGGACGAGGTGGGCCGCGTGGGTGGCGGGACACAGACATTGGGGGTAGAGAGACTTCGCGGAGATCAAGGAGAAAGCATTGGGGGAGTTGGTTGGAGTTTCTGAGGAGAACGGTGGGCGTATGAGGTGAAGTGAGCTGAGGTGGTGCAGGCGAGGTGTAGATGGAAGTTCAGGCACGTGGTAGGGAGGCTGGTACGGCAGCGGCTCCGAAGGACAGGACAGGATATGGTAGCGAGGAGTCCCATGGATGGGCAACTGCGGTGTGCACCCGGCGGAACCCAGATTGCGAAAGCTGTGCGGTCGGAAGATCGGAAGAAAGACACCGAATCAAGGGTGCTGCTGTTCCTGAGCCGCGTGTTCCTCTCGTCGTTCACCCTCTCGTCAGGTCCACGACTGGCGGAAGGGACTGACGGAGAGGTTCAAGTGGAGCTCAGTGCTGGGCTTCACGCTGGGGCTGATGCTGGGGCTGTCCACCCTGGTGCAGGTACGGCAGTAGGTACGATAGTAGGTCGTACAGTCGTAGGCTGGGCGCGGATATGTAGGGCGCGACCGGCTTGACGGAATCCATCTTATTGCATATGAACCCTGGGACATGGGTTAATGACGTAAGACAAGGAAAATCTCACGGCTCGCACCTTCCCCCCGCGGATTATCCTTAAAACCCCCCGCCCGCTCGCCCCCGCTGTGCAGACTGCCATTTCCTTCCGCCGTGCGGTGCGCCAGGCTCGCCGCATGCGCGTCGCTCGGCAGGTCTTCGACCGCCTCTTCAACCGCAACAACGACATGGCCTCCATCCCTGGAGCCAACCTGCTGATCGGCGGCGAAAGCTCGCTGATCGCCAACCGGGCTCAGAAGACCAGCGTGTCGCTGGTGGTGTTTTTCTTCGGAGTCCTCATGTCGACAGCTGTCATCCAGCTATACATGGTAGGGCGGGTCGTGTGGGAGAGCCCAGATGTGTCGGACGGGCTGTCATCCATTAGCCACGACGTGGTGTGAGGATGACGTATGGGCGTCGTAAGGGAGGAAAGGGGGGTGCGTTAGAGGACCTGGGAGCTGGGTTCATACACCCCTGGGGGCTTACAAATATGCTGTGCAAGCTGGGTGCAGCCCCTCGGTAACCGGTACATGAAGCGCTTTAGTTCGCCGTAGTAGTTTAAAGCTACGTTAATCGTCGTGGGAGGGGGAGGACAATTATATTAACGAAAAAGAACTCCCCCCTCATCCTCGCTCCCCTGCTGGCGCTGGCGCCGGCGCCGTCCACACCAGGTTGGCGTGCTGCTCAGTGTCTTTTTGGCCTTCCTGACCCATCCCTGGACCTGGACGTACCTGATGCCGCGGACCTGGCTCTACCTGGTGGCAATCGCAGCGGTGTTTGTGCTGAACAAGGTGCGCAGGGCCCGGTGGGCGCGGGCGGGGGGCGGGCTCTTTAGGGTTTGGGGCCGGCGATGTGGGCGGATGGCGGCTATCTCTGTGGTGGGGGCGAGGAGCTGGCGGTCAGGCTCTTTTTTTGCTTGCTGATGGCCTTCCCTCTCTCCGGCTTTCTTGCTGATGACCCTCCCTCTCTCCGGCTTGCTGCCTGATGACCCTCCCTCTCTCCGGCTTGCTGCCTGATGACCCTCCCTCTCTCTGGCTTGCTGCCTGATGACCCTCCCTCTCTCCGGCTTGCTGCCTGATGACCCTCCCTCTCTCCGGCTTGCTGCCTGATGACCCTCCCTCTCTCCGGCTTGCTGCCTGATGGCCCTTCCACTCTCCGGCTTGCTGCCTGATGACCCTCCCTCTCTCCGGCTTGCTGGTTGATGACCCTCCCCCTCTCCGGCTTGCTGCTTGATGACCCTCCCTCTCTCCGGCTTGCTGCTTGATGACCCTCCCTCTCTCCGGCTTGCTGCCTGATGGCCCTCCCTCTCTCCGGCTTGCTGCCTGATGACCCTCCCTCTCTCCGGCTTGCTGCCTGATGACCCTTCCACTCTCCGGCTTGCTGCCTGATGACCCTCCCTCTCTCCGGCTTGCTGCCTGATGACCCTTCCACTCTCCGGCTTGCTGCCTGATGACCCTTCCACTCTCCGGCTTGCTGCCTGATGACCCTCCCTCTCTCCGGCTTGCTGCCTGATGACCCTTCCACTCTCCGGCTTGCTGCCTGATGACCCTCCCTCTCTCCGGCTTGCTGCCTGATGGCCCTCCCTCTCTCCGGCTTGCTGCCTGATGACCCTCCCTCTCTCTGGCTTGCTGCCTGATGACCCTCCCTCTCTCCGGCTTGCTGCCTGATGGCCCTCCCTCTCTCCGGCTTGCTGCCTGATGACCCTCCCTCTCTCCGGCTTGCTGCCTGATGACCCTCCCTCTCTCCGGCTTGCTGCCTGATGACCCTCCCTCTCTCCGGCTTGCTGCCTGATGACCCTCCCTCTCTCCGGCTTGCTGCCTGATGACCCTTCCACTCTCCGGCTTGCTGCCTGATGACCCTTCCACTCTCCGGCTTGCTGCCTGATGACCCTCCCTCTCTCCGGCTTGCTGCCTGATGACCCTTCCACTCTCCGGCTTGCTGCCTGATGACCCTCCCTCTCTCCGGCTTGCTGCCTGATGACCCTCCCTCTCTCCGGCTTGCTGCCTGATGACCCTCCCTCTCTCCGGCTTGCTGCCTGATGACCCTCCCTCTCTCCGGCTTGCTGCCTGATGACCCTCCCTCTCTCCGGCTTGCTGCCTGATGACCCTCCCTCTCTCCGGCTTGCTGCCTGATGACCCTTCCACTCTCCGGCTTGCTGCCTGATGACCCTCCCTCTCTCCGGCTTGCTGCCTGATGACCCTCCCTCTCTCCGGCTTGCTGCCTGATGACCCTCCCTCTCTCCGGCTTGCTGCCTGATGACCCTCCCTCTCTCCGGCTTGCTGCCTGATGACCCTCCCTCTCTCCGGCTTGCTGCCTGATGACCCTCCCTCTCTCCGGCTTGCTGCCTGATGACCCTCCCTCTCTCCGGCTTGCTGCCTGATGGCCCTCCCTCTCTCCGGCTTGCTGCCTGATGACCCTCCCTCTCTCCGGCTTGCTGCCTGATGGCCCTCCCTCTCTCCGGCTTGCTGCCTGATGGCCCTCCCTCTCTCCGGCTTGCTGCCTGATGACCCTCCCTCTCTCCGGCTTGCTGCCTGATGGCCCTCCCTCTCTCCGGCTTGCTGCCTGATGGCCCTCCCTCTCTCCGGCTTGCTGCCTGATGACCCTCCCCCTCTCCGGCTTGCTGCCTGATGGCCCTCCCTCTCTCTGGCTTGCTGCTGCTGCGCAGTACGTGCTGATCGGCTACGTGGGCGACGCCTTCCTGTCCAACGGCGACCACATCTACCGGCCCGCCGCCTGGCTGGCCTTCACCTTCATCATGTCCATCACCAACCTGGTCATCGGCCTGCTGCTGGCGGTCTACCGCATCGTGCTGCTGCTGCTCACCACAGTGCTGTCGCTGGGCAAGCTGGAGGTACGCGGCGGAGCGGGGCGGGAAAGGAAGAAAGGAAGGAAGGAAGGGAAGGAATGGCAATTGGAAAAGGAGCACTGCGGCTACCGTAACCCTGCCCTCGTGCTTTCGCTGCATGGGTGTGCCGTTTGCGACCCCATGACCCTTGAGCATTCTACACGGCCCCACACGGCCCCACGCGCGAGGCGCTGTTTGTTTGCTGTTGCCGCCGCAGGTGACCATCTTCACCTTCTTCTCCAACCTGGATCTACCGCACCAGAGCTTCCTGGCCGGGCTGCACATGCATGTGAGGGCTGGTTGCGGGTGGCAGCAGCGGTGGCGGCGGGAGTCGGGGGACGGGAGCGGGTCCAGTGGAACATGGGTAGAGAGAGTTGTCGCGTACACCGACAATGAGTGCACCGGGGCAAAAGGGATTTACTGTTTTCGCTGGAGGCGTGTGTCAAACAAGTATACCTTGTGATATGGGTGTGAGGATGGGCGCATACGGGCAGGGGGGCGGGTGATGACTCCTCACGCAGTGTCACGCAGGGATCTGCAGTGTCACGCAGGGATCTGCAGTGTCACGCAGGGATCTGCAGTGTCACGCAGGGATCTGCTGGGAGGCCCACGCATCGGCCTGCGATGGCGCGGCAGGGTGGTGGTTGGTCCGCGAGGTGGTGGTTGGTCCGCGAAATGGTGGTTGGTCCGCGAGGTGGTGGTTGGTCCGCGAGGTGGTGGTGGGTCCGCGAGGTGGGCCCTAAAGTATGTACAAGGCACCGAGGAAATGCCGCATCCGCGCTGAAGCCGTTCGTCGCCCCGCCCTGCCGCAACCCGGCTCGCGCGTGTTCGTCCCTCCTCCTCCCCCTCCCCCCCAACAGGAGGCGATGTCCAATTTCCACGACCCCATCTACCTGCCAGGGCCGCGTGGGGCAGCGCACCGGCGGTGGCGTAAGCTGCGGGACACGGTAGGTACACAGCCGCGGCAACAGCAGCCCGGGAGGGAGGCGGAAACGGATGAGGCTGAGGCGGAAATGGATGAGGCTGAGGCGGAAATGGATGAGCCTGAGGCGGAAATGGATGAGGCTGAGGCGGAAATGGATGAGGCTGAGGCGGAAATGGATGAGGCTGAGGCAGAAATGGATGAGGCTGAGGCGGAAATGGATGAGCCTGAGGCGGAAATGGATGAGGCTGAGGCGGAAATGGATGAGGCTGAGGCGGAAATGGATGAGGCTGAGGCAGAAATGGATGAGGCTGAGGCGGAAATGGATGAGGCTGAGGCGGAAATGGATGAGGCTGAGGCGGAAATGGATGAGGCTGAGGCGGAAATGGATGAGGCTGAGGCGGAAATGGATGAGGCTGAGGCGGAAATGGATGAGGCTGAGGCGGAAATGGATGAGGCTGAGGCGGAAATGGATGAGGCTGAGGCGGAAATGGATGAGGCTGAGGCGGAAATGGATGAGGCTGAGGCGGAAATGGATGGGGCTGGGGGGACGCAAGGGCCACAGGGCCATCGTGGACCGGCCCTCCGGGTAGACCGAGGGGAGGAGGCGGGACGACAGGGGGAGGGGCAACATCGCTAGCACGACGCGGTGTTTTGAGTTGGTTCGTTGTTGGAACGAGGACGCGGAGAACTCTGCGGTTGTACCGGTTGGACGTGTCACCCACAAGCTGGCCTTGCTGCGGCCGCCAATGAACCCGGGTGTGGATGCGTAAGCGCCTTGCTGAGCTGCCTTCGGTCGCCTCCACCCCACCCACCCCCTGCAGGTGCGGCGGCTGCAGCCGGAAGAGCTGCGGCTGCTGGCTACGCTAGGTGGGTCGCCGGAACGGTTTGGTGGGGTGTGCGCTAGCACCCTGGCGGCGTGTTGATGTCGCCCGCCGGCAGGCTGCCTTGGTGGCTACCCTATGGTTTCTCCACACGGCCCTCTCCTGGTCTCTCTCTCTCTTGTGTCGACCCACGGCCCTCCACGCGACCCCTCGTCCCTCTCTCTTGTGTCGACCCACGGCCCTCCTCGCGACCCCTCGTCCCTCTCTCTCTCTTGTGTCGACCCACGGCCCTCCTCGCGACCCCTCGTCCCTCTCTCTCTCTTGTGTCGACCCACGGCCCTCCTCGCGCCCCCTGGCCTCTCCCCCGGCGCTGCAGGTCGTCCCAAGCAAGTGCAGGACTGCCTGGACCACGTGGTGGTGGACATGCAGGCAGCAAAGATGCTGGCCACGGGCAGCCGGCCGCTGGACGCCGGCAGCAAGCCGCTCGCGGCCGGCAGCAGGACCGGCCCAGGCATGAGCAGGCCAACCACCACGCCGGGCGTCGTCGAGGGGTCCGTCTCGGGCGGCAGGGCTCTCCGAGGCATGGCTGCGGAGCCCCGAGCAGGTCGCGGCAGAGGGGCAGTAACACAGGCGACAGCATCGGTGTCCGGTCGCAACGATGATGTGTTGTTGAGCAGCGGGCAGCAGTCGGACTGGAGGGCAGCCAGGCGGCCGGGCCAGCAGCAGCGGCGCGGGGACGACCCGCCGGCTCGCCGCAGCATTGCACTGGACAGCCGGGCGTCCGCAGCCGGGCAGCCGCGCAGCGGCGGCGACCCTGATGACGAGCACCTCATGTACAACAACGTGACGTACCACGGCAGCCGTACAGGCGTACGCGGCCGCCGTAACAACGACACGTGGCTCAGCGAGGAGGAGGAGGACAGGGCGGCGGCGCGGGCGGGGGCGGGGGCGGGGGCTCGCCGGGGGAGCGAGGGCGCTGGGTATCATGATGACGACGAGGGGGAGGGGCAGGCGGGCAGCAGTGAGGCGCGGCGGTCGCGGGGGCTTGCCGCAAGTGACGAGGCGGCTGGCGGAAGGAGAGGCGCGAGGAGGGGGCGGCAGCAGCAGGCGGCAGCGGGTACGGCGCAGCGCTCGGGGGGGCAGCGCTCGGGGGTGGCAGCGGGGCGGCCGCGGAGCGAGCTCATGTGAGCGGCAGCGCACGCTGGGTGGGCTGGGCCGCCCCATGCATGGCACTGGTTACGTGACCACACTATGATACGTTGGGTGTGTTGTTGGACGGGGGTGACGACAGGCAGGCGACCGCGCATGGGGACGGCTGCATCTGTAGCAAGCCTGAGGGACCTAAGCATAACCGACCATCTTCGCAGGGGGTTGTAGGATTGCCGTGTGGGACTACTATGGCGGGCAGCAGCGATGAGCAGTTTGCGCCGCACCAGCCCGCTTTGATGAACTAGGGCGTGAGCAGCAACAGGCGCGTTGGGGCGGCGGCGTGATGATGATGTCCGCCGCGGCGCCGAGAGTGAGTGACCAAGGGATCAGTAATTTCAGTATTCAGTAAAGCCTTGTTAGGCTTGGAGCCGTGCTCATCCAACAGTCTGTGTCTGAATTAGATCTGCATGTACCGTGACATATCGCAAATCGCATCGATTTATATTCCTGCATGTGCTACTTCGTGCTGTTTTTGGTGGTTTTGGTGATTCAGCGGGAACTCAAGTCGCGGTGGTGGTGCGCCTGTGGACCGCAGGTGCCGCCGTGCGTGTACCTGTGTCGTTACATGCCCTTCATTTGGCCGGGCTAGGACAGTTCTAGGCGCGTCGCTTCCTCTCCCTCTTTTGTCGTCTTGTTGCAGTTTTGACACCTAGATATGACCTTGCGGCGCTCTAATAGCGGTACCGGTATAGAAGCCGTTATCCTGAGTTGAGTAGATGCGAGCTCTGACGAGTGAGCTGTATAGAAGCCGTCATCCTGAGTGAGCTCTGCTCCAACAAGTTACGGTGGTTCACACGGAGCAGACATCGCACCGCCGGCAGCAGCAGCCTCTTTGCCACACATTGCGGGTACGTCGCGCCCGCTATGCGGCTGCAGGTTTCTGCCGATGACCCGCCGTGATGCCCTGGGGCTTGACTCGACGTATGAGCTGCGGCGCGTTTTTGTGACGTACCCTGTGTGTCGTCACCTGGTTGTGGCATAATGGGCGTGATTTCGTAGAGGATATAAGGATTGGAGTGGCGTCGTACAGCCCTCGCGATGAAGGGGCGGCGGGCGCCATGGCTCTTGCATGTCCGTAGTGGTCTTGATCCGGCACGTACCGCGTCACACTAGCGCTTTCGTGGCACGTGGTGGCTGCAGCCAGCATGCTACCCTGTCCGCGGGGCAGAGCTGTCGCCAAAGCCGCTGACGCCGCCTTTGTGATCTCGATACGGCGGCTGGTTTGTGAATTGTGTAGTATCCCGTCACAGCGGACTCCAGACCTGACTTGAGACGTGGAAATTGTGGTAACGAGTAGCTGGCGTGTGTTAAGCTGCCGACATGTGGAGGAAGGTTTGTGTGGAGGGCGACTTCACGAGTGCAGGCGGAGGCAGCGGAGTGGCGGTGGTGGTGGTGGTGGTGCCCGTTGCCGATGGGCAGCCTGCAGACAGCATGCATCGTCAGCATCAGGGGCACAGATTATCAACGTTACAGAATGTCCACAAGGCCACCCCTGATGTATGACGTGTAATATGGCGATCAAACACCCCCTCAATGGACCTATCTTACGGTCTGAGCCCCACCGCAACGGTTACTTCTACCAACACCCGACTCGCCACGGATCCTCTGTCTACTACTCCCACCCCACTGCCTGGTCATGCCCGCCTGGTACGTGCTGCGTACATCGTCGCGCTGGGCAGCTATTTGAGTCGTCCACCCCACGCCCCGTAAGCTAGGTCGCTCCACAAGGAGCCCTCGCGACCGCACTCGCAAAATGTATCGGCCCGGCCGGTTTAGGGTTTTCTGCAGCCTGGCCGGCGGATCTGCCCGATGGCTCTCCCTCTTGACCCGGAGTCCGCTGCGTGACATCTACCGCTACTGCGGCACAGAAAAGCATGATAAGCAGAATATACCCCGAACAGCAGGAAGGTGCCTTCACCGTGGGTATGTGCAGCAGCGCAAGTCGTCGTCATCGGCCGCACACGTCACCGGCCGCACATCTCCGTCGCGCTCTCACTGCCCAAAACAGCATCAAACCCATGTCCTGGAGGACCCATGGGTCTGCGCACCAACCTCGACCAACCTACCAAAGCGCTTCTCCGAAACGGCCATGCCGTACGCCACTCGCAGCATCATGCAGCCGACAAGCTCTGCAGCTAAGCCTCCGCAATTGACCTCCAGGCGTCAGGCGCGGCGCAGCATAAATTGAAGCCATAATGGCAACCGTCCACATAACCGCTCGTATAACCGCAAAAGCCCGTCCTTTCTCTTATTAAGGTATATTCCTTTCACGGAGAGCATCGTTCGAAATCCGAAGATATCTTTAGATATTCAAGGGCGGCCGTCTGAGAGCTGGCGTCAGCTCTGGACCAGCACCCAGCATCCGGTTCGGGCCCGACAGAATAACAGGTAAACAGCGCCACAAAGGGGAAATAATCGATGCAGTCGGATTGGGCACGCACCGCTCAGCGTATGTGTGCGTGTCAACGTGCATCAACTTCCAAGCGAACACGAAACCGTATTAATTCACCTAGCGTTCACGGCGAACCTACTTACCACCATGCGCGTAGGATTTCAAACGAATGCGCCAGGGATGTGCTGCGCGAGTGGCCTAACAATTAAATGACAACGCTCCGAAACCTTTTATGATTGCAACTTCGAACGAGCAGACCTCCGGGAATGCCAGGCCACCTCATGCTACGAAAACGCACAGTTGGCTGATTACCATACTGCTGCTCTATAAATACCGGCATTATACGTCGAAGCCGTAATGAACTAATAACGCAAACCTTGCGGATCTGCAATTATGCATGTGCATCTGCTCCTCGGCCATGTGCATCTGCTTGCCGTACCGCAACGACGACTCAGCAGAAGCACCGGTACTCACGCCGACCGCACAAGCCACAGCCTGGCGCCACAACCGCATATGCTTATGCTAGTAGCATACTTACGCAGGCACTCGGCGCTGATCATACGTTGGCCCGTCGGCCGGGATCACCGAAGTTCCCCCCTCCTCTCCGGGCTCAACAGATCGCGTCCGGTAACTCTATCGCGTGCTGGGTTAACCCCACCATCTTGCCGTGACCGCCCCTAAACCGAAGCGTCCAGCTCCGTCTGGAGCTGCGGGCCTGGTTCTGATCGCTGACGGAGCAAACAAAGAAACAAACAAACACGTCGTCAATGCAGGCACGACACTTCGATTAGCGCTGTGGCGCCAGATACACCCATCGAGCCCTGCAGCGGCCACGGGCTGCACACCGTTAGTTCGGTGACCGTCACCATCAGACCGTTGACCATAACCAACGCGGTCCATTATTACCTTCACCCAAAAGTGCGGGGCGGCTGGCCGTTGCCTGGGCCGCCTGGGTCGGCGTAAACAGGGGCACCATCCGGAATGGTGCAGGTAGAGTGGGGGTCCGGGAGGGGAGCCCGGGATAGGGGTGAGTACATCATCCTTGGCGGAGCCGGGGGCAAAGGCGAGTACGCCGTCTCAGGTGGCGCCCGGGGCAAAGGCGAGTACGTCTCGTGTGGGCCCCGAGGTAAAGGCGAAAATGGCTCAGGTGCGGCGATGCCCGTAGCAGCATCCATCCGGAACACCTGCAGCCAGCAGTGGCAGGGGCGCGGGGGGGTGGGGAGTGTAATTGCCGCGGCACGGGCATCACTAGCCTCGGAGCAGCGGCGTAAGAGGCCACTGCTAGCAGAACGGAACCGGGGAGTGGCTGTAGCAGCGGTGACAGCGCCCTTGCCGTACCCCACCGCATCCCACTGCTTCCCCCCCGCCCTGCATCTCCGCGCCCCTTCTTACCGCACCCACATCCCCTGCTCTGTCTTTCCCCACCGCCGTACTCCGTCGTACAGGATCGCGTCGTACCCCGTTCCACGCATATCAAGCATCCCCTCCACCGCCTCTGTCTCTTTCGCCGCGCCGCTGGGGCTTCTTCGTTGTTTTGGCCCCTGCCCCCCCGTTCCGCAAATGGCAGTTGTTCCTGACACCCCCCGCTGGCCCCTGCCCGCATGCTTCGCGCCGACGCCATCGCCGCCCGCTCTGGGCCCTGGCCAGGTGAGTTCCACCGCCGGGTAGGGCACACTTTTTGCTCGCTTTTTGCTTTTTGCTAGTCGTTGCGTCCTTGTTTGCGGGCATCGGGGCTTGCGTCTAGGCTCTCGCGGTCTCCGGTCCCCCATGGCGTCTTTCACCTCCGTCTTTCGTCTCCTCAACCAAGTTCTCCAGCATGCGCCTCGAAACGTCTGTCCTAAACGGTTCTTCGCGCGTACACGAGTCTTTCCTTGCAACCCCACCCCACCCCACCCCACTCCACTCCACCCCACCCCACCCCACCCCACCTGAATCATCGGCAGTCGCGTCGTACTGTTCATGCTCGGCTCCCCGACTTGCGGCACGGCCGCCAGGCTGCTGCTGCGCCGCTGTTGTCCCGACTCAACCAAGTGGTAGGCCGCTGCCGACACCAGTCGCAGCCGAGCCGAGTTTGCGGTGTTCACAACGTTGCTTGCGCTGCAGGGCGCCCTGCTGATGTCCGGCACCATGCACCCGCCGTTGAAGTCCTGGGGGTCGGCCCCGGCCACGCGCATCATCCTCGACGATGGGCGCTTGCCGAACATCCCGATGGACACCGGCGCGCGGCTGCGGGGGGCGGGCACCTCGTCTCCATCTTCCTCCACCGGTGACGCGATGACGCCCGCGGAGTTCTTGTAGACGCCGTCGCGGCCTCGAGTGAAGCTGCCGCCGCCCCAGAAGGACATCGACGCCAGGTGGCCAGAGACGGGCGGTGCGCCGGCCGGAGCGGAGAAGGATCCAGATCCCATCAAGTGCCGCCCCATCACCGGAGGAGGGGATGCAAGCGCGCAGCGGACCTCAAGGACCTCCACTGGCTCGCCGATGCCCTGCGGCGGGGAGAGGGAGGGGGAGGGGTCATGAGAAGGAAACGCGTGGGGAAAGAGGGGAGGGAGCGGAAGGAAGGGGGCAAGGAGAGGGTGAAGGAGGGAGCACACGACGCCCTCCTGCACCATCGCAGGGATCAAGGAACTGCTGGGACAGCACCGTAGCAGGCCCCCTCCTTCCTGCGTTCGACGGACCGCACGCTGCAAGCGCCACGCCGGCAGCAGTGCGGGCAGCAGTGCGGGCAGCAGTGCGGGCAGCAGCAACAGCAACAGAGGCAGCAGCAGCGGCAGCAACAACAACAGCGGCAGCAGCAGCGACATCGCACGGGCAGGACACTCCTGGAGCGCTGCTGCTCGAGGGCCAGGCACTGGCTCCGGCCCCAGGTGCCAACCACCGGACTGCTGCGCCCCCTCCCGCCACAAGGTGCAGGGACGCCGGACAGACCGGCGCAACGCCCGCCCCTCCTGCGCCTCATGACGCTCCCTCCCTGGAGCCTGCGGGCGCCCGCCAGGTCGCCCCCGTGTGCACAAGTCGCTTCTGCGTGACTGCCCGCGCGCACCTTGAGCGCCATGGGCCCGAGGCTGAGGGCGGCGAGACCGCGGGCAGCCAGGCCGCCTATCTCCTCCGCCTGGGAGGCCGCTTCCCAAGTAGCGCTTGAGCACAGCACCTGCCGGGCAGGAGAGCACCAGAGGGAAGAGACATGCATCCGGTAATCCTGACCGGTATGTGGCACTAAGCGGACGCTTTTGGCGTTCCTGGCAAGGTCGCATTTACGGTATACATGCTGGCGAAGAAGCAATTGACAGGATGTTTTGAGCAAAGAGCTAACAGACATGTTGTGCGATAGTCTTCGCGGGCACCTCGACCCACGACATGCGATGCAGATGCCTCCAGCGCGCCTCATTGTCCCCCGGTCCAAAGGTTGGCTCGACCCACTTAACCCCTCGACCCGAACCCCTCACCACACACTACTCCCCCACACTGCTCCCCCCTCCCACCCCCACCACACACACACACACCTGCCCCGACGTGGCCTGGGCGCTGATCCGCGCGGCGCGGTTCATGACGCGTCCTCGGTACGCGATGCGTCCCGTAGCGTCGTTAAGAGAGGCGCGGACTGGGCCGGACTCGACGCCCGCCTGCGCGCGTTGTACACAGGGTCGTACACAGAGTCGTATACATGGTCTTACACACGTAAGCTCCTGGAATTAGGCGGTGGGCAACTTTCAGCACGCCATCATCACGTGCACGACAAGTGAGCGACGTGGAAATAGGAGGCTGGTGGCTGTGGGACGTTTCAGCTGCCTCTGCAGCTGCCGGGTACCTCCCCTCCCCCTGGTAACTACCATGCGCCAAATGTCCTGTCCTTTTCGCGTCAACGGTTTTTCTGCCACTCCCCCAGATAACTACAGGAGCGCACCCAAAGGGTCTCTTTCTCCCGTCCCCCTCCAGCCACACCCACCTTGACTCTCAGACCTCTGAACAGCAGCTCGCGGACTATGGTGCCTTCCACATGAGGCGTCGCGATGGTCACCTGCGCACAGACAACCGAGCAGTCGTTCAGTGTCGTTCGACGTCGTTCGTCGTTTATTAGTTCCTGTGTAAGAACTAACAAAGCAGAGGCTTGTAATCCTTGAAACGGTGGTGGTGAGTGGTGATGATGGGTGTGATGATGGTGGTGGCGGGGCTGCTGGGGCAGCAGCCACCCACACGCCCAACCTCCCACCCGCACCCGCACCCGCACCCGTACCCGCACCCCCCCCCACACACGCGCTCCGACCACGGGCCCCTTCCCCCGCCTCATGCACCTCTGTCCTAAACGGTTTTTTCTGGCACCCACGGGTCTTCCTCGAACCCACCCACCATCACCTGCTCGCACATGTCGTGCTTCAGGAGCTCCTCCGGCCAGTCCGCCATCAGCATGGCGGACTGCACCCCCATGCAGGTGGCCAGCGCATCAGCCGCGCTCGCGAAGGACGCCAGCAGCAGCCCGCCGGTGGCCTCCACCTACAGGCGCCCGGCAGGAGCGGGCGCAGCGACAGGAGCGGTGTGACGACGGGGACGGGGAGAGAGGCGTGAGTCCGAGCGCGACAGCGGCACGCCGCGGAGAGCAGCAAGAGACAACAAGGCGAGGGAGCAGCGGCGGCACCTGCGGCTCGTCTCTCCCGCGGTCCTCGGCCCAGGCCGTCCTCGGGGGCCGCAGCCCCATTGCCGACTCCTCCACCTCCTATGTCCTGTAAACACCCCGTTGCCGGTCCGCAGGCGCCCCTGCCCCTCCGCACTCACGATGTAGGCGCCGCATGTGGCCCTCGCAGCTGCCTCCATAGCGAAGGCCTCCTGGAAGATGGCCAGGGCGCGGCGGGTGACCTCCGCGTTCCAGGCCAGCAGCGTGCCAGCGCCCACCACAGACATGAACACCACCGCCACATGGCTGACGGGCGCGTCCAGCACGCCGGCGGCGATGGTCCGTCTGCGAGGAAATCGCGCCGCGGAGGCCGGGTGGTTGGCGGGTAAAACGGTTGGGGGAACGGAATGCGTGCAGGGGACAGGTAGGGGTGATGCGGTGCGCAAGCGCACGTGCAGGTTCCGCACCCCGGTGTGTGGGTGGGTTTCGAGGAAGACCCCTTGTGAGGTGGGGTGGTGGTGGGTGGGTGGGTGGGTGAGTGTGTGGGTGGGTGAGGCAGGGCCCACGTCGGGATGCCGGGAGGGAGGCGGCGGCGGCTTCAATGGTTTTCCAGCAGTGGGGGTGTCTCACAGACAGGGTGTGCCACCGACGTGGAGTGTACGGCAGGTACGACACCGCGGCGGACTCACGTGACTTTCAGTGGTGGTTGCATCGACAGGCGGCACAGCAGCTGACGGGGCAGCGCCTGGTAGAGCTGCTGCGGCTCGGGCAGCTTAACGTCCAGCAGGTGCTCACCCTGGTGGAGCAGCTGCAACCAGGTACGACACGGTACGACAGCGTACGGCATGGTGGGAAGGAGAGGGAGGCACACGGGGTGGAGTGGGACCGGGCGACCCAGGGGAGACGGCCGCGCCCTTGTTTCCCAGCACCCCCATTCCCCAACCCAACTCCGCCCAGGGGCGTTGCCCCGCCACCCCCGCCACTCACGCACCTGACTCCCGCCACTCACGCACCCCACCCCCGCCACTCACGCACCCCACTCCCGCCACTCACCACCGCGTCCCTAAGCTGCCTGCTCTCCGGGATGTTGCGGATGAGTGCGAACGTTGCGTCGCTTAGGAGCACCTGCCACGTCAGCACCAGGGGGCGGGGGCAGGGAGCCACGTCAGCACCAGGGGGCGGGGGCAGGGAGCCACGTCAGCACCAGGGGACGGCCCAACCGCCGCGTCATTCCATACCCCATTCCTGCAGCCACGCGCCTGCACCAGCTAGTCGCCACCCCCTCCTCCAACCCCGCCTCCCTCAAGTCCCCGTCCTGCATATTTCGTCTCCTCCCAATCCCTCTCCTACCATTCCGTCTCATTCCCATGCACCACCTGCAGCAGCCCTCTCGCACCTGACCACCGGCCGCTGCGCCCTGCACTCCCCTCGCCAGCGCCATTCCCCTCCCCGAGTAGTGGTATCTCGCCTCCGCCTGCGGGGGGAGGGCCGAGAAGACCCGGTTATACGGCATGGGTATAACCGTTGGCACATTGTCTTGGACACAGAGTTGTGGGCGCATGCTGGAGGGGGGCCTCGAGGGTACCCATTTACACAACAAAGGAGGCGGGGGGAAGGGCGCCATACACACACCGACGGCACAGCATGGTACGGCATGTTTCCCCCGGCGATGGGCGGCACACTGGAGGCACCAGGCAGCAAGACCTTGCAGGACCGCTAGCAGGACCGCAGAGGGTACTGCAAGGCCGGCTAGCCGACCAAGTGGGTTCCTCCTCCTAGGCCGCGCTCCGAAACCCAGGTGTTCGTGGCTGTAAACGAAGTCTCCCAACACATGCTGGAGCTCCACATGTAGGGTTTTTTTGAATGGTATGTGACCGCGACAGCAGCACGGGCGTGCGGCCGCGCGACACCATTGCACGCATCTAGGCAGCGGCGGCGGCGGCAGTGTCGTACCTGATTGTACGACACGTCGACGGGTCGTGGAATGCCCGAGTGTACTCCCACGCGCACGCGGAGGCCCCGAAAGGCCAGCTGCCGTACGGAGGAGGATAAGGCCCTGCCCTTGCCGGCCAGAGCGCCGGAATCCTCAGCAGCAGTTGCAGCGGTGAGCTGCTGCTGGGGCGTGGCAAGCATGAGCTGCGGGCACGTGCTGCGAGTCGTTGCTGCGGCGGGACTGTTGCTGTGTCGCAGATCCAGCACTGCCTTTTCCAACCGTTTGTGCGAGTCCCCGCCGTTGGCGCAGGGCCCAACAACCGTGCCAACCATCTCAATCGCAACCGTCGGCGGCTGGTACTTCGGCGGCGCTGCACCATACGCGCTGGACGAATGTTCTCCGTTGTAGGAGGGGCGGTGCTGCCACTGCAAGCGCACGGGCGAGGCGTCCTTGCATCCACCGTCCGCTGCCATGCCCCGTCCCGTCCCGTCCAAGCCGAGCGACGCGCCGTTCATGTGCACAGGAGTGAGCGTGCGCGAGGTGGCGGCTGGCGTGTCGAGGACCAGCCAGGCAGCCCGGACGTAGTCCCGGAGCAGCTCACCGCCAGCGGGCCCTGTGGGGCTGGTGCCGCTGCCAGTGCTCCCATGCAACACGCCAGCGCCCTGATGACGATGGAGATGATGGTGGTGATGATGATGGTGATGATGATAATGGTGGTGATGATGGAATGGTGTGGGTCGGGTCGGGGGGGGGGGGTAAGCGGTCGGAGGGTACGCACGTTGGGGCGAAAGCAAGGGGCATGTGGGGATGGGTGCCGCCACACTTGGAGGACCGCAGACCTCCCTGGCGCGGGTACAACTCAAACACGTCATGCATCGTGCGTGCGAAGCGGCAAAGGAATGTACGTCAGCCACGCTGTCGTACACAACACGCAGGAGGAGGGCCACTCGTGGCCGCACTGCCCAGAACCTCCCCTCCCCCCGGGAAATTCCCGTCACCCCCCCCCCCCGAGGGTAAGAGGAAGACCCCTATACGAAAGGAAAACCCGGGGGGCGGGGGTTCTCAGCTACCCCACTGCCGCACCCGTCGGCCCCATCGCTCACTGTTCGGTCGACTCCATCTTCGGGTTGCGATTGCGATTGCGAACCAACGAAGCGCGCGGCAATGCTAGATGCCCAAGCCGACGACCTAGCCACCGTGCTGCAGGGAGGGAGAGGATAACTGTGATGAGCCGGCAGTTTGAGTCACGAGTCCAGGGAGGGGCGAGGCAGCAACGCGCGGGTAGCGGTGTCGTGGATCCACGCATGGTGCCCATTCGACGGACAGCTGGGCCGGGGACGCGGCTGCTGTAGTGGCTGCTGTGGTGGTGGTGGTGGTGGTGGCGGTGGTGGCGGTGGCTGCTGTGTTAGTGGTGACGGTGGTGGGGTTGTCCGAGGAGTGATGGGCCCCAAGGGTTGCAAGCAGGCAGCAGCAAGCGCACCAGGCGGCCCCACAGCCCGCCCCCACCTGGTGATCGTGCTCAGCATACCGCCTCCGCCAGCGGCGCCGTGGGGCACCCGGGGGGTGGCCCTGGAGAAGAACGTCTGCGGCATCGTGCCAGCGCAACAGGTGACGAGGCAATGCGGGCGATGCTATTACAACACATAGTTTTTGTGTCTCGCAATTGACGAAATTTTGGTGTTAGTACAAATCGGGTTTTAGGGTGTTGACACACCGGCAGCCACACATCCCAAACCCCAGCACCTGCAGAGCCACCCCGCCTGCCCTGTCAAGCACTCCAGTTTGACCGTGGGATCCATTCCACCCATCAGTCTCTATACAGCGTGGCTGTTGCTGGCAAGACAACACACAGACACACACACCTGTCCAGAGCTGCCTGCCGCATGGGAGTACATTTGTGACGGCGACGGCCACTCGTCCTCACAAGTCGTCAGGCTGCGAGGCCGCAGCAAGGGGGAGCCGGGTTACGTTGCCGGCCACGACGCACCGTGAGCAGGAGGGCGCAACCCACAAGAAACACGACACCGCACAGGCACACAAAACACAACGGAAGCCCACCCACCCACCCGCCCTTGCAACCCACCCACCCGCCCTTGCAACCCACCCGCCCACCCACCCACCCACCCACCCACCCACCCACCCACCCACCCGCCCACCCACCCACCCACCCACCCACCCACCCACCCACCCACCCACCCACTCACCCACCCACCCACCCACCCACCCACCCACCCACCCACCCGCCCACCCTTGCAACCCACCCACCCACCCACCCACCCACCCACCCACCCACCCACCCACCCACCCACCCACCCACCCACCCACCCGCCCACCCGTGCAACCCACCCACCCGACACCCACCCACCTACCCACCCAGCCCTCCGACACCCACCCACCTGTGAGTACTCATACGTGAAAACAAAAGAGGCGGCGGCTGCAGCTCCTGCGCGGAACCCTCCAGGCTTCCCGTCCGCCTGGACGCTGCCATGGTGACAGCGACAGCGCCAGCTTCCCCCGCTGCGGCGTCCGGTGTACGGCGTGCGGCTCTGCGGTCCGCCGACGAGGTCAATAGCATCCGCGCGTGGAACCGTCGTGTGCGCACAGCAGGCTTCACGTTGCAGCCGGGCGCCCTGCCCTCCTCGCCGCCGCAGGCACCGACCCTGAAGATAGACCCGAGGGGGCTCCAAGCGTGAGGGTTCAGCTTCTTGAGCTCTGCAGCCGCCGCCCCGCCTAGCATCTCTATGAGCGCCACGTGCTGGGCGCCTCGTGTGGGCGCCACCCACACCTCCGAGGCGGAATCGCACACAGCGCAGCGGAGCAGCTGCTGCGGCCAGGACGCGCCCAGCATCTCCATCTGGATCCTGAAATGCATTATTATTATTTTTGCATATTTGGATTTGGGGCAGCAGGATTGCGGATTAGCGCGTGGGTTTTAAGGAAGACCCGTGGATGCGAGGAAAACCGTTTAGGGCAGACGTTTTGAGATTCATGTTGAGCATGTGGGTGGGCGTTCAGGATGGCCACCAGCTCCCGAGCAAGCGGCATGCGGGGCGCAAACGGGCTCGTGGCTGGTCGATACGGGCAAACGTGGAGAGTTGTGAGCCTAGGGCCGGCAGCGCGGGCGGCACAGGAAGGAACCGAACTGCCAGGCGTGCGTATTTCGCAGACGCCTGACGTGCGTCCTCACCTCAACGCGCATCCCACTGCGTCGGCCGCGGTGTGGAATGCCAGAATGAACGAGTCGCCTGCGGATCCACACACCGGGAGCAAAGCCCTGAGGTTTTGTAGTTGTGCGGCCGTTTACTTTGCCTAGCTCCCGCCACACGCGCGACGCAGTGGGATTGCGCACGAACGACGCACTGGCAAGGACAGGCGCGGCCTGCTGTCCTGCCGGAGAGAACAGCCGACTTGCAACGCTGGCGCGCTCGGCGGCACTAGCGGTAGCAGACAGCCCCGTTAGTTACAGTTAGTTATAGTCAGTTAATTAGTTATAGTTGGTTAGTTAGTCATAGTTAGTTATAAATAGCTGCGCCGGACGTCACTGGCGCACGCGGCGCGGGCCAGCTGCATTGCGAGGGTAGCGTAAGGACGCGTATTCGCCACATGACGATTTGAGGAAGGCCGAACTGAATGGGATGCGGAGGGCGGCAGCATTGGCACCAGCTCCTGCGCTGCGAGCGGCAGCATTGGCACCAGCTCCTGCGCTGCGCGGTCCGCCGCGGCGCCTCACCCTCAGTGGCGCTCTCGTAGCCCTCATGCTTCGCCAGCGCCTGCCGGATGACTGCATGGTGGGTCTTAAGCGCCGCGTCCATCACGGCCTCAGGCAGGGCCTCCCACAACGACGTCGAGTCCTGCAAAACCGCACCGTACGACACCATTGTACATTCAGTTCGCCGTACACGTGCCTCCTCGAGGCGCGCTTTGCACCGAGCAGGGCGCTTCGCGCCGCTGTTGCTGTGAGAGCTGTCAGCTGCGTACGTACATGCCGGCAAGTAGTGCGTGGAGATCATTAAGGCCCACGCGGCTAGTTGCTGGCGGCTGGGTGACATTCTTTGGCGACGGGCAGAGGGTTCCGAGTTTTAGAGTTTAGTGTTTTGGGGCCTTCCAGCGGCCCCATCGACTCACTTGGATGTCGGTGATTACCAAGCTGGTCTGCGGATGTGCCATGGGCGCCCGAATGGCTCCGTGGAGCAGGTTCCGGTGACCGGCCACCCGCCGCCACACCAGGAACCCCACAACCGTCGCCAGCAGCATGGTGCCGATGGGCACCAGCACCCCCAGCAGAATCGCCGTGGAGGTGCCGAGGGAGCCACCTGCATGTGGGGTAGCATAGAAACACGTGTTTGCCACAGGGTACAACCAAACAATCAACAGGATGGTAGGTGGGAGGTAAGGGAGACAATCAACCAATCAATATGACGGGAGGTGGGAGGTAAGGGAGACAATCAACCAACCAACAGGACGGGAGGTGGGAGGTAAGGGAGACAATCAACCAACCAACAGGATGTGAGGTGGGAGGTAAGGGAATTTAGAGCCGGGAGTTGTTCGCTCCGCGGAGTTGGCACCCGGATGAACGTGTTGTTGAGGGTGGGTTTCAGGAATTGTTGCGCTTTGAGGGCACCAAGCTTTCCCGCTGCTCTGCTTTTCAAGGCTGCTGGGGTTGCTGGGCGGTTGAGGGGTGGAATCCGGGGCGCCTAGGCCATCCGGTGGTAAGGGAAACCCAAGACGCCAGGTGCTTGAGGTGTGTTGTGCTGTGCTGTGCTGTGCTGTGCTGTGTTGTGTTGTGCTGTGCTGTGCTGCGCTGTGCTGTGTTATGCTGTGATATGGTGATATCGGTGCCCCGCACCGTGCACCCCAACCCGCATGCGGCTTCACCAGCCACAGCACCCCAAGAAAACAGCGCCCGGTCGCGCGGTCGGCTCGGTTCCTCCCGCGAAAGCGCTACACGTGAAAAACCATAAACGGATTGCAGCCGCCCACACGTTTACCACACATGCGAGTGCGCTACAGCGCCGGTGCTTCTGCTGCCGCCCCGCTCACCGCCGCCGCCCGCGTCCTCGGTGCCGTGCTGTTTTGTCGTCGGCCGCGTGGGTCGGCATCCGATCAGCTCACAATACTGGCGCTGCAGGGTCGCAACGTCCCCCTGACTAGACAGCACGGATTCGATGATGAGCTGGCCCGTGGCAAGCACAACCTCGGGCAGCTGCTTCAGGCTGGGGAACAGCCAGGTAGTGTTGTCGGCAATGCCCGTCATGACCCAGCGAGTGACGAAAGCCATGCACCTGTGTTTGTCATTGTGACAGCCGGCAGTGGCGGCAGCAAGCATTCTCAGGTTCGGGTCTGCGGTGGTCATATGATGGATCATCGGATGCTGAGCAGGGAGAGGGGTTCATGGCGGCATGTGCCCATATCAGAGTTGCGGCAATTTCATCCTTCCATGCTGCCTCCGTAAATCCACCTCCTCTCCAGCGCTCTGCTCCAGCGTGCACTTCAACTCCCTTAACGACCAGCTCCCTCTCTCTCCTCACATCCTCCCTCTACCCGCACCTCCCGTGTCGTCTGCTCCCCTAGCTTTCCCTCTCCGCACCCCAAGCTCGGCTTCTGCCGCAAAGACGGACATCCCACACAGATGCATAGACTACATGTGACCATAGCTCTCAACACATCACCCGAGAGGATGCGGGGCTGAGGCAGTTGACGGTTGAGGACTGCAAAGTGTTGGGGGAGCCAAGCGATCGTGGCGGACCCATGCCCCTCCCCGGACACACGCACTCGAGTCGGACGTCCAGGACCGTGTTGCGGCTCTCCAGACCGTTGTTCATAGCCTCCAGGTACGACATAGTCGCCTCCGTGTCGTACCCCGCTTGCCTCCAGCGGGCGAGGTTGTCGTCGGAAAGCGACAGAAAGCTGTGGCGATAGGGGTCTATGCCGCTGGTGGCGTCCAAGACGTCCTGGATACTGTTCGCAGGCTGCACGGGAGGCGAAATCCAAGATCCTCGAATCAATATTTTTCGAAGGGCTCAGCGGCGAGGATACCCAGTTGGTGGTTGGGTACGGCATCGCCGCCGAATTAAAAATGTGTTCCGTGTCTCTGGCTAAACGCCAGTGAATACCCACGGGCCTTCGCTGCAGCCGGATATTCCGTCCGTAAACAGGATTGCAGGCAGATTGGTTTCGGAGGTTCCTCACGCGGTGGGCTCTCTCGGCCCACAGGCGCACGGCAGCTACCCTAACCGTCTTAGCGGCTATACACATTTCGGGGCTCTTCCCCAACTAACGCTGTCGCGTGCTCTCAAGCCTTTCTTGAGCCGTAATGTACTCGGACATTTGGTAGACAATGGCTACGAACCACTACAGCCTTTTGGGTCCAGTTTCCTTGGATTCGGTCGTACCCGTGCGATAAGAGAAAAGAACTTGTAGGCCATCTTCTGGTAATCCGGCTGGGACCGAGAGTTGACCATACCGGTCCAGCCACCGAACGCGCTGAACGGCGCAAAGTTGACCCAGGCCGTCGTACCATCCGCCAGGCGCACCTAGCGGCCGGGAAGGACCCAGGGGGCGGTTCGTTAGGTCAGAAACGAAAAGGGCTCAGCCAAACGCACGTGGCGGTTGGCAACGGCGCGGCCCCTTCGCGCGCTCCAGTCCGGAGGACGTCCGATCGAAACGCGGGCGGCTGGTTTTAGAGGTAACTCGCACACAGCGGCTCGGTCCTTACTAACACACGGCGATGCCCTCAGGTATAGACAGCTGAGACGCCAGGACACCGCAACCGCAAACAAGCGTCCGATGACAATGTACGGCACTGTGGCGTGGGGTAGGGTGTGAATTGTGTTTTGCAACATCTAGGCTTTGGAGCCTCAGGGCAATGGGCTGGGGATGAGTGAGAAGAAACCCGTAGGGTAGACACTGGAAAGTAACCGAATATGAAACGTTTGGTAAACCCGTTGGAGTACTGCATGCTGGAAAGGTTGGTTTAGGATTCCCCATCCGGTTTTGGGGGTGGCGTTCGATACGAGCTGTACTTACCGCGTCAGCGAAGGGGCACATGTCGGGGCCGGTGCAGGTGACCAACTGGCCGGAGGTTCGGTTGAGCACTTTCGTCGCCCCAGGCAGGCGGCTGACCCCCAGGGAGCTGGTGGTGCGGTTGATCGACGGGCGGGCCAAGGCATTGGCCTTAAACTCGTCTCCTGCGAGGAGTGTTCATTTCTCACGACGGAGGACGACTAAAAGGACGCCCTTTCATCATTTCCTCATTTTATTTGAAAGCAAAATACCCTATTTTTTATTAGGATTGTATTCTTGCAAGACCCATCGAAAGCGGCAAGGGAACTACTGCATGATGTGGTATGGGAGCCTGCATTGGGACGGCCGTTAGCGGGGCCTAAACCGCGTCTCAGGGAGCTTCAAGAGCCCCTCATGCGGGCGGGCAGCCGCAATTTGCAATGAAGGTGCAAGTTAAGGGAAGCGTTTGTGCCGCGCAGAAACGTGTAGCACAACGCGCTGGGAGCGCCAGCCACCCGATGTGGGCGGATCCCCAAGACAGACCCCAGCCTCACCGAAGTTGATGGTCATCAGGCAGCTGCCATTCGCGAAGAATTCGTTCGACGTGTTGCAGCCTTTTGACTTGGGCTGCACCCTGTCGGAAGATGCGCAGTCAGGCAAGGCAATCCAATCAGACGCGGAATAATATACAGCAGCCAGTGTCGGCAGGGCAAGGCCGCAAGCACACCACAAGCACGCACTCCGGAAAGTGGCCCTGTGCGCGACCGCCCGCCTGCTGCCGGCTAGGCTAGGCTAGTACCCGTAGGCTTACTCGAAGAGCTTCATGTAGTGTTGCACTGCCCGGAGCATCGCCGAGTCGTTGACGAGCGGTTTCATTGTGTCGGGATCGATGTAAAGGCCCTGTCCAGACGGCGGCGTTTGAGTCAGTGGGAAGCAGCATTGATGAACAAGAACCTTGCGCGCCATTCGCGCATGCGGCGGGCACCGCGCGCGCTTTGCTTCAGTTCAGGACAGTACACCATACGGTCCAACAAGCAACTGAAGGTAATGGTTAGCGGGGCCCGGGGCCCGTGTGTTGCCTCCTCGTGGCGGAGGTATTCTGACGTGTTCCATGTGGGATCCGCCGCGATCTTCGGCCCCACCTGCTCAGTCCCCTTGTACTGCACGTAAGGCGCCAAGATGGCGGTGAGGATGTATGCAGAATTGCAGACTCCAGGTGCGTTGTTGAAGCAAACTCCCCACAAGTCGCCAACACCGTCGCCGTCCGTGTCGGTGTTGTTCATGTTGTACGCGATCGCTACAAACTCCTCCCAAGTAGCCGGGACCGCCAGATTGTACTTTGCAAACAGGTCGCGCCTGCTCGGCGACGCAGACACACACCGCCAAAGGCAGCGTTTGCCAGGTGCTGCAGGCTGGAGCAAAGCGTTTCTAGATTGCGTGCACACAGCGAACACGCCAGTCATGCAGCTTCGCACAAAAGCAGGTATGATACCTTACTTTGCAGCTACAGCTGCCCGACAAACACAAGGGCAAACACGCACCCCCGCACGGTGCAGCAATGCAGCAGCAGGCGGCAGGCGCCGGCAGCGCACCCCAGCTTCCACAACGACCCGCGCGCCCCCGGGGTGACCCAGAACTGACGCACAACCGTTTGTACGACGTGCCGTACCTGTAGTACATGAGCAGCAAGTCCCCGTCCAGCGGCACTCCGATGATGCGTTTGCCGTAGACGGCCGACACCTCCCGGAAGAAAAACGACACGTCCATCCAGTCCAGCTGCATGTCCTCGTAGATGAAGTTCGTCAGGTTCCCCAGTGCGTTCACGGAGGCCAGGTCGCCTGTCGTACGGTGTCGTACGGTGTCGCATCGACAGGGAAATCGCATCGACAGGGAAGTGGGAGGTGGGGTCAGGGCAGGGTAAGACGCGGGGAGGGGAGTCGCAAAAAAGAGGGAGGAGCGCGCGGCGAGGGGAGGGGAGGGATAGGGTTGCGGGGTTTGCGGGTCACCGGCGTATCGTCCACATGATGCGGTTCCGCTGAAGGACGGTGATCCGGGCGGCAGAGTGAAGCCTGCAATGTCGCGTGCGACTTGCAGAACGAGTGAGAGGGCGACGTACAGGACGAGACGCAGCTTGTGCGTTTCTCTCCCCGCCCTGTCGCTCAGTTGCAGCTGCCGGCCGGCGTGGCAATGCGGCACCCATCGTAACACGTGCGTTCGCTAAAGCACGACAGCGATCCGCGTGTCACTGCACTCAAGCCCATTCGACCCAGCCCGCCCAAGCGCCGATGCACGAGTAACGTCCCAGCACCTCGCACATACCGGTGATGGACGGATCCAGGATCCAGCCGTCGCTGAAGCCCTGCACAAGGCGAAGGTGGCGCAGCATGGCGTCAAAGCCAGCAGGATGGACCCACAGACACGACAGCCCGAGTACGACAGCCCGAGTACGACAGCGTCAGGAGCCCGTCTGCCCAGGATTGGTTAGGGCAGTGTCCAGCCCGCCGGCAGCGGTTGCATGCTGGTCGCTCCGCCGCCGACGCCGCCGCCGCACCTGCAGTTGCTGCTTTGCGTCCGCCAGCACCTCCAGGCTCAGCTGTGGCACATCCACTGCGTGCAGCTCCACCTGCAGCGGAGTGCAGGCCGGGCAACCAGATGCGCAACCAGATGAGCAACCAGATGAGCAACCAGATGAGCAACTATATCAGCAACTATATCAGCAACCACCGCAACCACACGCACGCACGCAGACAAGGCACGGGGTCGCCATACTGGTGGTCACGAACCGCCCTCCCCAGACTTCGGGTGCACGGCGGTACGGCTGGCCGGGGGGGGGAGATGGGCGCATACGGTGCCAGCAGTACGGCAGGATGATGCCACGGCATTAGCCGCCTCTGGGGAGGTGCTATCCTCGTCTTCCTAGGACAGCACGCCACACCACAATCGATAGCGGGAAGCACTTCCGCGGGAGGCGTTAAAGGTTGCAGGAGACCGGCGTAGTCGAGCGCGTCAACACTTACCGAGATGTTGTATTGCTCCGTATACATTGCGGCGTAGTTGTGAAGCGATGCCAGAAAGGATGTGTTTGGGACCGTAATGCGGAGGGGCTGTTCGGGCGGGGGAGTGCGGACAAAAAGGGGGGCATTGCGGCACGTGTGTGAGGTGGCTCCGTGCAACCGACACGCCCTTTAGGTGCGCGCGTCTTCGACATCGCACTGACCCGAATTTTCTCCATCTCAAGGCAACTGTCCACATACTCCTGTACCACGAGGCCGATGCTGCTCGCGATGTCATTCCCACTTGCGTCCGCGACGGCAGGAGTTTGGCAAACGGCAGGCCTGTCATCAATATATTATCATTGGGGCGACAGCCATTAGTTACGGGATGGCTTAAATGACTTATTTCAAAGCCACTGGGACGAAAGGCAACGCAAGTGAGCAGTTACCGCCAAACGTGAAACTGTGGAATGTAAGAGATGAGCATCCGCTTACGTGGTTATATTGCTGGCAAGCCCAAGCATACATGTCCTGAGGCTTGTGACGTTTACCGCTTGTGCCACACCCGTGCAGCTTAGTACCAACGTCACGAAAATGAGCAAGGTCCACATCACAGGTCACGTTAAGAAGCACGTCACTTCCCGCACGTAATATTTGCATTGGCAAGACGGACTGTCATTTATCGACGCCGACGGAGCTCAAAAACTTTGCAATAATAATGTTAGCGCGATAATTCTTCAACGATTGTATGTATATTTCAAGCGCCAGCAGTAGCTAGTGAACTAGGCAGCCTCGGAAGTCTACTCAACACCATACAGTTTGCGATGCACAGAGATCGCTTCCAAAACTCTAAAGGTTATAAGTACTCGACTATCGTTAAGCAGACCATTGTAGCGAGATTTGCCCCATCCGAGACCGTATGAAACTACCGCCGATGCCGACTTTAGACTATGGTACACGGGTCGGACGAACAGCACAGACGGACCGGCTGCCCACTTGGCCGAATGCAGAACGGACACCCCTAAAAGGCAAAAATACAAGCGAGCGTCGGAAAGCTGCGCGGAGGATGCTCGTCATGACATTCCCTGCTAAAAAAAGCCGAGATCGTATGTGGAGAGGGCCGGGACCGTGTAATACGAGCACCCCCCGTATATTCTACCGCCGATGCCGAAAAGTAGTGGCTGGAGAAACAGCCCAGACGGGCCGCATTTCCGCATGGCCGGCAGCGCAATAAAAGTCCCCAGTACACGAAATAAACAGCGGGGCCTGGGAAGCTGCGCGCAAAAAGATCGCAAAATGACCGGGAAACAGTAGCCGCGAACGGACAGGATTGCCGCCTGGCAGATGCAAAACAATGGATACCCCTAACAGGCGTTTTTTTGAGCAGTGGCCCGGACGAGCGCAACTCACAGTGCCCTACACGGCAACACAAGAGGAATAGCAGCATGTCCATGGTACCACATTGGGTTGGCTACAAAAGTATGGTAGCAGACGGGGGCCGATGAAAGAGAGCGCCAGCTGAGAAAACCGCGTGAATGCGCTACGCTGGTACGCCGCGCGCCTCACGATACAGGCTGGGGACCGGTATCTAAGGTACCTTACATACCTCGCAACGCAACAAATCCAATGCTTACGTGAACTCAAGCCCGATTTACCCAGGACAAGAAGGGGGGCCATGTCCTGGACTCAGCAGAGGCAAGCCGGGCCAAACCCAAGGGGGAAGACCCAGACATCACCGCACCATACGAGATGACAGCGCTAGCAGCCAGCAGACGCCCCGAAAGCCACCCAAAACACTTGACACCTCACCTCGCCCGCCCAACACAGTGGACCCTGACAAGAAAGACAACCCAAGCACCCCTGGGCACGCCAAGGCCCACCACTGGAAAAGACGAGCCAGTGCTAGAGGCCCCAGGACCAGATGACAAGTTCGAGCCTGACATATGCAAAACATAGCGCTCCCCAGAAGGATGGCAACCCAGCTACAGTACCCCTGGGTACACCGAGGCCAGACAAGTCAAGGACAGCACGTGATTCCATCCTCCACACGACCTTCCATCCACGCATACTAAACCGAAAATAACATACACGATCATCTGCTTCACGAAGAAGACGGTTCCCGTCTTTATGTATGGGTTACGAAGCTCAAGTATACGAGAGTCCCAGTGCACTCATTACGACGTACAGATGAAGTCGGCAGCATCGCGGCTAGGTTCTCCTCAAGATTTTTAGGCTAGCATACCAGCCACATGCGCGTTATTGGTGCGTTTGGGAGGCAGCGGCGATGTCATTTATATCGTCGTTCCTTGCGCGTTGCGTCTGTGAGGTAGTTTTGGCCTGCGGCTACCAGTATCATTTCAGCCATAGCACCTGCGGCCACCAGTACTGTTTCATAAGCGATATCGTCTGATGCGACCTGTGTTGCAGATACAAACGAGGTGTTCCCCTCCTATACTGGGTTCGCGCAGGCTTGCGGACACTGTACGTTCCCTGAAATTTCCCCACACTTCCTGTGTCATAATAATAATAATTTTCAGCATTTTTTACAAGGTCCCCCAGTCGCCCTGCTCCTGCGGCTTTCCTCGCTTCCAAAGCCGTCCGTAGCCGTCTCGCTCCTGCGGCTTGGCTCGCTGCAAAACCCCCCGCCCAAAACCTGCAAAGAAAGGTCTGATAGGCCAGCACGAGAGGGACAGGGTAAGGGAGGCACCGGCGATGTCGCCCTTCCTTGCGCGTTGCGGCCGCTTGCCGCCACCAGTATGGTTTCAGCCGTAGCGCCTGCGGCCACCAGAATAAGCTATTTCGTCTGCTGCGACCTGTATTACGAATACAAACGAGATGTTTCCCTCCTATACTGGGTTCGCCCAGGCTTGCGGACACTGTACGGTCCCTGCAGGTCCCTGTAACTTCCCCAGACAGCCAATAATCACATTAGTTATGTTATTACTATGATTCCTGACAATAATCACATTAGTTATGTTATTACTATGATTAACACAGTGTACAGTGATAAGACTATAGCCCAGGACGGGGCCCATGCCGGAACCTAACCGCAAGATGAGCTAGAAGACGCTTCAGAAGACACCAAGAATATGACAGGCTGAAGTCCCCTTTGCTGGTAGTTTATCCTCAAACGATGTTTTTTTCGCGAATGCGTAGTGCTCTGGGCCGCGGGGGGAGGTTGCGTCCCCAGCCTGACGGTCCGGACTTCTTTCCGGCAGTGGGCTGGGTTATCCTTGTTTGTCGGTGACCCCTCCCTCTGAGGCGTGGCAGAGTTTCCTGTATTTAAGTAGCCCTATCACACTCTCAAACGGGGCCGCGGGATGATTACCCTACATCCATGACACGCAATTGGTGATGGCTAGGGAACCATCCTTTTGCCCGCTGTCTGTAGGTGACCTCGCATACGCTGCAGCCCGTACTGACTGAGTTGCTGCGCGAGGGCGGCTTTGGCAACCTGCTTGTGGGCAGCTGTGGCACATTCCAATGCAGCCGCAGCTGGATCCGGAAGGTGTGCAGGAAGCTAAACCTATCAAACCGTGCAGCGGCGTCAGCTGCACAGAAGCTGCCGGAGAACTGGGAGGAGGTCCTAAAACTCTTTATGCTTCAGATTGCCTACCTGGTGGGGGAGGACAACATCCCGCCCGGGCTGGTGATTAACGGCGATCAGACTGGCTGCAACCTCGTGCCAGCTTGCAACCGCACCTATGCGCGCATGGGCTCCAAGCAAGTTCGGCAGCTTGGTCTGGCCTGCTCAGCGGACGGGGATACCTTGCCTCTGATGCTGATTTTCCAGGGCAAGACCACGCGCTGCCTTCCACCTGCAGACACACGAGCCGCCTTGGAGCAGGACGGCACTCACTTCACGTCCACGGATAACCACTGGGCAAGCCGGGAGACCATGTATCCATGGCTGGACAAGGTGCCTTCGCCCTTCGTCCTCAAGAAGAAGCTGGACGCTAATTTGGCGCCGGATTAACCCTAGATCCTGCTGATTGACTGCTGGAAGGTTCATCTCACGGCCGAGCTCCAGGCTTATGTGAAGCTGCGCTGCCCAGGAGTCTTCATCAAATTCGTGCCGGTTAACTAGGCGTAGGTAGCCCTGCGACATGGGCGTCCAGAAACCGTTCAACGGCGCGCTACGGCTTGTGGCCACGATGAAGGTCCAGGGCATGCTGCCTGATCAGTTCAACAAGGGCATTGCGCCAAAGGACGCCGTCATCAATCTGCGAATGTCAGCCTTAAAACCGCTGGTGCCGGTGTTTATGGCTGCTGCGCTAGCGCACTTGCGCAATAGCCGCGACAATATCACTAACGCATGAGCGGCATCGACCCTGCTGAAGGCCTTTGAGAAGGAGGCCCATGACGAGGCAATCAAGCGAAAGCTTGCCAATACCCTGTACCCTGAGCCTATTGTCGCCGTTGCTCCGGTTACCGGCACCACTGTCCCTATTGACAACATAGCAGCGACCGGCCAGGAGAGAATGGATGATGAGGAAACAACAGATATCCGTGCAGTGGATGGACGACGAGGTCGACAACACTTTGGCAACTTCGCTGGTGTTCTCTCAGGGCCTACAGGAGGATTTACAGGAGGATTTCGAGGAACTGCCTCCCGAGGAGTTGGATTGGCTGCGCGCGGAGGCAGCGCGTGCAGCAGTACCCCAGCAGCAGGAAGTGGGCAATGACGGGGATGATGAGGGAGAAAGGGATGGAGGGAGCGGGCGACGCGGTGAGGGCGAGGACGCAGCCGTCCCAACACAGGCTGTCGCTGGCGGGAGGCAAGGGAGAGGGAGGGGGCGTGGCCGGGGTCGCACTGCGGCCGAAGGGGAGCCGGCTGTGCCAGCAGCACCGGGGAGGGGAAGGGGACGCGGCAGGGGAAGGGGCCGCACGGCAAACAACCCTGGCAGTGCGGAAGGTGCTCTGGGGAGTGGGGCAGGAGGGGGCACGAAGCGACAGCTGGCAGAGGAGGTGGAATTCGTGCAGAGGTGCCTGAGGAGCCTGAGGAGCCTGCCCGGAAAGCGATGAGGAAGTGCCCTCAGGAGGGAAAGAGGTGGACGCAGTTGCGGTAGTTGGGGAGGAGTCCAACGGGGAGGATGTGGTCGCCCTGACCCAGCGGCGGCGGCAGGGCTGCCGCGGAGGCAAAGCGCGAGTGATGCTGAACCTGTAGCTGGGTGTCCAAAGTGCCCGACAACCTAACATGTGCCAGTGCTGCCAGATTTCCCTTCTAGCGTAATTCTTCTTGGTTTGCAAGGGTTTGCAGGACACTGACTGTCGTGATTCTGGGCTTGGCTTGTTTTCGTAGCTGTTGCCAGCAATCCCTATTTGGTGTACCGGTGTATAGCTGATGGATGCTGATGGCGCCATTGGCAACGCACTGAATACAAGACCGTCACCAATTGGCGTGCCTGCTGAAGCAGGGCGTTCTGCGCATCGTCAACAACTTTAATAATTACGGTGTAAATTCCGACGCTAAAAAATGTCATCACTAACGCCACTGTCGCCAAATACTCCGTGTCAATACGGCAGATTAAATTACATTACTGTACGTGTCGTACTGGCTCTCGCCAGTAACATTTGGCTGAATACGTCGGTATCTGGGTATCTTGCCCTGGTTTCGCCCGGGCTTGCGGGTATTGTAACTCTTATTATCATCTATGCACCTGTGAACAAAACCTCAGGAGCGAAGACAGGTAGGCTCAGTACCAATATTATTGTCGTGGGTTCGCCCCGGCTTGAGAACATTGTAACCTTATATCCTGGTACTATTTGCTATGCCTCAGCTGCAGTACTATTTGGTTCGCCTCAACATTGTTTCGTACGGGCTGCCATTTTACCTATGGAAGTTGGGCCATCATTGCATGTTCTACCGACAGTTTCGGACAGGTCAGGGCGTCGTCTAATGAGATGCGAACGTCGCTCTTCCCGTTTCCCTACATTGTGCTCTGGTACCACGCGCGGTGGTTAGCCGTGTGTCACGATCGAGTGGGTTTCCCCACTCTTTCCAGCGTTTCTAAGTGTCAGGCGTATTGCCCGACGGCTCTACCTTCGGGTCTGGTGTTCGCTGTAGCACTGAGTACTAGCTTTTAACTAAAAGCATGATTCACGGCGTCAGCAGTTCGTCGGCGTGTGTGTAATGGCAATGGGCAAAACCCAGGTTCGAGCAACGCTTGACTTACATCCCTTGTTCAGGGTCAGATGGTGTGTGTTGGTGCGGCGCCCAGTACTGAGGAGTCTGCTATGGTCCCGGCTGGCCGGTGCTCCTGCGGGAGCTCCTGTTTTCTCCTCCTTCTTTCGCGCTAGGTGCCGGCCCTTTCTGGGTGGGGATCTTCTTGTGTCTCAGGTGGGCATTTTGCTTGGCTTGCTTGTTTAGGCGCTCCGCTGGCTTCCCTGCCTGAGGCGCTGCTTGGCTGAAATTTGGTGTATTACTGTGGGGGCCGTTTGGGCCATTCGGCCCATTCCACCTGGGCCGTTGGTGTCTCTTTTTGTTCTCTGGGCCCTTGTTCGCGGTTTCTGGTGGTTTGCCTTACCTCAGTCGGGCGCTTTTTTTTCTTTTCCCGAGTCTGACTGTTTCAAGTTTGCGGCGATGATCCCAATGGCTCTGCCTTCCGATCGAGGGCCCTGTCACGACACAGAACGTAACATGCACATCAAGTGCCGGTTCCGGTACCGCACCGCCTTTTCGAAATCGTTGCAGTAGCTGCTTCCCACTGCTGAGCGGGTCCTGATGTTTCGCACACGCTGTGTCGATCACCTGTTGTGTCGTGACAGCCCGCTGCAATAGTTAATACTATACGTGTTAAAGGCAGGGCAGGGCAGGAAACACGCCCGAGTAGCCACGCACGAGCACACACAGCGCCGGTTACGTTTCGATTCCTTGTAGCTTTCCGTTACTTTCCTGGATAACGCAGCGCCTGTCGCGTTGCTGGACTAATGAATGCCGGTTCCCTGACCTGTTGTTCTCGGAGAATACAAAACGCGTAACCTTACGGGGAGCGCACCGGGCAGGGCCGCGCAGAGCCTCCGGAGCACCCTAGACAACCCCGCGGTACTTAGAATGTTCCTTGCGAATGGACGGTCCGAAACAGACCAGGACGCTGCATCACGGCACACGCAACTCCCGCCCCTTGCCCTGCAGTTGCCGTGTCACACACGGCCACCTGAATGCACCGCCGTCTCCACCTTTCTGTCTTAGTAGTAGTTGTTACCAGTCGGCCCCAGACCATGAAGTAGAGCCATCGGGCGCATCGCCTTCCTTGCACGCCAACTCCGGTCGCCTTCCTTTCGCCAATCCTCCACAATCGAATCAGAACCACCACAATATACAATCTCTCCATCCGATGCGCCACAGACCACCGCAGTCCACCGGAATTGAACCCGCGACTCCACTTGTTCACGGATCCACTCCCACAGCCCTCTGCTAGGCCTTTAGGCGTCCGTCGCCGGCACCGCCGCCGCCGCGGCCAGCTGCCGGGGTGCATCCAGGCGGCGATACACATTCCTGTACGTGGCCCCCCCGTTGCGAGCCACCTTCTGTCCCTCCTCGCTGCTCAGGGCCAGCAGGCCGGCTGCGGGGTCGGCCTCCAACTCCTCCTCGCTCACCCGTTCGAACATGGGGTGCGCGTCCAGCTTGGCTTTCTGGGGCCGGGAGGGCGGGAGGGAGCGCGGGCAGGGAGGAAACCCGTGGGCACGACGACGTAGAAAAGAGCGAAGAGCGGCCCGGGGCGTGTGTGTTGGTGATGGTGCAAGGACGGGGGTAGAGTAAAACCGGCCACCCACCATCCACTCGCCCAGCTCCGGCACGTCGCTGATGGTGTACAGCCAGCCGCCGGGTGCCAGCAGGTGGGCGTACTCGGTGAGCAAGTGCACGTTGATGATACGGCGCCGGTGGTTGGCGGCTTTGAAGTGGGGGTCCTGAGGCGGAGACACCCACACCAATGACCACGTCCAGAACGACCGCAACGGCAACGGCAACATCAAGTTAGCGCCCAGTAGCGAGGTAAGGACGAGCAGGGAGGAGAAGAGGACAAGCACACGTAAGAGGTATGGAAGCGCTGCGACGGGAGGCTGCGGGGCAACCTACCTCCGTTGAGGAGTTCTGGACACATCCACCCAAGACCACCCACCCACCCACCCACCCGTCGTCGCCAGGTCTAAACGGGAGCCTACCAGCGCTCGCGCGCCCACCCTTCCCCGCCCGTGCACACCCTACCGACCGCACCGGGAAGAGGAAAAACATCTTGGTGAGCTGCCCCTTCTTGAAGTAGTTGGGAAGGTACTTCATGGCGTTGGTACGGAGTACGGAAGCGTTGCGGTACGACCCGGGCGCCTCACGGCGCAGCGCGGCTGTGGTGGTGGTGGGGGTGTGCAGCGGGGTCGGAGGGCTGCTCGACACCAGGAACAATACCCCCCGATTGCGCCCGTGAGTCAGCTCTCTAGCATCCCCCTCTCCCCCTCCAAGTCTGACCTCGTGGTTTACTAGTGCACGTGATTTTCCCCTGTCCCGAGAACCTCTCAAGAGCCCAGATCCCGGCCGTACGGCCGTACGACACGTGCCGCAGCATACCCGGCCCCTGCCTCACCTATCCTCTCCCGTACATACGCGGATACCTTGTCCCGTATCTCCATTCCGAGCATGAGCGTGTCCGGATAGATGGTGGACAGCCTGCACGGGTCGCGGCAAGGTGGTGATTCAGCAGCGCGGAACCGCTGATCAGTCAAGTATAGCTGTGCAAAACCCTAAAGGGTGCCGTGCGCTGGGGTTGGCTGGCCCGGGCTGTGGATGTCACCCCCTGCACTTCGGTCACCTTGGCATGCACACCTGGACAACAGCACAGCGCAGCACGACCGGGAACACACACGTGTCCTTTCGCTGCAGCCACCGTCATCAACATCAACGCCATCATCATGATGATCATCAACACCGTCAACATCATGATCATCAACACCATCAACATCATGATCATCAACACCATCAACATCATGATCATCAACACCATCAACATAATGATCATCAACACCATCAACATCATGATCATCAACACCATCAACATAATGATCATCAACACCATCAACATCATGATCATCAACACCAACATCATCAACATCAACACCATCAACATCATGATCATCAACACCGTCATCACCACCTAGGGTGCACCCGCCCGCTCCGCGCTCCCCGGTGTCGCAGCCCCAGCCGCCTACTTTACTAGAAGCCCGCCGAAGCCGCAGCCGATATCCACGAAGCGGACCGCTGGCGGCTCCGACGACGAGGGCCCCGGCGCCTCGCCAGCCTCCGGCTGCTGCTGCGGCTGCTGCCCGTCCCGCCATTCCTGCAGAAACTCCGGGAAGTGCTCGGACCTGCGGTGGCCCAAGGTAGGCGTTTCGAGGGCAGAGCGTCTGGTCAGGGGGGAATGGGAGCGCCAGCAGCTAGCCGTGCCTGCCGTTGCGGCAGAGCCTCAGGGGGTGCGCTGTACGACGACGCACCAGTCAAATTCCTCTGGCCGCGTTGGGACATCGAAGGAGGCGTCATTCAGAGGGTTGCTGTGGGCCCGGGCGCGGTAGAAGCGCTTCCGCGGGTGGGCCACCTCCTGCGGACGGTCGCCGAGGAGTTGCGCCCTGGCAGCGATGGCGGGTTCCGGCAGCAGGCGGGCGCGAGATGCTAGCTGACGCCCACTTCACTTACCTCCTTGGGCTTGTGTCCATGCTGAGGCTTTCCCCCTTTGCCGCCATCCTCCCTGTCGCGCTTGGGCCCCATCGGGAAGCAACGCCCTGGCGGCGGTGCTGCTACCGGTTTGTTATTGTAGGGTGCCGGATGCCTAGATCTGGGCTCCTAACGCGCCTTATTGGCTTTTGCGAGAAAGTCTGCGCGAATTAATTTTAGCTAGTCCGGCTGGGTCACAACGTAGAAGAACGCACACGAAAAAGACAGTTCGTCTCTGATAAAGTAATAACGAATACTTTACGAGCTAATGGCAATGTACACAATTGTCTTGTGTCATGGCACCAGACAAAGGCGTACGACAAGCAAGCAAACGTTTGTAGGTTGGTCGGCCATCTTGGCCCCAAGGGCCACCTAGACACCTAAGGTGCTTATTGCCACTGTGATAGTGGGTGCCTACTATCGGGTTTTGGTTGGCTCCCTTGGCTGGCCTAGTATCGACCGCTCAGGCTCTGTTCAGTCGTTTCCGCTAGCCACACAGATACAAGGTTACGCTTACTTTATACAAGCACGATCACATCCAATTACAATGCTCGCGATGCAACTGCAGCGGTGCCGGACGCGAGTCGTCGCGCGTACTCAACGGTGGGTGCACGCAGCCAAATGTCCCGATCGCCACACAGGCCTGAGAAGCCTCTCGCTGAGTATATGGCATATTGGTGCCACTAACGCGGCGCGCAACTGCTGTGATCCATTTTTCCTTCGCTGCGGCGCTCCTCAAGTGGACCACCAGCTCATCGAAATCTGATTTCCATCACCCTTGGCTGGAAGCAATTACTGCGGCTGCCTCTGCGCGCAGGCAATCGCGGCTGGCGGTGGCGGTGCGGTGCAGCAAGTCAAGCACCGTCGCTGAAGCCAAGAGGTGCGTGCCTCCCAAACCGGTGGCCCACCTGGCGCGGCCTACGAGGGGCTCCGGGTGTGCATCCATGTCCGGTACGGAACCACAGGTGTTCCGTGTCCCTGCGTCCGCCATCGACGTGCGCGTCGCTACATCGACCAAAAGCAAGCACCCACGCGAAAGCCCATGCGAACGCACCATGCGAATGCCCATGCGAACACCCATGCGAATATCGATACTGTCTTGAGGGAGGCTGAGCCGTGTCTCAAGGGACGGCATCTGCAGGGTCGTGTTTGTGTGGGGCGGCGCCTGGCAAAACACGAAAGTGGGCCGGCGCCTGGCGTGTTTGTTCGTGTTTGTAGGTCAAGTGCGCCGAAGCCGCGAGAACCTAACGACGAAAGCAACTCCAGGGTCCGCGTATAACGTCTGGTGACCTGGACTCCGGTTCTGGCAGAAACGCCGTCCCCGCCCCCTCCTCGGCGCTGTTACCCCACTCTCCCCCGCGGCTCTCTCCCCCCCCTCCGACGTCTGTCCTAAACGGTTCTTCCTCGCATCCACGGATCCTCCTCGAAACCCCCCTCCGACGAGCATGCGTGAACTATCCTTTCCATGTCGCGTAAACGGTTTTCACGCCACCCCCCCTCGCGTAAACAGGCCTTTTTTGCCCGACCCCCTCGCACCGAACACGCAGGGCAGCCGCGCGGGTCTGCGTCGACCGCTTCGTGCAGAACGACACGCTGCTGGCGCTGGGGCCGGGCGAGATGGTGCGCAGGGGGGTGGCGTGAAAACCGGTGACACGAAAACGACAGGATTGTGGGCGCATGCTCGGCGGACAGCGAGGATGTGGACGCATGTTGGCGCGGGGGGGGGGGGTATGGGAGGAAACCCGTAGGTCGGCACTGAAACGCAAAACCGGCGGGGGTGGGGGGGCAGGATGGGAAGCCGAGTGGCGGGGGAAGGATGGCTGCGATGTTATGGACGGTGGACGGCATGTTAGGAGCCTGGCCGGAGCGGCGAAAAGCGCAGCTGTACGACGATGACGTCATCGCTGACTGTCCGTACTACGTGTGTGGGTCCCCCCTTGCCCTCGCTCTGTCGGCACGGCTTGCCTCCAGGCCAACCTCGTGATTGAGGAGGTGGGCCGGCGCCTGGCAACGGGGAAGCTGCAGGTGGGTGCAGGGAGCCAGGCAGGGAGGAAGCCAGGGACGGAGGGGGAGGAGGTTGCCAGGAAAATCCCATGTACGGGGCGGGGAGGGGGGGGAGGTCCAAGGAAAACCCGTGTACGGGGCGGGGAGGAGGGCGGGGGAGGTTGGAAGGAAAACCTGTGTACAGGGAGGGGAGGAGGGGGGAAAGGTTGCAAGGAAAACCCGTGTACGGGGCGGGGAGGGGGAGGCGATGGCAGAGCTGCCCTGCAAGCGCGCCACCCCGCTCGGTGTCCGTTCCGTTGGGCTTGCTGCTAGGCTCCCTCCCTGGACGCCCCGCATCGCCGCCCGACGCGTCGCCGCCTGACGCAACACGAACGCAAACGCAGGGTGTGGTGGGTGTGCCCGTGTGCGACGTGGCGGCTCACGAAGCGGCGTTCCATGGCGTGCCGCTGGTTTCGGAGGCGCGTGCGGCGGAGGTGAGGGGGCAGCGCCGACTGGCGAACAGCGAGTTACTGGTATTGCTGTCGCCGCCGCTGCTGCTGCTCGCAACACAACATTCCAACGCATGCCGCCGGTGCTGCTGACCTGCACCTGCACCTGCGCCTGCACCTGACCCCCTTCCCCCAGGCTGCCGTGCTGCTAGCGGATGCGGACCAAGTGGACCTGGCTGCCAATGCAGCGCTCCTCGGATGCTCCAGCGAGCCGCAGCAGCCGGATGTAAGTGGCCGGCTGGCCGGCTGGGCTGGCTAGCTGGCTGGCTAGCTGGCTAGCTGGCTGGCTAGCTGGCAGGCTAGCTGGCTGGCTAGCTGGCGGTACGGTGTGAGGGACGTGGCGGGTTACGGCACGACGGCGGTAGCGCGGTGGCAGCACAGGACCCCAAACCCTGGCCCCCAGCCCTGGCCCCCAGCCCTGGCCCCCAGCCCTGGCCCCCAGCCCTGGCCCCCAGCCCTGGCCCCCAGCCCTGGCCCCCAGCCCTGGCCCCCAGCCCTGGCCCCCAGCCCTGGCCCCCAGCCCTGGCCCCTCTCAGCGCAGTGGCAGCACAGGACCGCAAACCCTGGCCCCCAGCCCTGGCCCCTCCCGCGGGAGAACACCTCGCCAGTCCGCTGCCTTGCTGCTGCCGTTACTGGTGCCCGTGCTGCTACCGTTACTGGTGCCCTTGCTGCTGCTGCTCAACTGCCTCCAGTGGATGTGACACTGCGCTGCCACTAAAGGCCTCCGGGCCCCCTCCGCGTCCCACCGCGGGCCCCCACGCCGGTGCCGTCCCTCCAGATCCCTCGCCTCATGGCGGTCGTGAGGCGGGGCGGCCCCAAGCTGGTGCTTCTCACGGATAAATCACGGGTGCGGACGGGGAAGAGGGAGGGGAAGGGGAGGGGGAAGGGGAAGGGGAAGGGGAAGGGGAAGGGGAGGGGGAAGGGGAGGGGGAAGGGGGGCTGACTTCCGGTTGCTGCGGAGCTTGCTGGTTTACGAGTCCCTTCCCGAGGAGAGCCTACCTTTTGAGCGTTGAGGCGCCTCAGCTGCCCTGCGCCCCACCGCATGGACCGGCACCCCGCATGGACCACGGCGCGTCAGATCAAGTTCACCAATGCGGCTTCGAAACCGCTTCCTCCCGTACCTCGCCCCCACGTCCCGTCGTCACTCTCCCCGCCGCTGGCCCCGTCTGTTGCGGCTGCCGCTTTTGCCCCGTGCCCCTGATAGGTGGTGACCCGGCTGGGGGGGGTGCTGCCCGTGTGGCTGGATGCTGACTCCTGGGAGGAGCAGGCGGAGGACCTGGATGACATCTTCCTGGGGGACGCGGAGCTGTGGTGGGTGTGGGAGGGTGCATGGTGGCATGCCGGCTGGAGAGTACACGACAGGCGGTGGCACAGTGGCGCATATTGAATTAGGGTACCATGGACGACGTGACAACGCTAGAACCGGGATGCCCTGCCTTGATTATGTACGCCATGCGAGCACTGCTGCTCCAAGAGCGCTCTGGCTGCTCCTGACCTGTCGCCCCCCGACCTGTCGTACCGTGCCGTACCGTACAACAACATATCTGACGTCACTGGCTGCCGGTGTGTTCCGTTCTGGTGCGCAGGCGGCGGGCGCACACGGGGCAGGCCGAGGACCCTCGGGGGGGCGACATTCCCTACATCAGCCCGGAGGTACGGCATGTGGCACGTGTACGACAAGGTTGTTGCGAGGGCCGAGCGGAGGCGCACGGTGGTGACCTAATGAAGTGCGGTGCCCGCCCCATTCACCATCGTTCTGTTCGCACTGTACCTTCCTTACAGGGGCATACCATCGTGGACGTGCGGTTCTACGAGGGGCTAAAACTGTACGGCGAGGACGAGCCGTACGACAAAATTGTCGAGGAGATTGGGCAGGTGGCGGGCGTGGTGGCCCACGGACTGGTTATCGGGCGGGCGGCGGCGGCCGTGGTGGCACGGGAGGGTGACGACGGACCGCAGGTAGTGGAGTTTTGATGCAATGCCAGGGTGGCAGGTTGTGACTTTGTGTTGGGGGGCATCCGGACGCCATCCAGATTCCTTAATCAAGTGCGAAGCGGTTGGCGACGTGGTCGCGGCAGCGACGTCTATGAGCCGTGATTCGACGGGCCGTCCGCGAGAATTACCGAGCGTTGCACAACGGCCAAGTCCGGAAGTCCTTGAGCTATGGCGCGAGCAACGGCCGCTGAGCCATTGTTCGTAGAGAATTCGGTGTCGATTATTTTACCACTGGACTTGGGTAGGATCTGCACGCAGGGAACGGCAGGGATTACCGGCAGTTGACTACCGTCACCGGCGGCATGACATGGAACGGTGGAGTCCGCGTGGGCGTCATCTGTACAACACGTATAATACATAGATATAAGGAAAGACAAATGCGAGGGCAGTTCTGCATAAGCGTTCGCGTGCCGTCCTAGCAAATGGTAGAATACCGGTAACCAAGGACCCCACATCATCGGAAAGTAAGCAGCACGCCATTCCGATTGACATATCATTATGCGCTTACCTTCTGAGGTTGCTGTGACTCGTCGAAGTGCTCGCAACAGGTTGAACCCAGGGAGCTCGATTTCATCGGGTAAGAAGTATCAAGGGAGAAACATCTGCAGGACGCAGTACCCCGGACACCCTCGTGCCACGGCGTAGGCCATGATGAGGTTCTTGCTGAGCGTCCTCGTGGTCCTCGGGACGTGTCGGGACCCAACGCTCCCTGACGAACTTATTTGGTCGCTGCAGGCTGCAGTTGCAGCCGCCGCGTTTGGGGTTTCGACCACATTCCAAACTTGCGTGGTTAACGGAGGATTGGTAAGGGCTCGCTGCTCAATGACTACAAGAGGATCTAGGGTTTGGTTACAGCCGAGCCAGCTACAGTCGCGGGAAGTGAGGGGCACCTTAATTTCTCCACATTGTGTGCCACAAATTTGCCTGCCTGTGTGCGCCCGCGCTCGCGCCGCCTGGGCGGGGCCGCTGCACGCAGGCGTACGGCAGCAACCAATGGCGCTACCCGGACGGCTGCATTGTGTGTCGTACAGATTGGCAGTGGTGGTACATAGACGCATACATACCCACCGGCTCCAGGTCAATTGCCGTACGTAGGTGCCAACGACTGCCCGGCTGTGGCGCCCGGCTGCAGTGACAACAACATCGTCGTGTGCCTATCATGTGGAGAAACCATCGGAATTCGGAATGCTGGCTATCCTTCCAGCCGCTAGCCTGGACGCGCGGCCAGCATCATCTTTATTTCTGGGGTGGTCGGAGTACCCACAGCAGTTGGTCGGCTGGCTGACGGCGCCACCCTGCTCATCAGGACAGCTTGCCGCCACGGGGAGGGGATATCCGCCAGCAGGCCTTCTAGCGCCTCCAAACATTCCCGCCATCCCGGCCCAGACTAGTGCGGGAGCCTTGGCTGCGCTCGACAGCTGCACGCCAGCCCCCCACCGCCGCCGACCCATGTGCTGACTCAGCCCCGTGCAACTATCTAACCAGCATGCAGGACCGCCGCCAGCTCATCGCGTGCCCTCAAGGCATCCCCAGCATGTGCAACGCCCAGCATACCATCAACACTGGGTGCGCGTATTCCAGCCCTGTGGCTCCCCCCTGCCCCTCCATGCTGTACGACTGATAGCAGCGGGTTCCCCCATAAGAGGCGCACGTCAACACCAAGGGCCTGGGACTACCGGTAGCTGTGTTTCCGCAATGTCCTGTACCGGGGGTACCGCCGCCATAGCGGTTACCACCGGTGAGACCCCCTGGAGGCCTTGCTGGCTCCATCCACGGAACCTATCCTTGGGTCTCATGCACATCCATCAGTCGGACCACCGGGCCCAACCCCTGGAGGCCACGTCTCCATGCAGCTCCCCCACGCTGAGCGGCATTCCCTTGGGAGGGTCGCTCCGAAAACGAAAAGGAGCGCCCAGCAGATCCAACGTGCCCGCACGTGTTCCCTCATACTCGTAATACATTCTCACCTCTACACGGGCTGTCTGCTCTGCCTAACGTCCCCGCTTCAACATTGTACTTTCCAGCCCTGGGTACGACATAACCCAGATTTGCCATTACCTAGGGCTGTTTTTGGTGGCTATCGCTGTCCTAGCAGTGCTCGCAGCCGTGCTATCTCCTCGTCTATGCGCTGCCGTTCCGCTTCACTGCGCTGCAGTTCCTCGTCTTTGCGCCGCAGCTCCGCTTCACTGCGCTGCAGTTCCTCGTCTTTGCGCCGCAGCTCCGCGGCCATGCGCCGCAGCTTCAACGGCTGTGCGACCTCCTCCAACCACGCCTTCCGCTTCCTCCGGAGGAACTTGTCAGAGCTCTTCAGGCCGATGCCCATCGACTCTGGCTCCCGATTGGGGTAGAAAATGGAGTGCAGAATCGCAAGCACCTGCAGTCACCAACACCATGATCAGGTGCATCGGCGACATATAAGGTGACATGGTAAATCGGCCCTGCCCTGCCCTGCCTCCCTCCTTTTCCTGTGTCATGCTACCGGGCCTTCTCGCCACTCCGGCATGCTATTATGGAGACCGCTGATAACAAGCGGTTTCAACAGCTGAGTCGTTTCAGCATTGCTACCCGTGTGACAGCAACGGTACGGCAACACCTACGACAGGAGCTGGAAGTGGGCTGCTGCTACTACTACTGCTGTTATATACTTGCCGTTGCCATACCCTGTCCTGCTACATCCCATAATGAAGTAACCCTGAGCCTCACCTACCCTTACAATGCCCATCACATTTCCAAGCTGCAATCTGGATGTCAGCGGCGCCGCGAGGTCATCACACCTGGACACATAGAACACGTCGCCCGACAACTCCACCCGCACGAAGCGCCAGATGCGGAGGTCAGTCAGCACTGCCCACACAACGGTTGAGCTCCCAGTCGGTGAGGTCGCGGTGTTTTGCATATTGAGCCTTGCCAGTTCTACAGCGCTAGCTAGCGGCTGGTACCACTGGTGATCGTCGAACGCGGGCTTCACTTCCACCACGAGCACCGCGGTGAAGTCGAAGCGCCAAACCGACTGCAAGCTAGATGAACAGAGCGCCAGCTTAGCTAAGGACCTGTCACCTCGTACGACTGTGAACTGCACAGGTCCTGCAGGTACCGAAAAACGCCACGTACTCGTAAGAGAACAACCCACGTCCTGCCATTCCGGGCGAGCTGTTCTTATACATGGCAGCGATACTATGTTGCAGGGTGAATCGGTATGGACTTTTGGGGCGCCAGCATTGTTCCCCGGTCTAAGTTGCTGCTGCCTTGGCGTCGGCCAGAGAGGATCGAGGACGGGCACTAGTTGATATGGGGGCAATCCTAGGCGAATCTCCTAGTTCGCATAGTCTGCCCTTGCCAACGGCGAGGCCATAAGATGGATCCAGGTGTGAAGAACATGTGGGCTCAGATCTCGTCGACGGTTCCACGCTCGGCCGTGGAAAGGCTTGCGGCTGACTAAGGCTGGCTTAGGTTGTTCGTGGGGTTGTGCCAGATTTGCTCCATATACAATTATTTGTGGCAAGAGCGGATTCCTCCATTACCTTGGTCAGGTTTGGGTGAATGGATGCAGAAAGTCCCTCTCTTTGGGACAGTGGGGCAGAAATGGGTCCGTGTGCACAAAAGCTCCTCGACCCACCCGTGCTGTCGATCCCAGGGATGTCCTCCTCGTGCCCAAGCAGCAGCGCACTGCCGTCGTACTCTTCCTCGCTTTCATCGTCCTCCTCCTCGCTTTTGTCGTCCTCCTCCTCGCTTTTGTCGTCCTCCTCATCGGCCCCGCCCATGACGCTTCCTTGCAAAAGCAGCAAGGCGGGCTCCGACGCGGCGGGCTTCGACGCTGGGGGCTCTGAGGCTGGGGGCTTCGAGTCTGGGGGCTCTGAGTCTGGGGGCTCCGACGTGGTGGAGAACTACAAGCGTGGGTTCAACAGGGTAGCAACATTGTCAGCAAGAGAAGTGGGTGCTCATAGCAGCACATCGATGCAGGGGGTTACGGGGGCCTCCCGCAAGGACTTGTCTGTGCTATATTCTATGCGAAATGGTCTTACCTGAAGTCTTGCAAGGTTCTTTAGTAGATCGTATACAAAGATGTACATGTATTGCGCACTTCTTGTCTGGATGACCAAGCTCTCACTCATGACAATGTCAAAGCCCACCGCCTTCAGGAAGGCCTGCGCGGAGGCCTCAGACGGCAAGCGTGGCCAATCCGCTTTGTAGATAGGTATGAGGTTGAAGGCCGCTAAGCTGCCCATTGCAGACTCCAGTCTCCCGGGTTTTTCGGACGTTCCAAGCCGGAATTTGGTCGAATTTGCATAGCGATCCCGGAATTCCACAAAGGAGTCAATACTGCTAAAGCCCTTCCGTCCTTGGACGCTTGCGGGCGAGTCAGGGGTCCGCTTTTCGCTCATCGCCGTCGAGCAAACGTTATTGGGGAGGGACAATAACGTCAAGACGCGCGGACGCGACTGTTCGTCCGGTTCGTGTTTCAGGCTGACACTGTCCGGTAATTATATTAATATGTATGCAGGCCCCGTATTAAGGTACAACCTCGATTGTGTTTTACAAACTTACAATGTTACATTCGTACTTTCATACGGCACGCGTCCGTTCAACCCTTCAACTTGAACTTCATCAGGGACCAGTATTAATAGCACCCAGGTGGTGGCTTCGTTCTGCTGCAAGCAATGCCACAGGCTTTCAATCAGGGTATTTGTCGTACAGGCTCCAAGAGGGAGAGCAGCAAGCGCCACACAAATGAACATGTGTTAACTGGCGTTAGTCACGTTAGTGTCGCCGTGATTTGAAAGCAGTGGCAGACTGCTGCCGGCCTCCTACCTGCGAGGATGCTTTCAAAACACGGGCGGTTTGTATGCACCCCTGCAAGCGGGTGCTTAGGCAATTGCCAAGCAGTCCTCCAACCACGCGTGGATGCCTGTTACACCTGCTGCCGGCGTCAACGTTCCGCCAACTGTAGGGCTCTTAGGGCCTAGAGAGCCTCGTCTGAGAGCCGTGTAAAGGGTATGGTCGGAAGGGCCGCAAATGCGCACTACCTACCATGTTCTTGAGCACTGAATTGTCGGTGGTTTGGTGCGGTTTGCAGCGTTCATTACAGATTAGTTATGTGGGCCGTACAGATCACGGCTGACCCCACACTGACCCCTACCAACGCATCCGAACACGGGCTAGCATCCTCCCCAGCCCTGCACCGCCCGCCCGCCCGACCGACCCACACATACGCCACGCTTTAGCGGCAAATTGCCGTACAAGCCTCCGACAGACGCCTCCTCGCCCCACACCACGTGCGCATTCACTCCAAACACGTGCGCTGCTGCTATGTTTCCTCCCAGCCACTACGGACCACCCTCCACGGACCTGCGGGGCCTGGCTTGGCAGCCAATGCGACGGCCGTCAGCCCGCTAGCCATGAGGCCGTTGAGGGCACCCGAACAAAATCGTGTGCTGGGTAGGGAGCGCAAAAGGTGGCGGGTGTGGCGGCGGCACCCAACCCAGATCCCTCCGATCCTTCGCCCCGCCTCTCCGACCCCCGCGGAAACACGGCTCGAGTAGAAATGGTCACGTGCGCAGCGCGCACACACATGCGTTACGACCACTCTCAGCACGTGTATGCCGTACGTTTCGTACTATAGACCGGCACCCGCCGCATTTCATGGCCCTGGCGCCTCCCATGCTGCTGCTCCTTGTCCTCCTCGTGGTCGTCCGATACACAACACCCAGCGCAGCAGTCCGTGTCGCCTGCTCCTTCTGCCGCTGCCTTCCCTCATACCCACATGCATGTCAATTGTAGGTTCCTGAGCGCACGGCATGCACTGCTCTGTACATGTCGACCCGACTCCGACAAAACCTCGACCTGCCTGCAGCCCCCCCCCACAAGCCGCTACCTGCCGCCTCCACTACTGACGAGCAAGCACCCCCCTGCTCCCGCATGCAGCTCCATATCCATCGACCGGGCAATCCTAGTCACTCCAACATCAACTGCCGCATGCATATTCCTGATCCCCGTGAGCTGAGCCGCGCGACCCCGCGCCGGGATCAGCGCCACCACTGCAAGGCACAAGACAAGATAGACCCGTTGTGCCTGCAAGCCGCTCCGGCCTCGGCCCACCAGAGCCCCGGTTCGCGAAGCTCAGCCCCAGCCCCCTGAAAACGACCTAACACCCGACACCCAGCGGGCTAGCAACCCTCAAGAGGGGGAGCTAGCCAGCTCCGACCGCCGCCTCCTGCCCCTAGCATATGGTAGTGGATCGCAGTGCTCCGATCCGAGCACGTCCCAACGGTTTGGATGGATGCGCGCGCCCGGGGGCCTTATGCGGTGGCGCCGGCGGGCACGGGCTTGGCTGCGGCCTTGGCCTTGATCAGGCCTGGTGCCGCCTCCAGGATGGAGTAGGCGCACTGGCGGCCGGACAGGGTGGCGCCCTCCATGGAGTCAATGTAGTCCTGGGGAGACGAAGGAGGGGGGGGGAAGGGGGAGGGGTTTGGCTTTACTGTAATAGGTGTCAAGCGTCGCCTGCGGGCAAAACGCGCCTGCAGCTGCGGCGGCAACTGCAATTGCAACTGCGAGTGCAGTTGGCCCCGAGAAGCCATGCAAGGTGGCATCACCCGCTACACACGCCACAACACAACGCCGCAACACCGACTGACTCCACACCATCCGTGTTGCCTCCCTGCTGCCAGCTCAGCGCCGCGGCCCTCCGGCTACCAGCTCATATCATCACCTCCAGCCCCCCTCCGGCTACCAGCTCATATCATCACCTCCAGCCCTGCCTCCTCCCTCCCCTGCGCCTTCCCTCCCCTGCACCCTCCCTCCCTTGCACCTTCCCTCCCCTGCGCAAACCCCTTCCCAGGGCACCCCCTTCCGCCCACCTGCTTGGTGTACGACCCGGCGAGGAAGAAGTTGGGCACGGGGGTCTTCTGCTCGGGCCGGTAGACGTCCATGCCTGGCGCCTCCTCGTACAGCGACTGCCCGATCTTGACGATCGAGTGCCACGTGTTCTTCAGGTTGCGGGCCGAGGGGAAGAGCTGCCGCACCTGGCGGTCCGTCTCGGCGGCGATGGCCTCGTTCGTCCAGGCCATGTACGGCAAGGCGGGGGTGATGACGCACTGGGGTGGGGGGCCCAAGTGAGGGGGGGCGTAGGGTTTGGAGTATTTTTGAGGTTTTTTTAATTTTTTCAATTTTGGGGGTGGAATATTTTAGTTTTTTTAGTTTTGTCAAATTTCTTAGTTTTGGGGGTTTAATGGGTAGGGGTAAGGTGAGACGCGGGCAGCACGGTAGTGGTAATTCTGGTCGCAACGACCCGTACTCCCCAACCTGCCGGCCCTCGAGCACATTATGACTTCGTTTCACAAGAAATTCGTGCAGCAGAAGACCCTGAGTTCGAAACTTTCTACACTAAAAACATCCTATGCCCGCGCCCCTGCTCGCGGCCTGACCTGCATGAGGCTGCCCTCGCCCTGCTTGAAGTACTCGACGGGGCTGGTGAGAGCCAGGTCGGCGAAGCAGGAGAAGTACGTGTCGGCGGAGTAGAGCAGGTTGTCCAGGCCGGCGGCGGAGCGCAGGTCGCGCGCGCGGGCAGGGTCCTGGGGACAATGGAAGGATGGCATAAGGACCGGTTACACGACATGGGTACAATAGGTGGCGCAGTGGGTCGATGGGGGTAGGAGGGTAGAGGGGGTGGGTGGGTGGGTGGCTTGATAGGTCTATTAACATGTCGACACAAAACCGCTCTTCCAAACACACCGCTGGCGACATGTCGGGCGAGGACATGTCACAATGCCTTCGCTTTGCCGCCCTCAACCGTAACGACAGTTCTTGTCGAACACTTTTCGCCAAATCCACATCCATTTACCCCTCAGCCCAGCTCCAGCCAAGCCTACAGCCCGCCCTCTCTTTCCATCCCACACCCCAAACACCTGCCTCCCCTTTCCCTTCAACCGCCCCTCCCCTATCCTACACACCGCCCCCATGCGGTCCGGCCCCCGCCCCCAAAGCCCCGGCTCCGTACCTTCATCTCCGTCACCCAGCCGTCGTACCGCAGCTGTACGGTGATGACGGGCACGCCCACCAGCTTGTAGATCGCGTCGAACTGCGGGTGCGCCGCCCGCCAAGGTGTGGGCAGCAGCTTCTTGATGCCGGGGACGTCCAGTGCCGCGACGTACACGTCAGCGGTGACGGTCTTCTCGCGGCCGGCGGTGCCAATGCGCAGGCCGGTGACGCGGGTGGTGCCGTCGGCGGCCGTGTCGTACATGACGTCCCTGGAGCGCCGCGGGGAAGAGGAGGGTTACAGAAAAGGACTGGTTAGGAGGGTGGATTGGATTCGAGGGGTTGGGGGGGGTGAGGTGAGGAGGTCATTGGAAATGGGGGTAAAGAGGTGGCCTCGGAAGGAGATCTCATTGGGGCTTTGGCGGCCTGCACCGCCTGGAGAACGAAGCGAGCCCCCCCCCCTTGCTACCACCGCCATCGCCGCCAGTCCTGCCCTCCCCTCGGCAGCCCCACCACTCGGCCGCGCCTCGCCGCCGCCACCCGCCGCCACGGGTCTTCCTCGAATCCCCGCCGCCCCGCGCTCACTTGCAGCCCGCGAGGGTGTGTATGCGGCCTCCCCGCGCCTTGATGTAGTCCGCAATGGGCGCCAGCAGGCGGTCAGCCGGCGACCCGTTGAGCATCCTCAGCACGGAGGCGTCCGTCTTGGTGGCGAAGAACTGGAAGATGGTGAGCATGCAGCGGGCGGAGATGTGGTCGCAGTCCAGGAAGCCCAGAGCGTAGGCTGCGGGGCAGGAGGCGGGAATCGAACCGGGGTTCGGCCGGGAGAAAGCTGAGATACGGGTGGATTAGGGCGGTGCCCGCAATACACCACTCCCCTGACCCCCGTCTCACATCTCCCTCCAAACCCTCGTCCATCCTTCCACGGCGCCCTCTTTCTCCCCCCTGCGCCCGCCCCCACCGACCCACCGATCGGGTCCCACATGCGCTTAATGGAGTTCATGGACCCTCCGTGGCTGGTGAACCATTGAGTGAAGGACACGCCGTCCAGGTCCCGAATGTCCTGCATGCCGCCCTCGGGGTCGATCAGCGCGCGCACGATGGGCGAGGTGCCCAGCGCCAGGCTGTTGGCCACCTTGTCAATAGGCTCCAGCTGGGGGGTGGTGAAGAAGGCCTTGAGGCCTGCAGGGCGGTTACAGGAAAGAACCGGTTACTCTACATAGGGAGTGTAGCTGGTGCAGGGGGGATTCGAGGAAGACCCGTGGATGCCCGAAAAAACCGTTTAGAACAGACGTGCAGGGGGGGAGGGAGAGGGGTGCAGGTGGGGGGGAGGAGAGGGCGGGACGGAGAGGGAGCGGGTTTAGGGACATCGCGGGGATAGAAGCGGAGAGGAGGGTGAATACGTTCCGGCTGGCCTGTGCTCGTGAGGATTGCCGTTGTACGGAGATTGCCTGCAGACGCCTCCGGCTGTTCGCCGCCCCGTTCCCCTCAAGAGCTTGAGCCCCCAGCCCCCAGCGCCCAGCCCCCAGCGCTGTACGCTATCGCACCGTGGAATGGCGCGCCGACCTTCATGCCGTTGACGTAGAACCTGAAGTCCAGCTCGCGCACGTCGCCGTCATTGTTGCAGAAGGTGTGGGTGTGGTCCTGCGGCGTGCGGGGGACGCGGTTGGTCGTTGTGTACGAGCCGGTTGTGCCCAAGTGTGCCCCTCAACACGGGCGCCGTGAGATCCAAATCCGATGAACGCCTCCGCATCACGTGTGCCGCCCGCCTGCCTGCCTCCCCCCCACACACCACGGTTCTTTTATGTACACCCCCGCACACACACACAGCATTTATAAAACACACCACCCTGGAGGTGACCTTTGCCTACACCCTCCCTTGACCGCGACTCACCGGTACCCATCTCCAACGACTCACATCTCCACCGACTCACATCTCCACCGACTCACATCTCCACCGACTCACATCTCCACCGACTCACATCTCCACCGACTTACGCCCCTGCGCCGGTGCTAGTCCCGGAACTGCCTCTTCTACGCCGTCCTCCCGTTGCCCTCCCTGGCGCCACTGCCCAGTGCCTCCTCCCGCCGGCCCTGGTGCCTCCTCCCGCCGGCCCGGCCCCCTGCGGCCCTCCCCAGATTCCCTCCCTAGCTGCCCTCCTATCGAACTTCCCCTTCCCCTTCAACCCGGCTGGCCCCCCTCCTTACCTTGACCAGCAGGTTCTCCAGCACGCCGCACTTGGCCATCAGGCGAAACAGGTTGAAGTAGCAGCCGAAGAAGACGTGCAGACCCATCTGGATACGTCCAAGGGGGGGGCCAGGCGGCAGGTGGTGAGCATGCGCCGAGGCACACGTGGAAACGCAACAACAGCAGGGGCTACCTTCCCCTGAGACCCTGATCGCACGCCCCTTCCTTCCCTTCCCCTGCTCCCAGCTCCAAGTCCTTCCCCTCCTGGACCGCAACCTTCATGCCTAACCCCCTCCCTCTGCGGGTGCTACCGCCGCCGCACACACCTCGATGTGGTTGCCGTCCTTGTCCGTGAACGACGCCACCTTGCCCCCGATCCACTTGCGTCCCTCGTAAATGTCCACCTCGTGGCTGGGAGGGAGGGAGAGCGAGAAGCGGGGGGGTGGGTGAGGCGATGTGGGAGAGCAGGAGGCGAATGGGGAGGTGATGAGCAAGATATTCGGCCGCGGCCGCAGAGGCCGGACGCCCTTCCACCGGAATCCACAACTACCCGCGGATGAGAATCCACAACTGCCCGCGGATGAGAATCCACAACTACCCGCGGGTGAGAATCCACAACTACCCGCGGGTGAGAATCCACAACTACCCGCGGGTGAGAATCCACAACTACCCGCGGATGAGAATCCACAACTACCCGCGGGTGAGAATCCACAACTACCCGCGGATGAGAACCCACAACTACCCGCGGATGAGAATCCACAACTACCCGCGGGTGAGAATCCACAACTACCCGCGGGTGAGGATCCCCCAGGACCCCTTGTGAGGTTGGACCGCGCGACCCTCCACAGCCCTGGTGCCGGTGTCCGCAGGGGGAGCAGCGGAGACCTAGTGGTCAGTCCCTTCCGACCACCTGCAACCACCGACCACCTAGCCACTGCGGCAGCATCTCCCGTCGCTGCATAACCGACAGTGGGAGGTGCGGGGTGGGTGCGGGGTGGGTGCGCAGGGGGCCTCCTCCTCGCCCCCCAGTCGGTTCGTCGGCCGTCGGTTTGTCGGCCGTGGATTCGCGGATTCCCTTATACCCCCCCCCTGTACTATCCTGTCCCGTTGCGTAATACGGTTTTTATACCACCACCCCCCGTGGGTCCCACGACGTCCCGCCTGGCGTCCATCCCATCCCCGCAACCACGCAGACGCAACCTCCCCGCTTCGGCGTCCCAAATGCAATCCACACGATAGCTCCAACCCGCCGTAGCACCCTCCCCAGCTGCACGGAATCATACGGCGCACCGCGCAGCAGCACGAATCCCGCCCCCACCCGTCAATGTCGCCACTGCACGAGCAGATTGGCCCTGGCACAGTTGGCCCTGGCACAGTTGGCCCTGGCACAGTTGGCCCTGGCACATTTGGCCCTGGCACAGTTGGCCCTGGCACAGTTGGCCCTGGCACAGTTGGCCCTGGCACAGTTGGCCCTGGCACAGTTGGCCCTGGCACAGTTGGCCCTGGCACAGTTGGCCCTGGCACAGTTGGCCCTGGCACAGTCAGCGCCGCAGGCGTGGACGCAGCTTCTGGCGGTGCAGGTGCCGCTGCCGAAGCCAGGGGTAGCCGTGTTAGCAGGGCGGGGTCGCACCGCGTTGCTGGACGGAGGTCACGGGCCCACCTTCACCCAACCCCTGGGCCCTCGGTCATCCCGGTGCCAGTCAATCCACTCCGGGGCTGCCGCCCCACGCCGCGACGCGTGTTTCCGAACCGCGCTGCTGCCAACGCCCTGGAGCAGTGCGGCCATGCAGAGCAATCCCCAGGCCAGGATATGTGTTCGCCTTTTCCCCTCACGGCATCCGCACAACAGGTCACAGTGCAGCATACTGCCCTGCAAATAGCACCCATTCGAACGCCACAGCCCTGTCCGAACGTAGCCCAGCACCGTCGCCGTCGAACCTCTGCTGTCAACACAAAGACAACCCTAACCTACAAAGTCAGAAACCTTATCCGAGTATCGCCCCTCTACCCCCGTCCTTTCGGCTTTGACCATATTTCGCTGTCTTAATGTCCCCAGCAACGCCCCATCGGAAAAAACGGCACTGTCCTTACCCCTGGTCCAACAGCTCCACAGCGGTGGACAGGCCTGAAAGGCCGCCCCCAACGATGGCCACTTTCAGCTTGGGCGCACCCTATTTGGTGGGGAGGCGGTCAAGCGTTAGCAGGCAGCTGTCGGGCAGCATCTCTGCCCACAATACAAACGTAACCCCCAGCATCGAAGGACCACTAGATGCAATCCTTCAATGAAATCTTAAACCCGGATGCCGTGCGGATAGCATGGTCAGGATTGCCATCGACAAGCGGGCAAGGACCTTCACAGCGATGGACCGCATGCGACGCGAACGAACAGCGAGCGATGCAATTCTGGAGAATCCGCTGCGCGATTAGGCCAATTATGCACAATTTATGGGACCTAAGGTTTGAGACACTGCAGGCGGGCTGGAACGCACCGGCGCGGGCGGCTTGGGCTCGTCAGGGAAGAGCGAGCGCAGCGGCACGTCCTTCAGGCCAACAGCGGTGACATCTGAGGCCTTGAGCTTCTTTGCGGGGGCAGCAGCAACTGCCAGCGCTTTGACTGCAGTGCAGGCAAGCGATTGTCAGAGGCGGTTTCTCCCTCGTGTTTTTGAGGCTGGCCAAGCGCCAAGTCCCAACCACACCCAGCCGGAGCCTCACCAGCGCGCCTGCTGCTGCGCATGGCAGCCGACTTAATTGGGCATAGCCGAATGATCTTCGTGCCTGAGCACCTAGAGGCCGGCGCCTGCTGCCCGCGAGAAAGCTGCATGGTTGTGTTCATTTGGAAAGCCAAGGAGCAAAAACGCAGAATCAAGTGCCGTTCTATGCGAAGAGCAGAGATTAAGGATGCAGTCCAGGCGGGTCATAAGTATAGGGTGTTCAGTTCAGTTTGGTGCCGTACGCCAATCCTCAAGACCCAAGGATGGGCTCACAGCTTCCTGTATCGCTATAATTATTTGAGATAGTTACGTTGCTTTCAGTACGAGTTCCATTTTCCCGGACTCATCGTCTCCGCCGCCAGTTCTCACAACGACCGCTCAGGGCGTTGCCCCAATTCGTAATTCCATTTCAGTCTTGGATTTCTCATTAGGTAAAATTTGTGCCGGTATGTCGCAAACGCTGGACCGCTCGGCGCCGCCGGCGAGCACCTCCAAAGCTGCTGGCGACGTGAAGTTGCCCGGTTGGAAACCACAACAGGTGCGATTCCTGATCGCGAACATGTCGGCGTGCGTCAGAACGGTGCCCGGCGTCTCGATCCACATGTCGCATGAACTGTTGGGCCGCCGCTGAGGGATGTTACGGAGCCATCACTGACCGCTGCGGAGTACCTCCGGCCCGTCGCGTCTGGGCTCTAGGGGGCTGTGCATGAGCACGTCGCCTTGCATGCAGAGCGATGATTGGTGAACGTGCGCGTCGGCTTGACTGCACCTCCGCCGCGCCGCAGGTGAAGAAGGCGGTGCAGTCGCTCCTCAAGTTCGTGGGGGAGCAGAAGGAGAAGTCCAACGTGCTCTTTGACGAGGAGGAGATGTTCTTCCTGCAGCTAGCCCTGAAGAAGATGCCCATGCAGCCGCGCAAAGACAAGCCGGTGCCGCTGCCCCTGCCGCACCCACTTTACACGACGGACGGTCAGGACATCTGCCTTTTCGTCAAAGACACTGGCGACAATCAGGGCGGCAAGGAGGTCAAAACGAAGCTTGCCAAACTGGAGAAGAACGGCGGCGTGTCGAAAGTCATTGGCACAACAAAGTTGCGGACCAAGTACGAGTCGCACGAGGCCAAGCGGAAACTCTGCAAATCGTACGACCTGTTCCTGGCAGACGACCGTGTCCTTCCTTCGCTCCCAAAGCTCATAGGCAAGTCCTTTTTCAAAAAGAAGAAACAGCCCATCCCGATCGACCTGCGCAAGAGCAACTGGGCGGTGGAGATCAAGAAGGCTTGCGCCTGCACCTACCTGTTCAAGAGCAGTGGCACCTCGGTCAACATCAAGGTGGCGCGGAGCTCCTTTAGCCCGCAGCAGATGCAGGACAACATACACGCGGCGCTCTGCGCGGCGGTGGAGCACATACCCAAGAAGTGGGCCAACATCCAGGGTGTGTTCCTCAAAACCGCCGACTCGGTGGCTCTGCCGCTGTTCCAGACGCTACCCGACCAGCCGCAGAAGATTATAACGTGAGGAACGCCAGGGTAGAGAGGCGATCGTCCGGGTGTCAAGAGGGGGCTTGTGTTTGCGGTAGGAGGGGAATGGGCGAGCGCTCGAAAGCAGCCGCGTGGCTGCAATGGCGCGCTATGGCGGGCAAGCAGGTGCAGCAGACCGAGGCAGGTGGAACGTGCGGTTTGAAAGTTGTAGGCTTAGTCACGGCCTGGATCTCCGGATTTAACACAGTTGGGCTTTCCTGACGTAACTGGTGACGTGACCAATGCGTGACGAGGTCTGATTTGTTTGCGGCGTTAGGACGTACGTATTGACAGGTGCAGGTTTGCTGTCAGCTCGTTCCAATCTTGTGTTGCAATTAGGCGGTGGTCGATGAGGACCTGGGAGGTCGGCCATCCGCTGAAACTGCAGGGGCGCATTGTATTTCGTCCTTGGTGTGGGGCTGTGCCCTGCTGATTGCCGTTTGGCGATGCACACGATTAGGCATCCTGCCTGGAGGATATAACAGGCTTCAGGGGTGCAAGATAGTGCAGATTGCAGCCTAGCATGGCATCCTCGTCAGTTGAAGGCCGCGGGAGCTGTAAAATGTGATGGCACAGCTTCGTATTGAGCAAGCAAATAAAGTGTTGCAGTCCCTTGGGTCGGACGCACAATGCACCGTGGTTGGTGCTGCACTCAAAGTCACTCAATCATGGAGGCACCCTCTTCAACTGTATTCTTGTATGACGTGCACTTTTGGGGCGATACACGTCGGCACCTCCGAACCGTGCGTCTTGCGCCCATCAAACCCTGCGATCCTCCAGATTGCGAATCTCAGCGCTTGTTAATGCATGAGAAAGCGCCTTCCTGAGGGCCGGCCTCATAAGGCATAGGGTTGTCCATGATATTACCAGATACCCATCCAAGGATTAAATGTTCCATGAGTAGAGCGTAAAAAGCGCCAAGTGGACAACGACTTAGAGTTCGCTTTTCTAGTGCCGGCACTTCGCGTTGCCCACACGCACGACACATACATAGGAATACCGTAGGCCGCTCATATCCAAGCAGAGGTCCTCCTTCAAGACCCTTCATCCTTACATCTGGTATTGTCAGATGCAAGGATGCTCTGGAGTGCACCGATGCCAAGCGGCGCTATCAACGTACGGGAATTAGTACGAAAATCCTTGTGTGGCGTAAGAACACGACGACGCCCCTGAGCCGACGGCGAACATACCGATTACATTCAGCAAAGATGATTCCCCTTATCCTACATATGTATCAGGCAAATTAATGTGAACTAATGGCTATGACGCCCTTTGGACTTCTGAGCACCCATGATATATGGCAGTGAACAACTCATATTAGATGCATTTTTACGCTTTTGCGCTGATCGGGGCCCTGTTTGTGGTACACTCTGCTCAGTCAGCCCTGGCAATCGGACGCCCGTGGAGCCGTGGACTGTTGCCGACGGGAACAAAGGACAGCTTTGTATGCGCGGAAGCTATTGTGGACAATCTCACGAATGCGAATGCGTGAGTCGGGGGTTCTCCCACTTTTACTTGTCGATAGCCAGCGGGTGGGTTTGCGGTGTGATCGTCAGGCATGCCGAATAGGTATTTATGCCCTCTTCACGTTCGCATCGACAACCTACCTCTATCTAATCTTCGTCAGCTCGGCCATCGCGAATGGCTTGGTCTTTGCAGAACTTGGTTTATTGCCGGCGGCATTACAACAAGTCCCCAGCGAGGCCAGCTACTCCAAATAGTGGACGCAGTGCTCAGCGGTGACCAGCGCTGCTCCGTGCTGGCCCGAGGCAATCGGTCCGAGTCAGCGGTGAGCAGAAACGCGCTTGCGTTCGATTTGGTCACATTTATATTTACATGATAATGCCGATGTATTAAGACGAGCCATGGCCGCCGTGCGTGAGGCTGGGGGAGGTCCACGTGAGGCATGCTCGTTGTGGTCCGGGGAGCGCAGAAGCACGCAACGCAATTCGAGAAGGCAATTGGGCGGTCCAGGGGGGTAGGATTCCATGGGAACCGGCAGGGCCGGAAGCACGGGATGCGCGAGCGGCAGCTGTACCTAGCTGTTGGCACCCACGACACCTCCCCAGCGATGCAGACGTGGGCCACAGAAACGCGGATCTAGCTGTTCACTGTTCCTCCAGTCATCATGCTTAGTTCCCCTACACCCCTTACACCCATCCTCCATTCCCGCCCGTCCCAAAATGGTTGCTGCGCCGGACGCATGGCCGCCCTACCCCTTGCCTCACCCCTCCTGACCTTGACCCCTGGCCCTATCGCTATGCGTGCGACATCAGGGTTTGACATGGATGCAGTACCCATCATGGTAAGCTAGGTGGTGCTGCTGTGCGGGCAGCTGTGCGGGTTGCTGTGCGGGCAGCCGTGCGTGTTGCTGTGCGGGTTGCTGTGCGGGTTGCTGGGTGCTGGCTAATGGATCCCGCCGCTGTGCGGCCCGCTGCGCACCGGCCGCGTCTTCTAGGCCTCCCCCCACGCGTGTAACCGGGTCTTCTTGCCCCCCCTTCCCCCATGCATCTTCGCTACCCACCCATCCGCACCTCACCCTGCGAACGCCACTCATCAGTCATCCGCACCCGCACTCGCAGGCTGAACGGCGCCTTCACCGAATGGATGTGGAACCTGAAAACCGACCCCGCCACGTCAGCCTACTTTTCGCATGTGCTGTTCGAGGGGCCACAGCAGCTGCCGGCGCCCCCCGACACCGACTTGGCAACCATGCGGGGCTTTTCGGCGTCGCCCAGCAACGGAGCGATGATTCACAGCGCGGACCTGTCGGGCTTCTCAACCAGCTACACCGTGAGCCCCCGGCCCTGGGCTAGGCGGGATGGTGGCCGGGGCCCTGGCCCGGGCCCAGGCGATGGATGGGTGAAAGTGCTCATTGGTTATTGGGTCTGACCGATGGATGGGTGATAGTACTCGTTCGTTATTGGGTCGGTTGTGATCCCCGGCCCGGACTGGCCTTTTGCGTACCGCCCTGCAGGTGGAGCAGAAGGGAGTCTCCGAGTACCAGGAGAACGCGTGCCTCGACAAGGCCAGCCCACGGGGCCCGCTGCACCCGCGCACGTTCCTGCTGCTCTTCCACCGCCCCGACGTGCTGGCGGCCCTGCGCGGCGCCGGCCTGACGGCCACCGCCTCCCCGCCCGACGACTGGGACGGCCTGCTGCAGCTGCTCGAAGCGCACGCGGCGGCGGTGCAGGCGGCGAACGGGTCATCCGTCGCAGCGGCGGCGGCGGTGGGTAGCGGCGGTGGCGTCACGGCGCTGCCCAAGTACGGCCTCTGCGTCACCACCCACACGACTTGCGGCCGGCTGGGGGATCTGCTCGCCGCGATAGCTGCGAGTGTGGAACAGTCGGAGGGCACACAGCAGGGCTACGTGTTCGACTTGTTGGCGGCGCCGCCGTCGGCGGCGCCGCTGGTCAACGGCACCGCCTGGCGCAACGCCGCCGCCGTGCTGTGGCGGCTACTGCAGTACAATGCGCCGGAGTACGACAGAAGCGGCGGCGGCGGCGGCGCCGCCGCCGCGCAGCCGTGCCATTCACTGAGCCCGTGGTTCCTCTCGGGGGAGTGCATGGTCACCTTTGAATGGGACTTTGCGTTTATGGGGATGGCGGTGCCTGTGCTCCAGCGCCCGGGTGCGTTGGGAGTGGCGCCGCTGCCGGGCAGTAGGGTGGTTAGGGAGCCGACCAGCGAGAAAGGCAGCGGCGGCGGCGGCGGCGGCGCTGGCGGCGGCGCACTGGTGTCGTGCAGCAGCGACCCGGGGGTCTGTGCTGTCAGCGCGAACCACGACCTCCTGTACCTGACCCCCGCCGGGCAGCAGAAGGGGGCGCTGGCGGCGGCCAGGGCGGCTGGTGCCCGGTGCGGTCTGGGAGAGGTAGCGCGGATGGAGGCGGCTGCTGTGGCTGCGGCCACGGGTGCGGCTAAAACTGCGATCAACCGGGCGCCATACTCGGCGCTCTTTGACTACTACGTGTATATAAACTACGAGCGTGAGTCAGCCGAGGGCCGGGTTGCGTGTTTGCGTGGCTGATGTGGGTCGCTGACGGATGAGGGAACATGTGGTGGGAGAGGAACCGGGCGGAGGGGGCCCACGTCCCTCCTTTGCGCCGCGTAACACGTGTGTGATGCACGTCACCGCAGCAAGTCCCTGCATGGCGTCAGCCCAATCCCACGCCCTCACCCGCCCTCACCCGCCCGCCCGCCCGCCCACGGGTCTTCTTCAAAACCCGCCCTCAGCCGTTCCCCCCCCCTCCACACACGCTATCCTCTGCGATGCCCGAGGCATGGGTTTCCGCTGCACCCAGATTTTTCCCACAAACATTTTGCTTTCCGATTTCCGATTTCCTTCCACGCGTTTTCCCTCCGCCAGTCTCGCTCCTCTTGCATCGCTCCCCGCACACGCCCACACCCGCCGCCTCAGCCGTCCCACGCCCCCTGCACCCACGTCCGCGACCGCAGGCTTCGCCATCGGCCTGGGCCAGGACATCTCCGTCATACAGCTCAACATGGCGAGCCGCATGGCCACGCACCGCCAGATGCAACAGGACGCGATGGCCGCAATACGCCAGGCGGGCGGCAACAGCAGCAGCAGAGGCAATAGCAGCGACAGCAGCTGGGATGGCGCCACGTTCGCAGCGACGCCGTGGTGGGAGTCATTGGGCGACGAGGGGCTCCCGGCGCGGGCGATGGCGCCGTACCTGGAGAGGGGCCTGGAGGCGGGCGCCACCGGCCAGTACCTGCGGGCCCTATGGCACGGCGCCCACTCGCCTAATTTGGCACCCGACATCGCCTCCCCAGTCATGGTCAACTGGTACGGCGTACGGCGGTTCTCCCCGGGTGCAGAGGGAGTATATATAAAGGAAGCGGGGGGAGTAGACACGAAGCCGAGGGAGAAAAGGGGGGAAAGTTTTCGGCACGGCTGGTACGGATGTTACTGTGGGTGCTTGACATGGGAAGGCTGGTGTGAAGAGGGGAGAGTGGAGGAGTAGGGGAATATAAGGTTGATCCGCGAATCCGAGGAGTAGGGGCGGTGGGAGTGGGGTTTGGGGGTCGCGGTCATGGCGGCCGGGCGTGCTGCGGGCGAGCCCTGGACGCTGTCGTACATCGGCTGTTTCACCCTGGCGGCCCGGCATCACAGCCCACATGGAAACTGCATCCATCGCCACACCCCTTTCCCCCCCCATCACCCTTGGTTCGTCGGCCGTGGATTCGCGTATTACACCCCCGACCCCCACCCCTCAGCAGCAGTGCGGTACGCTACCCTTCTACGTTCTACCCCCCCCGGGCTGCTCGGGTAGAGGCAGACGTCCGCGGCACGCGCTCGTACCGTCAGGCTAAACTCCTGGCTGCACCGCCGCCGCCACCGCCGCCGCCGCTGCAGGTACAAGTGGGCTCTGAGCCACGCCGCGTTGTCGCTGCTGCAGCCCCAGCCCAGCTCCACCGAGGGAGCCACGGCGCTGCTGGTCCGCGTGTTCGACATGGTCAACGAGGTCCACACGCCGGGCCTGGTGCGGAGCAGCTACGAGATGTCGAACGGAGCGGCCAAGTGGCAGGCGCACGACGACGAAGAAGAAATGACGCAGGGTGAGAGGGGAGGGGAAGAGGGGAGGGTGAGAGGGGTGAAACGTGCGGCGCGTACGGTGTACGACGTACGACAAAATGTGGTTCGGGTTTTAGCGTTGGCACGCGGCGGTGTGGGGCTGCGTATGGGGCTGCATGTGGGGCGCAGTGAGGGGCGGACCGCATCGGTGAAGTCGCCGCGCCGCCCGGCCGCGGATTGGCACGGCAATCTCTTTCGGAGCGCCGTTCACCTCGTGCCGTTCTTTCCCGGCTGTTCCTGTTTTAAAGGGTTGGTTGATGGTTGGTTGGAACCCCAGGGTACGGCACTACTTCATGTGCTGGACGGCTGCCTTTCTTTTTACTCGCCGCAGGGAGGCAGCTGGGGCTCAGCACGGGTCAGCTGGCGGCGCTGGTGACGAGTGTGGCGTTGGGGCTGTTGTTGGCGCTGCTGCTGGTGGCGCTGCTGTTGCGGCGCCTGCGAGGACGTCACAGGGACCTGCTAGGGCGCGTGCTGGCGCCGAGAACGGGGCAGGACACGACCCTGCTCATCAGCGGTACGGTACGGGTCGGGCGGGGTCGGCTTCTTGGGGGCTGGGGGGGCTGCGACGGGGTGGCTGTGGTGATAACAGAGGCGGCGCACGGTACTCCAGGGGTGGCGTAGAAACGTTGCGTGTCTTAGCGAGGGATGGACGAAGAGCCGCGAAGGTGGCAGGGGAGCAGGGGGGAAAGGATGCCAACCGTCTTCACCCCGTCCGCACCTCGGCTGCTCGGCGTGCATGCACTTAGCGTGCGCACACGACCTCAGCACCTCACCGGGCACGTCAAGTCGGAAAAAACAGCTTCATTTACCGTTGCTGTGAGGTGCGGTTGTGAGGTACGGTCGCGGGTTCGCGCCGCACCGCCGGCGGTTTCCTCCCGCGCAGACATCCAGAACAGCACCGCGCTGTGGGAGCAGCTGCCGGTGACGGTAATGGACGCCGCGCTGAAGCTGCACCACAGCACCTTCCGGCGACTGCTGACCGACTACAACGGATACGAAAGCGCCACAGGTGGGGCTTGCTGCGGTGCGGGACCAGTCAGGGCTGGGGAAGCGGGTTCGCCTTGTGGGCGGTGTCGAGGTCCAGCCTGGGCAAGCGGGCCAGGGGCGCACCCGGGCGGCAGGGCGGCTTGTTGCCTTGTGCTTTCCCGCATCAATAGACCACGGGGGCGCTGCGAGCGTTAAGAGCACCTGGGGGCGGCCAGCTGCCATCGCGCTCATGTTGCTTTGTGCCCTTCTGGAGTTCTGGTGTCTCTCCTCTCTCCTCCCCACACCCACTGTACCACGCGTTTCCTACGCTATCCACTCATCCAACCACCCAACCTACACGGGGTGTTTCTCGCGCAACCCATCCAACGCTTCATACTCCGTTTTACTTTTCAGTGCCGACCTATTTGTTCGCCCCCAGGGCCGTGGATTCGCATATTTATCCTTTGCCCTCCATACCCACCCACTGACCGCGGCTCTCGCTACCCCCACCGACCGCGGCTCTCGCCAACCCCACCGCGCCCCACGCCTCGCAGAGGGCGACTCGTTCATCCTGGCTTTCGCCGACCCAGTCGATGCGGTGGCCTTCGCGGCGGCCTGCCAGGTGCGACCCGCGGGGCTGTCAGCCCGCCTCACCGGGGGGTGCGCACTCTCTTCCGGCCCTGATCGCGCTTGCGTGCCACGCTACCGATTGCCCTTTCAGCCGTGGCCGTGGCCCTGCGCTGGCTCTCGCCTCCGCCAACGGGGTCCCACCCCACATATAAGCCTCACGGCCCACATCCCACACCCACGGCCCGCATGCCCACACCTACGCCGCCTCACGGCCCACATCCCACACCCAAGCCCCGCGGCCCACACCCCACACCTACGCCTCCATGCCCCCCGCCTACTCCCCACACCCCGCACCGCAGCTGACGTTGATGCTCCAGGAGTGGCCGCAAGAGCTGCTGGCGCACCAGGACGGCGTCCCGGTGGTGGTGGACCCACAGGACGGGGAGACGGGGCAGCAGGCGGGCCTGCCGGGCAGCGACGGGCTTCGCCCCGGCGGCCGCCTCAACCCGTCACAGGGCTCCTTCCTAGCCACCCTAGCCGCCCCCGCCGCCTTCATCTCCTCGCGGGTGCGCGTCGCCGCAACGGTGTTGCGCGGTCCAGGGGGGGGAGCGGCGGGGGGCCCGCAGCCGCCTAACCCGGGCACGCTGCGCGGCGGCAGCATGTTCGACATGTCCTCGTACGACATGTCCATACACAGCGGCGCCTTCTTCAACGGGATGCGGGGTCGGAGCGTGGAGATGATGACGCGGCCGGCGCTGCCGGGTATCCGGAGGCCGGCCGGCGGCGGCGGGGAGGGCGGCGGCGGGGAGGGCTCGTCTGCATCCGAGGTGCTGCCCACCAAGAACGTGGTGTTCAGGAGAGAGCCGTCGCTGAGCCCCATCGGGCCCCGCGGGCAGCCGGGGTGGAACGCACGAGCCGGCGGCGGCTTTTGCAGCCCCGTGCGCAACGACGTGGGCACTAAGCTGTTCGCGGCGCGCGGGGACCGGCCTCTCAGCAACGGCGACATGGCCGTGATTGGAGGTGTGGCTGGCGTCGGGCCGGCCGCCTCGCCCAGGCCGCCGGCGCTGGGCAGCCCGTGCGTGCTGGGGCCGAACAGCGTGTGGGCAGCTGCGCTGCACGCCGCGTTCCCCGTGGTGCCACCGCAGGACGTGCCGACGACGTTGACGATGGGCGGCCAGCTGCTCAAGGTGCGCTGGGAGCGACCCGCGGGTCGGCACCGGCCCTGCCCTGTACCGAGGGTAGCGCGGAAAGCCCTGTACAGGCGAAAGAGTGGAAGGGAGAACGGCTATGTGGTTGTTTTTGTTGACTTATTGGTTTGGAAGATAAAATCCAAAGCGATCTCGGTTGCTCTCTAGGCGCTCCATCGTCTCCTCCGAACCAATCCGCGCCTCCCCCCATCTTCTTCCGTAACCCCACCGTCTCCAACCGCACGCGCCATCCTTCCGCCGGCTTGCAGAGCCCCTGGGTGATGCTGCCCTCGGGTCGCCTGGCGCTGCTGGCTTACCGAGGGCTGCGAGTGCGCATGGGGCTGCACACCGGGCTAGACGACCCGCAGCACATCGCCTTCAACAGAGTCGGCAGCGCCTACAAGTACCACGGTGGGTGAGGGAGGTGTAGGCTCCTGTGGCGAAGGGATGAAGGCCCTCGCCGGCTGCGGAGCCGCGAATGAATCCCGGGGGCGAGATCTGGAGTGAGGCGTCTGCCCATCAGCGCTCCACGCCCAGATCCACGGCGTTCGCGCAACCCTCCCCATGAACCCCTCCCCATGAGCCCCTCCCTAGAAATCCCCCCAACGTCCAACTTGCACCGCACCAAACTACCCCCCCACCCCCCACCAGCATCACCTGGCGGGGGGGGCGGTATGTAGCTTTACTACACAAGGAACAGCACCCGAAGGGGGTACCACTACCCCCACTACCCCCACTACCCCCACTACCCCCATTACCCCCACTACCCCCACTACCCCCACTACCCCCACTACCCCCACTACCCCCACTACCCCCACTACCCCCACTACCCCCACTACCCCCACTACCCTCACCGCCCCGACGACCCCCGCAGGCCCCTTTGCCGCCGCCGCCCGATGCGTCACGGAAGCTGCCCCTGGCGGCATGGTGGTCCTGTCCAGCCACGCCTTCGCTCGGTTGCGGAATCGTATCACTGCACCGGGCTCAGCCAGCAGGAGACGCAACCCAGAGGTCCTGGTGCTGTATGCCGGGCATCACGTCCCCAACACCGCATCGTCATCGACTAAGCTGATGCCTGCGCTGGCGGCGGCGCCGCCGGTGGCGGTGGCCGAGGCGACGGAAGCGGACATGGACACGGAGGAGGGTGATACAGTGGCGGCGCTGCCGCGAGCGGCGTCGGACCTGACGCCGAGGCTGGCGTCGAAGCTGACGTCCAGGTTGACGTCGACGCCGCAGCTGGCGTCGACGCTGACGCCGCGGCTGACGTCGGTGCTGACGCCGAGGCTGGCGGCGCTGCTGACGCCGGCGGTGCCGGAGCCGGTGCCGAGGGTGGCGTCGATGCTGACGCCGCGGGTGGCGTCGGTGCTGACGTCAACGCCGACGCTGACGCCGAGGGTGGCGTCGGTGCTGACGTCAACGTCGACGCTGACGCCGAGGGTGGCGTCGACGCTGACGCCGAGGGTGGCTTCGCCGCCCCTCACTCCAAGGCGGGAGTCTACGCCGCCTTCGACGCCGAAGCTGACGTGCCCGCTGGCGGCACAGCCGCACACCGTCAAATTTAATGTGGCTGCGCCGTTCAGTGGCGGCGGCGGCAGCGGCAGCGGCGGCCGATCCATGGGGAGGTCGACGATGGAGGGAACCGCGTTGTACCAGGCGGTGCCGTCGGCGCTGGCTTGCCGGCTGGTGCTGTCGCCGCCGCTGACTTGCTCCCAGACCGTGCAGCTGGGCAGTCTTGAGGCACCCACGGGCTGCATCAGTGTGGCGTTCATGGTGAGGGTGTCCGGAGGGGGAGGTGGCAGCCATCCGCTTCGTACGGCAGGGCTTGGTTTCGGTGCCCTGCTGGGGCTCTCGGCGCTCCTCTCTTTTGGCTCAGGCAGGATGCGGCAGAGCGGGCGGCAGCGGCTCGACAGCTAGCCGGGTAAAAACCCGCAGAGGCCAAACCCGAGGACGTGCGTAACGGCCCGCAAGGCGTTTGGCGCCAAGGTTGAGCTGCTGCTTGTTGCTGCAGGCCCCACGATACGCTACGCAACGCAAGATACACACTGACACAAGCCCTGCCAACGCTGTCAAGACACATCTCCCTCCTCCGAATTCCTCTTTTGCCCGCCGCCCCCCCGTCCATGCGCCAACTATCCTGTCCTTTTCGCGTCAACGGTTTTTATGCCCCCCCCCTCCTTGGCTAGAGCTATGCACCAACTACATTACCCCAGTCGAGTTACCGGTTCTTTACCTGTAACCCCCCCCCCTTGTCGTGTCAACGGTTTTTATACACCCCCCCCCTCCCCACCGCAGTACGTGGTGGGCGCCTCCACGCTGCTGGCCGACCTGCCGGGCCCGGCTGCGCGCGCCCTGGACCAGTTCCAGCGCCTGGTGTGTCGGCTGCTGGGCGACAAGGGCGGCTACCTGGTGGAGGGAGGCGACGGGCTGGTGCTGGCGGCGTTCGGCTGCCCCACAGGGGCGGTGGAGTGGGCCCTGGACTGTGTGGCCGGGCTCAAGAAGCTGGTGAGGCTCGGAGCAGAGTGGGCTGGAGTTTGGAATGGAGTGGATGTGCTGCCGTGTGCTGCGCGGTGTGTGCTGTGCCGTGATGTGCTGTGCTGTGTCGGCGGGCGCTTCTGCCGAACCCGCGCATGCCTTTTTCGGGTTTAGGGCGTTGAAAGTGCGGCCTCGGGGCGCGGCTCCAGGGATGGCACTCACGCGTGCAGCTGCTCGGCCCAAAGGTGGTAGGCCCGGGAGCTCCGCAATCCGGTCATGGCCTCCTGGCAGGACCCCCCCCTCGATCCCGTGAGCGACAAACCCACAATTCCGCATCCATCGCACGGCGTGGAACTCTCACGACTCCGCGGCTCGGTTCGAGCTTCCGCCACGTGGCGACCCAGCAACAGCTCCATCCCTGCTTCCAACCCCGTACGCCATACCGTTACCGTTACCGTTACCCCGACCTGACCGCCTAACTCGTCGTGTGGTGTACCCAGGACTGGGAGGACGAGCTGCTCAGCCACTGGCTGTGCGAGGAGGTGCTGTCGGTGGGCTTGGCTGGCGGCGGCGACCCGATGGGGAGCTTGGACACCTCGGGTCACGACGCAAATGGGTCGGACAGCGATCCGCTGGCGGGACCCGGTGGGCGCAGCTTCCGGCGCGGCCTCAGCCGCATGCCCAGCATGGCACGGCTGGGCGCAATGGCGGCCACACGTCGGGTTCTGGAGCGGGGCCTCCGTATCAAGGTGGGTTGGGCCGGCTGCTCCCTCAGCTGGTGTGTCGGATCGGTACCGGGAACATCAAGGCTTCAAGAGCGAGGGCTGTTGGGGCCTGGGGAGGCTTGGGAGCAGGTTTCGGAGCTTTGCGACCCCTGGCTCGTTGCCGGGAGGAGTGGTAGGGTGCATGGAAGAGACTACTTGCGGTCCAAATGGGGCGTGTGTGAGCAGCGCAAGTGGGTAGCGCATGGAAACCGAACAGCTGGGCGGCGTCTGGGGGCAGGGTGCGGCCTGTGGGAGGGGGTGTGAAAGGAGACACGTGGGGCGGGGTGTGCAGGGAACCGCGCGGCGGTGGGGTGAGATGATCGATGATCGGTGCCCCGCCACCCGCGCGCACCGTAGCCTGCAGCCCTCCTGGAACCATGACCCTACAGCCCTCCCTCGAGCCGCAATGGAGGCACCAACTACTTGCGAACTGCGTCACCGTGCAACGGTTCCCCAACCACCGGCGTCCGTCTTCTCCCCGCGGTCGCCCGTACGACAACACAGAAAGCGTTCTCCACCCCTGCTTGACCACACGGTTGTAAAGTCCAGCAGCACTGCCACACATAACCTATCATCGATTCCTCCTCCCCTGCCCGCCCGCCGGCTGCCCGCCACCCACTCCCCCCCTAGGTCGGCCTCGACACCGGGCCCGCTTCCCACTTGCTCAACGAGGCCTCGGGTCGTCTGAGCTACCGCGGCAAGGTGATGAACCGGGCTTCCAGAGTGGCTGGCAAGGCGGCGGCTGGTCAGGTGGTGTGTACGGACGCGTGCTGGCGCGGCGTCCTGGAGGGGCCGCAGTCCACGGGTGGGGGGGTCGACGGGTTATTGGCTGGGGATGATGAGGCGTGCAGCGATAGCGACAGCGGCGGCGGCCTGGTCGGCGTCAGCTTGGGGCGAGTGGCGCTGCGGGGCGTGAGTAATCCGGTGGAGCTTATACAATGCATGAAGGCCGATTGATTGCGGTCGTGGCGGTTGCGTGGCGGTTGTTGCCGATGTTTTAGGCAAGAAGGGAAGGGGCTGGGGAGGTGGGGTGATTTTGTTTCACAGGCCCAGCGATGGGCGCTCAGTAGCGGCGTGGGCGCTGTCTGGTGGACGTGTCGGCAGTAGCGCGTCGTGCCGGCAGTAGCGCGCGGCTGCGTACATTGTGATGCTGATGGTCCAAGCTATGCACCGGTTTAAAACCAAGTGAAGGAACTATTGACAAGTGCGTTCAAGACTTGCATTAAGGAGGAACCCAATGTAGTATGCCACCGCTCAGCACCGCTCTGACAGGGTGTTTGTTGCGTTACTTATAAGTACTCAAGGACGGGGGCAGGATAATTGGGACGTGAGTTCCGGGGTGTTGGTATTTTTGTGTGCAGGGTGCCCGAAGGAAATTCCTTCATTTTTTTCCGCGCCTTCATCCCCTGGAGCCGCCGGGTATTGTTCCCTACAGTCGACTCATTCCATCGCGCCGCTTCGATCTGCGCGCTTTCCGGCGTGGAGCCTGATCCCAAGCGTATTTCCTTATGCAAATATATAAATGTTTCTGGTGCGTGCTGGCATTCCTTCGTAATCCTTTGTTATAATTCCTTGGCTAGCGCCGTAAGCCTTGTAGCCCCTGGTCCGATCCCCTTCGACTCGTCTTCGCTGCGCACGGCTGCGCAGCGCTGGCGACCCCTCGGTGCCACTCCAGGAAGTAAGAAACCCACATCCGCAACCCACGCGCGCCCATCCTCGCGGAGGTTGAAGGTGTTTTGAACTTGAATGCGTAGCCCTCATTCAACGCATGCACGTTGTGCAAGACTGCCGCCGCTGGACTCGGCGTCGTTGTTGATTGCGCAAGGCCGTGATGGGTCTCGATGCGTTGTTCATGCGATATACCTGGGGCGACGTACCCAGAGGCGAACCAAACATCAACGGGAAACGACACGTCGAGACACGACTCGGGCTTCTGAGCGCCTTCCCTTCCTCGTCTTCCCCACGGCAGTTGCCCCACTCGTTGGTGCCGACCCACGGGTTTCCCCTCTGCCCCACTCGTCATCGTCATCGGCCCAATGTGTAGCTGTGCACCCGCGCACCAACGCCAGGAACCCCATGGCTCCTTCTGACAGCATTCTAGGTCACCGCCTTCTCGCCGTCACTGCGGGTCAGGTAATTCCTGGTACAGGAGGGTAGTAACCGGAGGGCTTTCCCGCCGGCTTGGGTTTCGCAGTTTCCCGTTTCCGATTTGTGGCCCAGGACTATGAGAGTAGAGTTCCTGGCGAGGATTCCAGAGATTCTTGATCCACAGCATGCCTGATTGCTTATTCCAGGATCGTTAGGGTTGTCATGTCCGTATTGCCATGCTGTAAATTTTCCTACGGTTGGCCTACTGGACGAGAGTTTCCAGGTGCTGAAAAACAGTAAATTTGGTGCAGCATTCAAAGGACCTGCGTGAGACCGGCAGTTGAACCCGTTGGTCATAGGCATGGCATTGGGGCAGGTCACGGGCGCTTAACGCGCTGGAGCCACCGCATATCGACTTCTAATGAAGATGAAGCTGTATTTGAAATACCAGGTTGCGTGCAGAAAACATAAATTGGCAAGGATAGGAGGGGCGCAGCAAAGTCATAGGATTTTTATGGCGGGGTTTTTTAATACATTTATATGACTTAGCTGCGCACCTGCTACCCTCTGCCGCTTTAGCATGTCATCGCTACGAAAGGGTTGACGTTGTATGTGGCAGATGCCTACATGAGCTGAATTATACGGATGGACGAGTGTCAGGGACGTGCTGAACAGCTAACTGCACACTTCAACTAAACACGCCCGTGCTTGATGCTTAGGATCCAGCGCGTCCCATCTCTATACCTCTATACCTTTACATGTGAGCACGCTTGTATCTACCAAAACAGTGGGAGGTTGCCGGTCCCTTACACGGCTATGCGCCCTGTGGCGCCGAAGTGCAACTCTAGTGACTACTAGTGCTGTTATCTAACACGCGATCAAGTGCATGCAAGTGCGCTAATTAGGTAAACTATGACCGCCGTTGCACCCGATTCGCAAACAGGGCTAGGGACGGGGTATGGCCAAATAGGGATTATAACGGAAGCTGCCACAGCTATTGATGTATCACAAGTTGAAAGTGCGCCGGAGGCGAGTAAGGACAAGCTTGAACAGTCGGCGCCCGCGTCGAGGGACGACTCAGTCGACGGAACGAGCGTCAAACCCAAGGAACCGGAGACAGTGCTGAAACATTCCTCTTGTTCGGAAGCGGGGTGCTCAACGCAAGCCGAGGAGCTGAAGCCTGCTGCTCACCCTCTGAAGACGGCATGGGTACGTATACCTTCCCTATTCCGTCGGAGGAAAATGTTGTGGGCGTAACTTCTTTTCCGTCTGAGAAAAATGTTGCGGGCGAAACTCCTTTTCCGTTCACAGTCGGCCACCATGTTCGGCCCCGACACGTGCTCCCAACCTCCGCAACACGGCGCCTCGCTTGCCTCTCCCCTTTCCGCACCCCCCCCCCCCTTACTGCAAGCATTCATCACTCTGAGCAATGCCTCCCTCCCAATTAACCTCCTCCTCTGCAGCGCTGGTTCCGCAAAATACCCAGTTACATATGGGTGGCGCTGGCGGTGCTGGTGGTGTTTGAAGTGCTCGCTGTGATTGGGGCCATTTTCTACACGCGATCCGTGACGTCGGACACGCGCCGCGCTACCGCCGACGCTGCTCGGTCCTGCGCCAGAGCCATTGAGACGCTGCTGGACCACCTGATCGCCCCCATGATGAGCGTGGCGCACTTGGTGCAACTGGTGAGGGCGCGGCGGGCTGGGGCCTGGCCGCACCGGGCCGGGGTGCGAGGGATGGCTAAGGCCGCAATAAGACGCACTGTTCTAAGGCTCCTCAAGAGCTGCTCGGTGGGCGCAGTTACGGCATTAGCGGCAGTGGCGAAAGTCTGCACGTTTCCTGGTTCCGGAGCGGCTGCAAGGGGGCGCCACAGGCGGTTGTGGCGCCGTACGGCACGTTTTGGCGCCGAGTAGACCTCAGCTGGCAAACGAAGACGTGGTGTATGTAGCGGCCATTGAGGGGAAGGGGCCAGGCTTCGCAATAGCACCAAAACCCTAGGGACCCGTCAAAGGGACGCATGTCGGCACGGGCGATTGAGACCACTGGGAGACCGGCTAGGTCAGGCGAGGTGGCGGGTAGTAAGGGCTGGGCATGTGGGCTGAGTGGTCGCTCCGCGCCGAAGAGCGGTTTGCGATGATGATGGTGGTGGGGGTGGTGGTGGGGTGGGGGTGGGGGTGGTAGTGGTGGGGGTGGTGGTGGTGGTGGTGGGGGGGGGGGGGCACGTGGGGCCGAAGAGTCGCGGACTGGTGCGGCCGGGTCCCTGTAGGGGTGGGTGCCGTGCTCGTGCGGGGTGCAGTGGGGAGGGCAGGACGCAGTACGGCACAGGGGAATTCGGCGGGTGGCGGGGGAGCGCGTACGGCGAAACGGCTAGGCGGGTATCGAGGTGTCGACAGGCCGGTATTGCCGGTGTCGAGGTGTCGACAGGGTGTCTTGCGAGGAGGGTGATCGAGTGGCGCGTGCGCTGGGTACTAGGGACTGGGTGCAAGCGGCAGCGCTGACCCAGCTGGCCTCGGTGTTACCCAGCACCCCAAGCAACAACAACTTCAGAAACCCTAATATACATGGCCATCGACTGCTCCGCTGCCCGCAGCAACCCCACTGGCCGACCGTCAACGCGAGCTTCCCGGCCTTTGCGGAAGCTATATACAAGTGCGTGGGCGAGGGGATGAGGGGACGAGGGAGTGAGGGGACGAGGGAGTGAGGGGACGAGGGGGTGAGGGGTGAGGGAGTGAGGGGACGAGGGGGTGAGGGGGTGAGGGGACGAGGGAGTGAGGGGATGAGGGGCCGAGGGGGTGAGGGGCCGAGGGGGTGAGGGGTTTGGGGATGAGGGGTTTGGGGTTGAGGGGATGAGGGGACGAGGGGGTGAGGCGGTGAGGGGACGAGGGGGTGAGGGGACGAGGGAGTGAGGGGACGAGGGGGTGAGGGGACGAGGGAGTGAGGGGACGAGGGGGTGAGGGGGTGAGGGGAAAGCAGCGTGGATAGGGCCCGTGGAGGCCTCCATTTGCGTCATATGGCGTTCCCGGATACCGTACACCCGTACCTGGGTGGGCTTGGGCAGAGGCGCAGGGGTGTGGTTGAGAATAACCCGGAGTCGAACAGGGCGTGGGTGGGGAGGGGGGAGGGCAAGGCGGGGAGGTGGAGGGGCGCGGGCGCCGCTAACACCTGCTCTCCGCCGCCCGTCGTGTGTATAGCTCCATGCCGTGCTGTGCCGGCTGTCCCCGCTTCTAGCCCCACCCCGCCGGTCGCTGATCCGCGCTATCGTCTCCCTTACTCCCGGTTGCGCTCCATGACGGTGCCGTACCGAAACCCAATCGCAGGACCAATCCGTTCTACCAGGTCGAGATGTGCCCCTACGGGCTGGTGGGCGCGATGTCGATGCGTGAGTTGCTGCCGTACAGCGCCACGGGAGGCCGGGGGGGGGAGTAAGAGGGGGGGAGTAAGAGGGGGGGAGTAAGAGGGGGGGAGTAAGAGGGGGGGAGTAAGAGGGGGGGGGAAGTCAGGGCGTGGTGGCTGGCGAGTGTCGAGCATGTCTGCGGGATGGGAGGAGGTCGGAGGGGGAGGAGAGGAGGATAGAGCGCCGAGCGCACAGGGGTGGGGGCGGTTGGATGCGCGGGTGCCACTGGGGGTGGTGGGTGTGTAAGGGTAAGATGCGCGGGTGCCACTGGGGGTGGTGGGTGTGTAAGGGTAAGATGCGCGGGTGCCACTGGGGGTGGTGGGTGTGTAAGGGTAAGATGCGCGGGTGCCACTGGGGGTGGTGGGTGTGTAAGGGTTGGATGCGCGGGTGCCACTGGGGGTGGTAGGGGGGTGGGTGGGGGTTGAAGTTGCTCGGGCGCTCCCTGCCTCCGCCGCTGCAAGCTCCACGGCGTAGGGGTCCCGCGGCAGCGCCACCGCGCCTAACACCCAGCCCCCCTCCCCCCTCCCCCTCCCCTTCCCCCTCCCCCTCCCCTTCCCCCTCCCCCTCCCCTCCCCCCCCCCCCAACTCCCCCTCCCCCTCCCCTCCCCCTTCCACTCCCCCTCCCCCTTCCACTCCCCTTCCCCCCTCCCATCCTCATCTTGGCACCGTGTGGGTCGATTACCTGATGCCTCTGACGCCCGCCGCCCCTGCGCTGTACGACACCTCGCCTGCCAGCCTGGATCAACGCCACTGGCAACCTGACCGCCGAGGAGAACTGGAAGATCATGCTGTCGTTCGACTACGGGGTGGACATCCTCCGTCCGGAGTCCAAAACCCAGTGAGTCGTGTGAGGCTGGCGGCGCCGCGCGGCGCGCGCGTGCCGTACGCCGCTCCGAAACCACACCACCACCACCACCACCACCACCACCCCAAGCAGCGAGTCGGGCTTCGCCCCAAATGGCATGGGGGCCGCGGCGCCGAGCGCTGGGCCCGATACCACCCCGGCGCAACCTCGTGCGCGCGTTGTAGGGCGGCGATGCGGGAGCGAGCAAGTTTGTGGTTTCGGAGGCGAAAAGGAATGGTCTGCCACCCCACCGTCTCCCTGCAGTACACACAGCACGTGCGCCGACGGCCTCCCTGGAGCTGTGAACGCACCCGGGCATCCGATCCAACAGATCTCATCTCCGGGAGCGGCCCGGGTTGCCACATTCGGCAAAGCCTGAACCTGCGCCTCCCCCCTCCCTTCCACCTTCCCCCCTTCCCCCCGGTGTGTTTTTGCACCCTTCCACCTCCCCCCCTTCCCTCCCCCTTCCACCCCCTCCCTTCCACCTCCCAGCCAGGATGAGATCAATGCCATCATCCAGAACGGCTCCGCGATCTTGCTTGGGCCCTGGTACGCGGACGGGGAGCTCTCGCAGGGCGCCTTTGTGGTGCGCTACAGCATCTTCATGCCGCCCGGCGATTGGGACATGCCGACGCCGAGTGAGTACGTGGCTTGAGGGGGGGGGGGTAAAAACCCGGCTTGACGGGGGGGAGAGGGGAGGAACCCATGAACGGTGGGACGGGCCGAGCGGGGGGGCATGGTCCTTAAGGTGGCATAGTAAGGGGGGAATGAGGAGGGGGAGGGGGGGGAGTGGAAGAGGGGAGGGGACTGCAAGGGGGGAGGGGAGTGGAGGTGGGGACTTCGCGACGTACACCCGTGTTCCATTACCACAGAGACGCGAAACTCCGGGGACTTAAGAGGGGAGACCGTCAGGCCGGACCGTCTGTACAGCGTAGGGCCCGTCGCGGGGAGTCGCGGGGGGGGGCTTCATCCTGTGTATGTTGCAGCGCGGAGCCGGGGTTGTACTCACCGGGGGCCGTTACCTTCCTCCTGCCGGCCTACCGTAGCTAGCGGCAACCTGCCCCCCCATTCCATCAATTGCGCCCTTGGCTGCCCCGGGCGCTACACAGCGGCAGTAACCCCGTCGCCTCTCCTCCCCTTCCCTCCCCATATCGCGTAACCGGGTCAATATGCCTTCGTCCCTTCGGGTCTTCCCCTAATATTCCCTCGTCCTCGTCCTCCTCCTCCGCCCGGTCCTCGCCCTCAGACTCCATAGAGTACTGTCCGTACGACGTCTGCAACACCCCGGACGGCCTCACGTGGTGGGGCTGGTCGAATGTGAGTCGATGGGGGTGGGTGCCGCATGGGCTGGGGGGTGGGGCTGGTCGAATGTGAGTCGAGGGGGGCTCTCCCGCCACCCGTAGTGCTACTGCGGGTCCCTTGCGCCACCAGGTCTTGCCGTTCGCCGTCTCGAGCAAATCAGGGGCACAGGCGCCCCGGTGCCGCATGGGCTGGGGGGTTGGGGGCGGCGGGGGAGGGCACTGGGATGGGATGGGGTGGGGTGCGCGAGGTGGGGTGGGGTGGAGTGGGGAGAGGAGGTGCCCTGCTGCGCGCAGGGTTAAGGCGGCGGGGGGTGGGGTTGCAAACCCACGGACTCTCTCCTTTGCCTTGGATGTTGACTAGGCCCTCGGCCATCTTGCCCCCTCCTCTCTCGCTCGCTGATGCCTTTGCTTCGTACCTTCTGCGGTCACGGACACTTCACCCCCGCCCGTCTCTCTCTCTCTCTCTCTGCCCCCCTCTCTCTCTCCTTTTCTCACTCCTCCCCCTCCCTCCGGTCCGCCGGCCCCTTCAGGCCGTGTTCGCATGGAAGACGGTGCTGCCCGGGCTGCGGCTGCTGGACGACCGCGGCCTGCTCTACACGCTGTCTCCTGACTTGCGTGCGGCCAACCAGTCCTTCCTGGCTATGAGTGAACCGGTACGGGGGGAGGGGGTGTTGGGCGAGGGTATCAGGATTGGGGGGCGAAAAAACCCGTGTACACACGATACAGCAGTAGGAGGAGGAGGAAGAGGAGGAGGAGGAGGAGTGGAAGACTAGCAGGCGACCAGTTTGGTGGCACACGCGTTTGAGGTTGCATCAGGATGAGGGAGAGGAGGGGCAAGTGCTGCGAGACGGCGCGGACCCGCGGGTCGGTCCCGCTGCAGGTTGGGAGTGTGGGAGCGGCAGGGGCGTCGAGTGGCCCTGGACCGAGTAGCACCCTCACCCGCGCCCCCTGGGCCGAGTAGCGCCCTCACCCGCGCCCCACACACCACTGCCCCGCCCTACCGTCTCACCTCCTCGGCCCCCGGGTTTCCTCTCTTCCCCTGCCAGGGCGAGGGGTGTACTCCCCCACTTCGAGGGCCGCCACCATGAGTTGCCCCCAGTGTCCCAACACCCCCCCCCGCACACCCTGCTCCTGGCACCCTTCCACCGACCCCCCTCCGCCGACCCAGAAGCCCCTGCTGGGACGCATATGTGACTATTGTTCAGCCTCCTTCCCAACCCGTCCCCCTTGCTGCCTCCTCTTCCGACCCCCCTCCCTCCCCTACCTTCCCTCCCTCACTCCCTCCCTCGCCTTCCTTGCCCCCATCCCCGCCTCCCTTCCCTCCCCTCCCTCTCCTCCCTTCCCTCCCCTCCCTCTCCTCCCTTCCCTCCCTCACCGCCTTACTTTCATCTTTCCCCGCCTCCCTCCCTGCCTCCCCGCCTCTTCTAACCCACAGCTTCCCGACCCGGACGAGTGTGAGATAGTCATCGTGGACGTGTACGGCTGGATGGCTTGGACGTTCTGCGTGATGCCCTCCGGTGGCTTCAGCCCCACCTGGCGCGTGGGACTGCTGGTGGGCGTCACGGCGCTGGCTTTGGTGCTGGCGGGGCTGGTGCTGCTGGTGCTGCGCAGTCGCCACCAGGCGGTCGAGTACTTGGACAAACAGCTGGTGGGTGGGGTGGGGGCAAAAAGACCCATTTGGGTGGGGTGGGAGCAAAAAGACCCATTGGGGTGAGGTGGGCGCAAAAAGACCCATTTGGGTGGGGTGGGCGCAAGAAGACCCATTTGGGTGGGGTGGAAGCAAAAACGCCGGCTGGGTGGGGTGGGGGCACCAGGGCCGGGCGGGACGGGCGAGTGGAGGTTACGGTTTTGGGTTTGGGAGGGATTAGGCGCGGGCGTGGATCATGCTGCCGCCGTCAAGTCGCGTTTCCCCATCGCGCGTCAAATGCCGTATTTGTCCTCCACACGCCCCATACCAAAACACACTCCCGGCCCCCGCTGTCTTCTCGCCCCTCCCTTGCCCCTCCCTCGCCCCTCCCTCGCCCCTCCCTCGCCCCCCCCCTCGCCCCCCCCTCGCCCCTCCCTCGCCCCCCCCTCGCCCCTCCCTCGCCCCTCCCTCGCCCCCCCAGGAGCTCAACGCCCAGCTGGCCGTCGCCAAGGAGGAGGCGGAGGAGGGGCGCCGTGTGATCGAGGCCGAGAAGCGGGTGATGGACGCGCTGATGCAGCGCCAGCGCAACCTCATCGAGCTGTTCGGCAAGGAGGACGAGCTGCTGGCGGAGGGCGACGAGGCGCTGCAGCGGAGGCTGCAGCTCACGGGGAGCGGCTCGCAGACCTCCATGTCTCGGGAGAGCTCGGCAGTGGGTGGGTGGGGGAAGGGTGCGAACCGTGAGAACCGACAGCAGCTCAGGTTTACTAATACGCGCGCACAAAAGAAACCGCAGGAAGAAGAACGCAGGGACCATAGCCACCACAACCGCCCCGCCCCTCTCCATCACCCAAGTTCCCCAGCATGCACCTCGAAACGGTTTCTCTCGCATCCACGGGTCTTGCTCGACACCTCCCCCTCCTTCCGCAGATCGCATCGAGGCTGTGCGCAGGCAGCTGACCGGGTCGCGCAGGTGGGTGGGGTGGGGTAATGGGGGGGGGATTGGGTCGGGCTGGGGGGTGGGTTTTGCAGGTGGGGGGGTGGCGGCTGGCCGTCGTCGTTGTCCCTGCCGGAGCCATGCTGCCGTGCGCGCTTGCTCCGGAGTAGACAACAGCACTCACAGGCTAGGAGGCCAGACAGCCGGAGGCACAGGAGACAAAACGCTGCTGCCAGAACCCCGCCCGGGGGAAGACATGGGGGGAAGACATGGGGTTGGGGTTAACTCCAGGGAGGACCCAAGGCACTCAGGCGGCAATGCCTGAGGGGCTGCCCGCTGGTCGTGGGGTGCTGCGGCGAGGCTGGGGACTCTGCCGCCGCCGTGTGCCACTCACCGCCTCCAAGGTTTTGACGTCCGCGCGCGCTCGATCGCGCACATGGGTGTCGTACATGTAAGTGTACGACGTGGCTGATCGTGGATGATGAGGCGTAGCTGTCGGCGTGCGCGGCTGGTTCCGCGGTGTGAATGTGCGCGCCTGGTGCCAGAGCTAACATGGTGTTCCGCGGTGTGAATGTGCGCGCCTGGTGCCAGAGCTAACATGGTGTTCCGCGGTGTGAATGTGCGCGCCTGGTGCCAGAGCTAACATGGTGTTCCGCGGTGTGAATGTGCGCGCCTGGTGCCAGAGCTAACATGGTGTTCCGCGGTGTGAATGTGCGCGCCTGGTGCCAGAGCTAACATGGTGTTCCGCGGTGTGAATGTGCGCGCCTGGTGCCAGAGCTAACATGGTGTTCCGCGGTGTGAATGTGCGCACCTGGTGCCAGAGCTAACATGGTGTTCCGCGGTGTGAATGTGCGCACCTGGTGCCAGAGCTAACATGGTGTTCCGCGGTGTGAATGTGCGCACCTGGTGCCAGAGCTAACATGGTGTTGAGGGGAATTCTGCCGGTTTGGGTCTGGCAAGGGGTTGCAAGGAAAACCCGTCTGGCAAGGGGTGGGGGGAGGTGGGGGGTAGGATGCGAGGCCCGCGGCTACCGACGTGCCCGCCACCTGCTGTCCGCATCCGCCGCCCTCGCGCCCTGCGCTGCTGCCTCTTGCTCGTACCGTACTAGACAGGAAAATGTCGTACCCTACCTGTCAGGTGGGGTATTCCGTGTACCGCTTACGCGTTTGAAACCCTTGCTGGTTGTTGTAACGGTGTAACCCTTGCTGGTTGTTGTAACGGTGTAACCCTTGCTGGTTGTTGTAACGGTGTAACCCTTGCTGATGTTTGTGTGATGTGTGTATTTGCAGCACCAAGAGCGCGGGAGGCGCCAACGAGATCAAGCTCATGGAGATGCTGGGAGAGGGTACGTGTGTGCATGAAGCTGGCGAGGAAACCTGTGGACACGACATAGGAGATAGGAGACAGAACGAACTTTACTAGCGCGAGAAGAGAGCGTTCGCGAAAAACAACAACTGAGAGAGTGTGTGTGGGGGGGTTCGAGGAAGACCCGTGTGGGGGGGCGCCGAGGAGGGCGTGGAAACATCTTTGACCGTCTGTCCTAAACGGTGTTTTTTCGGGCATCCACGGGTCTCCCTCGAAACCCCCACCACCACCACCACGTTCTTCCCCCTCCCTCATGTTCCCCCCTGGCGTTCATCCCCCTGTCTGCACGCCCCCGGCTTGTGTGGCCTGTTTAGGAAGCTTCGGCAAGGTGTACCGCGGGCTGTGGCGCGGCACCGACGTGGCTGTCAAGACCATGGTGCTGCCCTCCAACATGAGCGGCGCGGAGAAGCGCGAGAAGATGGCCATCATGGAGGCGGCCATCAGCAGCAGCCTGGCGCACCCCAACATCGTGCAGGTGGGTGGGTGGGGGGATGGGGGGGTGAGGAAGACCCGTGGGGTGGTGGTGTGAAACCGGTGACACGGAAACCGACCCGTGGGGGGGGTTACATAAAGAACCGGTAAATCGACTGGGGGGGAGAAAAGCCTGGAAACCCGTGGGAACGGCATAGGAGGTAAAATTGGGGAAGGAGAGGGGACGGGCGAGGAGAGGGAAGGGGAAGGGGAAGGGCTGGCTCGGGGGGTGCGAAATAGGCCATGTGAGGTGGTGGCATCGAAACCGACGTGTGGTAGCATCGCGTTTCGGATGGTACATCCCATGCCCGTCGTAACACCCTGCTGTACGGCCCTGCCGTACAGACGTACACGTACTTCATCAAGACGGTTCGCGAGGAGGCGGGTTCCTCCGACGACGGCTCCCAGGCCGCTGATGGCATCATGGTGGGCACCGCCGGCAACACCACCGCTGGCAGCAGCGTCAACAAGAGCTTCGACGAGCCGTCTGCTCGCAACTCCACCGTAGCCAGTGCGCAGGCAGTGCACGGATACGAGGTGGGCGGGGGAGGTGTGGCGGGGGCTGGGGGGTTCGAGGAAGACCCGTGGATGCCCGAAATATCCGTTTAGAACAGCGGGGCCTGGGTGGTGGTGGTGGTATGTGCGTGAGATAACTACCAGATACCCGCTTCGGGAAAGTTACCAGTCCGGGCAGCGAGTAGTCCGTCTGGATGCGTGAGTGGGTGTGAGTTTGCGATGATAAGCGAGGACGAAGCACCTCTGTTCAGTCGCCGTCGCCACCGCCGTGAAACCCAGCTTATCCCCATATACGATGGGTCTGCGCTTGTAGCCTGGCATGCCGGCGAATAAAAACTGCAACAAACCGAATGGACTACCCCCCACCCCACCTCGCTCACCCCTCACCCCTCACCCCTCACCCCACCCCACCTCCCTCACCCCTCACCCCTCACCCCACCCCACCTCCCTCACCCCTCACCCCTCACCCCACCCCACCTCGCTCACCCCTGACCCCGGCCCCCAGGTTCGGCTGGTTCTTGAGTTCTGCGACTGCGGCTGCCTCCGTGACGCCCTGGACGGCGACGCCTTCCTCACCGCCACCGGGGTCAACTACGCCGGCGTGCTGGACACTGCGGCGGACATCGCCAAGGCCATGCTGCACCTGCACCTGGCGGACGTCCTCCACGGCGACCTCAAGGTGTGTGGGTTTATGTGTTTTTTGGGGGTTGGGGGCGGGTGGGGGGGTGGGGGGATTGTGAGGACACACGGGGGGTGCAAGGAAATCCGTGTACGAAAGGAAGATCGTTTAGAACAGACGTTTCGAGGGGGGGGGGAAACTGCCGGGGAGCGGGAGCCGGGGGGGACGTCGGGTTTGGGTTTGGGGGGGTTACAGGGAAACGGTGTATTTGTGTAGGAGCAGCGACTTTACCAGTTTAGAGAAGAGGGTAGTTTTGAGGGGGGGAGTTCGGGTACCGTAGTGCGTTGGTGTGTCGCAACAATCATACACATACGGACAGCCGCGGCGTGGGGCGCCGTACGGCGCCGTACGACAGGGCCCCGCCACCACTTTGCGTCCACGGGTTTCTTGTCGCCCCAATGCGGCCCCACCACGCGCGGCCCCGCTCCTACCATACCCCGCCGCCTGGCACCTCGCCGACCCCTTCTCCCCCCTCAATGGGTTTTCTCTTAAGGGTTTCCCCCCCTTCCGCCCCCCCCCCGCCCTTCCCCCTCCCGCCCCCCAAGTCCCGCAACGTGATGCTCAAGAGCAGCGGCACGGAGGGTCGCGGAGTCATCGGCAAGGTGGCGGACTTCGGACTGGCGGTCAAGATGGATCACATGGACCAAACACACCTGTCGGGGATGTACCAGGTAGGGGGGCCGTTGGCGGGAGATAGGTGTCCCAGGTGTGGGGGATTTAACCGGTAACGCGACATGGGAAGTGTAGTTGGTGAGGGTTCGAGGAGCTGGTGAGGGGGGGAAGAAGACCCGATAATGCGATTTAGAAGACAGAGGGCAGAAACTGGACGGCGAATGGTTTCGAGCACGCATCTGAACGTGCATGCCAGAGAACTTGACAACTTGGGTTGATTATCGACACGCCTATGGACGCGGCCCGTCGACGGCATGATAGTGGAAATGAAGCAAAGTAGTTTGCGTTGGCATTCCCGCAGATAGAGGTAGCGGGAGAATGGAGGGATATGGATGTCCCTAGCTGGGTGGCCGGGTGGAGGTGGCGGGAGATGGGCCGCGATCCAACCACCCGGGACTTGAACCTGTGCGCGACTGTCGCGAGGGAGGCGAAGGATCGGCGCGAGCTGGAAAGCCTCCGATACCCGATACTCCCAGGGGATGACTAATGCCGTACTCGCTCTCCCCCACCCGCTGCTCGTAGGGCACCCTGACGCACATGGCTCCAGGTAGGGTTGGCGGGAGGGGGGTGTCGATGGCACACATGGGGGGGGGGCCGGTATGAGGTAAAACCCGTAGGCCGGCACAGGGGAGGGTGGCGAGGACACCTGGGTACACGACGTAGGAAACGGAGGACAGAAACTAGCCGGCGAATGTTTTTCGGGCGCCCATCTGAGTATGCATGCCGGAGAACCTGGGTTGGCTAGATCGGGAACAGACCTGTGGACGCGCCCCATCAACGTCGTGCTTGAGGAAAATAAGACTAAGAGAACCACTGGTCGAGTTTGCGTTATTGTTTGGGTTGAGGTCATGGGTGGGGGCGGCTTGCGGGGGTGTGGAGCCGGAGGGGGTCGCAGGAGGGGGCTTACAGGCGCCGATGCGGGTCTCGCGGGTTTAGGGGTTTAGGGGTTTACGCCGACCTTAGGGAGGCGGACCTTGGGGAGACCCTGGGAAGGGCAGGCGGACCTTTGGCAATGCGCCGGGGTGCGTCCATGGCTGCAGAGGTCCGGCGAGCCAGGAGCCCCGGGGGGCTGGTCGCCCTTTTTGCCGGGGCACCTGCCGGGGCACCTGCCGGGGCACCTGCTGATGCGCCCTTCCTCGTCGCCGCCGTCTTTCGCCCGCCCCCTGTTTTCCCAAGCACCTCGTCATCCGGGTCCCCGCGAAGGCGCTACCCCTCGGGAGACTATGCACCAGCGACACTGCCCATGTCGTGTAATCGGGTCTTTACCCCACCCCTCCGCCCCCACCGCGTTCTGCCACTTAACCTCCCTATCTGGCCCGCCTTGCGTGCTCCCCCCCTCCCTCCCTCCCTTCCTCCCTTCCCCCCTTCCTCCCTTCCCCCCTTCCTCCCTTCCTCCCTTCCTCCCTTCCCCCCTTCCTCCCTTCCTCCCTTCCTCCCTTCCTCCCTTCCTCCCTTCCTCCCTTCCTCCCTTCCTCCCTTCCCCCCTTCCCCCCTTCCCCCCTTCCTCCCTCCCTCCCTTCCCCCCTTCCCCCCTTCCTCCCTCCCTCCCTAGAGCTGCTGCTGCAGGGCCGCATGTCCAAGGCGGCGGACGTGTACGCCTTCGGAATAACGCTATGGGAGCTGTTCACCGGGGGAGAGGCGTTCCAGGGTGCGTCACGGGTGGGACCTGGGCGGGGTGGGGGTGCTAGGGGTGCGTGGGGCGGGGTGGGGGCCTCATGGTTGTTGTGGCCGGCCGGGGCTGCAGAGTATGGATGGGGCTGCGAGCATGTGCTTTCAATGCATACGGGAGGTGTGTAGGTCGTATGTGGTGGCACGGGTCGGGGTGAGTCGCTTCCAGTGCGCCTTAGTTCCGTGACTGCCTGAGCCGCAGCTGCGGGGGTCCGATAGCCGCAGCCTTCTTACAGCCTCAGTCCCGCACTGCGGCACGTCGGACCCGGACCCGGACCCGGACCCGGACCCGGACCCGGACCCGGACCCGGACCCGGACCCGGACCCGGACCCGGACCCGGACCCGGACCCGGACCCGGACTCCCAACCCCAACCCCAACCCCAACCCCAACCCCAACCCCAACCCCAACCCCAACCCCAACCCCAACCCCAACCCCAACCCCAACCCCAACCCCAACCCCAACCTCCTCCTCACGTGTATCTACGCCACCTCACGCTATCCGCCTCCCACCCAGGTTTGCCGCCTCCGTCTCCTATGTCGTGTGAACGGGTTCCCTCGCCACTCCCCCTCCCCTGTGCCCTCGGGTAAACGGGAATTTCCTTCAACCCCCTCCCGGCCGTCGGCCCCCCCTGGTCCTTTTACCGGTTCTTTTATGTAACCCCCCTGCTCCTCAGGCGTCCCTCGCGCCCTGCTGGGTCATCAGATCGCTCAGGAGCGCAAGCGCCCCGCTTTCCCGCCCTTCGTGCCCGAGGCGTACTCGCGCCTGGCGGACGAGTGCTGGTCGCACAAACCGGAGGACAGGTGCGGGCGAAGGGGGGTTTCGAGGAAGACCCGTGGATGCGAGAAAAACCGTTTAGACAAAAAGACGTTTCGGGGTGCGAGGGCGGGGGGAGGGGTTCCCAGGGTTTTAGGGAGGCGAGGGGGCGGAGGGGAGGGGAGGGAGGTATGAGGATCCCTGGCTTTTGAGGCAGCCGGAAATGGGTGGTTGGAGGCGAGCAGGCCGGTAGGTGGGGTTGGGGTCAGCGTGTGCCCCGCCACGTGCCTGTCCTGCTTTCCGTGCGAATGACCGTTGGCGGACCTGTACGGCAGGCCCACTTTCGAGTCCATCCTGGAGCGGTTGGCGAACATGCGCGGCACCATACCGGGCCCAGCGGTGCCGCTGGCGGCATACACACCGGGCTCCGTGGCGGGGCCTCACTCCTTCCTGGTCAAGCTCAACAACTCGCAAGGGGTGGGTGGATGAGTATTGCAAGGGGGGTGGGCGTGGATGAGTGTTGCAAGGGGGGGTGGGCGTGGATGAGTGTTGCAAGGGGGGGGGGGCGTGGATGAGTGTTGCAAGGGGGGGGTGGGCGTGGATGAGTGTTGCAAGGGGGGGGTGGGCGTGGATGAGTGTTGCAAGGGGGGGGTGGGCGTGGATGAGTGTTGCAAGGGGGGGGTGGGCGTGGATGAGTGTTGCAAGGGGTGGGTGGGCGTGGCTGAGTGTTGCAAGGGGGGGGGTTGGGTGCGTTGGCGCCATCCACGCGCGGTGGCTCCGCTCCGCCTGCGCACGGGGTCCCGGCCTGCAGTCTGCAGAGCCGCGTCCGCCTCCGCCTCCGCCGGCCCTCCCCTTGCGTCACACCGCTCTACCAGCACCAGGCGCCACGTCACCAGGCGCCACGTCACCAGGCGGTCACACCAGGTTGCTCCGCCTCCACGCCTCCCTCGTCCTCCCCACCTCGCCACTTCCCTGACACTGATGCACCCATGCAACCACCAACTAACCAACCAACCCCTGAACCGCGCCAATGACGGCCCCTGCAGGACATGGTCGCCAACGCCAACCCCATGTACGACCCCAATGGTAGCAGCATGGGTAAGATAAGACGGTGGCGCAGGGCAGGGCAGGGCAGGGGTCTCGTGAGGGTTCGGTGCCAGCTGGCGTGTCCTCCGGTCCCTGCTGCCTCCTTTCCACCCACACCACACCCTTGACGGGCCCACGATGCCCGCCACTGCCTGGGTGGCCTAGCTCCCGCTGCACCCTCCGCACAGCCTCCTGTGTCCGCGTCCCGCTGCATCGCCCCCGTGACACACACACCTTCTCTTATCAACCCCCCCCCCACACACACACGCGCATACACAGAGGCTGATAGAGAAACGCCCCACTGGCCCTCTCCCCCTACCTCCCCCCCGCCCCCCCCTATAAAACCCATGTCGTGTAACCAGTCTTTATGCCACACCCTCCCTCCTGTTGGCTCCCTCCATTCCGCGGCCCCAGGCAGCCAGCTCCTTGGCAGCAGCGCAGGCTGGGAAGGGGGCGGTGGTAGCGGAGGCAGCAGCATCAACTGGCTGTTTGCGCGGGCGAGCCAGAGGACCCCGGTAGGGCAGGGGCCACAGGGCCGAGGGGCGTGGGGGGTGGCCTAAAAGACGTTGAGGGACGCGTGGGGGGGGAGGGTTATGATGAAAGCCCGTGTCCGAGGAAGCTGAGTAGGGTGGGGTGGGGGTGGCGAGGAGACCCGGTTACACGACATGGGAAACGGAGGGGGGCGGGGGGTAGCGGTCACGGACACTGTGTGTGCACGTGCCCCTCTACTGCTCGCGCGCGTACCATCGTCAGGGGGAATGCGGGGCTCCGCGGACCTGCCACGTGGCGGCACGCGTGTCGGTGTGTTTCGCAGCAACTCGTCCAGTCCCCCGGCCGCCAGGCCGCTTCCCTCGCGCGCCCTCCAGGACCGGGGACCGGGGACGGGGGGGGACTTGTTGGGGGCCGCTGCGCCCCGTCCCCGCTGTTACCTTCCTCGCTAGGGCGCTGCGAGTGCGCCCACGCAACGCACGAGTCATCTTCATGCATTTTGCCCCCTGTCCCCTAGTACCGAAGTACGGTCCGGAGGGGGCAAACTACGGCACTGCGGCTTGGGAATGAAGCACGCAACCTCCGCAACCTCCGCAACCTCACCCGCCCTTGCGTCCGGCCCTGTAGCTGCCTGTGGTGGAGGAGGACGACCGCGAGATGGACCTCTCCTCCAAGAAGCTGCCGGTGCTGCGGCCCCCGCAGCTGCCTGCTGCCCAGCTGCCGGTGCTGCGCGAGGGAGACAGCGGGCTGTACCAGGACGCGGAGGTGGCCCTCGGCGCTCGAGCGTCGGCGGAGCTGCCAGAGGAGGGAAACGTGCACGCCACCATCTGAAGGGCAAGAAGCTGCGTGCGAAACCGGCAAGGAACCGCTGATGGTATGGCGCCGGGCCGGAGCGGCGTCGCATGGGGACCGATGTCGTACATGTACGGCGGCCGGTGCGTCTCTGTGGCGGGTAGGGGAGGCGGGGTCCGGGTGAGAGGGGTGCGGCCGGGGTGGTGTGGCGTGTCGGCGGGGGGGCGGGGGGGGCGTCTATCCGCAGGAGGGGGGGAGGGGAGAGGGAGGGGTCGAATGCGGTTTGGGGAGGGACGTACGGAGGCATCGACTTGCCGTCAGTGGATCCACAGAAGCCGTCAGTGGATCCACAGAAGCCGTCGGTGAACCCCCTGCTGGTCCACGTGTCGCCACAGTCCGTGGGTCATGACACGCCGATGGCGCCCGCGGCCACTCGTTTTAGTTTGTCGCGGCATGGTGTCTGTTCCTTGCGTCTTCGGCAGGGGACAGCTGGCGGGCGGGGGCGATTGGTTGGGTAAAAGGGCGGCGCAGACGACACAGACCGTCCGTGCTGTTGGTTGGTTGCTTGCTTGGTAGATCTGTTTTGGAAAGATGTGATCATGAGTTATTGCCCAACCTGATGACTGCAGCTGTGTAGCGTGCGGTGCCGAACAGGCTTACCCAACATGCTTGATGCTCGCTCAATGATACCGTCTTCAGCATAGCTCCTTTACTGTCCACTCCAATAATTATGGTCGAAGTCGAGTTGCGGGCAAATGGCGGCTCCTCGGGCGGCTGGACGGCTCGTCCTAGGACGCCTGAGCGTCGTGCGCGCACAGTATCAACTATGGCCCACGCAACCGCAAAATAGGGGCCCTGTTGCCCGTACGAGTGGGTATGGAATCGCGCATTGGCTAAGGATCCTCGTCTTCGTGGTTAGTTCAAGTTGCCGGTGTGTATACTGTACACCACACTACCACTGTTCTTTATTCCATCTGGGTTCATTTAGCGATTGCGGGTTGGATGGGTTGCCGGAGATACAGCCGGTTGCAGGCACCACCACCCGGCAGGGGGTTGCTTGCTCTTCTGACAGGCACCTTGCGGTGACCTGGCGAAGGAGTGCTGCAAGGTAACGGTGCAGGTGCTCAATGCGGGCGTCGGGGAGGGAGGGAGACGTGCGCTGTGGCGTACCCCCCGTGCTGTCGCAGGGCGCGGCCAAACCAGCTGCAGCTGGCAAGGGACAGGTGGCGAATGCCGTGTTAACGGAGGGAGCGATGGGCGAACACCGGCCGCTGCTCGCCCCCGCAGGCTATGTGCGGAGCCATGAAGGCGCGTGCGTTCGATGCCATCTGTTCGGCGGGGTTTCGAGGAAGACCCGTGGATGCCAAGAAAACCCGTTTAGAACAGACGTTTTGAGACGTTCGGCGGGGTGGGGTGTCCGTAGGAGGCGCCGATGGAAGGCGGGGGTGGTGACTGAGACATGTGTGAGACCGCGCCGCGGAGCGAGCAAAAGTCGGAATGATAGTGATGGAGGTCATGCTTAGTGTTCGGGAGGGCATCCCGCCTTGTTTTCGTAGAGAACGATGGGGTTGAAGAATGGGTTTGCCTGACATTTCCTAGGCACGTCGTGCTGTGGCTTAGCCGTGGGATGCTGTCCGAGCGCTGCCGCACCAGCGCTGAGTTAGCGGTTGTGGCGCTATTTCAATTGCGCGAGCGCGTGCTGGCTTTGGGTGCTGCCGGTGAGGCCAGTTGCTGGTTGGCATTATTAGAAAGGTCCTACTGCGATGCGCGGCGTTGTGCCTGATGCGAAGCGGGCGACTGGACTGGACATCCTGTCTCTGGGTTTCCAGCCGGGTTGGACGCAACTCATGGTCCAAAGCCCCACCCCCGCCGTTCCTTACTCTCGTCGCAAAAACCCCCGTCGCGCTCCGGATTGATTGCGAGGCCTTCGGCCATAGCTGCGCAGCGGGCCGCTGCGCCGCTTTTGAAATGGAGGCGTGCTTAATTGGATCGGAGTCTATGGGTGTGTCCCGATGATGATACCCATTCTTCTTGTCGTGCTGCCGTACAAGAGTGAGTCCGTGTGGGGTCCGTTTCGTTCTAGATTGCAGTACTCGGGTAAGGCTTCCGGCGCCCAGTCTTACTACTGTCGACACGTACTACCGAGTGGATCCATCCTAGGCCAGCCCGTAGCTGTCGTCTAGCGGTGGCGGCGGGCCGGGCTGGGCTGGGCAGGCTTTTTGTGAGTCCCGAGCGTCTTAAGCCTATGGTCGCTCCAGGATGGGGCCACTGTAGCACCCAGTCTATCACCGTTGGTGCAACGCGACGGACGGTTGGACATGCGCCGCTGACGACGATAACACCCGTGCCTGTTTAGGACAGGTTTGTGTGCGCGTCCGGGGGCACCACGTCATGTGTAGTTGTGCCTGCCGTTGCCGCCTTTCAATACGATACTTTTCATCCACGCATACAGTTATTATCGATCTTACCTAGTAAAGGATGCGGGTTTCGCTGGTTCTGTAATATAATAGTAGTATACTACATTAGCGCCGCGCCTTGTATCTCGGAATATACACCCGTGCGCCGCACCGCACCAGACCGTTACAACAACCAGACCGCACCAACCTGCAGGCAAAGACGAATGCCTGGCTGAGGGACGGACCGGCCCCGGAGAAAGCGAGGAGGACTGGAAAGCTTGTTGGCTGCGTACGATAGACCTGCCGTTGTGGTCTATCGGCTCGAACGCCGCGCCAGCAGCCCACCTGGTGGGCCACCGGTAACCGCACCTAACCGCCGTGGAAAATGTCGTATATGAACGCGGTGCTTCGACAGCCGATGGAGTCGACCGATGCCCCCCAGCCAGCAAGTCCCCCAAACAGCTCCACACACCAACAGCTTCAGCAACCGCTCCTCCACAGTCCGTGTGTTACCATTAACCCTCTGCCCGCCAGTGCACCCGCGCCATAACCCAAGCTGACTGACTCGACTAGTCCACGTGGCAGCCCACGTCCCCTCGTGGCTCATTTTCGCCGACATATACATTCGCCGGACATCCATCCCAACCCTCACGTCTAAAAGCTGGTGTCTGCAGCGCAGATCGCTCGAGGCCACCTAGGATCTCACCGCACACGGATCTCCCACGGGATTCGGGGTGAAGGGCCCATCTAGTACGGACCCATGAGCCTCCTACCGGTCGTCTCTTTCAGTGTCAGGTGATGCGCCCGATGGCTCTACCTTACTACAGTTACAACCACCACTACCAGTCGTACCTGTGTCCTTATCTACGGGTGAGCTGCCCGGCAAGCCACACCACCACACCACCTCTTGGTCTGGAACCCACTGTACCCGTTACAACCACCACTATACCCTGTCATGAAGGCGACAGGCTGGCTAGCGGGTTTTGCAGCGGGTATACGTCCCGAGCCCAACCCCCCTCCTCGCCCAGATGGCGCAATCCCTCCGGTAGGCGGTTCGGCCACTCGTCCGGACCCGGCAGGGGGCCGCTGAGAGCCAGCGTGTTTTGCCGCATCGTCAGCAGCGACACCTCACCTGCACATGGGCAGGGAGGGGCGGGCCAGGAAGGTTTCGTGTGCAATCCGTGTCCAAGGCAGGCAGTAACCTCCAATTCCGACAGCTCCTTGCACCCGACACCCATACACATATCCATTCCCCCCCCCGCGGCCGACCGCTCGCATCCTCCCTGGAGCGGTCTGCCGCAGCGCGTTTCATCCTCCCTGTGTGCCCTCCCTGGCCCCTCCCCAGCCTGCACGTCTTCGCAGCGCCCGACACCCCAGCCCCGCCTCCGCCCCCGCCTCCGTACCCTCGAAGGCCGCCTCCATCGCCTCGTACGCCCGCAGGGTGGTGTACGCTTCCGCATCCCAGCGCAGCCCGGGCACTGGGGGCGGCGACTGGCCTAGGTTGGCGATGACGCGGGCGCCGCAGCCGGGTGCCAGCCGGGACCGGATCCCCTCCCAGGTGGCACGCTGCGCTCCATGGCGCGCGTGTGTGTATTGGGGGCAGAGTGGAAACCCGGGGTCCGATGTCAGCGTGCGCTTGTGCAAGTGGGAGACAGCGGCCGCGGCGGAAAGAAATGGGGATGAGGTCATGAGCGGGTTTAAGAGCATTTAGTAGGCTATGGAATGGGGCGTGGGCTGCCTGCACCAAGGGATTTCCGAACGGGTGCAGTAGTTGAGAATGCGGGCGTGGGATGGAGGTGTGGGAGTAGATAGGGGTGAAGCATGCGAGCGGCACCGGTTGTTGTTGTAATTGTTACAGTGGGCTCCAGACATTAAAAGGTAGAGCCATCGGGCGCATCGCCTGTGTGTGTGTGTGTGCAGTCGCTGACGGACCTTCGTTAGCGCGGGCAGCAGACGGCCGCCTGAGAAGAGGTCCACGATGATGCCCTTGAAGCCGCCCGGCAAGGAGGCCGCAGGAGACAGAGCATCGCCTGTATAGGCAACCTGGCGGCAGGCAGCCCGTGTGCGGAAGGGGGCCGGAGTGGGACGACGGGGGAGGGCGGGTAAGACGGGGGGTGGCGAGAAAACCCGTGTACACGATGTGGGGGGGGGGCTTCTCAATACATGGAAAGCGGGCATTGGTGCGGGTGCACAATCCGTATACAAATAGGCTCATTTTTTGCCCTCGAACATGCTGCTCCCACCCTACATTCCGAGCCATCCCTCCCCTGGAGCCATCAACGTACCAGCTGACCACGCCGCTCCAGATCATCCATGCCCAGATAGAGGCGACTGGCCATAACTACCCCGGGATCCAACTCCCAACCGTGAACAACGAACGGGTTACGATCGCCATCGCCGGGTCCGCAGGGGTAATGGGCCCCGATGATGCGTGGAACGGTGCCAGCGCCCTGTGAGGGCCAGCTCGGGGAGGCGGGGGGGTTTCCATTGCGTGTGCTTAACGGTAGGCTGCGTTGGCAGGCAGGCAGGCAGGCAGGCAGGCAGGCAGGCAGGCAGGCAGGCAGGCAGGCAGGCAGGCAGGCAGGCAGGCAGGCAGGCAGGCAGGCAGGCAGGCAGGCAGGCAGGCAGGCAGGCAGGCAGGCAGGCAGGCAGGCAGGCAGGCAGGCAGGCAGGCAGGCAGGCAGGGCAGGCAGGCAGGCAGGCAGGCAGGCAGGCAGGCAGGCAGGCAGGCAGGCAGGCAGGGCAGGCAGGCAGGCAGGCAGGCAGGCAGGCAGGCAGGCAGGCAGGCAGGCAGGCAGGCAGGCAGGCAGGCAGGCAGGCAGGCAGGCAGGCAGGCAGGCAGGCAGGCAGGCAGGCAGGCAGGCAGGCAGGCAGGCAGGCAGGCAGGCAGGTAGGGTTGGTTCTGCGATCGTCCCCTCATGCTGATCCATGGAATGACCCAAGCCCCATCCCTGGCCTCCACTGCGGCGGCCGCTCCCAAGCTCACCAGGCCCAGCAGTCCAATCGGTCCTGGCGGCACCAGGGAGGGTAATGTTGCCAGCATGTCCCAGTACGAAGAAGTCAGGACGCGCGTCGGATGGTAGACGCTGAGAAGGATGGGGACGGGGCGGGGCGGGATCCGGCGTTGGTCTGACCAGGCGAGGGACATATTGATGGACGTTGCGCAAACCGCAAACGCAAACGCATCTGCCCGTACGGGTTGTTTACCTGTGGATGTTGCCTGCGGTGGTGGAGGGGTAAGCGAAGAAACGCTTAATAACCATACGAGGCAAAGTACCGTTCTGGCTGCGTGCTCATTGGTCGACCGTTCAACGGCTTGAGGGCGGGGTTGGGGTAGTGGCGAGGGTGTTGGGTGCGGGGGGTGAGCCGCATTCGGCGCAAAGCAGAATGTCATGACATAGGGCCGCCGTGCGCGTACGATCTGCAAGCTCTGCAGCTGCTTGCGGCGTGTCCCTTTTCAAAAGACAGATATTTAGCATCCGGGAACTCTCAGGCAGGACTCCCCTGCTTAAGGTTCGTGATATGGATTTTGCGACGCGACATTAGCCTCGGAAAGGCCGCGATTCTACACACCTATGCGATCCAGGAGCAGCACTCGCGATCCGGCCAGCGATTTGTATTCCGGGTCAGCAGGGTCCTCGGGGACCTGCCGTGGTAAAAAAAATATTTTTTGTTCTGACTTCGGACGCTTATAGATAGGGTCAGTGAAATGCACTTGCCTCCAATATCGTCACCATCTCGTTGTCGTGCGAGAAGCCCTGATACAAACACTGCGGATGTTGGTCGGCTGACGCTTGCGCACGTAACCAGTATTGACGGCCATTTTTATGCCTCGAGTTCACCACAACGACAGCAGTCAAGAGAATGCTTCTAGGGGCTCGGAACCGCTCGACCAGACGCGGCGCCTGTCGGCTGACAAGTGCCCGCATGACTCCCAATAACAGATTAAAATTTTGCAATCTGTACTATGTATTTATGCTCGCGGCGTCAGGAGACAAGGTGACACTCTCGCGCCCGCCGACCGACGCAACCGTTTTCCTGGCAACAGTTCTGGAGCCGGGTCATTCGCGCTGTCGCTGTCGCTGCCGAAACATTAGCGCCTCTATTAATGTAAACATATATCGCACGGCGTATTTTGGTTTAAGGCGGCGCCTATGAGGACACATTGAATCTCGTGATTCGCCGACCAAATCCGTAATCGTCGCAGAGTTCTTGCAGGCCTAAACCAGTTTCCATGAATCTTTGGTCTTAAATACACCTTCTCCATCACGCTGCGAAACCACGTTTGAAGAACGCCCGAGGCTCCTTGCTCGGCTTGCTGCGTGAACATGCTCCCAGGACGGAGCACCTAGAAAAGGCGCAGACTCTAAGCGCCCCTTATAAGTTTTACACCTAAGGCACGGCAGCTGGAATCTGAGTGCAGCGGCAGTGCGGGGACCTGTGGCGGTGCGCCATCGAGCGAGGAATGGCGCAGAATAATATTCGTTAACATATAAAACACCGTCATGTTATAAAAAAATTAGGTTTTGCCATCTTCTCTCCCAATGGCAAGGTGGCTTCCCCGACCTGTTGTTTTCGTGTCTTCGAGGCGAGCGAGTGGGCAGAACACGAGCTTCGCCACAGGCACCGTAGTAGGTAACCATCAGAGACCCGAAGGTAGAGCCATCGGGCTGATCGCGCACGCCGCCTGACATTGCTGAAAGAGACGCAGGAAGGTGTACGTTACAGTGGGCTCCAGGCTCGTCCAGACCTTGTTTTGCGATTGATGCGTTGTAGGAGGATCCATTTTGGGTCGATTGCGGCTAAGGCCGATGTTGCACGATTTTACACAAACTGCCGTCATGTTTCCGAAGTCTATGCCGCCATGCAAGGGCCTGCTTCCACCGGCCATAACCTATCCTAGTCTTAAAACGGAGTTGCTGCCGAGTGACTAACTCGCCCCAACCTTTGGTTGGTGCAGTCAGATGACAGGCGCAGCATTTGTGTCCCGAAGCCGGCAACAATCTTAGCGCAGCCGTCTCCCAGTTTCCACAAGTTCAGCGAAAAGTACAGTACAGCGTGTTAGCACCCGCATGGAAACCTTGCGCCACTTCACAGGGAAGGACCCGTATAATGGCTTCGGGGCCGGGTCATCACATGGGTGCTCATGCATGTGCTATCATTACCGAAACTGCAGTGCAGCTCCTCATGTTGCCACTTAGGCCCAGCGCATGAATTCCCCAAAGCGGCAGTGCTTTGGGGAATTCGCACGACCCTGGTCTGGGGCCCACTGTAACAGTTAATACTACACAACCCTCTTACCACAACGACAGGCTGACGAGTGTCTTCTGCAGCGGGTATACGTCCCGAGCCCAACCCCCCTCCTCGCCCAGCTGGCGCAATCCCTCCGGCAGGCGGTTCGGCCACTCGTCCGGACCCGGCAGGGGGCCGCTGAGAGCCAGCGTGTTTTGCCGCATCGTCAGCAGCGACACCTCACCTGCACATGGGCAGGGAGGGGCGGGCCAGGAAGGTTCCGTGTGCAAGGCTGGCGGTAACTTCCAATTCCGACAGCTCCTTCGACTTGTCGCCCTGCTTAAGCTCGCGTTCGCATACGGACGCCACGCACACCCATACACGTATCCATTACCCCCGCGGCCGGCCGCTCGGAGCCTCCCTGGAGCGGTCTGCCGAAGCCTCCCTGGTGCGACCTGCCGCGTCCTCCCTGGAGCGGTCTGCCGCAGCGCGTTTCATCCTCCCTGTGTGCCCTCCCTGGCCCCTCCCCAGCCCGCACGTCTCCGCAGCGCCCGACGCCCCAGCCCCGCCTCCGCCCCCGCCTCCGCACCCTCGAAGGCCGCCTCCATCGCCTCGTACGCCCGCAGGGTGGTGTACGCTTCCGCATCCCAGCGCAGCCCGGGCACTGGGGGCGGCGACTGGCCTAGGTTGGCGATGACGCGGGCGCCGCAGCCGGGTGCCAGCCGGGACCGGATCCCCTCCCAGGTGGCACGCTGCGCTCCATGGCGCGCGTGTGTGTATTGGGGGTAGAGTGGAAACCCGGGGTCCGATGTCAGCGTGCGCTTGTGCAAGTGGGAGGCAGCGGCCGCGGCGGAAAGAAATGGGGATGAGGTCATGAGCGGGTTCAAGAGGGGCGTGGGGTGCGCTGCACCGAGGGATGGAGTTTCAGATGAATAAGGCGTCGTACGTGTTCCCATCGGGTGGAGTGCGGGCTATGGGACGGAGTTATGAGACGAGAGGCGAAGTATGGGAGCGGCGCCGTGAGCAGGGTTTGTGTGCAGTCGCTGACGGACCTTCGTTAGCGCGGGCAGCAGACGGCCGCCTGAGAAGAGGTCCACGATGATGCCGTTGAAGCCGCCCGGCAAGGAGGCCGCAGGAGACAGAGCATCGCCTGTATAGGCAATCTGGCGGCAGGCAGCCCGTGCGCAGAAGGGGACCGGAGTGGGACAACGGGGGAGGGCAGGCGAGATGGGAGGAGAGTTCAGACAGGCTTCGTTAGCCCTCATGTGCGTGTAACGAGCCAACACGGCTGGGAGCCGAAGGCTCAAGAGCAATGAAATGCCCCGACAATTCTTCTCCCCCCTGGAGCCATCAACGTACCAGCTGACCACGCCGCTCCAGATCATCCATGCCCAGATAGAGGCGACTGGCCATAACTACGCCGGGGTCCAACTCCCAACCGTGAACAACGAACGGGTTACGATCGCCATCGCCGGGTCCGCAGGGGTAATGGGCCCCGATGATGCGTGGAACGGTGCCAGCGCCCTGTGAGGGTCACTCGGGGGGAAGGGCGGGGTGGTTTCCATTGCGTGTGCTTAACGATAGACTGCGTTGGCGCCCATGCCTTACGAACCCAGGCAGGCAGGCAGGCAGGCAGGCAGGCAGGCAGGCAGGCAGGCAGGCAGGCAGGCAGGCAGGCAGGCAGGCAGGCAGGCAGGCAGGCAGGCAGGCAGGCAGGCAGGTAGGGTTGGTTTTCCTCTATCGTTGATAAGACACGTTCTGCGATCGTCCCCTCGTATAAACGCAGTCAGTCGCTGATCCATGGAATGACCCAACCCCCATCCCTGGCCTCCATTGCGGCGGCCGCTCCCAAGCTCACCAGGCCCAGCAGTCCAATAGGTCCAGGCGGCACCAGGGAGGGTAACGTTGCCAGCACATCCCAGCAGAATGAAGTCAGGACGCGCGTCGGATGGTAAACGCTGAGAAGGATGGGGACGGGGCGGGGCGGGGCCCGGTGCGGATTTGACCAGGGGAAGGACGTATGGACGGATGTTGTGCAAACCGCAAATAATTACGCTGAGTACTGTAGCTGCCCGTACGGGTTGGTTACCTGTGGATGTTGCCTGCGGGTCCAAGCGGCAAGGGAAGCGGTAGAGACCGTTCTGGCTGTGAGCGGAGCGGTTGACCGTTGAAGCACGGCGTGGGAGGTCGGCGCAGAGTGAGCCACTAGTGCGCCTTCGTTCGGTGCAAGTCAGGATGCCATAGCACGAATTGCAAGCTCTGCAGCTGTTCGCGCGCCGTGAGTGGTCGCGCCGTGCCCATTCCACAGCTACAATATGAGCAGCTGGGATTTCACAGAGGGTACCTCCCCGGCCAGCGATGAGGATTTTGCGACGCGACGGCTTGTACAGCATTCCAGAATGATCGACGTTAACTGCAAAATTTTGCCGAATATTTTTGTAAAGAGACTAAGTTTGGAAGGGCGCGAGTCCACATACCTGTTCTATCTAGGAGCAGCACTCGCGATCCGGCCAGCGACTTGTATTGCGGGTCCGCAGTGTCCTCTGGGACCTGCCGTGGTAAAGAAATATTTTTTCCCTGACTTCGGGCGCTCTTTCATAGGGCCAGTGCAATGCACTTGCCTCCAATATCGTCACCATCTCGTTGTCGTGCGAGAACTCCTGATACAAACATTGCGGATGTTGCTCGGCTGACGCCTGTGCACGTAACCGAGATTGACGGAAATTTTCATGCCTGCAGTTTACCAAAAAGGCAGAAGCCAAAAGAAGGTCCCTAGGGGCTCGGAACCTCTCGACCGGGCGCGAGGCCTGTCGGCTGACAAGGGCCTGCATGAGTGCCAGTAACTGACGAATATAAGAAAATGATTTGTACTGTGCTACCGTGTTCTCGCGGCGCCAGGAGGTACGGTGATACTCTCGCGCCCGCTTACCGACGCAACCGTTTTCCTGGCAACAGTTCCGGAGCCGGGTCATTCGCATTGGTGCTGTCGCGCTATTGCCAAAGACTACAGCGCCGCTATTGCTGCAGGGATTTATTGCATGATGTATCCCGTTTCAAGGCGTCTCAGTTGCGATGAGGATACGTGTGAATCTCGCGATTCTCTGACCAAATCCGTTGTCGTCGCAGAGGTCTTAGCGGCCCTACGCAGAATTTCTTACTCATTTCGTCATATCATATATTTACAGCTTTTTTTTACTTGTATGACGTTGCTTGAAGAACGCCCGCCGCTCCTTGCTCGGCTTGCTGCGTGAACCTTGGTCGGAGCACGTGCCTTGCAAATTTTCGGTAGTGTAGGCATGTCTTCCCATAATTGTGGGAACAACGAATTATTTTGGGGAACACCGAAAAGTACCGATTCTTCATCGGATGCATGTGTACGCCGGGATCGCCGCTTAGGTGGACGGCTGGTTGCTGCTGTTGGGCTTGAGGGGGTACGCACTGAGTGCCGCCAGATTTGTTCAGCTGAGGAAAGCGAACGGAGCGCGCAGCGGGGCTTCGAGAAAGGCCCGTGGATGCGAGGAAAACCGTTCGGAAAAGTAAGACGTTTCGAGATGCATGCTGGAGAACTTGTGTGAGGACACCCGCCCGCGGGGCGGGATGGGCCGGTTTTCTGTGTGTTATGCGCGCGCATGCGCAGCGCAGAAATGCGGCGGTTGAGTACCTCTATTTGGCGCGGGGCTGTAAATCTGACGACGAGGCGCTCGTTGTTTTCTTTGTCCCCCCCCCCCCAACATCGTTTTTATGGTAAGTTTCCCATGTCAGCACCATCTCCTTTCAAAATTCATAATTTCTTTAGCCTGCCCAAGGATAGAGTTGACATCAACCGCAGCCGCTGGATCTGCTAATCAGCCCGTTGTCTCAGTGCGCGGTTTGCCGGTTAAGGTTCAGGTGGTGAGTGGAATTACCTTGACTTCCACCCAGGACCAGGCAATTGCTCTGATACTGGAGTGGCTTCCCCGTCCTCAGGGCAGAGCCAGTGCTGGCGCTGCTGCATCAGCTGCCTGACCGCAGAATGTGCCTATCGAAGTGCTACACCTTCCTGGTTGTTGTAATCGTTACAGTGGGCTCCAGACCTTAAAAGGTAGAGCCATCGGGCGCATCGCCTGACACTGAAAAAGACAAGGAAAGCAGAGAAAACCGACGGTTCCGAAAGACAAACCACCCAGAGCCTCACAACCGAGAGCCCAGAGGAAACAGCAAGCACCAATACACAGGGGGAGGTTGCGCTGATGGCTCCCCTGCACATGGCCACATGCATCCCAAGCAGACCCCCAACTGGTATGTGCAAGACAGCTGTAATGGCTGCCGCGCTCTTTGCTGATATTTTGTTGTAATCGTTACAGTGGGCTCCAGACCTTATAAGGTAGAGCCATCGGGCGCATCGCTGATATTGCCCCGTCAGGGCAGCCATGCATCCACTTCATTAGCCCCCCAACCAAGCAGCTCGCCCGCCAACTGTATGGGGTGCTGCGGTCTCTGTTGCAGCCAGTCGACATGCTGTTTTTGGTTGGGCGGCAGGATGCTTGCCAGCATGCACCCGTGAAATCAGCTGCCAGCAGGCTGACATGTGCAAGCGGGCTTATGGCCTGGTGACGAGCACTGAACATGAGCACTTTGACTCGTGCTCGTACATTGGCGGCAAGGACAGGCATCTGCAGTGGGCCCTTGTAATCCTGCCTACTTCTCGTAGTAGTGATCGTTACAGTGGGTTTCCAGATCCAAATCCAGACCTTATATGAAAAGAGCCATCGGGCGCATCGCCTGAAACTGAAGGAGACAAGGAGAGGGAAAGCAATGGTTCCGAAAGGCAAACCACCCAGACGCCTCATAACCGCCCTCCCAATCAACCTGGGCGGCTCCAAAACCTGGTAGCAAGGTCGATAACTACCTGCAATCAAACCAACAGAGATCCAGCTAGCTAACAATCGTCCGGCCGCCACAACCCGACGCTATGCTGCTGAAGTCAATCATGCCTACCTTCCACCTACTCCACCTCCAAAGCAAACACACGCCGGGCATCCAAAATGGCCCTGGTCCTCCTCCCTAGTTCGTTGCCACTCCTGCCTGCACCACCACCCGCGTGCCTTTCGTAACAACTCGTGAACCCTGAGCGCAGGGTCATAGATTCATCAATACGCCGATGTCCCTAGCCGTGTGGACTTGCCCCTGCCTTTAGGCAGCATCCAGCCAGAATACCGCAACTGCCCCACCTAAGAGACATGGCATCTCAGCCCCTCTCTCACACCCGCGGCCATTCGTGCACCATGGGCGGTGTTCGACCAGGCGTCCGGCCCGCTTCACGTTGCCTCCTGCAGGGCCGTCAGCCGCAATGGCCCCAGGAACCTGGATGGTTGGCTTTTCTCTGGTTTACCATAGCGGAATCGCTCCTGCACAGATAGGCCACGGCGACACAGCAGTGTAGCCCGGGGTGGGTATTACCGGCCGGGCGGGGCCCTTCCTGGCGAGACCAGCATTCGAAAGGGTCTGAAACCGTCGGCAGGGAAATGCACACGCTTGAGGGCGGTGGGCGCGCACGAAAGCGCAGGCGTGGTGAATGCAGCGGCGGTGGAGGCCGCCTGCACGGACGAACATGTACGACTGGAACGTTGCCTCCCCGTGTCCCAACGGCCTAGACGTGCCACGTCAGCAAGACACCTCCGGTGGCAATGCGTTGCTGCCGCGACGTACGGTCACCGCGAAGCGTCCGTGCCCGTGTCCAAAGCCTGGAGCCCGATCCTGACACCGACACCACCCTCCACCGCGACCCGGCCCAACCCAGCAGCCACAGGCCGGCTCGCGCGCACAACCGCCGCACCTTGCATCTGGACAGAAACAGCTGGTCCTTGGCGCGCGTAAGGCCCACGTAGAAGAGGCGCCGCTCCTCACCGTGGTCTTGGCTTCGAGCTGAGGGTAGGATGCCCTCCTGCGGGGCCGCAGCCGCGAGTGCCGTGGATGGGCGTCGAGCGGGGGTTCGCGAGGAATCCCGTGAAAACGGTATAAGATAATGAAGAGACAGTTACTTACTTTAGGAGCGACCGGGGCAAGCATACCAGGCCCGCAAGGGCGACGGGAGAGCAAGCGGAGGGGTCGGGGGACGGGAAGATACACCCATGTGCGCGACAGCACCTGACTACTAATCCCTTGTCTACGCGCGAAACCGGTGGTGCGGGCGTATAGGGGAGGAGCTCGCCCCTCAGCTCCCCACCCCCTTATACACGCCAGGCTCTGGTCGGCGTAATAATAAAATATTGTGATTCTACGCACAAATGGTCTGTCGAGACCGCAGAGGAGCGCCTCCTGTCCCCTCCTCCCTGGAGCTCGTTGCTGGGCCCCCAGCCGCACCTCCATGCCCAAGATAAACACCCGCTCGAACTCGAGTCCCTTAGCCGCGTGCAGCGTCATCAGCCGTACGGCATTCCGCTCGCCCTTGGGGTCCTGCTCACGACGCGATGTTTTGGGGGGCAGCGTAGGAACACGGCAGGCTTTCATTTAGAAGCAACGAACCGGCTCTGGTGGAGTTAACGGCGGGGTGCGGTACGAGGTCATGACTTCGGGGGAGGGGACGAGAGGGAGGCAGACGGATGGATTCAAGCAGCCAGCACATGCAGCTGCGCCATCTGGGCGCACCGGTGTCCCTTCTGGGGCCCTTGATTGGTGCCGTTTCGCAGGATGGGTCGACCCGATGCAACAGATGGTGGAATGAACGAAACTCCCCGACAAAAAACCAATCAAGCCCCCTAGATAATCTGCAACCCACACCGCACCGCAACGCACCGTGTCTGAGCCCGTCACCAGCGCAACGTGCTCCAGCAGCCGCGATACGCCGGCTAGCCCCACGTCCGGCCGGGTGGAGTAGTCAAGCCGGCCGCCTGAAGCAGCCTGCTGCTGCTGCTGTTGTTCATCGTCGGGCTCCAGGTCTTCGGCGGTGATCCACGAGCCGGGGTCTCCTGCCACTTGGCGGAGAGATTGTATTCGGTCCAGCCGCTCGTTCGAATCTTCAGGAGCGGGTGGTGGTGGTGGCGGTGGCGGCGGGTTGTGGAAGGGGGAAGGAGCACACAAGCAAAGAAAGACACATGGAATCAACCGGGAAGACGGGATGCTTTTGGGTGGGTGCGGGTAACGGCGTGGAGGCCGGTGGGGCACTGCAGGGTCAGGAGCGGAGCGCTCACTCCCGCATGATATCCAGCAATGGAGCAATGAGTGACCCAAATGTCACATGGACTCCGACAAGATATTTTGAGCAATGCAGCAATAATGGAGACGGCAGCACCATGCAGCAACTTAGGTGAGCGCGATCGGGGAGATAGCGGGGCCAGCAGCAGAGGGGGCAGGCTCGGCGGTTGCTCGCGGACCGCGACGACACCAACTAACTAACCGGCGCGCGTAAAGCAACACAGCACTGCTGCAACACGGCACCCCCAAACGCCAGCGTGTCAGAAACCTCCCAGCGCCAGCGCCCCGCCCACCCAGCCCAGCAACGGCACCCAGCCCGCCTCCTGCATCCTATCCCCAGGCCCCCTGGCCTTCTCACCCCGTTCGCCCTACCGTCCACTCTCAGCTTCCTTCCCCTGTATGTGTCGGCCCGTGGGTCCGTCTGACTCCAGACCCCTCACTACGACACGGAATCCCCAGCTGGCAGCGCGGCCTCACCCGTCGCCACGTCCTTCTTGCCGGCACCCTTCATCCGGCCCTGGCCCTCATCAGCCAGCTGCTGCAGCGCGGCCTCATAGCGGGACAGCCGGAGCACCTGGTCCAGCAGTGAGGCAACGTTGTGTCCGCTAGCGGCCAAGGCGCGCAACCGGCACACCAGACCTCGGAGGTCCTGTGGCATGTGCGTTTGTGATGTGTATTGGTGATGTGTGTTGGTGACGTGTGCGGGTTCGTGACGGGGATTGGTGATGTGGGTGCGCGTGCTTAGAGAACGAGCAGCCGCAGCCAGCGAAACGCGCGCAGGTGGTCTCACACGGTCTTACGGTAGCTCGTGCTACCGCATTCGGGTAGATCGCTCAAGTCCAGGCCGCCAAACCGAGTTTGCTTATGGTAGTACGACAGGCTGCTCTCATGGCCCATGGGTCGCCCCGAGGGACACAAGTCTGGCGGCGGCTGGGCGGCAGCTGACATATACCCGACACGCCGGGCGGCGGCCCTTACCATGATACCCTGCAGGACCTTCTTGGACAGTTTGACGGCCGCCAGGGGGCTGTCGGCTCCAATGGCTGTGGGGCCGGAAGGCAAATGGGACCACAGGCAGGCAGGCAGGCGGGCAGGCGGGGACGTAGGAGGCGAATGGGACCGCGGGCGGCGGCAGGTGGAAATCCGCAGATGGAGTTGAGGGCAAGTGGGAAGCTTGCTGGCGGGGGAGGACTAGAGAGAAAACGCCGTGCGTGAGTACGCTTTGAGACACACAGAAACGACATAAAGAAAGGATAAGGTATGGACACAAAGTTCCGGCTATCGGTACATGCTCCGGCTGGAGGGGAAGCCGCCTCATGCACGACCTTTAACAGCGAGGAACGATGCGTCGACCTACAAGGCCGGTCAGTCCACACAGATGTGAAGTACGGCACGAGCTGATCCAACCCTAAACCCTAAACCCCCCAACCCTTCCGTACACCCGCTCGTATAACCCCCCACCCGTCGAAGGCTCTAAATCGAAGGAACTCCGCCTCTCCACGTACGGCGAGGATCCCAGCCAGGCATGGAAATGGACCGTGCCAGATAGAGCAGCCAGCCCCAAACACACACGTGTGGCCGGTGACTAGGCTTGGTTGTGAATGCTGCACCATCACCCGCGGTTCGCAATATGTGGGCATATCACGCGACCCTGACATGTTACAGGCCCCTGACACCTCTGCCACCTCCCAGACCCGCCCTACCTGGCGCGTACATAGCTGCGCCACTACTCGCCCCTCCGCCCCTGTCGCTGCTGGCGGCTGCTGGCGGCTGCGGCTGCAACCCGGGGACGTCGCAGCAGCAGTCCCCCAGCAGCAGCGCCCCCAGGGTGATCCCGGCGGCGCGGGCGGCGTTGCGCATGGAGTCCATCGAGGCGTCACCTGTAAGTGGCGGGGACCATCACTACAGCCGCGACAGCGAGGTGGGGTGGCCGTCACACGGTGGTGGTACCTCAAGCAAGGAGGGGGACGTTATGTGGGGCGCTTACCAATGCCGCGTTTGGGCTCGTCGATTATGCGCTCTTACCAATGCCGCGCTTGGGCTCGTTGATTATGCGCTCCAGGAACACGTCGCTGCGCTGAGGCTCAAGCATAACGTGCAGGTAGGCCACCACGTCGCAGATTTCCTGGTGTTGAGGGAGGAGGGAGCACGGACACGGGGCGGCACGGCGCGTGGCGAGGTGAGACGCGGCGAGGCGAGGCGAAGGCGAGGGCGGCATCCGGCGGGAGGCCTCATGCGGCTCCCATTGGAAGGGAAGAATGGCGGGAGAGACGGTGTCCGGCCGGCCAGGTTATTGACAACACGGAGGATGAAACCATGCTCTGCCGAGCGGCGTCCGATAACTTGAGCCACAACCCGACAACGTGACCCCACCACCGCATCCGACAGCCCATCTCTCTTGCATTTGCTACACGCACACCGCCCCACTCTCGACACCTCGCCCGCCCGCCCTCCGCACACGAAACTGCCGCCACCCTCGCCCCCGCCCGCCCTCCTTAGCCGCCCGCCGCGCCCCGTACCTTGTATTGCCAGAACGGCATCCCGCCCACCACGGTGTACGGCAGCCCGCGCCGCGTGAACTCCTCCTCCAACGGCCTCGAGAGGTCCCTGTTGCGGTACAGCACCGCCACCTCGCTCAGCCGCCGCTGCTGCCCCTGGCCCAGGTCGCCGCTGTTCGCCCACCGGATGACCCTCTTTGCAACCGCCTTGGCTTCAACCGCCGGGCTGTCGTACACATGGTAGTTGATGGCGGCGGCAGGGGATCCAGAGCCGTCGACGGGCAGGTGGGGCCTCGCCGGCACGGGTGGGCTATACAGATCGGGCCGCGCGTCGGCGCACAAGACCGTGTCGGCGGCGGAGACGATGGTGGGTACGGACCTGTTCGTTGGCAGTACCGTTGGCGGTTGCGGTTGGGGCGTTGATGCGATCGGGGGAGGAGTTTGAAGAAACATCAAGGCCGGATGGTGGGAGGCGTGGGGCAGCCGTCAGCAGCTGGGCGCGCAGCTCCCCCACCTGTAGTTCATCGACAGGAGGTGGGTGCTGGTCTTTTTGAAGTCCCGCGCCAGGAAGGCGCTCATGTTACTGACCTGCGCAGGTTGGGTTCAGCGGACGGGTGGGTTGCGATGGGTGACAAAGTCCCTGATACATGCGGCCAGTGTGCTGTGGGGAGGGGGACGGCCGTCGAGGACGAGACGGGTAGTGGTGGGCGCGTATGAGCCCAGCTTCCGTTGCAGCGACAAACAAGCAACCGCCAGCAAACATCCCAGCAACAGTCAGCAAACATCCCAGCGCACGAGGTGCACGTGACCCACGGGTCAACTAACAGAGGGGACAGCTCCGGTGCCAGACAAGTGTATAAGTGCCAGACAAGTGTATAACACTTTGAGGGGTGATTCGGGTCCCGTGGTTCCGTCTTCCGAATCGTGACCGCGAACCTGGCATGATCGCGGGACCCGCCCCCCAGACCCGCACCCACCTCCGCCCCCCGCCAGCCGTATATGGCCTGGTCGGGGTCGCCCACCACAAACAAGGCCGAGGAGGGCGCCCTGAGCAGCTTGAGCAGTTTGTACTGGGCCGGATCGGTGTCCTGAGCGCGTGGGGGTCGAGGGCCGGGGGGCCCTGTAAGTTGAGACGTGCGCGGAGTCTGGTGGTGAGTGCATGTACATCCTAAAACTCGGACCCCGATAACCATCGCGGTAGTAAAGACCGCAGATTTCAGATGCGTCCAGGCGTTCCTGGACCCATCCTGGAGGCCTATCTATGGAAAGCGCGCCCGTCGGTTGGATCCATCAGCTTGGATCCATCAGCCTGGATCCATCAGCCTGGATGCATCAGCCTGGATCGTCACCTGGAACTCGTCGACCAGGATGTGTTCGAAGCGGGCCTGCCACCGCTCCGCCAGCTGTGGGTCCTGATCCAGCAGCCGCACCGGCAGACAGATCAAGTCGGAGAAGTCCACTGCGTTGTTGCGCCGGAGCAGCCTGGCGTTACGCGCAGCCGCGGCAAGGCCAGCGAGGTGTCAGGTGCGAAGCCGCTTGCATTCGAGGCACCCCACGAGAACGTAGCAATGTGTGTTAAGTTATTGCTAAGCTGCGATCCCCCGCGCGTGTGTCGGGTGGGAGGGAAAGAAAACCCGTGTACGACGAAAGAAAAAACCATCCAGGACAGCCTTTTGGAGATGTACACCGGAGAAATTTGTGGGGGAAACTAACGTCAGAGGTCGTATGTCGACCTTAAGCTTCGGGGGGCAGAAAATAAACAAGCAGCACGCGCTGCTGTAGAGCAGACGCTCAGGGCTGGACGAAGGGGGCTTGGGAGGGCTTGCAGGCTGGCGCTCAGTAACAGCCTCCTGCCGCGGCCTTAACCAGTGTAGGGCTGGGAAACGGAGTTGGGGAGAGGGAGCCATGCGAACCGCAGGTGGGACATACAGAGCCGCCGACCGCGCGCCTGGGGTGGCGGTTTTGGAGGGGTCCGTGATCCGCACAACACACTCACTGCTGGTACATGCAGTAGTACTTCTGGACCAGCGTGGGGTTCCACCTCTCAGCGATCGCCGGTGAGGTCCGCATGCTGACGGACTCGAACCTCCGCGCGGTCTTGTCGTCCATATGCATCAGCGCCGCCACCGTGGATGCCTCGTTGTAATGCCCCAGCGCCGCCAGACGCGTCTTCATGCCGGGAATAAGGCCCCCCAGCCGCGCCAGCAGCTTTGATGCGTCCGAGTGACTCAGCGCCGTCAGCTGCTTGCCTTTGCCGCTGGGCGCCTTCTCCTGCAAGTCGACCTCCTCCACCGCCTTCCGCAAAAGTCTTTCGCTCTGGAGGTGTGTTAGGAACGGCAGTGGTTTGACAGCAGCTGGGTGAGAATGGACGTTGTAGCAATCGGAGGGGGGGAAGAGGAGGCTGGGTGCGTGGGTGCTGCCCTCGCCGTCAACCCTGCCCTCGCCGTCAACCCCTGCCCTCGCCGCCAACCCCTGCCCCCGCCGTCAACCCCTGCCCTCGCCGTCAACCCCTGCCCTCGCCGTCAACCCTGCCCTCGCCGTCAACCCCTGCCCTCGCCAGTCTTCCTGACATCACCCACCACCCAACTCAGAGAACAAACATGCACCAAACAAGCGCGGACTCGTAAAACACGCGGCCCCACCGGCTTTCCCCCGCGTGCCCTCCATGGCGGCATCCCCCATCTCCTCTCCCAGCGGGCCCTATGAACCGCACGGGCGCCGCCCATCACCCCCTGGAGCCCACCTGATCTGCGTCCAGGATCTTGAACTTGGTGTCCACCCCCAGCCCATGCGTTGGCGCAATGGACTGCCTGCGATGCGGTTTAGAGCCGCACCCATGTGCCGTAAAACCCTGAGCCGCACCCATGTGCCGTAAAACCCTGAGCCGTGAGTATGGCCGTGATCGGTTGTGGCGGCGGTACCCCGACACCGCGGTGGTGGCGGCACCTTGATGGATCGGCTGCCCTTCCTCGCGAGCAGCGGTTACTGAACGCCAGGCAGCACGTGTATGTGAATGGCCGTACATGTGCGTCAGCCAGCAGAGGGACACACGCGGTAGCCACGCACGGCACGACTGCCGTGTCCGCCCATGCCGTCCAGGGAGGGCTACCGTAACGCCAACTCGCTGTCGCCTCCGTGACTCACCGCAGGATGAGCGCCCCAAGGCCGTGGAAGGTCTTTGCAAGCACTCGACGCGGAGGCCGCGGCGGCAGTCCCACCACAGGTTCCCCTTCCCGGCCGCCCTCCACACCAGCCCCGTCACCGCCAATGCCGCCGCTGCCACCGCCGCCCCCTGGTCCGCCGTCCTCGCCGCTAGCTTCCTGAGTCCCACCACACGCCACAGCCAGCCGTTCCTTGATCTCATTGGCAGCCTGCATGGAAGGATCGCACATGATGATTGTAAAATTAGAAAGGGTAACCGTAAAGAAGGATAGTGATTAGACTGTCCTAGTGGCCAAGGCACACGCGCGTATTTGTTGGGTAGGTCGGTTGGTAGTCGTGTGATTGTTACAGCAGACTCTACATGGAGAGTTATCGGGATTGTTACAGCAGACTCTACATGGAGAGTTATCGCCCGACACTGGCAAGAGACGAAGGAGGAGAAGGTGGAAATTGGGATGGGGATCGTTTTGTGGATGTACGGCACCTTGTTGGTGAAGGTGATTGCTAGGATGCGGCCGGGATCGACCCCGCAGCTGGCGATGAGGTAATGCGCCCGGGCCACCAGCACCCGCGTCTTCCCGCTTCCGGGTCCCGCCTGTCGGGAGAAGGAGGGGAAGTTGAAGGAGGAGGAAAGGGAGGGGGGGCGCAGGGTTACGGACAGCAGGAATGGGAGGGGTGAGGGCGGACGGGGCCGGTTTCTGGAAAGTTACTGGAGCATTTCGATCGGTGCATTGGCGCATTTAATGTTGGGGCAAATGGAAGGTGGCAGTTGCTCGCGTTGCATAACTTGGTGCCGAGCGGTGTGCCGAGGCCGGAGGGGAGATTGTGAACACCAGAGGGGCGCTTCCTCGGAGGGTTCCGAGCACGCAAGCAAGCGCGTCCGACGTCCCGCATCGCCAGATACCAGTCCAAGTTCCATCTCAACGCGTTGAGTGAACATTCGGACCTTAATTCGGACAATCCTCTCGGTGGTGAGCACGGCAGCTCGCTGCTCTTCATTTAGGCTGTCAGTCGGTGACGAAGGACGACTGCATGCCGGTGTGTGGTCGTCCTGTTTATTTAGTTTCGCCTTAATGCTGCTGCGCGTTGGCTCCGCGACTGCCTTGCCGGCAAGCCGTTTCCAAGATGATGACGCCGTGCACCAGGCAGTGCGCTGGCATTGAAGAAATGGACATGGCAACCAACCATGTTGCAATCGAGATGGATCAATTTTCAGTTGCGTCAGCCTTGACAACATCTTCTGTCCCGGAAGGCAAACAATCTGGTGCTGACTGCATACTTTGCCACAACTTCCCACGAAATAAGTAATTTCCGCCAAATGTTTAATACCGGTATAACACCATTTGTCTCAACTTGGGGAACTCATGACGAGCCGTACGAGTCAAAATGTTCCGTCCCTGGTCGTGTCAGTTGGCGGAGGCAATTTGAAGCTTTTGACGAGCGGCATCGACTACCAGCCTGTTTGATCACTCGATCTCCTTAGGAACTAGTGGGCTAAGCCATCCGCGATCAGACAGAAGCCCAGGACCATGAGCAATCAACCCAGCCAAATCAAGCTATGCTAGTGACCACTGGCATTACTCACTGGACAACGGTGACGCAGTATAGTTCGGTTCAAACATAGTCATTCTTGCTTTCCGCCAATCTCTGCCGTGTTGCGCCACGCAGGGTCGCAATGCTGTCGTGCTTCTGGGCCGCGTACTCGGGGGAACGCGCCCTAACGCGCCCGCCGCCCAGCGAGGACCAACGTAGCCTCAGCTGACAGAGCTCGCATCACCCATTGCACGGACAGGCAGCAACGGGAGGAACAGATTCCGATGAACATCAACATCATGGCGTCTCAGTGTGTTCCTGAGCCCGTGAGCGCGCCTGCTGGGTTCAGCCTTCAGGACATGGGCCCCTCTTCTTGTCCTGGATTCTCCCCGGTTTGAGGACACTGTAACGTCTTATTATTACCAAATGGGCTTTACCAAGCTTGTGCGCAGGCTGTGGCCCGGGTTTTGCATTCGATGTGTTGTAGCGCTTTGTAGAACACATGACACCAAAAAACGTACGTTGTCACTTAGTCACGCTCCGCGACAACCTTGCGCGTGCCGTGTGTATCGGGCATGTTGCCGCAGCAACTACACCGGGGGGAAGCTCTCCCAGCCGCACATAAGCTCCATGAAAGAATACCAACCAACTATAAGCGTTGGTACCTAGTGCACACGTCCCTTGGCTTCGCACCATATGGTACAATATAGTATCTTCAGTTTGTCCAGTAGTACGGAGGAGCCGATGGCCTCATCTCAGCACGCATCAACGGTATAGCGCAGAAACATCCTTTTCAAGTCATTCTTCATTCGTTTTTCTTCCCCACGTCCGTGTTTTCGCCAAGCGGAGTCGGCCAGCGCTCCCTTTAACTGCGCGCTAGCACCCTCCACCCAAATCCCACCCCATGGTACGCCACCAACGCCATCAACGCCCCCAACCTCGCGTACCTTGGACCCCCCTGCTGCTGACGCTTGCCGTCCATCCACAGCTGCCATTATGCAGACACACCACCCCCGCCCTCAACTCTCACCCGCGCGCCCCGACCTGTAGATTATTGCTCATTAGGTCCCGGCATATTATTTCTACCATCACTTCCACGAGCAACCGCCTTTTCCCGCCCCAGGCCAACCCCTGCACCTGACCCAGCTGCATCTCCACCCTCACCCCGCTGGGCCCCCCTTCCACCCTCTCCACCATCACCGCACCCGGGTCACCCCAACGGTGCCTCCCACAAACCCACCGCCTCCACCACCCCCGCCCTCGCCCTCTAAAACCCAAAAACCCACCGCCTCCACCACCCTCACCCTCGCCCTTCTTCTCCCCTGTCTCCACCACCTTCTCCCTTCGGCTGGTCCGCGTCCAGACCGGGCCGCGGCGGACGTGGAGGATGCGGCGGAGCGTTGGGCGGGTGCGGTGGCTTCGTTGGCCGCGCGGGGAGGGGCGGGTCGGGGTGCCGGTCTGGGGCGTTGGTGCAGGAGATAATGAAGTAGTTGTCGATGTCTGGGATGGGAAACACCCAGCCGAGGTACCTGGACTCGAGCTTTCCCGTCAGGAAGAAGATGATTCGTTCGGGGAACGTAAAGCACTGCGTGTAGATGGTAAAGAGGTATTGCTGGGGTACGCTGCTGGCGTCCATATCAACGGTGATTACCTGGAGGGGGGGCCAGGCAGAGTGGGAGGGAGGGAAGACCCGTGGATGCGAGAAAAAACCGTTTAGAACAGACGTTTGCCCCAGGCAGCGGGAGAGGGCTTTCGAGGAAGACCCGTGGATGCCCGAAAAAACCCGTTTAGAACAGGCGTTTTGAGAACAGAGGGAGAGGGAGGGAAGAGGAGGGAGGGCCAGGAAGGCAAAGGAGGGGAGGGGATGGCAGGACGCATGGAGGGAAACGGTTGCGACTGTTTTTGAGGCAGCTGGGGGTCGACGGAGCGCGAGCTCGAGGAGCGGGGCGGGGGAGGCGTAGCTGACTCTGCAAACCCTGAAGGAGCGAAGCCCCCACTGTGCGTCATTTACTCCATCAGAGAGTTGCTCCTGGCATAGCGGAGAGGTCCCTCCGCCCCCTGTCCGACCCAGCCCCCTCCGCCCCCCTGCCCGACCCAGCCCCCTCCGCCCCCCTGATCGACCCAGCTCCCTCCGCCCCCCTGACCGACCCAGCTCCCTCCGCCCCCCTGCCTGACCCAGCTCCCTCCGCCCCCCTGCCCGACCCGGCGCCCTCTGCCCGACCCGGCGCCCTCTGCCCGGCCCGGCGGCCTCTGCCCGACCCGGCCCCCTCTCCCCCACCTCCGGGAACGCCCTGGCGGGTATGTCCACTGGCTGCAGCGCAGTGATCCCGGCCTGCTGGTCGTAGAACGACACCACCAGGCTGCCGCTGACCTGGACCTTGGGTTGGGTTGGGTTGGTTGAGTTGGGTTGGTTGGGTTGGGTTGGGTTGGGTTGGGTTGGGTTGGGTTGGGTTGGGTTGGGTCGGGTTGGGTCGGGTTGGGTCGGGTTGGGTCGGATAACGCGGGCGGCACTCACTGGCATGTAGTTCGGGTTGAAGATGGGCATGGTGGCTGTTAGGATGATCTGGTAGGTGGACTTGCTGGTGTTGAACGACATGCGGCTGGACCGCACCTGCAGCGCAGCGGAGCGGAGAGAGGGCCGGTGGGTGGGTTCGAGGAAGACCCGTGGATGCAAGAAAAAACCGGTGGGTGGGTGGGGTGACCGGTGGGTAGGTAGGCAGGTTGGATGGACGGCCCCACAGCCAGGCGAAGCCCACACCGGGCGCACGTCAGCGGGTCGATGGAGAGTACGGTAGCGGCTGACCAGAGGGACACTCCCTGCGCAAAGATTTCCACCTCCTCGCTAGCCGGCTCGCAACGCAGTGCGGCAGACCGCCAGCAACATCGAAAACGACAGCCTAGGCATCAGAGGTCAGACAGCGTCGCACCCGGTTCGCTTCCTAGTGCCCGGCCCCTTCTCCAGCAGACCACCCCGTCCCTCTCCCCCACCACCTCGCTGGCCTCCACCCCTCTGCGCACCTGGATGCTGCCCACAGTGACACCGCGGGGCACAGCCACAAACACACCAGCCGCCAGGGCGACCGCCAGCAGGAGCTGCGAGGTCGAGATGGTAGGGTGGGTCGGAATCGAGATTTGGTGCGGCAGCTCAAGTGGGGGCGTTGACTGATGGCGCACACGCGCCAGCAGCGTGGGGCGCGCGCCCCTGCCCCGTATTCTCTGGGAAGTCCGGCACTGTCAAGTCTGTTTGGTGGTCGTTGGCCGTTATCATGTGGCTATTTAGTATGAGTTCATGGGCCGAACGGTTTGTTACATATCCGTTCCTCCCAACCATCCTCAGTTCAATGGCAACGCTGCGCGGTAGCCGGCGGCTCTTGTTTCGGGTCGAAGGTAGGGTTGGGCCAAATCTTAGCCCGGACGACAATGGGGGCGACGACATAAAAATGTGGTAGCTAATGCGAAATGTTGCTCATCCTCATTTAATTATCGCTGTAATCGCAGGGGATACTCAGCAAGGGTTTTCCGCCAAGGTAGGTATGAACGCACCAGACATGAAACCAATAGGGCGGTATGCCGAGGTTTAAGCCGGTCATCTGCAAGGGCATTGGATTGTGTGAGGAGCGCGCTCAGGAGGTTAGCGGCAAGCGATTCTCGGGTCTCGCCTTACCGGACAAGGGGATGAGGGTCAGGTAATTGCTCTGGACAGGTGGTTGCGACCTCTGCCCAAAATTTTTGATGCGTTCCAGCCAAGTAGCGGGAGCCTGCCGCCGATTTGCAAAGTAGTCGGCGCCCGTGTCGCTGTCGCTCTCATCTCCAAACGGAGCATTGCGATAACCCTGCCCTAGCGATTCATTGACTGGGCTACCAACATCAGATAACCTCTCGTACACGTGTGCGGAGGGGCTGATGAGCGCGGCTTGGGACATTGTTTTTTCCGAGTATGGGTCAACAATGCCAGTATGCCACATTCAATGATTAACGAAGTTTTTCCCGGCCATCACGTTATTTGATATTCGAACTAATTCCTTACCAGATGTTGTAAGGGTAGCTAGGTAACATTTCCAGAGAGTTTCGGAGCCGACGCGCCACAATCCTATCGTTATACATTTATACACGATTTACATACAATCAGTGCTTATTTACTTTGGCGTCTTCCCGTTGTCTGACGGTGCTGGACAGATGGAATCGGAGGTGTCCGAAATCCTCCCGGGTGCGACCATCACCATGCCGCCTGCAGAACCTCATCTTCTTGTTTATGCATCTCCTGTGAATTGATACGCAATAATGGGTTTGTGGATCCCAAACCGGCCGCAGGCCTGTACGTCGGCGGCCTGTCAAGCCTCAAGTACCTGGAGGCGCTGAGCATTACACATGTGCTGGTGAGGTTTACTGCGTCCTGGAGCGGCCCATGGCACCGGTCGGTACCGGTCGGTGCTGTCAGACCTCTCACTGCCACTGGCGGGATGGCCGGGGTCCCACCAGCAGCAGCATCAAAGCAGTGTATCAGGGAAAGCCACTCGCTGTCCATCCCACACCCCATGGGCTACCGATTGTGCGTTGGTTATCCTTAATGCTACCTGCTGCCCAGTTGGACTCCAAATCGAGCCCCAAACCCAACTCCAATATGTTCCCCGTCTCCGCGCCTTCCTGCCCACCACCTCCCCCGCCTCCAGTCGGTGCTCAACTTCCCCCTGCAAAAGGACCTCAGCTCGTATGCAACGCTGCAGCTGCCACTCCAGGTAACCCTCGGGCTCCGAAACCCATCCGCGCAACCCGCAACCCTGATTCGGTCCCCCTGTACGGCACGGCACCCCATCGCACACGGCCTAACCACACCAGTCCACGTCAGCCGTGCCGAGCTGCCGGTAGTATGGATCATAAAACCACGCCCTCCGCGTCCTCCACGCCCTCCACGCCCTCCGCGCCCTCAACGCCCTCCACGCGCCCCGCGGCGCCTCATCAGGACTCCGCGGGCGCCAACATGCTCCAGTACCTGCCAGCTGCCATCAAGTTCCTAGATGGGGCGCTGGGGGCTCCAGCCGCGCATGCTGATGCCGCAGTGGCAGCAACAGCAGTAGCAGCAACAGCAGCAGCAACAACAGCAGTAGCAGCGGACTCCGAGGGCTGTGCGGGAGCTGGCGGCGATGCTGGAGTGGCCGTCGCCGGGGCCGGGGCCGGGGTAAAGAGCGGCGGCGCTCGAGTGTTGGTGCACTGCCAGGCGGGGGTGTCTCGGAGTCCGTCCATCGTGGTTGGCTGGCTCATGCGCAGGTGCGTCAGTGGGTCGGTGGGTCGGTGGGTCGGTAAGTTGGACGTGAGGGTTTGGACCAGTAGGCCCGGGGTCGCCCGGCGCACACCCCCACCGCCGACCCGCGCTCCTCCTCCCCTGGGCGCCCCAACACACCGCCCTGCAGCCGGGGCCTGTCCGCCGAGGATGCGCTGGCCCTCGTCCTCAGCCGCCGCCCCTTCGTCGACCCCAATGAGGGCTTCCGGGCGCAGTTGGCGCTCTTCGGCGACATGCGATGCAGCCTGGACCCCACGCACCCCGTGTATCGGCTGTGGTGCCTGGAGGAGGTGCGGGACTCCAACCGGGGAGCGACAGGAGCAGCAGCAGCAGCAAGCGGTCCAAACCGAGTTTTTAACTTTTTATGTGCCTAGCTGGTGAAATGGAACGCTGTCGCTGTTTGCACTGCATGGCGTGGCGGCTGCTTGCTCCGTGGCATCCATGGCCGCATCCCCCTCCTCCACACGCACCTTTAACCCCCGCTTACATTGCCTCAACAGCTGGCCACTCGGTGGGAGGAGCAGGGCTACGTGGACCCGGTCGCTTTCGCGCAGCTGCCGGACGGACCCGCGGGTCTGTCGGCAGCGCTGGCGGCACAACAGACGCTCTACCGCTGCCGCAAGTGCCGCCAGCTGCTAGCCACGTCGGCGCATGTCGTACCCGTTGAGGCGGCGGCTGGTGGGTGGGCGGGATAGGGCCGGCGGGGGCGAGGAATGCGTGGAGGGGGGGCTCCCAAGCTGGTGCCGGTGGGAGCGTGGTGGTGGTGGTGGTAGGTAGGCGGGCTCGCAGGAAACTCGTGCGCCGACACACAAGAGGGAGAAAATGCCTAGGTGGGCAGGGTCTGGTGGGCAGGGTCTGGTGGGAAGGTCTGGTGGGCAGGGTCTGGTGGGGAGGTCTGGTGGGGAGGTCTGGTGGGGAGTGACACGAACGAAGCCGGACTTCTTGGCAGGATGCGTCGCGACCTCGGTGAACATGAGTCAGCCCTCCCACCCGCAAATGGAACACCTTACCTTCCCACCTCACCTCACCAACTGTCCACACCACACACAGCCATCCCGCAACCCAACTCCATGTTGCCCCAACAGGCCACCGCATCTTCCGCGACCGCTACCGCTACCGCCATGTGCCTAATCCGGTCGACGCCGCCGGGGCGGACGCCGCCACCGAGTCCTGTCTCTTCGTGGAGCCGATCCAGTGGATGTCGGGGGGCATCACGGGGGTGGTGGCGGGCAAGCTGCACTGCCCGAAATGCTCGGCGCGGCTGGGCTCGTTCAACTGGTCGGGTGAGGCGCCGGTGCGATTGGGTGCTGATACCGGGAATGGGGACGTTGTGACAACCGAAACGCTTGTGCCCGGCAGCTGGATGCGGTCACGTGACAGGCCGGGGGCTAATAGTTTGGTGGGGTCATGCGATAAGCTAGGCGGGCTAGTGATCCGGTGGTTGGGTGATGCTCTTTGCCTGGGGATCTAGGTAAAGGGAAGGGCCAACATTAGCGAACCCCACACGCCTGGCTGCGCTGCAGGCATTTCCAACCCAGCCGGCGCCTGGGTGACTCCCGCCTTCCAGCTGCACCACTCGAAGGTAGTTGGGGTCCAGGGAGGGGGATGTATAAAAACCGTTTTACGCAACGGGACAGAGACAGGGAGGGGGAGAGAGACAGAGAGCAAAACCGACGGCGCTGCTGCCAAAGCAGTCGGCTGTTGCCGTGCCGGTCCACGTGTCCCTGTGTCGACCTGGCGCTATCCTTATAACGGTCGTCAACGGGCTCGGGTGGGCTGATTGACAGCCAACCCGACTTTCGCATCCACACCGGCGCCTTGCAGCCCTGACGCCACCTTCCCCACCGCGTTGCCACCACACGTACGGCCACTGGTGCCACACCGCCCCGCGACAGATCGACACCGTGGTTCCGGAGCCACTGGAGGCCCTGGTCAATGTACGGCGACCCCTCGTCGGACCCGGGCTCAGAGGGGGCCCAGCGGCTGCGGCCGGCAGCGGCGGCGCTGCGGCGGGTGCTGCGGCGTCGACAGCGCAGGTCCCGGGCGCGGCTGCGGCTGTTGCCAGTGTGGCGGCGCCGTCGTTGCCGGCGGCGCTGCCGGCGGCGGTGCGGCGTATGGGACTAGGCCGGTCTGGCGCTGGCGGCGAGGAGGAAGATGAGGAGCAGCTGCCGGAGCCGCAGCTGCAGCTAGGCCCCGAGGAGGTGGCGGCGGAGGCGGCAGCGGCAGCAGCGCCAGAGGCGGCAGTGCGAGAGGTAGCGTTGGAGGCAGAAGAGGAGGTGGCGGCGGCGGCGGCGGGGGCGACTTCCTCGGGTCCCGAGTCGGGGCAAGGCGGCGGCGGGGGCGCCGCGGCTGGCTGTACGGCAGCCTGGTTCACGCACCTCATCCTGGACTGTGACGGGGTGATGGTGGACAGCGAGGCAGCCAGCTGCGAGGCCCTGCGGAGGGCGATACTGGAGGTGTGTGGCAGGTGTTCGGGGACAGCGGGGTCCCCGCTTTTGATTTTTGGGTTGTCCGGGGACAGCGGCTCGCTGCGACCGGCGGTCGAGGATCCGGGGGGGTCGATGGGCCCAGGGGCGGCATCACAGTGCCGCAGCAGGCGCACGTTTCTTGCGTCCCCGTGCAGCCCGCACCGATCCCGCACCGATCTCGCACCGATCCCATCTGCTCCAACCCACCAGCCCCCTCCCCACTTAACTTACCGGTAAACTTACGCACACGCTGTGGCCCCACAGGTTACGGGGTTTGACATCCCCCACACCTTCCCCCGGGATTATGTCGAGGTGAGCCCACATGCCCTAAGCCCGCCGCAGTGCACGGTCTGACCAGCTGCCCAGCCCTGGGTTGCAGCTGGGACTGCTCGTCCGGAACCGCTCCGGAACCTCGCCGAGCCCTCCTCCCTTTCCTTGCCGCGCCGCAGGTGTTTGGCATGGACGTGAGGTCGTGTGTGGCGCACTATCGCGAGCAGTTCTCGAGGTGAGGCTGTCATCAGCGCGCCCAGAAGAGCAGGCGAAACGCCCGAGGCCGAACGAAGACGGACCGGGAGGGCTGGGGTTGTGCGACCACATACTGCTGCCGCAATCAGGGGACGCGCTAGTGATACTCTGATGCGTTGTTGCGATAAGTTCGCTAGTGATACTCTGATGCGGTTGTTGCGATAAGTTGGGCCGCGGCCACCCGCCAGGCTGTCAGGTGGTACCTACGGCTGTGCTTTGCAGGGCCTGATACTCTGATGCGGTTGTTGCGATAAGTTGGGCCGCGGCCACCGGTATCTGCGGCTGTGCTTTGCCGGGCTCGGAGTGTTTCCTTGCTGGTGAGGTTGATGCGGATACCGCTATGCAGTGAGCGGCGCGGGACTGTGGTTCCCACCTGGGAACCCTCTTCCCGCATAGCGAAGCCGGGCGGTGGAAGCTCAGCGACCCCTCCTGGCCCCCTGTCCCAGGACGGAATGGGAGGCACCGGAGGTCCTGGCCCCCCGGGTGCAGGCCGCCAAGGAGGGCCACTACAAGCAGCTCACAGAGGGTGCGAGGGGGTTTGGGGAAGTGCGCTGTTTCGGATTGAAGCCGGGAAGGAGGGTACGCGTGTGGAGTTGGGTCGGGCTGCAGCGCCGGTTGTGTCACTTGGCGCTATGTCCTACTGCCGCTTTCCGCACCGCCCTGCACCCCGCAACCCGCAACCCGCGCCTGCTAGCGTTCCGGTCTCTCCTCTGGCGTCTCTACGCTGCCTCATCCCGCCCTGTGCTGCCCCGTGCTGCCCCGTGCCGCACTTGATCATTCTCTGCTGGCAGGTGGCATCTCCGCGTTCGATGGTGCAGAGCGGCTGATTCGGCGGGCGCTTGCAGCGGGCATGCAGGTACGGCACCCGCGCCAACAGGAGGCGTGTCGCCTTGCCACTCCATGTTGGGAAAAGAACGTCACTTACATCTACCGGTAATTCCAGCGGCCCTTGCCCCATCATGAGCGACCCGCTTTTCCATCCACATCCATTCGCCCCACCCTCTCTGCACCGCTTCTCCTCCCCCTCCGGTTACCATACAGTGCATCCGTGCCCAGCAGCCTCAAGCCGACCCCTCACCCTAACTACCGGTATTTCCCCGCAAAAACGACTTGAACACCAACGGAAATTGTCGCCACAACGCAGGTCGGCGTTGCCTCTTCAGGCGCCCCGGACAAGATAGCCCGCAACCTAATCAGTAGCGGCCTAGCGCCTCTAGTGCCTAATCACGCCATCGTGTCCGCGTCGCATGTGGCGGCGGGCAAACCCGCCCCCGACGTCTACCTGGCAGCCATGGAGGCCACGGGTGAGGCTGGCTGGCGGCGGGGAGAAGGTTTTCCAAGTCGCGAGCATTCGAGGGTTGGGCCAGGCTTGCCGCAACGCGGCCCGACGTTTGCCCAGGAACTGGGTCAGCCCCTGCTTCACTGTTGGGTGCTGGGGCAGGGGCATAGGGTGGGTCTCCGCCAGGCAACCCTTCCTACTCCCCTCTGTCCCTCACTCCCTGGGCACATCGCAGGGTGTCAGGACCCTCGGAGGGCGCTGGTGGTAGAGGACGCAGTCAACGGGCTGAAGGTGAGAACGACCGCACTGCACGTGGATCGCGGTGTGCTCCACACCGCCGCTGTCCAACCGCCCCTTCCTAAACTACGCAATGTCGATTTCTCTGTATTCCGTCACGTGTCAAATGACGCAATCGCCGCCCAAGTGCTTTCCATCCCCCTCAGTCAGTGCTTCCCTCCCATCATCGCATCCCTGATACACCCCATGACGGACTGACGAGTTTTGGCCACACACCCATGGCGATGGTGGCCCCTTGGACCACAACGCAGGCCGCCCGCGCCGCCGGTATGTTCACTGTTGGCATCACCAACCAGCTGCCCGAGCCCATTTTGGCGCCCTGGGCTGACATGGTGGTGGTGCACTTGGACGAGGTGGACCCGGCAAGCCTGGTGCCACCGGACGGAGCACGAACAGCGGATGCGAACGGCGGAAACGGCGTGAAGGGTGGCGGCTTTGGAACGTACCGGGGGGCCTGCTAATGAGTGGGGATTCGTTGCAAAGACAGAGAGAGCATAGGGGCCGCGCGCACACGGGTCTGGTTCGGGTGGGTATGGTGTTGTCACGGCGATGAAGGGAATTCTCACATGCAATGTGAAAGGATTACCCCGTGTATGTTGGGAGCTGTTGATGGGCCATTGGCAGCTACCGCCAAGGGAAAACCGTTAAGGCTGCTGGTCGAGGTTGGTTCCGTGATTACTGCATGATACTGCAGCGTGCTTCATGCCAGGGCTGTAATGCAGTCTATTGCATAGCTGCACGTTGTGGGAGGTCCCGAGATGAACGGACTGACATGACAACGGGTATTTTACGGTTTAAAGATGGAAGTCCTGTCGCAGAAGCCACGTAAAGACATGTTTCCCATGTAGAAGTAACTGTTACAGTGGGTTCCAGACCAAAAGGCAGAACCATTGGACACATCACTGGACACTGAAGGAGACGAAAGAAAACACAAGCTCTGTCCTCATGTATGGTTTGCCATGCACCAATACTCGACAATTTTCGAACTAAAGGTGGCAGACGAGTGAAGGACGGTTGCTACTACTCTCCGGCTTGGACATGAGCCAGCTGCAACAGCAACATGCCGCACGTCGGTTTACGACATTGCATTAGGTGTACCTGCTTTGAATACTTTGCAACTGACAACGTAACGAGTAGACGCGGAACAAGACAACTGCCAGCCAACTGGATATCGATCTGGCGTAAGACAACACGTACTACATTGCAACAGACAGCAGAGTAGGGCAATTCAGTATGACAACGCATCGCGTCAACAGCAGCCATCGCCGCCCCCACAACACGAGCGTGAGAAGCCCACTGTAACATTTGCTACTATGATAGTGACAACGTTTGGAAGGCGACGTCCGCCTTCTGGTGTCAGGATCAGATGCACATAGATAGGATATGGAATTGATGAACAACACATGGTTATGCTACGACTTTAGGGGCCGCTTGCGTCGGGAAAACCTGGGAAAACAAAGCGACGTTGGGCGGGCTGCCCCATGGGAGGTGCATTCCTACAGCGGCCTACACCAGCCTACATTCCTATACCAGCCTACATCCCTAAGCCGGCCTGGTCAGCGCCACCGGGTCAGGAACAAGGAAGACGCGTTCTGTCCAAGGAAAACGCTTTCATGTCATTGCCGTTTGGCGGGAGATTTTTTGTATGCCTAGGCAGCTAGTCCAAAGGAAATTTGACTCCACGCATGGCCAGGTGTGTTGCTCAATGTATAAAAGCAATTTCATGCCTACCAGCAGCACCTGCCTACAACTCACACGGACCTGCGCGAGCAAACATTATTGGGTTCCCGCGCACGCGATACGGCACTTCAAACATTTCCTGAGATACGGCACCGATAACATTTCGCGAGTGCATCCAGCATCCAGGACCCGCCCCGGGGCTCAGCTGAGCCGTCCGTCCCTTTCCGACAAGCAAGTTCCGAGTAGGCCCACTCCAAAGCTGAGCATTTAGACATAGGGTTGCACCTTCCGCCCGACAATCGGCAACCCGCCGATGGCCACATCCGTATTTCGCGACATCACGCCTCACTCTGACGAAGGCACGATATAAAAGTAACTACTTTACTTGTGTCCGGGCCATAACTTGGTAAACAAACAAAGGCTTGTTCGTTGCAGGGCTGAAGTCCTGGTCTCAAAGGGCCTGCAGCGCACAGACGCCAGGAGCTGCGTCATCCGCATGCCATCTTGTCGCCCGCTTGCCATCACCCACGAGCCTCTTCAAATCGCACCCGGCAAGCCACAATGTAGTCACCCTTAAAGGGGATCAACCTGACATGCGTAAAAAACAGCAGCGGCGACTGCCCTGACGCTGCCACGGCGGCGGCGCCCTCAGACTCCTGGAGTGAAGCGTGTTGGACCTCCGTCCAGATTTGGGACCCGTCGCCTCCTAGCTCCGCCCTGCTCGCATCGCCCTCCGCGGCCATGTCAACAGCCTCAACAATCCGGGGCGACCTTTCAATGTTCTGCGGTGGTGCTCTGGGCCCCGCCCTGGTACCGGTGTTAGCTCTTGGCATTCCTCCCGTGCCGCTGGTACGCGGTAGCAGCGAAGCTTGTGGCAAGCTCGGCAAGCTAACGAAGCTCGGGCAAGGTCCACTGGCGACATCAGGAATGCCGCTGATCACCTCCCTGCCGTCCAGGGAAGGTCCGTGCCGCAGTGAGGAGAAGCCAGTGAACTCTGTCGCCGCTGTTTGGAGTGTGGCGTCTTCCACGAGGCTGCTCACCGCCAAGCCGGATGGCATGGTCGACAGAGCTGCAGCGCTCATGATCTCGAAACGATCTTCAGACTCATCGCGGATGCCATGAATGCTGCCGACACCGACGGGATTCTGTGCTTGCTGCATCGTAGCGCGGGTCAGGCTGGAGCGGTCGCTGTCATCCTGTGCTGGCATGCTCCACAATGGGTGCCGTGGAGTGTTAGGAGCCGCACTCTCGGCAGCGCTTGACATCGCGTCGTCAGAAAGCACAGGCCTTGCCCTGGAATTAGCACTATGCTGTGGCGGCCCGCTATCCGCGTGCCCTGTACTGAGTGCGTCGTAGCCGGTGCTACTGGCCGCAGATGAAGCGCGCTCGCAAGCATCGCCGTCCAGTTGAAGGTATTGCAGCAAGGTCCTTGGCCGACATAATCCCGTCGCCGTTGAAGCCCGCAGACCGTGCTTCAGCGGATTTGGTAGCGCGTCCTGCTGCTGCAGTGCGTGCATGCCGGAATGGCTCAAAGCTGCTCTGGAGGAGGATGGCCGCGGCGCGAACAGCTGGTGCCGCGCACTTCCAGCGCGGCTTGGCGGCCTGGTGCCAGGGCGCCGGAGCTCGTGGCCGTCTATGCTGACGATACGACCCAAGTGCAACATCGACTTGATGCGGTTGTCGGAGACGCTGTGGGTCTGTGCGGCGGCTGTGACTGCACGCAGCGTCCTAGACCCAAGGCCAGGACCTGACGTGGTCTGCGGACCTGAATTGGTGTGCGGACCTGACTTGGTCTGCGGACTGCTAACGTCAGGCCCGAGATTGACACGACTGTGTGCCCGCAAAGCTGCTCTAAGCAGTTTGTTGTTGGCAGCAGTGTCTCGATCCTGTTTAGCGTGGGGGTCGCCCTTCGATCTCAGCCTGGCGGCCGCAGCATTCAGCGCCGCCATCTGTGGGTCTCCGTCGCCCTTCGTGGGTTGCATGGGTTTCGAAGATGGCAGCGGGGCCCGAGATAGGGGTGTACGGTACATCACTCAGTCATCAGTCACCTTGCGTGCCGGTGCGGCATGGCAGTGAGGCGGCTCGCTGGACACATGGACAAACGTTTGGGAAAAATCGTTAAGCTGGCGCTAGATATGTTCCTCCCGCGGCAAATGAAAAGCGGGACTTGCTATGAAAATATCCAGGTGAGTACCGACAGCTTCAGCAAGAACGCCTTTCCTCACATCCAGCGCCCTTCACATGTGCGACAGCCACCGACATAAAAACATTGTCGCGTACCAGTTGATGCTTCAAACCGGCAAATTGGGTTGATACCACTACTGGGTTGGGACTATTCGTACTGATTCGTACAGCTTGGTCCTCACCTGTCCAAGCACGGCGCTCGCCACGGCCATGCTGACGAGCACCTCCTGCCAGGGCACGTGCGCGGCGAGGCTAATTGCTCTCTTGCACGCTGCGCCGTGGTATGCCATCCGGCCGTCGAACGTCAACCCCGCCTGTGTACACCAGGGGTTGCACGATAGCAGAGCAACCATGGCCCAATTATATTGCCGGCAAGCTTACACAGCGGGAATGCCTGTCAACAGCGGAGTGAGCTCGCATGAAATTTGGAGTTCACAACCAGCCCATATACAGCACAAGGCATAGCGCAGCCAGGACATACGCTGAACTGATCCCCCACGCTGCCAGACAGCCCACCTGCAGGATGCCCACATCCACCCCGCCACGCATGACTGGAGGCTCAGCCAAGGGCATCGATGCCTGCAGCAGCAACAACGCGTGTATAGGACACATCAGCTGTATGCGACAGGTGGGTGGCGTAATTGGCACTGTTGGAGGCCGTCCGGATTGCCGACAGAAGGCCGTGGATGGATCTTGACGGGAGCTTACCCTGTCCAAGTCGTGCAGCAAGGATGGCGAACATGTTGGGTCGTTGTGAAGGTCCTTCACCTCATCTTTCAAGGTCAACAGCCACCTGCGCGTCGGCGCGATCAGACGTGCCCTATATCTTAACAAGTATGCACCGGTATGGGTTACGGGTGCAAATGGCCCGCTGGGACACCGAAAGTCACGCACAGCAACACAAGGTTGATGCGGACTGCACTGACGACAACCGCACTGGGAAACTTAGCACAGAGTACACAGTCCTCATCGGGAAACTATACCTTTTCAAGCCATGTGTCACAACCAGTCGTCAAGTCGCCTGGTGCTGAGGCCCGGCTGAGGTGCAGGATGCCCGCCGCTGCTGGCAGCCAAGGACCCACTCACCCGACAGCGTGTTTTGGCTCTGCGAAGACCGCCGCTTGCAGTGCTCCGGATCCAGTGGGCAGCTGCAAGTATGGGGAAGGCGGTCCCACCTTAAGAGGAAGAGCGATGGCTTTCCTTGCGTATTTTGCGTGGCTACCTTTCAAGTACCGCACCACCAGCCCGCGGATGTGGACAGCCATCGAAACCTGAAGCATACAATCAAACAGGGCTGGAGCCCCATATTCGTTTGGCTTATCGGCCGCCGTCCAAAGTAGTAGTTCCCTTCAACAATTTATTTCCTAGTTCGATTCCTAGAAATGCACTTTAGCATGTACCGGTAGTTTTAACGCATCGCATCCTTTCGGGCCGCCCACCAGATAGCCGAAAAATTGGTTTGCGAGCTCCTGTGATCGCTCCCTTATAGCGATTTGATACGCGGACGCCAGCTCCAAGCCCCAGGCAGCTAAGTCCTCCAGCTGCGCGACCGCCAACGCCAGGCAGCCCAGTGGTGCCGCCAGCACTCCGGGAACCTGCGCAATGGGGCAGGTGGGCCCCCATGATCTGTACGGATGAGGACCACGTAAGATACCTAAGCGCATGTAGGCTGCTGGGGCAAGCACGCGGCAGGGCATGCGCACGCCACGCGACACTGTGTGTACTGAAGATTTCAGGCGTGAGCGTTCTGGTTTCGATTTACCGGTATATCCCGGAATTGTTATGGAACCAATGCAACGAGCCCGGTCCACGAGGTCGCTTCATGAATGGCTCTTGCCTAGCCCTGTCTAGCGTCTACCCACCTTTTGTTGGATAGCACGCGGCGGATCTAAGAAGGCGGCCCGCGCCACAAGGGACTGGCTGAACAAGCTGTATATCTCCACTGCCGGATCGCCCTCCTTTAGAACGTGGCGGCCGCTGTGCAGCACCACGCTGGCCTGCCGAAGCAGCAACACGAAGTCCAGGGAGGCGAGCGCAGCGCCAGACATGGTGATCTGACCACCGCGTCCCGCGTCGCTGATGGCTTTTGCTGCCTGCATCACCGGACCCGAGTACACGGTACGCTGGCTGGCCCGGTTGAAGCGCACATCCCCTTCATCCAGCACACCACTGTGGTAGCCGATTCGGACTCGGAGACCCCTGCATTCAGCCAGCATACACAGCAAGGAGGGGGCGCGGACAGAAGGGGCATGCAGTTCACATAACGCACACGGGTAAAAGCCGTCATGAAGGAAACGTAGCAAGGGCAGAGCAATGGAAATATCGAAGGACGAAGGCAATCCTTACCTGCCTTATGGCAGCTAGTACCCGGAGTGCTGTGCTTTCGTACGTGAGGAGCCATGTACGACGAGCTTTGCGTGTATGACAAACTCCTTCGGTGTTGACATGCTACACGGGCTATATGGCTGTCGCCCCCAAGGGTGAGTACCTTACTTGTTCGTCAGGTAGCAGCGCTCACCGCGCTATCCCACGTGCACGGCCCCCTGAGCAACGAACACACCCACTCCTGACTGGTTGACGCTGCCGTACCTCCAGCCGCCGTCTGTCTAACTGGCAACCATCGCCCACACTCCCGGGCAACATACAGTGCTAGACCTAACCGCCATTGTTTACAAAAAAAGTAGGTTACCGCAAGCCACGACAAACATATAAGCATTACGTAACACAGTCATAAGCATTACCTAACACAGTCGTGCCCCTTTCCGCATCCCATAAAGAACCGCCTTAAGAAAAGCGCCGATTCCCGTCCCAGCCCGGGTCAGGCATCTTCCGGCATGCTTGCCTGAATATGCGTCGTCCGTCCTTGCTCGAGCTTATCGCCCCGTCCTCGTGGTAAACAACAGGGAACGCAGCACCTAGAAGCTTCCCCAAGCTGGTGGAATCGGCAAGGACCGCAATAAAGGACCCGGCTGAGCTGCGCCCGCCAGAGAAGGTCGAGTTTCCGCCCCCAGATAATCGGGGCCGTCGTTTGATCGTCTCGTGCTGCCTCTGCTCATCCCCCGACGACGTCTGCAAGTGGCGCAGGGACATCGCCCTCGCCTCCACAGGGGCAAGTCGCGACTGTGCAGCAGGTGGCTGTTCCTGTTCAGCCGGCCTAAACGATGACACGTCTACGTCTGTTGTGCTGCTAGCCCCAGGGTCCCAGGCACAGATTGTAGGCGCCTCGTTTGCGTAAGAGCGCTTGCTCAATGGGCCAAAGGGGTCCATGACACGGGAAGGCGACGCAGCAGGGTCGTCCGCGACGGGTAAAAAAAGTTGCGAAACTAGCGTGGATGCGGCACGTGGGGCGCCTGGCTCAGCCGAGGTGAAGGACTGCGTCAGGTTGCGCCGGGGAAGCGCTGACAGGTCGCAAGCAAACATGCCGCCGTGTTGGCTCATCGCATCGCCGATTACGACTGGCGGATCGTCCACAATCCTCGGCTGCTCTTTGCTGCCGTTCCTCGGCATGATCGGTCGTGGTGAACTGCTCCGCGAGTCGACGTGCTGCACTCGTGTCCTTGCCCCCCGAGCATCGGTAGCCTCGTTAGGGTCTACAGGCCTTAACAGCGTACGGATGGTCGGCCCACAGGCGTTCCGCATCCCGGGCTGCATCGCCGCCGGATCGCACCGAACGGTGAGACTGGAGGCATAGTCGCTGGCCAGCAGCTCAGCTGGCCAGTCCACGTCCAGCAGGGCTTCCTGTACGACAGATCATTGAACATAGAGTACTCCTCAGCACGAGGTACGATCTCGTCTTTCGTGTATGAGGCCGGTGCACAGGCGCTTGTCCCCTCGCCCGGCACCGTGTCTCGCCTTCCGCTGTGCCAGTAGACAGCGCATGGCCAGCGGTAGCGTTAGGGGTTGCCAGTTCATCGAACGGCGCATGAGACCCACCTGCGTCCGCAGCGCGAAGCGTGTGCAGTCCGCTGCGCTGTTGAAAGCCAGGATGAATGAGTCGCCCTCCGTCGCCGACTCATACCCACGGTATATGTTGGCATACCTACGAACCACTTTGTGGTGTTGCTGCATAGCCGCCTGACAGACGTCCGCTGATAGGACTTCCCATAGTGTGGTCGAATCCTACGTAGTTCACGCGCAGCATTTCGTACAGAAGGTGGCTTCAGTGGAGGACAACGAAGACGGTATCTGGAATCTTCGTGCAGCCTCGTGGCAAACGTACACAGGTTCTAACATGTACAATGCCGTGGTGTATGCTCCGCCCATCTTCAATCTGTGATGACGTTTCCCACGACTTAGAGCCTTGCATAAGTACGGTATTGAATGAATGTGCGTCCGAACATTCGGCACCGGCATCTGGAATCTAGCCCGCCCCCAACGGCTGCTGCTTGCCTGTATGTCAGTCACACACAGCACCACCTCGCCCACGCCCGGGGCGCTGCAAGCATCCTTGCGCATTCGCGTCGCTTTGCCATCCATGAATCGAACCCACAACCACAGGATTACCAGCACCAGAATGCATCCCATCGGCAGCACGGAAGCGAGGAGCCGGCTGTTGGCGGCCTTGCTGTCGGCATCGGTCGTGCTCCTTGCCTACAGATAAAAAGCGACGCAGCGATGTTTTGGGGCAGGTTGGTCGGGGGCTCTCGGGCCGAGGGGCGGGGCTTGCCTAGCTTCGAGGCAGGGCGCCATCGCGGAGTCACTGGGGTGGACTTATCCACTAGCTATGTTACAACGGCGGCCAGGTACTAGCACCTAGAAGTTACGGCGTGCCCGTACTTTGGGTACGGTAGCTAGCCTGAGGCGGATGAGCCGAGCATGCGTTTGTGCATGGCGACGTGTATCCTTAACATGCCAGCAAGCCGTACGCAAAGCAATGGGTTACGGTTTTGGAGTGCGGAACATGCTTCGTGCCGCCACAGGTGAACATATGGTTTCCTAAAAGCTCCGCAGTTGCGAGCCCAACGCTCTCCAGCCCCGTTGGCCCTCGCTTGCATCAGCTGGCATGTCTACGGCATTCGGCTTGCTCACGCACCGACCGTTGCTCCGCAAGTGGGACTGGCTTCAAGGAGGAGTGCCTGCGGTGTATCTCCCATATCGAACACTTACCGGTGATGCTGAAGGTTGCGAAGAAGTAGTAGGAGGATTGATGCCTAGGGACATGCGATATGATCGCAGCCATGCGTCCTTGCCGCCATTCTCCTGTGCCACGCTTTGCACTGCCGCATTGAAATCTAGCAGTGCACTGTCCAAGGTGCGGTTGCCCCAAACCACGTCGTATATGAGCCGGTTCAGGTTGCTCCTATAAATAACAGCAGCAGTGTGTCGGCAGCGAGTTGCAACAGATTGATTAAAAGCGGATATACGGTGGGAGGTGTTACTTGCAGAAAATGTATGGACGAGGAATATTATTACAGGACTGCCTAGTAAGTACATCGCATATAGCCATCGGTAGATGATGATAGTTTGATGTTTTCGTCCGGCCACGATATGCAACATGAAAATTGTCGACTTCCGACAAATGTTTTGCCCTGTTGCCACCTTTTTGCAGCCGGTTTGGGGGTCAAGGGGTTGTCGGGAGCTGATCGCAAGACAGGTAGGGGATTTGCCGGGAGCTGAATGCAGGTTTAGCGCCGATTGGGGGGGGGTTGTTGCCGCCGGGAGCAGATAGAGTGCCGGCGTGCGGGAATGTTATAATTGTTAACGCACTGAGGACAAGAACGACAGCAACGTGTCAGAAGCAATGGCGGCATGCACCATGGATCCTGCGTACGACAGCTTCAACAGGTAAGATCGACTTGTTTAACATTATTAGCGGGCGGGCGGCTAGGAACCCGTACGGCTGGACATTAATCAGTGAGAAATCCCCTAAGGTAGGTCCACAATTATCTTTTATATTGAACGTTTTGCACGTAATCAAGCTGAATAACGATACATATATCCCTTTCTTAATACAGGGGATGGTGAAAAAGGGTGCCATTGCTTCTGGCTACATGCCCATTTGCACACAAGTAAGCTCATCGACGCCGGAAACGAGCGCGGCGGGCTGCGAGCGAGCGAGCGTGCACGTTGCTTGACCGAAGGGGACGTCAACTTACAGAATAGGAAGTACTCCTGGGAAGCGCATCTCGACGAAAATGTTGGGACTGTCGAGCATCCTTTGGTACTGCGGAGCATGCACAGGTACGCCTTATTAGTAAGGAGGCAGGAAAGGCAAGCTCGCTCGTTCGCTGGTAAAAGGCGACAGCGGCTTGACACCCAGCGTTTCGGCAGACAGTGGCGCCGTACAGCCCGGCACTCAGCCAACACGCACCTCGTTAAGGTACGACAGCGTGTTGATAGGCTCATAACCAGCACTCTTCCAGTCCGCAATGTTGAGCTCTGAGAGGCGTGTAGGCCCTGCCTCTGCGAAACCGGCAACAGTTGGACGCGAATCAGTGCACGTCATGCCAAGTCACGTTTCTTTACCGCCCAAAGTGCACAATCAGTGTCAACCACGCTGTAGGTATGTCATGGTGCATCTTTATTTGGCAAACCGCACAATCAACAAACCTGTAACTGCAAGCACAAGCCGCTTGTGGTTAGCGGGAGCCAGCAACGACGTCAGCATGGTATACGTGGCCGCCTGTCTGTAGAGTGGCGAAAACTTGTTCATCGCAAAGCTGCTTGCCTCAAAGCTCGCTAGTTTATTCACAAGCTCCTACAAGCCAGTCGAAAGTCATGGATGATCAGTCATACATGGAGTACATACGTATTCGTAACCATATTCAGCAAAGGGCTCAACAAGAAGCGCTTTCTTCCACCAATCGACTCGCTAGCTTACCGTATTGTCCATTTGGGGTCGCGCCACCGTTTCAGCATACGGACAGAGCAATGGCGTGCAGGACACTAGCTTCCCCGTGGAGCGATCCAACACCCTGGAGGAGCCCGGCAGGCCTGCCGTCCCCAGGTTTCCGTGCAGCCGAGTCGATCCTCCGGGGGTCGCGATGCTCGCAATCTGCAGCAGTGTGCAAGGCATCGATGCTGAAGCTATAAAATAAATGCGTTATTGTCGGGTGGCAGGCTGCTCGAGGTGTGGGAGGCGTGGGAGGCGTGCGCTGCGAGGTGAACCGTCATGTGACGGGCGGCCGGATGCACTGGCCTGTAACCCTCGATGCGACGAAGCTGCTCCCAACCCGCCGCCTATCAACGACGGCGTCAATCAGAAACGCCGAGCAAACAATACCCATACGTTTCCTGCACACGGCTCTCGGTGCACCACACAAGATTCGTACGGGCCCTTTCAAGGCTTACTTAGACAACGGGCATTTATGGCTAATTGGTATCATGGCATGCATACCAGCAAAGGCCGGCAAAAGCAACGCCCCCTCAAATATTTCCTACCTTGAATGCTAGTGGAAGCCCAATAGTCATCAAGCATTGGCCCTTTTCATGATACGTTGAGTAGAACGCAAAGCACGGGGTATTGTCGGGAATGCTAAGCTTGCGCAGCTCCGTAAAGATGCGTACAGCTTCACTAAGCGCTTCTCCTTGCATCAGCAGCTGCATGTCGTTCGGGTCAAACGCAACTCCATGGGTAGGGCCGTCGAGCTGTATGATGGAAGCCAGTATGAGCAATACCGCGGTCCCATAGACGCCACAGGCTGCGTTGCTCAATTTCGAAGCCATGCATTCGCAGCGGTTGGACAAGTTGGAGAGGGACAATTATGAGTTTTACCTCCTATCCTAGCGCATTGCAGGTTAACGTCCGGTTTGTGGTGTTGCCGTACATGATGACAACCTGAGATTTGACCCAGAGGGACCCAGAACGTATGCACTAGGGGACACATTGTCCGAATGGGAGCGATACACCACTAAGCCGATCATACGTCAGGCAGTTATGGGTTCCAACAATGGATGATACGTGTACCTTACAAAAACCACCGATGGCGTTCGCCAGGTCGGTACAGGAATCACCCATGGCGTTCGCGTTTTATTCCTTGGTTCTATTAATTGGCAACAGCCCACGTCAGCAAGCAAAGCCCGCGTGCCTACCCGCCGAGCTTTCGAAACAAACTCCAAATTCCTGAAGGCCGTCGCCATCAAGGTCCCGGCCACCGAAGCTGGAAGCGATGTCGATGACGTCATCCCAGGTGTGCGGCACGCTGATGTTGTTCTGGGCGAACAGATCCGTGCGGTAAAACAGGTGGCTGGGCCGCACCGCCACAGGTATGGAGTGGTACGTGTTCGGGCGCATGGATGATATCGCAGCCCTGCACGCCACACGGAGGGACACGTACTAATCAAGACACACCTTTTTGGGGTCCAGGTGCAATAAACTGTAGTGAATAACGAATGCGTGCGCGACTCCTCGCCCATACGGCGGGGCGGGAAGGTAGCATGTCAACTGATTGTTCTTAGCATCCTGGCCCGCGGAATCTCTGGTTTTACCACACCGGAACCCACTGTAACCGTTACAACAACCTAGATCGATGTCTTGAAAGGTTACAAGGACCCACTGGAAAGTTTGTTTCTGTCCCTTTTCCGCTCCTCATGTAGCTAATAGCCGTACATTCATACGATCTCACCTCCACGCCACTGGGATGTCGCTGAATCTGAAGTCCACCTCTTGATTCAGCAGCAACGTGGTGTCGAGGAAGACCTCCGCCGCCTCGGGGACGCCGAACGCCTCCGCCGAAATCATCCAGAAGTCGCGCGGCCCCGGGTTGCCCCGGGTCGGTAACGCATCAGCGATGCGATAGCGATACGACAGGTACTACACAGAGCATATTTACAGCATCAGCAACCGACGGAGGCGGCGGCGGGCATGAAGTGAGGTGCCGTACATAGGAAAGGCACGCAGCACTGCAGGGTTCTGCATGTAATACAGGTAAGGTATTCTCATGTGAGGCAACCACAGGCAAGCAACCAACGACAGGTGCTAGCAGGTCAGGCAGTGACCACCCTGCAGGCGAGAAGCAGCGCACTTTCGGTCATGTATTTAAGGCCCTCGTCAGGCCTGAGCTCATATGACGGGCTAGCTATCCCTGCGCGACGCGCATGAAGCTGATCGATTTCTAGCTGATGCGGCCTGCCGCCCGAGTCTGTCTCCTCTGATGGTATGTCATCACGTGTACTGCCAGGGCTCGAACGCGGGGTTCTTTCACGGCGGCCTGGCTCTACGATGCACCTAGCTACACCAGGCCGGTGCTTCGCAGATTGGCTGCTGCTTCCCATCATGCGTTGTCGCCGTATGTACATACATACTTCATGGGGCGTCTCACCTGGTCGACGGTTGGTGTCGTTAAGCTGACGTTGAACCCCGAAGTGTTTTTGAACTCGCCGAGCATACGGTTGAATGTGCTCAGGCTTGCTGACATCAGGTATGTCCCGCTGGCTGCAGCGGGCGGGCTGGAGCTCTGCAGGCGTGGGAGCGGCGTCTGACGTGTGGCACGATGTGGTCCCCAAACAATCAAGCCGTGTCCCCGGTTCGCCCGTGAGTGGAACGCCAACTGACCAGGTGCGGCGGACGGACAGCATCCAACGGCGTTTCGTTTTAATACGGCGTTTCGTTTTAATACGACGGTAGGTGCCGGCGCCGACAATTCCAATACATCTGTCGAATAGTTCTAACCGGCAGCGCGGCGGAGTGAACCGATCTGTGCAGCTAATGCGTGCTTCCTAGCGAAGTGCAGCTGCTTTGACGTGCCATCATTGTACTTCGTTACCCCTGCCGCTACGCGGGAATAATGGATACCATCGTTGCATGTGCGTAATTCTGGTGCAACTACTCCCTCATGCATTGGATGCTGCAGCCATGTACAACTCACACTTAGGTTCACATTTGACTGGCACAGTGCCGCGGCGCGGATGAACTGAGTCCAGATCTGGAACATGGGCGGGCTTCTGCTCGCCGCCGCCAAAGGCTCGCCGGACGATGTTGAGGACAAAGACGGTGAACACCTGTACGTATAGGCACGTACGTGCGGCATTAGTTATTGTTGCAGGTAGGTGTCAAGCAACTAACGGCAGACCGCCCATCCAACCCGCCGCCGTATCCATTGCACAAACAAGGCAGTGGCGTGGTAGGTGGGAAACATATACAGGTATCGCGTACTTCCAGGAGCGCGCGGATTAGCGAATGTCGCTGCTCAGCAACACGACAGCAGATAAGGATGCAGATCCACCGTTTCCAGGGCTTGGCCAGTTGGCATTATTCTCTGAGCGTGCACTAGTGTTCTGTCGGTTATTGCTGTCCATTTCCTGCTGTCCTGATACGCGGACGAATAAGCGAACATTGCTTGCACCGTGCGCAAAGCACGCAGTTACCTGGTGCAGTTACCTAACTTATCTGGTGCAACGCACTGGCCCTAACCATCCGTCCACCGGCTTTACTGAGCAGCCACCACGTCAGGTTAACCCCCGAGTTATGGTCCGTGCTAACTGTATCGATACTCAATTACGCTTAGATCATACAGCGTGTAGACCACGTACAGTAAGGGCATTCGCTCAACACATGCACCATCAGTTCATCGGCTGTCATTGGTCAGATTCGTACATATGTACGAGTATGCGATCTAAGCATGCGATCTAACCCGCCTCGCCTGTCGCTCTTTCCATACACGCAATCACGTTGCACACGAGACATAGGCCTAGACTTCCGGCCGATTGTTCGGTGCGTGGAACTGGAACTCGCCGTACACGGTATGCACCAAGCAAGCGCAAGTACGACGGGGCAAATCCGGCAAGGACAGACTGTCCCATGGCCACGTGAGGCTTCCTAATATAAGCGCTGCCGTCCCCCATTACGTGGGTCTGTCTTACGTGGACCATTACGTGGTCTGTAACCGTTACAACAACGTGGGTCATCACATGTCGGAACCTCGAAACCCCCAGTCAGGATACCCGTGGCTCGCTTGGGCACACAGGGGATGAGCTAGCATCACGCCAACGTGGCTTGGGCCCTAGTCATTACTTCAATTACCCCCCCTGCAGCTACGCAATATGCTGATGAACTGATGTCAAGTCTCGACAGGGTAGCGTGATGCGGCGTGATGTTACGTTCGGTTGGGATACAGGTTCGAGAGAAGCCAAATAAGGACCGTGTGTATTTTTGGCTGCATTGAAATTTCCATTCGCTGCGATGTACGTACAGCAATATGGCGACGGCGGGCATCAAAGCACTAATACGGTCCAGGCCCTTCAAGCGTTCATGTACTACGCGTCGAGGCATCTCCCCTCGACCTCCGGATTACGAATTTCATAGCAACCAGTGTTTCGACGCGGTGCAGGTCAACGAGAGCACTGAGCGGAGGACATCTGGACATGCATGAAAAGGCTTTGCCTGACCGCAACACCGTGCGTATGCAACAGCATCACGCACAGTCGCGTATCCACTTCATCTTACCCGTTGAGACCTTCCATATGGCTCCAAAAGCAAGATGCTTCATCCGCAAGGCTGTCGTCGGTCTGAGTGGATAATTCCTGTTGAGCACCCACTAGCTGACATCCAGGCCAGCGCAATGTCACGAGGACTGATAGCATCAAAATAATTGCTGCCAATTGCGAGGAGTACATCTTATGCCGATGGCTGTCTGCTGTGTTGCGGCTTCGCCGGTATAGAAACCTCGTTTGCCGACGTCACATCTTTACCACCATGTGATGGAAGTACTGTAATCATACTCTATGACATTGCAGAAAGATATAAGGCACGGTGATTTGGACGTCAGCTACCGCCGAGTACCAGTTTCATAGTCGCTTGGAGTGAAGGAGTTGTCAATTGATGGAGTAAATAAAATGAACAGAAACGTGTGATATGGTTACAATTCCCACGCTCGGTCCCGACGGGTTACTAAAGAAACCACTGGCTATTGGTAGGTTGCCATCCAATAAGGTTCTGCGAAGAGTACTATATGTTTATTGCAATAATATATTAATTTACTCTCTAACTATGTTGTACACTAATTATGTTGTACAGAAATGAAGAGCCGTATACCGGTAACAAGCAATGTACCTATTGGGAAGGTAGCACGCAGCCGAAGCACAGTCACAATCGCCCAAGCTGGCAAGCACACTCACATATAACCGTTACACAGCATTCGTACAATTACCTACCAAAATCGTGAAAGCTCCATTACAGTTTCCTCAAGCCCGGGCGAACCCAGGACAAGAGGAGGGGTCCGTGTCCCTGGCCTCACCATATGAGAGCTGGGCAGTCCAACTAAGTGGCGGCGGCTGCACTCGTGCATTGCACAACATCGAGTGGATAGTCGCGGCTTCGGTGGCTGCACTCGTGCATTGCACAACATCGAGTGGATAGTCGCGGCTTCGGTGGCTGCACTCACGAGGACCCATGTGGGTGCATTAAGACCATCATCCCCATGGAGAGGCCTGATTTAGCCCATTAACATATTTTTATTATTACAGCTTTTGTTAATTAAAGAGTCACTGTGCACTTCATTATGATTACATGCAGAATGCGAGAGTTACACGGGAGCAGACCCGCTGCAAGCGCGGAAGCGCAACCAGGAGGGCCCGATGGGCCAGACCACGGCACAAGCCACCGGGCGAGGAAAACCCTCCCTCAACGGCCGGGAAAGAGCAAAAGCCAAAAACGACCAAAACAACACACGGAGAAGGCAGCACGCGCAACTGCAGGCAGGGGAAAAACGAAAGCGTGTCCAAAAACCCCGGCCACCTGCGCCAAGCCTGCAGCGTGTCGCGAGCCAGAAAACACGGGACCCGACAGAAAGCGGACCCCGGGCCCTCAAAGCCCAAGCCAACCACAACTCGCGCCCACATCAAGGGAGCTCGGCAAGAAACTTTCCATTGTCGAAGCGACCAGAAGCATGGAATGCGAGCAGTTTCAGCTAATTCCAACAAAGTTACAAACTAAGTAAGTATGAAGCGATATTGCGACGACGAGCTGCCTTCTTCCAGTAGGCAGGAGCGCAGGACAATACCAAAGGCACGTGCCAGCAATTAGGCGTGCGGCATTGGCTTATGACTTCTTACTTCTGACAAGAAACAGGTACATGTATTTTTAATGCACAGATTAATAAAGTATCAAATGTCACCGTCGCGCGTTATGGCTCTCGATTCTCGTGGTCACACTCGGGGGGTAGTACGAGCGCCTGCGCAGCGCTGCAAACATACACTTAACTATCGATGCAAGAAATGTGAGGGAATCATACGTACGAACCGAATATCCCGCTCCGTTATCGCATTAACCGATGACCACGCGACCTGTGCTGAGGACAAGAGGAAACCCGCCCGCGTTACGAATGGATAACCATTGGTGGTTCTGAGCCCGACTGCGGGCTTCCTCCGTCTATCCTGCATATTTAACCGCCGTGGGCAATACGATGCTGATGATGAGATGTTACAGTGTCCTCAAGCCCGGGCGAACCCAGAACAAGAAGAAAGGCCCATGCCGGGCCTCCCCTGAATCCAGCAGACGCCCCGAGGAGCACAGGAAAGCCTCGAAAGGCTATTTTCTTGGCTTTGGGCTCCCAAAGCGGCCTGCCCGCCACCTGGTATGGAGGCAGGTGGAGGCATACATGGCTGGCCTGCCGGCATCAAAAGCGCATCAAATTACCGATCGTCCACGTCACTGGAACTCTAAGTCTTTACTGTCGCGGCAATATGCTTTCTGACGTTACAGTGTGTCCTCACGCAAGCCCGGGCGAACCCAGGACAAGCAGAGAGACCCCATGCCGGCTTCACCTTCTGAGAACCGGGGCTGAACCCAGCAGACGCCCCGAAGGGCACAGGCAAGCCTAAAAAGGCACAAGAGATGCCGGACAAACCCAGGGCAAGCGGGGCGGGCCAGAAACGAGGCCCACACCGTACGATAAGCCAGTGCTAGCAGCCAGCAGACGCCCCAGAAAGCACAGGGTAAGAACAGGACATCCCGCCGCACCCAAGACGGCCGGGCCCCAACAAAAAGTCAACCCCGGCACCCCAAGGCCCAATGCCGGAAACAAAATGGCGGGACCAGCCAACAGCCCGGACCGACACGCCCTAGGCACCACCCTACTGCGAAATCACGCCCCGCCCTGTATAGCAACCGGCCAGCAAAGAGAACTTTAGCACGACGGGCAGTCCCAAAAAACGAAGGCCACGAGGACGGGAAAAACGCACAACCGGGCAGACGGCGCCCCACTCACGCCCACCAACACGGCCACAGACAACATAAAGAACTAGGCGCACCTGTTCCCTGTGGGTGTGGCGCGCCGGCTGGGGAGCGTCCAGGGGAGGTTTCCCTCGCCTGCACCACTTCCGGTTCTGTCCAGTGGATCAGGCTGTGGTTGACCAACTAGACGCCCGGCTTGGTGTGACAGGGGTGCAGGTCTGGTTGGTACAGGACCCCCCCAGCCTTGCAGCCCTGTGTCTGGGGCGCGGTTGTCCTGGCTGCTATTACTGCCATGGAAGTTGGGCGCCGGTTTATGGCTGCGGCCTTGAGGAGGGGGGGGCTGGTGGCCCTCCTGTTGTTCCGGGGAGTGATCTCCAGGACCGTGCCATCCGCCGTGGGTTGGTGGAGTTTTGGGCCCTGCTGAGGGGATTTGTTGCATTTGGGCTTTCCCGGGGGTTGGCCTGCAGTGGGGCCTCGGCACCCGTTTTTGCGGGTGATCTCCGGTCGCCTTGTGTGTGAGGGGCCGGCTGACGTGATTGTGGATTCGCGATCGGCCCAGGCTGTGGGGGGCAGTTTTCCCCCTTACTTCTTGTTTTCCATGTCCACGGGTGGGCGTGCCCTGCTTGGGGTTCGTGCTTTTTGGGATGAGAGGGGGGCGCTTACTCTGCTTGTATCGTGGCGGCGCTCCACTGGTCCGTCGGTTGCGGGTCTGCTAGGTGGGTTGGTGGTCGGTTCCTGATAGGGGAGCCTACAGCGCAAATTTCCCCTGGGGTGCTGGCTGCTGCTGTTTTGCCTCTGGGCTGTCGGCTGGTTTCGTCTCATGCAGTGTCAGGCGATGTGCCCGATGTGCCTTCTGGTCTGGAATCCACTGTAACAGTTACTACTACAATGATCCGAGAAGGGGGCATGAAGAGCAACGGAAGAGCAACGCCAAAAACAAACAGCCACCGACCCAGAAGCCACCATACAGGTGGACAAGCGGCCCACGAAGAGCACGAGGCAGGAGTTACTCAGGCCCTCCAGGGCAGCCAGGGATTAGCCAGCACGGTTTCGTTGGGGCCATTTGGGCCTACTTTCCCCTGGGCGGTTGGTGCCGCTGTTTGTTCTCTGGGCCCTTGGTCGGGGATTCTGATGGTTTGCCGTGTCGGCCAGTTTGTTCTTCTTCCTGTGTCTCTTTCAGTGTCAGGCGATGCGCCTGACGGCTCTACCTTGTGGTGCGGCAGAGAGCTGCGAGCTCAAACACTGTTCAGCGCTGTTTCCGCTTCGAGTACATTCCATGCTGTGCAGGGGACAGCAAATTCCCGCAGGCCCCCTTCATGGCACGTTCGGCCGATAAACCTGTATTTGGCGATGTGGCGGTCCAGCGTCGTCCACGTATTTAGAGCCTGCCACTCGTTCTTTCCATGCTCCTCAGTTGTCCGACAGAAGCATTCCTGCAACCTAAAAACGCATTTCACGCTTCGAGAGGTTTACACGGCGGTGCTGGCAGCAAAATGGCTCATAATGTTCTCCTCCTAACCTTCCCTTTGCTGTGCCAAACCGCACGGCCCTTGCCCTTGCCACACGCAGCCTCTTGCCCGTTCGCAATCCTCCTTGCATGGACCTTCCAAAGCCGCACGGGTGCAAGGAGTGCTGGGTCCAGGACGATAAGATAGGCGGTCCGATTGGGTTGAAGATCCATTGCAGCAGTGCGACCAGCTACTGTCGACCGAATTCCACCAGTTGTTTTGGTTACACAGCGTCTTGCTTCCTGGCCGTTGAATTCAGGCCCACAACACCACCTTGCGATCCATATGTATTTTGTACATGAGGTGAAGCCGACGAGTGGCTGACGTCCACACCCCTAAACAGCCCCTGCATAACAATTTCCGTACTAAACCGCGTAGGCTCGTCCCCCAGCTAGCCACGGTATCATCTGAAGTGCAAGAGAAATACGACATCACTAACGTATCAAATGAAGGGCTCCGCAGAAGGACAGCTTAGAATATAGCACACTTATACATGGCATCGAAATAAACGCAAACCTGCAGATTGGTAACTCGATGAGGGGCAGCGGACGGCTCAATTGCGATCACGTCTGGAACGACCTTTCGGGGACGTAAAACCCTGACACCATCTGAGAGCTGGGACAAGCTACCCAAATGGAACCCCGACGCCAACACTTAACAACGAATGCTGCTTGCTACCAAATTCCTCATGCCGCCCAACCACTTCGAACCCCGGTTGTACCGCGGAGCACCGCGCACCTGCGTTCCCTCGCACCCGAACGTCTCCGCAGGTGGGCATTCCAAGCCACCCACCCGGGGACCACTCCTCTCCGCCGCCGGCCGCTTGCGCAATTCCACCCAGAAGCCCGCAGCTCGCATTACTCTTTTTGATACAGCCATCTCCCGCTGCCTCCTGCGCTCGTGCACGTACCTGGTGCCCCGGAGTACGCCCCACGCGAACGCAACTGTACACCACGCTTGATGCTGGGCTTCGCCGCCAAGGGCAGTACGCACCGTGGTCGCCTCCAAGACGTGGTTATCGCCGTAAGGAGACCCCAACCTACCCGTCCCCTAACCGCCGTACGGCTCAAACATCGTCCAGGTCTAATCCCACGGTGTGGTCGGGACTGCCCTCGTCGCCGGTCTCGGAGTCGACCAACGCCGCGTCAGGGTTAGACTAGGGCGAAGAGGTGCAGGGGTTTTACGGGGTTGCACAGGTGTGAGCGGATTGGTTGGGGGAGCAGGTAAGCGGGCAGAATGCAGCATGCGCGGAAGTAAACAGGCCTTGCAAACCAATAACTGTTTGCCTAAGGGGAAACAAAACCGTTCTCGCGAAAGAACACCGGAAGGTACGTAGCTTTACTACCCCCCCAAGCCCTAACTATAAAAATGGCCGCTCTTTCCCGCACCCGCACGTCCCAACCTAGCCAGCTCAGCGGCAGAAGCGCCCTAGTGCGAGACTCTGTGCTATCACGGTACACACAAGCCCGCGGGGTCGCGAACCCCATCTCGCCAGCCAGCAGCATCACGGACCACCCCACATCAGCACCGCCACAACCGCCATTCCGACCAGTGACCTGATGCCAGACGCACCTTGAGCACCTCCCTCACGGCCAGCTCGATTGCCGCGCTGCGCTCCGGGTCCTCCCGAAGCGCCTGCAGCATCTTCTCACGTCCCTGTGGTGCAGGTGGCGAGTGTTTCCGAGTGGTCGGTGTGCTTCCGAGTGGTCGGTGTGCCATGTTAACCCAAGGCTGGCGGTGCTTAGGTCTACAACTTCAAAACCCTATTCGATGACGCACCGGTATGTATGGTGGGGTCCCGCAAGGAAGACAGACGCAGCAGCCCACGGTGCCCATTCTAGGCAACCGCGATAAGTACCTCGATGATCTACCTCGATGATCTACCTCGACAATCTACCTCACAAGTACCCACCTGCGCCACCCTGGTCTCCCCTAGGTAGTAGAACGCCCCCCGGCGGGTGAGGACCTTGAGCCTCTCAGCCGTGTCCACCAGGCCGCCCAGGAAGTCGATTCCCTTGCCAAAGTAAATCTCAAAAATCGCCTCCCTGGAGCAGAAGGTTGGGGGGAGGGGGAAGTGCAGGTCGTGCCGGGGTCCAGGACACGAGCGGGTGGTTTCGGAGAAACATAAAATGGTTCGACCTGAGTGGTTGTGGTAATGGGTGCGAGCTGGGCGGCATGGGGCGGCAGTGGGGCGGCCGGCAGTGGGGCGGCCGGCACGCAGCTGAAGGGGAGAGGGTGTGGCAAGGATTCCGGTGGAGGCTTGCGGGTTTTGGTTTCAGGCGTTTAAGCGACGCGTGGTGCATCGCCAGCAGGGCAACCAAACCGCCCTGTCCACGGCGCCTTGAAGAGGTAACAGTCTCAACCGCCTGTCAGGCACGTCCCGTTCACCGCACCTTCACGCCTCTACTGTGTCCTCCTCTTCCCACACAGTACCCGCGCTCCTGCCACACAGTACCCGCCCTCATGCCCCATCCCCTTCTCTGCCCCCAACGCTGACCCACTTGTGCGGTGAAGCCACCTTGTTCTTGACCACCTTGGCACGGACCCTGTTGCCGTACGCCTGGTCGTCGACAGTCAGTGTCTCCTTCTTGCGGATGTCGATGCGCACGGAGCTGTAGTACTTGAGCGCCTGGCCGCCTGCGGTGACCTCAGGGCTGCCGAATATGACGCCAATCTGGTGGGGTGATGGGGGCCAGCGAAAAGAGGCAGGGATGAATGGGGGCCAATCTGGAGGGGGGAATGGGGGCCAGCGAAAAGAGGCAGGGATGAAGGGCAAGGGTACGACTCGCCAACTCGCGTCTTGTCCCTCCTTGAACAACCTGTCAGCTGTAATTGCTCAGGGATCTTGCTCGCACCCTGCCCTTTCAAACGGATGGACTTGATGAAAGAATTTGAGTCTTGCCTAACCAAGGCATACCGCGCACCTTGTTACGCAGCTGGTTGATGAAAAAGAGCGTCGTCTTGCTCTTGGAAGCGCTGGCCGACAGCTTGCGCAGCGCCTGGCTGAGCAGGCGGGCTTGGGAGCCAATCTGCGTGGTGGAAAGGACACAGCCGCAATGATGCGTAGTTACGAAATTTCCTTCGTTAGGCGCGATGCCATTACGGCGACAGGTCCTGCCAGGTGTGCATCACGACTCCGATGCGTAATTGACTGCAGAGGCGTCATCAATAGGTGGTGGGTGCTGAGCTGTGTGAGGTCGCGGGTATGGCGATTGAAGCGTTTCTCATCGCGCCTAGCAAAGCGTATTCCTAAATAAACATGATACATAGCTTTAGGGCTTGATAACAATGTAACGCCTTATTAATATGTATCCCCTTAAATTTGATGTTTGCAGACGTGGCTGATGGCCATCCCCGCTGCCAAGCCTAAAGGGGAAATTCCAACCGACAGTTCGGACCAGCGCCGGGACGCGGCGACTGGATTTGCACACCTCTTACTGGCCCCCAGTTATACATCAAGCCGAAAAAAGAGGCTTGCCCGTAAATTGCCCTATTTTATACAGTCCATGGCCAGGCTACTGGGACTTTGGGCAAACCTATCTATCGCCACTCCAGGACGGCCGGCGAGCTGGGACGTCGCCCCACTGCTCAACCCAGTCCGTGCCCATGGAGCAATGGCTTGACTCGAGTGCGACACACTTATTTACAGACCTATGTACGACACGATGTCCCTTCCTGAATCGCGACTTGGCCAATTGGCCAGGTACCGCAAACACGCGGCTTCCCTCCCAACGCCACGACGGCAGGACACCCGCCCCGCCTGCGCCAGCAATGTTCTATTTTCCTTCCTCTTAGGTCGTTTCCACAAGTTTCCACGGGTCTCCTCGCTCCTCACCTGGACGTTGCCGATATCTCCTTCCAGCTCCGCGCGCGGCACCAGTGCCGCCACGCTGTCAATGACCACCAGGTCGCACACGTTGGAGCGGCACAGCTCGTCCATCACCTCCAGGGCCTCCTCGCCCGTCATGGGCTGGGAATACCAGAAGTTCTCCAGGTTGATGCCAAGCCGCTGGAGTGGTGGATCGAGAGCGAGGAGAGCAAGAGAGGGGGAAAAGGCGGGCATAACGCGAGGGATAAGAGCCGTGCTTTAGTCAGCAATGCGCCTGGATTGGCATGTCTCCCTCGTCCGAACGAAGACGTGGATCAAAACGGGTCACTTAATTCTTCAATCGCAGCCACCCCAAGCCACGACAGCCCAGCCATTACCTTGCCTCCTCTGCTGGCTTCGACCTCCCCCCCCCCGCGTAACCGGTTATCTTTTGCAACCCCTCCAACCCCGCGTTCATTCTCCACCCACTAGCCATCGAGACCTCTTCCGCCCCAGCCCAAACCTTTTTCACCACACCGCATATCTCCACCCGCCCCGTCGCAACCCACTCCGCATCCCCCCGCACGCATTGCCCCCATCCGCCCACCTCTGCATACGTCCGGTCGAACGCGTGCTCCACATCGATGTACGCAACGGTGCCCCCCAGCCGCTGGATCTCAGCGCAGGCGTGCATAGCTAGGGTCGTCTTCCCGCTGGCCTCGGGACCGTACACCTGTGGCCAGTACGGCAGTCCAATTCGGAAGCCGCAGACGTCGGTGCTGTTGCGGTGAGCAGGGAACGCGGTGCTGTTGCGGTGAGCAGGGAATGCAAGTGGCCGGCAACCGGATGCGGTTCGACGGCAGGAAACAAACAGACGCGCACACTACAACAGGGGAAGGGCCCAGCGCGGGCAGAGCGCTGGGTACTTCGGTTGTGGGGTGGGGACCATGTATCACTGACTTTCACAGGATAGGCCGTAGTGAGCGCAGCCGGTGCTGGCTCAGGGCGGTAGCGTGCGCTGCGTTGGGAAGGCCCGGAAGTCTTCGGACGGCTGTACGACCCCGGTAAAGCCCTGACAAACCCTGACAAACAAGATGCCGCAATGTGGCGCTGCGCAATGGTGGGTCATTAAGAAGTAGGGGGACTCTTTGTGCAGCAGCGGGGTGTTGACGCAGGTGGCTGCTGAACGGTGCTGCGGGGCCTTCGCCCGCACGACTCATACAACCTCCATAAGTCCATTGTACCAGCGCAGCATTGCCCAAAGTGGGGGCGACGCCCACTGCCGCTGCGCACGTCGAGAGATTTGTCAACTACGCCAGCAATGAACGCCCAGCAGCGCTCGCCCGAGTGTTATCCCTTATCCCTTCCCCGGCCCTCACCCCTCGGGCCTTCCCGAGCCGTCACCCCTCAGCCCTTCCCCGCCCCTTACCTCCCGAGCCGTCACCCCTTAGCCCTTCCCCGGCCCTCACCTCCCGAGCCGTCACCCCTCAGCCCTTCCCCGGCCCTTACCTCCCGAGCCGTCACCCCTCAGCCCTTCCCCGGCCCTCACCTCCCGAGCCGTCACCCCTCAGCCCTTCCCCGGCCCTCACCTCCCGAGCCGTCACCCCTCAGTCCTTCCCCGCCCCTTACCTCCCGAGCCGTCACCCCTTAGCTCTTCCCCGGCCCTCACCTCCCGAGCCGTCACCCCTCAGCCTTTCCCCGGCCCTTACTTCTTGAGCCGTCACCCCTTAGCCCTCCCCCGGCCCTTACCTCCCGAGCCGTCACCCCTCAGCCCTTCCCCGCCCCTCACCTCCCGAGCCGTCACCCCTCAGCCCTTCCCCGGCCCTCACCTCAATGATGCGACCCCGCGGGTATCCGCCCCCTAGCGCCGCATCGAGGGTGAGGCTGCCGGTGGGGAATGTATCGCTGCGAGCAAGCCGGTAAGGATGAGGCGAGCGGACATTAATCTTTGGGGCATCGGTCACATTTTGCATTTCGGGCACATTGGGAAGCTTCAACTCAAATGCTTTGAGAAAACATGAGTGCCAAGCGAGCCGGTAACCTTCCGTTGCAATGACTGAACTGGGCATGAGGGGTGCCCGCGCGATCTGAGCGCTGGTACAGCAGGAGGGTGACAGTGTTTGGGTTTGGGGGATTTGGGACTGCCGACGCCTCTCTCAAAACCACGCAAGGACTTAGTGTCCGAAGCCATTAGGAGGGACAGCTGCTCAGGCTCGGCTGTTGGGTCATCAAGGGCAGTCCCAACCGAAGACCCACGTAAGGCAGGTCATCAACCGGTAGCATCGCTACGAAAAATCAAGGGAAACTCACTGATTATGACATAAAGCTCCCCAATACTTACATGTTAGCGGACACGCTGTCAGAAAGGCGCATCAGCGTGTTGTCGCCAAACCGACGAGAGATGCGGTCTACAGTCTCGTTAAACAACTTTGCCTGTGAGATACCGATCACGGTAAAAGATGAGTCCGGCAGGAGAACGTATAGGGTTTGCGCTGAAATGGCGCGGGAAGTTGCGTCGTTACGAAGCCTCCAGAGGCACTTGCCTTCGTTTCGGAATCAAGCTTTTCGCCTAGTGGAAACGTGGTCGTTGTGGCTGTCTTGGTGCGGCGAGCATTCGCAACGACGTTGCGGGTGCTGTTCATTGTCGGCTTCACCCCTAGCAGGCATGGTCCAAGATTGCTGGATAAGCTGCAACTATTGCGAACGCTACTGCGGGTGTGGAGGTTCTGCATGGCTGCAAATGAAAGGAGTCCCGTGACGCGACCTGAAGATATTTCCGTGGAAACCCACAGGTTGGAGCTAATGCAGCGCGTATGGTTGGTGCAACAAAGCAGCTCCAGCAACTAGATTGCACATAATCTCTTGCCTCCTACACATCAACTACTCAAAGAGGGCGCGCCATGTCGTACAGTGGCCATGTCATGGGCCCTAAAATGCAAAATTATCGCCAGCACGTTTGGCAAATGCGCTGCTATTGAGCGGCATTCTTTGTCATATTGGAACATAATATGGAGGGTCATATCGAGCTTCCAAGGCCTGTCTGAACTTGATCATCGGCCATGCAGCCCTTTGAAGCCCTCTCGGGTTACAGTGAATGGTGGTTACATTTAATGGCGCGACCTGCTGGAGGGGAGGGCCGGGGTACGCACACACTTCCGACGGTATGCAGCTGACGGTATGCACATACTGCCACAGCAACCGCACTGGAGCACAAAATAAAGTATAGGGTCGGGTACTTAAAGCGGCCGGCCGTTCCCAGACGCGCGCAAAAACGAAGGCTCTCCCCTCTCTTCACCCGCCGTCCCCCGAGGCAATCCCCACGTGACACTACAATCCAAACTGCCATGCACACAGGAAACCAAGAGCTCGGGCGTTCCCTTGTTTGTCCACGCTTGCCCATGCTTGCCCAGGCCCGTGGATTGTGGCGTCAATGCCCGACCGTCGTTAGGCTCCGAAGCTCCAGGTCAACGACGGCGCTATGGCTCCGGCCTGGGTCTTTCCCCAGCTGCTGCATGGCCGCCTACGCGAGGGCGTCCTTCAGCACATTGGACGCGATGATCTGCCCGCTGCATGCTGTGAATATGCCCTCCACCAGCTTTGCGAAAGCTGTGTCGCTGCAGGTGTTCTTGAACTCGGCCAGTGCACACATAAACTCCTCCATGGACACCTGCAGTCAGTGATAGTGTGCGAGAGGCAGGCTAGGGCGACAGCGCTGGCGGGCGAGGTGTGCGCTCGCTGCGTAGCGCCGTGCGGGCGGCCTGGTGCTTCCCATGCATATGCCGACAGGCCTGGTGCAGGGCTGATAGCACAGGTGACCCGTTCGCACCTTTTGGTCGCCGTTCGCGTCCATTTTTATTATCAGCGCCTGCGCCTCCGTGGCGATCGTCGCATCGCCATCTCGCTGCCGATAAAAGGACATGTGAGGAGGTGGGTCAGTGTTAATCATGAGTGGTAGTGCAAATATGCGTTCATCAGTGCTACAAAAGTAACGGGAAACCTCAAGAGCGTCGGTGCAGTATTTTTTGGCACCACAATGATCCAGGTCAGCTATCTACCGGACACGGGTTCTTGCCCACAGGACTGCTACGGCTTATCATCTGTTGGGCCATCTGGTTGGGCGATCGAGACCCCGGGCGTGAACTGCCTAAAGATCAAGAAACGCAACGGTTCGGTCACTTGAAAACATTCTTCCAGCTTCTTACCGTTCGCCCTACGTACGACTTGAACTCTTTCGGCTCAATGAACCTGCACGGTTCAAAAGTGGCGAGGGTTCAGGGGTCGCCGTAAAATCCGGGGCACACACCGGCCCAAACGGGCATGCTTGGCCCCCTCAGCGCAAGCCGCTCACAAACCCAAATTTTTTTCCCAGGTTTCCACCTTTTCTCCAAGAGACCAATGTGAAGTTATTTCCCGTCCTTCTGAGTATTCCGCAGGGGTTCCCAGCGCGTACGGCACACTATCCACCCACGTCCACGCACCCAGAGCTGTCAGCGTCCATCGCATGGAAGCACAACCTGAGCTTGGCCACCCGTGTCTCCACTGCCAGGCTCTGCAGCAGCAGTGCGACACTCAGCTTGTCGCCGAACGCGATGCGTGACCCCGAGGCCCCAGCGGCCGCTGCCGCATCCCTGCGCAAGGGTAGGTCGGGGCAGTGAGCAGCGGACACTGGGTTGGGTTGGGTAGCATGGTAGGGGTGGTGCGTAGGGGTAGCGCGTAGAGGCAGCGTGTAGGTAGAGTGCGAACGAACGCCGGGGCTCGTGCTTATCGACATCGCATTCCGGCGTGTACGTCAACGATGCAACGTTTCGGGTTTCAGGTTGACGCTTACGGATTTAGGGGTTCTGAGGTTAAACCCTCACCCTTGCCAGAAAAATGTTGAACCGGAACTTTGCCTCCTCGCCCTGCCCATCACCAGTCAGCACGTTTACGACATCAGCGGCTACAACCGTGGGGTGTGCGGACATGTATCGCTTCATTTGATCTTAATATGGAGTGCGAGGCGCAATCTAGCTGGGCTTGGCGCAATCCTCTTTCAGTCGCCTGACCAAAAGCAGCAGAGGCAACTGATTGCAGGAGTCGTGCCTTTCGAGGCTTTCCCGTGCCCTCCGGGGCGTCTGCCTGGGTTCAGCCCCGCTATCATATGCTGAGGCAACGGACATAGGCCCCTCTCCTTGTCATGGGTCCACCCGGCTTGAGAACACTGCAATATCTTATCATTAGCACGCAGCGCAAGCACCGGTCAACAGTGCCAATCAGCCTCCCATTCATCGGACGCCGTGCTGCGCCAAACGTACGGTAACGTACCTGCACGTGTTCACGACACCTGCAAGGAGCGCCGTGAAGCTGTCATCGCTCATGGCGTCTGTCAACTTCTCCAGCGCAGACACAAACTCCTCTATGCTAATCTTGTTGTCCGCGTTGGTATCCATGCTCGCCACAATCTTGGCGGCCTGCTCGTCGACAACCTTTTTGGAGACACCCTGCACATGCAAGCACGCCCAGCGCGGCGTTTCGTTTGAGTGGTGCCAATGGAACGTTTTCGTGATATCATGGTCATGCCGGGGACTACCGGCCATCCCGGTCACACGTGCGTTGGCCTCATAATGTTAGGAGGATACAGGGTAAGCAAGTCCGGGCAAGCCCAGGACAAGAGGGGGGGCCTGGGAGACAAGAGAGAGGGGGACACGTTGATCTGGCGGCCCCATGACGAAGTGGCAGGACTCCCAGACCGCGTCCCACGTTGCAAATGCGGCGTCCTAGGAAGAATGCGTGGGAAATGCTTCCTGCCCACTGCTGTCTCCGATGCTCGAGGCGTCTGTATGCATTTATCGGTCAATACTTCCGGTGGTTGCTATGGTAGCAGTACATAAGCCCCCGTCCCGTTTTTATATATTTGACTTGGTTTCGCTGCGGCTCGCGAGCCTCAGGCGTGTATGGCCTCCTTACACGAGCATGATGGCTAACGAAGCTGTAAAATACATAGGCGCGTACATCTATCCGCGCATACCCATGCTGAGCGCAGGTTGTCGGGCACTCACCCCGCCGACCAGGTACTTCTTCCACTCCTCGATTTCAATCATCCTGTGTCGAGAGGGCAGGTGCGGGGTTCCCCAACACATGTAAACGGATGGCCGTGATACGGCACGTATGATAGCGTGCGCACGCGATGGGCCCAGCGGAAGCGGTTTCATACGACTCAATCTGGGATATCTCAGGAGCACATGCCATGTACGTGCCGAGAGGACGCCGTAGACAGCCACGTACTCGCTCTGTTCAGGTCACCCACCCTGAGCCGTCTAGGTCAAGTGCAGCAAAGCACTTCTTCATGAGCTTCGTGCGTGCTGCCCGGCGAGCCTCCCGGTCAGCCGGTCCCTCGGGGTTGGCTGGTTGCGTGGCCGTCGCCGTCGCCGTCGCCCCCTCACTGGAGCACCCTGCACCCATGGTTACTGTTGCTTCGAGCTATTGATGACGCAGAGGCCGGCGAAGTACTACCAGACAGGAGGTTGACCCGACTGGCGCCTGCCTAAAGCTTCTTAAGAGCCCTAGGGCAGTAAGTTGCGGATTGCGTAGGTCGAAGCAGGTCCACGTTGAAATTCAACTCCGAGTCCACCGCCTACAGTATCGGCAGTGCGTGTTGGACACAGGACACTCTTCAAGGTGGTATAATTTGCAATCTTGCGTTACAAGCCGAACATATGTATAAAGGAGAATGCCTCCCAGAAGGTCAGTATGCCAATGCCTGCTCGTGACAACTAGCACAATCGGTACCGTATGTCGCAAAGGTCTTACCCACTTTTCGAACGGGTCCACTACGATTCCGTCACTTGGTGGTGCGATAGTGCAACTCGAAGTGATTGCTTGTCTTCATCTCGTCCACGAGCCTCCAAAATGCGGAGGCCTTATGCACTACCTTCACAGTTATACGTTCCAGAGGATGATGCATCGTAACTTTCCTGGGTACAGCAGGACCAGAGTGTTAATTTCTTTCGGCCCGTGTGTGGCGCTGCCATACGTACGTGTACCAAAATGCCTAGCGTAGCCAGCTTCATGATGCATCGGCTTATCGACGTAATGATCCCAGGAGCGGGCGTGGCACTGGATATCGCAGATGCGGTGGAGATAGCACAGGAGGTCGCCGAGTCAGGCATGCTATCAGCATCGGACGCAGCAGGCCTGATGAGCGATGCCCGGGACGGTACCATGGACGCCAAGGAAGTTCTGGACAAGTTGATGGTGGCAAAGTCGAGGCAAAAAAAGTGCACGGGCTTCTTTTCCTGTGGAAAGCAGCTCCAAGTCATCCGGCGTGGCAACCGTGGCTGCGATATGTGCTGGGCGTCCATCCGGAACGAGGTGCCGCACCTTGGCTGCATTAGCTGTGGGTACGACCTGTGTCCCACTTGCGCCATGAAGTAAGGTCACGCGATCCATGTGGCGATCCGATATGATGCGGGGATAGGGTACGTAGTCAGCTGCCGTCGGTAAATGCAAGCGAGGATAAGTAAGGCGCAGGGGAGACAAGTGTATGTACGTGATGTACGAATGGCCACGGCAACCTGGCCTTCTAGCCGTTAACTATATGTATTCGCCCCTTGCTTGGTACTCCGGCTGTTGGGGAACTTTGGGGATTCGCAAGGTCTCTCGATGAGAGGGAGCAAGGTGCTGCTGTACATATGGTACATCCATACAGGCGTACATTACCGAGCACCTCTACGTTGGAGCGCACCCGACCGAGTGGGCGCGGTCCCGCTTGGTCTGCTCTTCATCGTGTGCGCAAGCATACCTGCATCGTTTACACTAGCTTTTCAATTTGCTCCTGTGGATTCGTAGACAGACAGGGATGGGCAGCAGGCCGGTAGAGCCCGTAAGAGTGAGCACGTAGATAGCGTCTGAAGTTGAAGAGCGCCTAGTGCAGGCAGGCATGCCCCAACCTTGGAGGAGATGCGTTGTCAGGGTGTAGCCATTGCAACAAACAAAGACTTTTACTTTGGCAAACGCCCATTCAAAGTAAGCCTGGAAGGATCATAAAACACGTGTTTTTAAGGGTTGCAGTTACGTTAGTTTTTTTATCAGTATAATTTTATCAGTAGAAATATCTCCCTCCAGGCCACCCCTCCCACTAGTCAGGGAGACTGGCACCTGGACTGCCAACACACTTCCGGCCAGGGCACACCAGTTGCTGACGCACATCATATAAAATGTTACGCCTCGCAGCAGCTGGCATCCTTCCGTAACACGGTATTGAAGAATGAACACGCACGACCGTGAGCATGTCTGCATGTGCAGCCGTGAAACTCTTCCTCCGTCTGAACTGCGCAACCGCAATAATCGACATGGAAATTGGGCAATATTTGTCTATCTTGCCAAAAGCAATATAAACGAAACGTTATACGCGTTGCTCAGAGGCTAGCGATTGGTGCATTCCTAAAAAAGCGGTTGGGCCGAGTTGGGCGCGCCAACCACTTGTGCGTCAAGGCAACGTGCAGCACATCGTGCTCGAGCATGATGCAACATGCGCACGCCCATGAAGCACATCGCGCAGCACATCGTGCAGCACAGACGGCCTTCGAGGCCATAGGCCATACCTGCTCTGACAGAAGCACATCGTGCTGCACAGACGGCCTTCTAGGCCATACCTGCTCTCGACATACCGCGGAAGCACCATGTGGCGCGCGCTGATGCGGTCCAGGCTAGATGCTGGGGTCTTAAAGCCAACTGGCCTAGTGGCCGAACTCTAGCTGATCGAGTCTGCCTTTTTGGCGTGACACAAGGAGTACGGGCAGTAGAAGATGAGATGCATGTACTGCTTGAATGCCCACCCTATCCTGAGTTGAGGGCGATGCCGGGGTCAATGTTGAACAAGGGATGCTGAAGCGTAAAAGGAGAACATATACGGCAAAAGTAAAAGCGTGCTATTTTACCGAATTGGCACATGTAGGATTAGCGATTTATAACGATGGAAGGGACACAGGTTTCCTTGTTTACCTCACATGCGAGTAGGGTAACTTGGTTGCATTTCTCCCTACTGTGTTACCTTTGGCACGCCTCCTGACCGAACGGTTCGCGGGGATATGAACAGGAACAGGGAGGGCCCTATGTCTCTAACTGCTCATGCAGCACATGTGGGAATGAGGCAACATCTTGAGACAACATCTGTGCTTTCATGCTTGTCGTGAAAGCATAGAAAAGCTGAAGCTAACATGTAACCCTCACACGCTGTGGTGCAGCGAAGCCATTGACTCACAGCCGCCGCAGCCAATGAACGTGCCTGTTCCCACCCTGTGCCACCTTACTATCTTAACGTCGTGATAGATTGCTACGAAGGCGGAAAGAGGGGGTGCAACCTATGGGGCTTGCTCTAAAAGATTTTACAGTGTTCGCAAGCCCAGGCGGACCTGGGAGAAGAAGAGCGGCCTCTTTCCGTGGCCTTACCATATGAGCGCCGGGGTTGAACCCAGAAGATGCCCCGAAGGGTGCAGACAAGCCCCGAAAGGCACAGAGACGCCACCATGCCCCTGTTCACACCTCTTGGCTGTGCGCCTATAGCGCCATTGCGATCACGCCCTGCTTGCTTGGCCAAATGGGGCGCCAGTAAGGCTCACTAGCGACCGCTGCCCCCATAAAGTGTGACGTCAGCCACAAATGCGAAGCAGGCAGCTGGATTTGTCATTGGATAGTCATGGATATCCTCTATATTTAAGGCGTCGTCCTGGGGTCAATGGACAGCATACAACCGCACAGGCAAGCATGGGCCTGGCCAGCCTGTCCAGGCTGTCGCGACACAGTATCGGCCTAGTGCCCCGCCGTACTCAGTGTGGGTAATCCACGATTAGCGGCCATCTGATGGTGCCGAAATGCGTTATTCGAATTCGGCGGCTGACATAGCCGTCCAGCTGTCAAACACAATCATTGCTTCCCGAAGTCATTGCTTCAGAAACGCCTCCTGACCGAACGGTTCGCGGGGATATCGACAGGACCAGGGAGGGCCCTACGTCTGTAACATGCTCATTCTCATGCTCATTGTCCAGCCGCCGCTGCTGGGCCTGGCACGCGTCGTGCCGGCGATGCGTCGATCACGCAGTGTGTTACGACAAGGCCCTGCCAGGCCAGTCCATATGAAATAACCGTAGCATGCGTGGCCTGCGTCTTGTCCCCAAACCGTCGCATCACCTTTGCGGATTTCGCTTTCTGGGAGTCGACTGTCGCATTCTAGTGCCTGAACGTGACTAGAAGCGGCCGGAGTCTACACCTGGCAGAAGCGATAGACGGCCCAGGCAGGAGGCCCACAGCGGGAGGTCCGGAGTCGACACCTCGCAGCAGCGTTACTGAGCCCATCTGAGCAGAGGCACGTACGCGACAGCTTCTGCTTAGCAAGAAGATTACTTCTTTGGAATGCCAGTTGCACAAGATGGTGTCAGGACAACATGCAAATGTGCACTCCTAATGCCCTGCATGTAGTCATACGCTACAATTTAGAGACAGCATCTACCTCGTCAACCGGCCGGGCTTGATAAACCTAAGACTAGAAAGGCTCCTGCGCCGATGAGCGATGCTATAAGCTGAAGTTCGATTGAAATGGTAATGAGCATTACCGATTGGATTAGGGCTTGGCTATTTGTAGTCAACACGAGCCAACCACGGTTTCCATGGAAGGTCCACAGACCGACAGACGGATGTGATCTTGGGTTACAATCTTACATGCAGTGTAAAATCGTGGTAACCATCAGGCACCGTAAGGATATCAATCCCCGATACCATATCGGAGTCCGTAGAGGGTAGCGTTGGAGGCATGCGGGTTCGTCGGAAAGCAACGCTCCGACAACAATCCATGCTTACTAAGGTAACGACACGAAAACGCAATGACTTGTTTTTCACTCTGTTGAAGTATGAGATTTTCACACAGCCATTATATCACAGGATGTTGGGGCCATCCCTAGTCGTCCTACCTGCCTGACGACATGCGGCGCAACGCTTTTGGTATATTACAGTATCATAGATAGAATATGTAGTAAATGTGTGATAATTAGGAACAGCCTTTCTTGCTTGGAACGTACGGGCTGGAAAATTGTTGAAGCCCTGGACTGGTCGACTGTACTTATATACCACTGCTTGCAAACAAGGGTGCGCCGTTGTCATATGTAATCCGATTCTGGCCATCCAACTCTCGTTTAAGAGGCTTCGAGTGACAATACTACATTATTTTAAAGTTCCTCGCGATGCCGACCATCACTAGATTTCTTATTCACCGCCTAGTTGACGCAATCGTTCCAGGAACGGGAGTTGTTCTCGATGCTGCAGATGCGCTTGGGATAGCCCAGGTGCTTGCTGACTCTGGAGTGCTGCCACCGTCGGATGCGGACGACATAATGGGCGACGCCAGGAACGGCCTCATGGACGCCAAGGAGGTCCTGAGCAAAGTGATGCTTGCGGAATCCAAAACAAAGGCATGTCAAGGCTCGTTTGCTTGCGGAAAGCGGCTCAATGTCGTCCTGCGCGGCGAGCGAGCTTGCGACCAGTGCTGGGGATCCATCCGAAACGATGTGCCGCATCTTGGCTGTGCTAATTGTGGATACGACATATGTCCTATTTGTTGCACGCAGTGAGGCCGACTTGACCTCGTGGCGGGAACATGTGTGTATGGATAGGGATAAGCAATGTGCGTATGCGCATACATACGGGGATTATGAGAACGGTTACGAATGAATGAATGCATCCAAGCGAATGGTCATGGCATCCTTCCTCTTTGAAGCAGCTAGTTTTCCCGGCTGTGCTTTTGGGGACGTGGCGGTGGTGGGAGACAGGAGGAGGGGCGTTGGGCGATGGAAACCCGTCGATTCACGCTGGAATCAACGCCCGGCGCATTTATAGTAATATTCTTATATGTCGTCAGCAGGGGTTGCCGCTGGCAATCGATGATCCAGGGCGCCGGCATGATCAAGGTATGTTGTTTGTCGACGGGCAGCATAGATATACACGCGAACGCGAAGAAGGGTTGGACAAGCTCAATATTTGCATGACTGCAGCACTGCACCATCGTCACTTTTACACTTTACAAGCGGCTCCTCCGTGGGCTGCGTGAAATCGCGTATAGACGGAGACAAATGTACTGACAGCATGGCGTACATAATAATCTGCACGCCGTTGCTCAGGGACGCGGGTCGAGGACAGCGTGTTGCTCAAACATGGTACCTCTTACCGATGAAGGAGTGTTTTATGCTGAACACTGTGTCGTGCTGTGTACTTTGGGACGATTTAGATTGTGCACCATAATGTCCGTAGAAAAATGTATCATTTGCTTGTAGGTGTGCAAGTTGCTATGTTGACGTATCGGATGGGCATTGATGATGGCAGGCACACATTTTGGCGTGCCACTCCAGCGTTAAAGAGTCCCCCCCTTGAATGCCTTGTTCCCATACTTACTACAATGCGGACCGGACCGTCCATGAGTTATAAGGCGGTGAACCGATGTAACGCTGTTTGCGAGTGATGCGGGACTCGCTTGAATGTAGCTGTGTTGCGTGGCGGCATGGGTATGGGTGTGCCATCGTGGGGCCTGCGCCCTCCTGGCCCCTCTTGCCGAAACCGTATACAAGGGGTGACGTCCACGCGTATCCAGAGGGGCATTTGATGCGCTACCTGGCGCTATATTGTAAGAGGATACACGAAATTGCTGAGTTGGGGCCTTGCAGGCATGATGAACAGCGACAAGGTTCGCAAAAAGTTGTTTCCCTGAAGCCGTCTTTGGGTGACTTTGAGCAGCAAGTCCTTCATCCGTGCAGTGCCAGGGCACGCGCTGCCTGCGCTAGAAGGGCCTGGACAAGAACCCCTGAGGGCGTGCGCTGACGTACCAGCTGTTCCTATGCAGTTTATAAAGACTACAGGGGCGGGTTTGTTACTATCGCAGCGGGTTAACTGTGATCACTGGTGGCGACACATTCGTCAAGTGATCAAGTGATTAATCTCACTGGGATTTAAGTGCTGGTCAATATCACCGGGGTTAGGAACCGAGGCAGAGTCGACGCCGTGCTGTATGTCTTTCATTGTACACGACAAGAGTCGCCGCGGATGTTGTAGTTGGCGAACTTTCAGGTTCAATTTTCGCGCCAAACGCGCGCAGTACATGTCAGGCCAACCGTTTCCCAAATGGTTTACGAAGCGCAAAACGCCAGGGCACAACCCCGTCGAATGTTCCAAGTTGTCTCCCTACTATTGCGGCGTGGTTCTATCCTAGCGGGTGATATGGCACAGCACGCCATGCTTCTTCTTTATGTGCTGAAGGGGCACGTGTGGCGCGGTAATGGGAGTTGCCGGCAAGCCCAGATGGCCCCCTGTTCGTCATGTTAAAGCGTGGTGGTTGCACTGGAACAGTGTAACTCTCTGCCATGTGAGCATTGTTTTGGAAAGGGAGCCCGTTAGGCGTGCGCGGGTGTCCAAGCGTGCTGCAGACGGTTCACTTCAATTTTGCTGTGCGAGAGCCCCCGGAGAGAGGAAGTCCTGGATTAATGCTAACCGCTGGGAGAGTACCAATGCATGGCCCCTTCCGGCGCTGAAAGCTTACACGCCCCGCCCCTAGTGCGCTTTCTAGTACGGGCTGTGAACATTGGGACATCATCGTTCAGCGTTGGCACACACGCTGTGCCAGATGGTGACATAACCGTAAACCCTGTCCCTTGTTAACGCGCACACGTTGAAGGGCGCTGTCTACTGTGACTATTGAAAAATTGACACGCCCAGATTGAGCCTTGGACCACTGCGCCCACAGCGCCATGCGCTGCACAATTGGCCGGGCTGAGCAGTGCCCAGCATGGCCGACCCATGGGTCCGTGTGGGCCACATCCCCATGTGTCAACTTCACCTATCATGGCTGCGTCGCTACATTGGCATGTTCATTCCGACAGCGAGAACAAGCACCGCACCGCCCAACACTGCACGTGCCTCATCCAAATCGTGCCCGTGCTAGATTGCTGCTGGCGTCATTGCCGACTCTGTCGTCATCTGCCGCCCAGCCGGTGCTGCCAGCGCCGCCTCGGCAGGAGCGGACGCCGTGGTCACCACCACCGTGTATTGCACTTGCCAAGCTAGCTGCCGGCCAGCGGCGTGCTGGGCCTGCGACACGGCAGGCGGCACAGCACATGGGGAACGAAAGCATAAAGGGATGTCGAAGCAGGTAACGTAACCAGCGTATGCGGCGGCTGTACAGGATGTCTCCCAGAAAACATCCACCACCTACACACCCGGGTGTCCTTTCCTTCCGACCGCTGGCAGCCTGCCAGCCGACTGGCACGACCCGCAGGCCCCCTTTGAAGCATACATTTTCACATGCTCGCTCGCTCGAAAAATCCCCACTATTGTGTAGCGGTGAGGATAGCACCTTGTAGCTGGGAGGCACGTCACGTGGGTCCTCGGCCATGCCGCCCTCGTCACGCGCCGCGGCTTCGAAATCAGAGTCCGTATCCGAGTCAGCGGCCATCATGGCGGAGGCGGACGCGGCGGTGTCCGCCGCGACAGTGCCGCCACCAACCGTGGCCGCTGCCGTCGCCGCCGCGGCGCCCGGGGCGTTGGCGCCGCCGCCACCGCCAGCTGTTGCCCCAGCTTCTGCAAACAGCGCATGTAGGCTGGTCGCCAGACGTCTAGAGAGGTCATCTGCCGCCTTCCCGCCGGTGGTCTGCCAGGGGAGGTACCGGGTGGGTGGGTCAGTAGTAGTAGCTGTTTCAGTGGGCCGTAAGGTAGAGCCATCGGGCGTGGGTCAGCGGCTTGCTAAATGAGCGCGTCGGGCCGAGAGCTGATCTGGGGCAAGCCCCGAAAATTGAATTTCTGATGGATTTATGTTCCGATGCAAATGGCGTAAAGATTTGAAGGAGGATTACTGGTATTCTGTTATCATGCCGACCGTCACACCAGCCACGGTTGGCCATTTGCATCGCCCGAAGCGGACAAAACAACAAGCTCGCAAACCAGCTCGCAAATCCACAATGTTGACGTGCATTACGGTTCCGTAATCCTCGCGCCCTCTGACCTGCTTTGGGTCATTATAGAGCAGCGCGTCGTGCAGCGCCGACCAAAGCCGCGGCAGCTGCTGCGGGCCGGGGCGCGACAGGTCCAGCACCTGGGCCAGTGGCGGCAGGCCGGCCACTGGGGGCTGCTCCGAATGCACGACCCCCTCCAGTCCCTGCAGGCAGGGTTGCAGGCGCACGTGCAGGTGAGTGGCGGCATTGTGGATTCAAGTTCTGATGCGTGGAAATGCGACTACGCCAAAATTGCGTTGGTCTTGAGGGGTAGGTAGGCAGGACCTTCCGTTGCATTCTGCATTTTTCATGGTCTATGCAGTCCTTTGGCCCATAGAGGCTACCCATATGTTTACAAGTTAAGTAGTGTCAGCCGGAGATTCCGGGACGTGCACTCGCCAGCTCGGGGCAGGTGACCCCAATGCTGTCGTACAGCGAGCCCGCAAAGCTGCCCACGACGCCGTACACGGATGAAAGCGAGCCACCGACCGCAGCAGTGGCGGCAGCGCCCCCGCTGCTGCCGCCCCCGCTTGCTGCTGCGTGGCGCCGTTGTTGCTGCTGCTGCTGCCGCTCTAGCACACCCTTGACCACGCCGTCTTCCTTGAACACCAAACTGGCCATCAAGCCGGTGCTGGGGCACTGGATGACAAGGTCGCCTGTGGGCGCGAGGGCACGAGCGGCTCGGAGGCTTACGAGGGGGCCGATTATTGGGCCGGTCTCCGGGTACATACAGCTGGCGGAATTACGCATGTCGCTAACTAGGATCACCAGCGAAGACAAACAAACACACACTTACAGGTGGGCGTGCAAACGTGGTATGTGCGTACGGCTCCACTCACCTCGGAACTCCGGGCGGGCGGCGTACGGCAGGTTGCCCCGCAGCACCAGATTGGGCAGCACCACAGTGTACCTTTCCTGCGCAGCTGCCGCGGCTGCTGCCGGTGGCTGCTGCGCAGGCGGCAGCGGCTGCGGCTCCGGCCGCAGCACCACCTCACCGCCGCCCTCGAGACGCACCTGCAAGTTGGTGGGTTGCGGCCGCCGACCGCAGTTCGGTGTATGTGGTGTGTGGCTGGGTGGGAGGTGATGGGGCGGTCTTGATGAGCACAGATTGGTGGTACCGCAGCGGCCCCGTGGTAACGAGCCGGTGAAGCGCCAAAGCAGAGCAACAATACCGGGACAAGATTTACAGCTGTTTGGCCCATACGGCACCTTGAGGGAGACGTCTCGGCCCAGGCGCTTGGCCTTGATCTTGATCCGTGGGTGGATCTGCAGCAGCGACACCACCGCAGGCGCAGCGGCCCCAGCGCCAGCCACCTGCAGCAGCTTCGGACCCTCCAACTTATCGAAGCTCAGGATCTCCTGCACGTGCAGCCTCGGCACCTGTGGCCCGCCGCCGCCGGCGCCCCCGGGGCCGTTGCCCGCACCCCCGGCAGCGGGCCTCGAAGCAGCGCCGCGTAGGACCCCGCCTGCGGGCGGATTGAAGGGCGTGCGTTTATGGCGGGTAGGTAGGGATGTGGCGGTTCAGTAATGCAGTGGTGGGGGAAGCCTGTCAGGAGTCAGGGGCGCTCGGGCACGACAGGCGCGGGTGGAATGGGCGTGCCAGAGATCCGTTCGTGGTTGGAAATAACATAGCACGTATCTGTTCGGTTGCGGGGCCCTGCAGGCTCTGCTCACCAAGCTGCCGTACTGTCACGTGGTGGTGACCCAGGGCGGTGACGGGCAGGTCATCGGGGTCCGGTCTGGGGGGCGAGGGGGTCGTACGCGAGAGGCGAGTGGAAGCGGAGCACTTGGGAAGTGAGAGATGCCACGGGCACGAAAGGCAGGTAGGGTGATGCAGGCGTAGCTCAGGCTTCCGTCCACCACCCGCTGCCGCCAAGCGCTCGCCCATTTCATCCGCGCTGCCGGTCGCCAAATCGGCACTGGCCCGCTTCTGCCGGTAGCCGCAACCTAGGGCGGATCGGCATTAGCGAAGGCGGCTACGCGCATCCGCTGCACATGTGACGTCGTGACGTATCTGTGAGAGCTTAGCGTGGCGCTCTTAGCATACCAGCTGTAACAGCTGCTAATACCAGCTCCGTGGGTTACCAGCTGTAACAGTTACTAATACCAGCTCCGTTGGTTACCAGCTGTAACAGTTACTGATACCAGCAGCTCCGTTGGTTCTACCTTGTGGTCTGGAACCCAGTGTAACTGTTACTACTATTGCCAGCTCCCGGAAATAAAACCCTATCTCGGCATGCCGATCGCCTGCTAACTTCGCGTGCACACGCACGGTCACAGCCGAGACTCCCGTTCGCGCGTTTTATTGGCCAATTACTGCTTCCACGCAGCAGCCCTATCCCTACCCTCCGGGCCTCAGCACATCCGTCAGCACGCATAGCACGTAGCGCACGACCCCCAGGCAACGCTCCAGGGGGTCAGTTGCAGACGCTGCCGCCAGCAGGGCCTCCCCATGGCGGGCGAACTTGTCGCGCTACACGCAGCAGGTGGGCAGCGAGGGAGGGAGGGCGGGAGAGAGGGGTGCAGGGAGCTGCTTGGGCTGGAGGTGTGTGAGGGATGGGGTAGCGTAGACACACGCGCATCTTAAGTGGCAAGGAGCAACCGAAAGCCCAGTGGGAGGGATGGAGTGGGGCAGGGCGGGTACACGAGAGGGTGGAGGGTTTCGTTTGCCGTCAGAACCAGGCAGGTGCCCCCTGCTGTTTCACCCGCCATGCGCCTCTCCCGCACTCGCCTTGAGCCATACGGGCTGGCGCTGGCCGAACCTGCGATCGCGCGATTTGAAGACGCTGGCTGCGGTCGGAGCACTCATCACGAAGATGAACTGCTGCTGATGCGATTTTCGCAAGACGTATGGCGCCCTCCGAGCTAGTTCGGCTAGCAATTAAGGCCCACTCAGCGTGCTGCGCACCGACCAGCAGGTCATCCTTGCTCGCGATGTTTTACGAAGCAAGAAGCGGCCTCTTTCCTCGTGTGCGGGCGAGGGGCATTGCAGCAAAAACCCATCACGACGCCTGCTAGGATGTGCTTCATCGGACAGCCCGATATTCGCGGTGTTTTTATGGGAGTGGCCGAAGGCTTCACACTTGGTTTCAGCGCTTCCGTCCCTGAGAAATGCCTCAAGGAAATCCGCTACCATGGTTAGATCACAGGTTGGATCACCATGCTATGGGTCGATTGGAACATTTAGATTGGGTGCTGCGGAGGCCGGCAGAGGCAGGCGCGTGTTGTGCCCGCAGCTGGCGGAAGCGCACACAGCTTTCCTCATTCATCAAGGCTCCTGGCAACGGAACGTGAATAGTAGGTGCACAGAAGGTGGAGGCACCAGGACTCCAGGAGGGCTTGCGCGCGCAGGAACAGCGAAGGCGCAGCTGCCACTGCCACCGTATTGCACCGTATGCAGCAGCTGTGGCCTTCGAAGGCCAACGAAGGCAAATCCACAGGGTCCGCCCGGCTCCGCCCCTCTCCGCCTTCCACACAGGTCCACACCTTCACTGCGGTTGCAAGGGTGGTAACCACAAGTTTGTCATGCGTCCCCCTAGGCTGCAGTCCGTAATTCAGGACGCCGCGATCACTGTCGTCGCCCCGCGTGAAGCTACCAGCAAACTATAGCAGGCGCAGTGTCTCGTAACTGAAAGCAGATGGTGCATTAATTGCACAAATATGGACGAGAAGCCCTTGCAAATGTGTAAATTGCAATCGGCCCATAGTCGGTGTGTTGGTGGGAAGCAGCCGTCGGACACCGGAGTCGTGTACTGAGGTGTAAGCGTGTAACCATAAGCTTCAATTTGGATGCTTGGTATCTGTGCACATATGCGTGCCACACCTACAGCATATTGCTGGCTATCAAGACCTCAGAGAAATATCTGCAAGGATGGCATGTGTCCGGCCTAGCCAAATCTGCAACGGTAGGAACCGGACTCTGATGCAGTGCATTGCAATCATGTGTGCAGCTTGATCGCGAAGAGACGAAGTGTCGGCAGTGGCCGCTAGCTTGCATTACGATCGACCAACTAAATGTGTACGACGAAACCATCGGAGCACCGGCCGTGTTCGGCGGGAAGGTTGCCCTTCAGTGTGGTTCCTGAAAATACGCACAAACGTAACATTCACAGTGTAGCCATTACCTAACTTACTTCCTGGAATGGGTGCCTCCTTTGTGCTGTTGAACTCTGCCCGAACACATCATAATTGCGGCCGTTTGTTTCTGTGCAACAGACGACACTCATATCCCTGCCAGAGTAAAAACTGCTAGGAAATCTAGCACATCGAGCTGCTCGAGCAGCATTGGTCCCTCATCCCAGCTTAGTTATTGCATAGCAGGCGCAGCACACGCCTTTGAGCGCTGTCAACTGGTCCTTTGGCATTGGCCTGAATATGACCAGCATATTGGATGATGTCTTAGCGGCTTGCCTGGAGAATGCAAGCTCTGACAGGCTACTGGCGCTCTTGCTGCAACCCGGCGCATCGGCTGAGCTCGTTCAGCACGTCCGAGCGAGCACAACACCAAAGGTACCCAATGCGAGACCTGTGACCGATCAAGGATACCGTGTTGCAAAGTGTCGCGTAGCTAGCTCACTCGCCAAGATGCTTGCACACGCGCGGCTGTCGCAGCCACTCTCTCCTTACGCCGGACAGGTTTTACCCCTGACAAACGCACCAACACGCAACACGTCGCTGGATACGCGTAGGAGACCGCTGGCTTGCTGGAGCGGTGGCTCCAGTCGCTCCGCAGGGGCTCCCTCACCGGAGTGGGCCTCCCCGGCGATGCCGAAGATGGCGCAGAAGGCGACCAGGCGCAGCGGCAGCTCGAGAAGGTTGCCGGCTCGCTCTTCAAGGCGGCGGTGGCGGTCATGGGCGCTGACGGCGACGAGAAGGAGCTGGGCGCCTACCCTCCCATGCTGCTGGACCACCTCGACCTCCTCAACTTCCAACAGCTCGCTGCAGTAAGGCTCCGAATTCAAACTTGGATTCCCTGGCAGGATCCATAGGGGGCGAGGGCTCAGGGGCCGGAAAACCAGGACTGCCAGGATCAGGCAATCTCCGGTCACCTTCCTATCGTGCTTGCGCTATTCGAGCGTTGCCTCTGCCGCCCCAATAAGCCACACACGTTTCCATCCATCTCGATGCTTTTCGGGATCACCACACGTCGCGCTGCTTTGCTGCTGCGTGCGCCTGGCACGCGCGCGGCGCGCTTCCACGGCTCCACACATGCCGTGCCGAAATGCGTGTGGCTGGGAGGTGAGACTGGCGCCTCCACCACCACCCCGCAGCTGCTGTCCGACATCTGCCGCGGAGTGGAGGGCGCTGCCCCAGGTACCGCCCGGCTGCTGCAGCTGCTGCCCAAGGCGGCGGGGCTGCTGCTCTCCCGAGGCGCGCCAGACGGTGAGTTTGGAAGGGTTGCAAGGAAAACAAATGACCTGGGACGGCGCAATCGGAACTGAGAGAGCTTCTGAAGTGGGCTGCGAGTAGCACGTGGAAAACCCATGTATGAAAGAGGAAACCGTTTGGAAGGGGGGGTACGATTGAGCGGAGGGGTCCTACTGCTGTTCCCGCTGCTCTCACTGCTGTTGCTGCTGTACTACTCCTGCGTCGACAGCAGCGGCGGCGGCGGCTCGGCGGTGGGCTTGGGTACCGTACTGTATATCGGGTCGTCTTCTGGTAGCGCCACCAAACGCCACCTGCCCTGCAGCCCCCGCCCGGCCACCACCACCACATGATCCCGTCCCCATTCCCATCCGGCTTTTAGTTTCCCTCATCCAAGTTGAGAACCCAACAAAAAGCATGCATCTCGGTCCCGTTTCTCCCAAACGGGTTTTCCTTCTTGCACGTTTTTTCCCTCGCAATGATTCCCGTCCCCCTTCCCTCTGCTACTGGCCCTCACGCGGAACAGACGAGGCGGAGGAGGACACTGTTGAGGCAGCTGCCGCCGCCGCCGCGGCCGCCGCCGGCCCTCAGGCCAGCGCCGCCGCCTCCCACCTGGGCTCCGCGCTGCACCGCATCACGCACGCGGAGTGGGCTTCGGAGCGCGCCGGATACGCCGTACAGATCATGGAGGCGCTCCGTGATGTGCCCATGTGAGCTGACGGGTTGGGGACGGACGCGACGCGTTGTGGTGGCTCCCGGCCCGATGGCCCGGGGCGCGAGAGACGGGAGGTGGGAGGGGAAAGGCGGGAGGTGCGAGGCGGGAGGTGCGAGGGGGGATGTCGGGAGGGGGCGCCAAAGCTCGCGTGCCATGGTTGCGGGCAGCGCCGCCGCTCAGGCCCCAAAGGACGGGGGGCCAGCAGGTCGCATGTTCCCCAACCTGCTAGCGGCAGCAGCAGCGGTCGCCAACTGGATGCGCATGCGGCCGACGGTTTCGGCACGAGGAAGCTAGGAACGACTGGATGGCAACAGCGATGGTCGCATCGTACAACCGGCCGCCGCCTCGTCGCCACGGCCACTTGCCGCGCCCACGCGGCCCATGAGTCGCTCCCTCGCAGAACCCACTTCACGATCCCATACCCCTCTACCGCAGCCGAGTCAACGGTTTTTTTAATGTAATCCTCCGCAGCCGGAACCATTCGTCCGGAAACTATGTGCTAGCTACGCTGTCCATGTCGTATTACCGAGTCCTTACGGCCCCCCCCCCTTCCGGCCGCAGGAGCCTCTCACAGCTGCACGCGGTCATCCTCAAGTCGCTGTCGGTGTGCAGCGGCTGCATGGACCTGGCCGCGATGCCTGCGCTTCTGCGGCAGCTCATGCGGCTGGCGGGCAGGGGCCACCGGGCGCTGGTGCTGCGGGCGAGTGGGGCTGCACGCTCGGGCGGCGCTGCGCTGGGGGGGAACCGATCCGCAAATTGGGGCCAGGCGGTACAACTTGAGAGCAAATTGGGGGCAGGCGGTGCAATTTAAGGGCATATTGGGGGCACGCGGTGCAATTTGAGAGCAGCCGACGGCTTTATAGACGACGGGCGCCTAGTGGCGTAAACGACGCCTGTCCCACCACAATAGCAGCTGCCGTCCCTGTCCGCGTACGATATTGATTTCGTTTGATGAATGATGCTCATGGTGTTGATGCTGATGGTGTTTAGTGTTTAGTTGCTGATGTTTGGTCGTTACTTTCGTTGCTGGCCCCCGCTGCTGCTGCTGCTGCTGGGCCCCGCTGCTGCACCGCAGGGCGTCCTGGGGCTCTTCGAGCGGCTGGAGGCGCAGCATAAGGCCCCCGACGGCCGGGGCCCTTCGCAGGTGCTGCAGAACGTGGAGGGCACGGCGCTGGTGATCATCGCTGACGCGTTCAAGTACGACAGCGCGCTGGCGCAGGTACGGCATGGGGGTGGCGGGGGGTACCGGCTGGCGACCACGGCCGTACATATCCATACCAGGCGCGGTTCCAACATCCAAACAACTGCCAATCATCCTTTTTCGACCTCCCCATGCCCTGTGATCTCACGGATCACGTTTAAAATCCTAAAACCCTGAAACCCTAAAACCCTAATCCACCTCCCCCCTCCTCCTCCCCTCGCCGCCCCCGTGCGCCAGGAGCTGCTCAAATCCGTCCGCGCCTCCTCCGTGGCCCCGACCCCCTTCTGCCTGCTGCTGCTGTTCACGCTGTCGCGGCAGCACAAGCTGGACTCGCAGGTCATGATGCTGATCAAGGTGGGGGGGTGGGCGGGGGGGAGGGGCGGGGTGGAGCCGCCGCGGGGGTTTGTCGAAAAACCCAGTTGGTACGGCAAAGTATGGGCACTGCAGGGTGTGGGCATTGGTGACATACACGTGTAGCACACAACCAAACGTACCCATGTTGGCGCTAAGCAGGCTTCCGCCACTGCCCCCATTCCCCCCCTTCACGCCCGCCCGCATCACCCCCTGCTCCCTGCTCCCTTGCCTGGTCCTCGCAGGGCCTGGTGGTGGCGGCATTCGAGTGGGATGCCACCCGCTCCCGCAGCGCCTGGCTGTCGTCGCTGCCGCAGCTGCCGCGGCCGGGCGGCCAGCAGCTGCGGGCGGCGCTGCTTCGCTCCGTCAGGTGGGACCGCCTCCTCGCGGCAGGGGGACACTGACATCGACATCGACATCGACATCAACATCGACATCGCATTTTAACTAGCTCCACTGCCACCCGGGTACCTCCACTGCCGCCACTTCCCCCCCACTACTCAGCTGCTTCCCTCAGCCACGTGAGGCCGCCCGCCCGGGACCAGGCCGGGGAACCACACTGCGCACCGCACTGCAGCTGGCTCTCGAGCCACCCGGGTACCTTACCTCGCTATTAGGGAAGAACCGCCGCGTGGGCGCTGGCTTGACACCAAGACCACCACCACCGTCGCCATCATGACCACCTATTTCTCGCCAACACTGCGCCTTTTTATCTCCCTATTTTTGTGTTTTTGTGTTCCTGTACCACCGGAGTGCAGGTACAGCGGTGTGGGCGGCGAGGTGGTGGTGCCCGGCATCATGGCCCTGGGGGCGGCCCTCATGGGCTGCTGTCCGCACGCGGAGGCGCTGGCGCTGGTGCAGCGGAACGACGAGCAGCTGGCGGCAGCGGAGGCGGAGGCAGAGGCGGAGGCGGCGGCACGACGAGCGCAGAGGCGCCAGCAGCGCCAGCAGCCGCCGCTGCCGCCGCCGCCGCCGCAACAGCGGGCGGGAGGAGGTGGGTGCAGGTGGCCGAGATGGGTGCGGTCTGGATTCTAGCAGCAGTGGTAGGCTAGGGCAGCGCATCAGGCGGGCGCCGCTGATGGCCGAGGGGGGTTTTTCGAGGAAGATCCGTGGATGGCGAGAAAAACCGAAGAGGGGGTAGGGGGGGTATGAGAGGAAACCCGTCGGTCGGCATTGAAGTGTACAACTGATCATGGAGGAGACGTTTGGTGCACTGGGGGATAGAAAGGGGCCCCGTCACCTTGCGCGCATGTGTGGGGGGGGTCCCTAGTGGCCCAATCCGGACACCCACCGCGCCAACTCCGCTGGAGCCCCACTCGCATGTCAAACCCACAACCCAACCCTTGCAGGGCCGGTGGCCCTCGCGGCCCCGACCGACCCACCTCGCGGCTCGGCGGCCCTCCAGAGCGCGCTGCTGGGCATCCAGCTGCTGCAGGTGCGCATCCTCCCGCGTGTTGCTAGGACGAATTAAGGCACCAGGTGCTGGACTGGGTGGTGACGTTCGCGAACCCCCCGCGTGCGCTGCGGTCGTCGGTTTGGGATTGGGGTCGGCACGCCGGAGGTGCCGAGGTCCACTGCTGTGGCCCCCTCGACACGATAACCCAAACCGAACCCACCCTCAGCCCTCCTTCCACACCTCGCCCTCCCAGCGCACCCAGTCCCGCCCCTCACGCCTCTCAGACCCTCAAACCTTAATAACCTCATCCCATTCGGGCCAGCTGACCCACCCAACCCCACCCGCCCTAAGCGCTGATCCACAGGTTTCCTCGCAACCCAACCCCACCCGCCCTCCTCTCAACCCAACCCAACCCCACCCGCCCTCCTCTCAACCAAACCCAACCCAACCCGCCCTCCTCTCAACCCAACCCAACCCAACCCGCCCTCCTCTCAACCCAACCCAACCCAACCCGCCCTCCTCTCAACCCAACCCAACCCCACCCGCCCGCAGGCTGCCTTCGAATCGCACCGAGAGGCCCGACCAGACGTGCTGCGCCTCTGCCAGCAGGCGCTGGGGGGCACTGCAGGGGGATCGGGCGGCGCCCTGGGTGGCGGTGTGGGCGGTGCGGGACAGGAGCTGGCTCTGCCCGCGGTGCTGCTGCTGGGAAACCTGGCGGCAAGGCAGCCGGCGCTGCTGTACGAACACACGTCCAAGCTCAAGGTGTGCCTTGAGCGCCAGCGTGCGGCAGTCGAGGCTGTAGTTACAGAGCCGCAGTTGACTCTGCTCGTATGGGGGCTACCCGCATTGGGCCGCGGGCTCCGACCCCCCATGACGTCAAGCCCTCGTTTCCTTTTCCTTGGACGGAGGAGACGCGCATCCCTCTTACCTTACCATGCGACACTCCTCCGTCCGCCCTGACCCGTCCATATGCCCCCCCGGCTCCTCATGTTTTCCCCTTACGGCTCCTCATGTTTTCCCCCTCCGGCTCCTCATGTTCATCCCATCACGTACTTCTTACCCCACAGGACGCCTTCCAGAGCTTCCTGCTGCTGCCCACTCCCGTGGCGCTGGGGCTGCTGCTGGGGCTGTGGCCTCTGGCCCGCAGCCGCCGCGACCTGTCCGACTACCTGGTGATGCTGCTGCGCAAGGTCATGTTCGCGCGGGAGGCGGCAAGCAGGTGGGGGGGGCGCGGTGGTGGTGGTGGTGGGGTTAGGAGGGAGCTGCGGCTGCGGTCGTGGGCTGCCGTGGTGGCGAGGTGGGGATGAAGTGCGGTTGCCAGGCGTGTTTGGTTGCGGGACCCGTGTTGCCCCTGTGAACATACCCACAGCACCCAACCCCCGTGGTGCTCTTTCCAGACTGCACGCCCGTTCCCTCCTCCCGCAGGCTGGTGGCGGTCCGCGGGTTCTTGTTCATCCTGTTGCAGCAGCTGCGGGCGGCGGCGGGCGGGGCAGCGGCGGAGGATGAGGAGCAGCTGGTGGCGGCGGCGGCAGCGGCGGCCGCAGCCGCGGGGCCCAGCTTCAGCCAGGCCTCCTGCAGCCAGGTATTGCTGGTGGTGGTGGTGGTGGTGACAGTGGTGACAGTGGTGACAGTGGTGACAGTGGTGATGGTGTCGGCTGCGGTTGATGGGCGACTGCGGGGGGCCAGTGGTGCCGGTTCTCTACAGCTGTAGGGCAGGGCTGGGCACCTGTTTGCATAGGTGATGGCACTCGTCAGTCTTGCGACCAGTGTTCATTCGGTCGTTGTGTGGCCCATCTCCTCCTCCTCCTCCTCGCCTCCTCGCCCCCGCACTGAGCCCCCACCCCACCCCTCTGCGTGACCCCCTTCCCCCCGCAGTCGTCGCTCAGCCAGATGCAGGCGCTGGCCAGTGGGGCGGGCGTCAGCTTGCAGCACGAGCTGCAGGTGGGTGGGGACCCCGGGGGGTGAAGAGAAGAAGCCAGGGACGGGGGGTAAGCCAGAAAGGGGTGGCCGAATGATGAGAGGGGGCAAGCCAGGGGCGGCATCTGTGTGTTTTGCAAAGAACGAGATAACATACGAACCAGTTATATGTCGAATTCTTTTACCTGGGGGCTTAGTTGGGTATCGCATACAATTTCCAAAAGCGTCACCAAGGGCTTTAACGGAATTATGGGCGGACTGGACCAGGGCCATCAGGAGACCGGGGGCCCTCAGGGACCGGGTGGTCCAGGGGACCCCGGATTGGAAAGGCGTGAATCACGTAATACCTCCCTGCCTCGAGCTCTTGCTTCAACCCAACTCCTCGCCGCCCTCTCCCCCCTACACGGGTTTTCCTTCAACACCCCCCCCCACACACACATGCACACATGCACACGCACACACCCCGCAGGGCTTCCTGCGCCGAGCTCTGGGCCAACAAGCTGCCGTACGTGCGGCGCTGTACGACGGGCTGTCAGCGGTCCTGTTGGCTGATCCAGGTAGGCGGCTGGGCTGCAGCAGCAGCCGGCAAAGACGCGAACAGTGACCCGGGGGGCAGCTCCGGAGCCACTTGCGTACGACACACAGTACGGCAGTGCCATCAGTACGGCACGCGCGCAGCACCGCTCCCCGTTTGCCGTGTACTTGCGTGGCTTGCTCTCGCGCACGGTCACGTTGCCCGGCTGCCTCCTTCAGGCTCACGTGACGTGGTTCTGGAGCTGGTGGCTCCGCAGCTCTACCGTTATGTGGCGGAGGGCCGGGCAATGCCGCCTCTGCACTGTCAGGTGCGCTGCCCTGCCCTGCCCTGCCCTGCCCTGCCCTGCCCTGCCCTGCCCTGCCCTGCCCTGCCCTGCCCTGCCCTGCCCTGCCCTGCCCTGCCCTGCCCTGCCCTGCCCTGCCCTGCCCTGCCTTGGTACCCTCCAAAAAGTAAAGCCGGGCGTCACCCAAACCGACCCACGAGTTTAGAGCCCCAGCAACCCAGCCTTTTATCTTGCTGCGGAATGCGAAGTGGAAGCACTAACCCAAGAAAGGTTTTGCTTGTTGCTCCTCCTCCTCCTCCAACCTCTGCCCGCGCCTGGAACCGCCACTCTGCCCTACAGCTGTTGGTGGGCGGCGGCAGCACGTCCGAGTCGGTGGTGCTGCTGGAGCCGCTGCCGTCGCTGCTCTGCTGCGTGAGGCGGCTGGTGGCGCTGTGTCGGGACCCCTCGGGAGGGGACGGAGGGCAGCAGGGGCTGGGGCTGCTGGCGGATGGTGGCGAGGAGGACGAGCGGGACGTGGTCATGGTGGATGAGGAGGAGGGCCGGGAGGGGCCGGGGGCGGACGTGGCTGTGCAGGTGAGCGCTGGTGGCGGGGGCTGAGGATTGGGATCAAGGAGGGCAACGGCCGGGGTTGAGGCTGCCGGGTACTTGTGGAGTGCGGTTGTCCCTGCAGGTTGCAAGGGTGGGGGGTGATGCTGCATATGCTGGTCGGGTATGGGACTGCATGGGTATGCTAAAGCGCCACCAAACCCTAAAGGCTCCTTGCTACGATTTGGGGTTAAGGCCGCTTCCACCCATTCCCCCTCCTCGCCCAGAGCCTAGTTAGGACCTGGGACGGCTTCGCCCGGCGGCTGCTGCTGTGTGAGGCGGAGCACTTCGACCTCAACTGCTCTGCGGACCTCACCCCCTCCACCGCCAGCGGGGCGACCAGGCAGTTGCAGGTGGGGGCGCTCAGGGTTTTAGGGCTTCAGGGTTTAGGGCTTTACACCCTAATCCCCTTCACTGCCAGCGGGCCGACCAGGCAGCTGCAGATGGAGTTGCAAGGAGACGCTGCGGGTGGGGAGCCGGAGGGCGCAGGTGGCGCCGCGGCTGCTCGTCTTCTTGCAGCGCTCTGTGGGCGTAGCAAACGGTGTTCCTCCCATCCGGGACCCCGGGGGTCTCCACCACCCCGGGGGTCTCCACACCCCCGGGGGTCTCCACCACCCGGGACCCCGGGGTTCTCCACCACCCTGACGCCCCCCGCACCCTCGTTCCTCGCAGGCGTCCTGTCTGCTGGGGACGATAGAGGTGGTGATGGAGGAGCTGGTGGCCATCGCCACGGGTGCGCGGGGGCTCGTCGATGGCTCGGTGGTGGCGCCAGGGAGGGGCTGGTCAGGCAGCAATGCTGCAGCCGCTGCTGCCACCGCCTCGCCCTCTGCCCCCATGGCATCCGTACGACGCTGCCACGTGGTCACTGTAGGCATGCCACCATGGCGTCCGTACGACGCTGCCACCTGGTCACGTACGACGCTGCCACCTGGACATTCGCCCTCTGCCGTCATGGCATCCGTACGACGCTCACTGCCCTCCGCCCCCCGATGACCCTCTGGTGTGGGTGCGGCTGGGTGGGCCCTGCACAGGCCCCGGCGGCTCCGACTCGGCGGCTCAGAGCGGCGAGCGGCTCAGCCGGGCGTTTGAGCTGCACTGCCGCGTGTACGAGCTGGCGAGAGAGGCCAAGGCGCAGGGTGGGTGGTGGGGTGGTTGCAAGGAAAGCCCGTGTGCGGAAGGAAAACCGTTTAGAACAGACGTTTCAAGATGCATGCTGGGGTACTTGGTTGAGGAATTTGAGGAAACCAAAGCCGGAGGTCGTATGTGGGGTGGTGGGGTGACCCGTGGTGACCCGTGGTGGGGTGAGCCGGGTGCATGGGTGGGTGGGTTTGGCGGGGCTCGAAGCGGTGACTGATGACGACCCCGAGGACCCCTCCCCCCGAGGACCCCTCCCCTGAGGACCCCTCCCGCCTGATTCAATACCCAACCCCTCCACCCCCATCTCGACCTCCGCTGCCCCGCAGGTGGCTCCAGAACCAAGCAAGCGGCCACGGAGGTACGACACCCTCCGCCGTCCGCGGGTCGCGGCCAAGGGGCTATCGGTGTCCAGCTGTGTTCCTCTTCCGCTTGCTTTGCGTCCGCGTCTTCCGGTTTCCGTCCTGTTTAGGTGCCTACTCAAACGTCCGTTCCCAACGACGAGCAAGGAAGGGTCAGTGAGAGCGGGTCGTGGTTTCGGGGCAGAGGCCCAGCTTGGCCACCCGCCGGTTGTGAGTTGGTTGCTTGCTCTCCGTGCCTACACGAGAATCCCAAGCACGCGCGCAAACCCCTCCCACCATGCCTCCTCCTCCTTCTCCCCTCACGTCCAGGCTGCTGCGGGCAGCGCCGGTGACGGGTCCGGCGGCGCCACCATCAACGCCACTGCCCCCCAAGGCACCGCCGCCGGCGCTGCTGCCGGAGCGGCAGGCGGAGGTGGCGGGGGTGCTGCCAAGCGACCCCGGGATCTGTGCCCCGACCTGGTTCCGGCAGAGACGCGGCCCCCCGCCATGTCCGCCGCCTGCCTGGCCAAGCTGTGCAACGGAGTGCTGCGGGATGGGCTGGCGGCGCCGGCGGCGGCTGCGGAGGACGAGGTGGGTGGTGTGTTGTGGGAGGTACCAGGCCGTGCGGGCGGACGGGCCGTTCGGAGCTGCCGCTACTGGATACAGTATGACGGCCTAGGGTTTTAGGATTTTAAGCTTTTAGGGTTTTAGGTTTTAGGGTTCGGAGTTTGAGGTTGGGACGAAACAAGTCAAGGTACAGGTGCCGAGAAGGGTGGTACGTTCTGGTGGGGAGAGGGGCCCCGACGTCACCCTGCTGCATATCGTTTGGCTTGCTGTGCCGGTCGCTTGCTGTGCCGTTATCTTGCTGCCTTCGCGTGTTTGACCCCACCGCCCTCGGCCGCTCCGAAACCCCCTCCTCCCCCAGGACGCCGGCCCCAGCGCGCACACCCGCCTGGCCCGCAGCCCCGTCTTCCAGGCCTTCGTGCTGCGCAGCTGCCTGAACTCGCTGCCCGCCGCCGCCGCCGCCGCCACCGGCGGTGCGCTGTCGGACGCGCTGGTGGAGTGCGCGCAACGGCGGCAGGCGCGGAGGGAGCAGCGGGAGCAGGGGCAGGGCCAGTCGGCGGCGGGAGGTGGTGGCGGCAGTGCCGGCGGCGGTGGAGGCGGCGTTCGCGGCGGCGGCGGCGGCGGGGCTAGGGGACCGGAGGCGTCGTGGAAGCCGCTGGCTCGTCCGCTGATGCTGCTGTGCCAGGTGCGGGTGTGGGTGTGGCTCTTGGGGGGCCGAGGGGGCTCGGTTGAGGCGGGGTGCTGGACGTGAGCTGCAGCGGAGGACGGACACAGAGAGAAACCCTAAGACCCTGACGAAGTAACAGTTGACAACCTCGACTGTACCGTATGTGTTTCCGATTGGGCTCAGTCGGTTGCCTCCGTTACCCGCAGGTCGATAGCCGCCTGTCTAGCGGAGGACGTCTTCACGACAGTTGCTCTCCGCCTGTACCTCCGCCTGCACCTCCGCCTGCACCCCCGCCTGCACCCCCGCCTGCACCCCCGCCTGCACCCCCGCCTCACCCCTCTGAGCCTCATCCACCCGGCCATGCTCCTGGCCCCCACCGCTCGGTGCTTCGGCCCAAAGTAAATTCAAAACCACTTCCTCTCACCTAATCGCCCACCTCTCGGTGCTCCGTGCGACCCCGCGTTGTCAGACCGTGCTAGCCACCTGGTCGGGAGCCATCAAGCGCCCGGCGGCGGCGAGGAAGGGGGGAGCCAACGGCGCTGGGGGGCCGGCAGCGGCGGCGGCGGCGGCGGCGCAGCGGCGTGAGGCCGCCGCCGCGGACTCGCTCGCGACGCTGGCGGTGTCGGGTGTACGGGACCTGCTGGCGGCGGCGGCGGGGCGGGGAGGCCTGGAGGCGGTGGCGTGGTCGCTGCGGGGGCTGCCAATACACTCGCAGGACACCCAGGTATACCCGCATAACGTGGGGTGGAGCAGGGTCCTGGGCAGTTGGTGGCTTGGTTCGAAGTTGGTTGGTTGGTTGGTTGGTAGTTAGGTAGTTAGGCCTTGAGGGTTTTTATAAGCTTTCGGCGGGTGCGCAGCGGACGCGTCGTGATGATGTAAGGGTGGACATCGACGACGGCTTTGCTCCAACCGCATAGCAGTGTGGCCTTCCCTTTGCTCACCCTCCCTCCCCAAACCCATCCCCGGAAACAACAGCCCCTCAACCCTCCCTTGCGCCAGCCCTCCCCTCCCACATCCACACCCAGCCCTCCCTCCCGTCCCCTTCCCCCCCACCGCCCATCAGGCCCAGGTGGACGAGGAGGACCTGGCGCCCGAGGATGTGGTGCTCGCCCGGCTGCCGCACTTCTCCGACATGCTCAGCCGCCTCATGACAACAAGCAGCTTTAAGGTACCCGAGGGGACCCGAGGGGGTATCAGAGGGGACCTGGGGGGGTATCAGAGGGGACCTGGGGGGGTATCAGAGGGGATCCGAGGGGGTATGACATAGTAAACCGAGGAGAAAAACCACTGGGAAACGGGTTTCGAAGACGCGTTTGGTAACTGCATGCTGGAGGGCGCAAGTGGGGACCCTCATGTGGTGTCTGGTGCGACTAGAGAAGGGCGTGGGGTGACAGCGTTGTGTGTGTGGGGGGGAGGGTGGGCACCGTACGAGCCAGGCATACAGGTGCAGTACTGGGTGCGTCGTGTGCCTGCATACCGCAGGAGGCGACCGCCCTGGTGGAGGTGGTGGTGTGGGTGGCAAGGCTCCTGCCCGCGGCAGCGCAGCGGGCAGTCAGCGATGCGTGCTGGGACCTGCTACACCAGGTGGGTATGAGAGGAAGACCATGGGGGGGGGGTGCGAGGACCACCAGGTGGGGGGGGCGAGGACCACCAGGTGGGGGGGGCGAGGAAAGCCAGGTGGGGGATTGGGCGGGTGGAAGGTTAGGCGGGCTGCAAGGAAAACCCGAGTACCAAAGAAACGGGTGGGAGGTTGGGCGGGCGCTGTTGGGCGGGCGGAGGGTGGGCGGGCTGTAGGTGGGGAGTAGGGCGGGTGGGGGGCTGGGCGGACGGCGTTGGGCGGGCGGGTGGGGGGGTGAGCTTCCTCCTCCCTCGCGCACCAACTCAGGCAACTCCTCTTGCTCCCTCACACCCCCGGTCGCGCACTCGGGGCGCCAGAGGGAGCCGCTGGTCACCCACGTGGGGCTGGTCAGGGCGCTGGTGGCCGCCCACGTGACGCTGCGAGGTAGGGCCTTATGTAGCGAAGTAGGGCCTTACGTGCCAGGAAGGGCCTTATGTAGCGAGGTAGGGCCTTACGTGCCAGGCAGGGTTCTTGTGGCAGGGTTCTTGTGTGAGAGGGAGGGCCTTATGTGAGAGGCAGGGCCTTATGTGAGAGGGCTGCACATCGGCCTGCCCTCCGGCCCGCTGGCGGCTTCGGACTAGTAGCCGCACCCACCACCGGGGGGTTACTCCCCTGCCGCCACTCTCACACCGGGAGCTCCTCCGGGGCGCTCACGGCATCTGCCCGGTGTCATTACCCACTATCGGAGGTATTGGGCCGTATCGGGGTGCGCCGCCTACTCCTCGTTGCCACACCCTCCCTCCGGTGTCCGCCGTCCCCTCCGCCACTGTCCCCTTCCCCACTGTCCGCGGTGCCCGCTGTGTCCGCTGTCTCCGCTGTGCCTCCTCCCCACTCTCCGCTGTGCCTCTTCCCCACTCTCCGCTGTGCCTCCTCCCCACTCTCCGCTGTGCCTCCTCCCCACTCTCCGCTGTGCCTCCTCCCCACTCTCCGCTGTGCCTCCTCCCCACTCTCCGCTGTGCCTCCTCCCCACTCTCCGCTGTGCCTCCTCCCCACTCTCCGCTGTGCCTCCTCCCCACTCTCCGCTGTGCCTCCTCCCCACTCTCCGCTGTGCCTCCTCCCCACTCTCCGCTGTGTCCCCGCCACTCTCCGCTGCAGGCACTGACGACCTGGCGGCCCTCCGCGCCGTGGCGGCGCACATCCAAGACGTCATCGGCGCAGCGGGGGCGGAGACGCAGCAGGAGGTGCGGGCGGGCGGGCGGGCGTGAGGGGGCCCGCGAGGGTGCAGGACTGGGCGGGCGCTGCAGGGCGGTTAGGCCGCCACCCTCCACCTCCTGGCT